>JARQOD010000005.1:369586041-369628740 GCA_033576555.1 Oophaga sylvatica
GGGTGTAATAAAAAGTGTAAGCCACTGCGGGAAAGGTGTCTGATTAGGCAGATACGGCGAGGAAATGGAGGACACAGCGGGAAAGGTGTCTGATTAGGCAGATACGGCGAGGAAATGGAGGACACAGTGGGAAAGGTGTCTGATTAGGCAGATACGGCGAGGAAATGGAGGACACAGTGTTCAAAGTTTTTATAAATGTAATAAGAGTAAATGGGGAAAATATAGTAATAACAATGAACAAAATCTGCTACCCTGTAAGGTATCTGCTACCCTGTAATGTATGTACGTTCTATATATACAGATGTCAATCCTGACTATCCTTAACGTATGTACGTTCTATATATACAGATGTCAATCCTGACTATCCTATGATTATTGTTCCAATCATACAAAAAGTGCCCATTTCCCGCTAACATACAACCACAAACCCCACACTAAAATATGCAAAAGAGAACGTCCTATGAATCTTAGGGTATCAGTGTTCCGCAGCACCCTCTCACAAAAAGTTACAAGAAGTACACACGCTGCCGGTGTAGTAGTGTATAAATTGTCCTGTACTTAGCTTCCTGTAGAATGCAGAGTCCAAAGTCTTTCCAAGGGCCCCTTGCAAGGTGGACGCTAACACCGCTCACACGATTTACTGTTGCCGCGCTAATGTGGTAGAACCAGATTATATGCAGATAAGCTCTGAGCCGGAGTTGCTGGGTGCCATGAACGGTCTGTTCCACCCGAGCACCGTAATCTCTGATCAGGGGAATTGGAAGACAGCGCATTCCGAGAAAAGGCTGGAAGGAAACAGCGCAACAGCCCTGTCTGGGCTCAGTCTAGTCAGCACAGCACCAGTCCTCTCACTCTCCCTAAAATAGCTCCTGCCTCAAGTCCTAGTTTCCTGGGGTTCTCTTCTTAGATTGCTGCCCAATCACTGCCTGAAGAAAATCACTAACTCATCAATGGCAGTGTTAGACCAGTAGATGGTGCTGTTGTACAGTCTTTCACACAATGCTGAGTAACCCTATTACAAAAGAACATGAGATTCTTGCCAAGCAGTGTGGGTAAATGGGCGTACTTCCTGTTTGTGTCCTCATGCTGGACGACTGCCTGAGTGTTTTGCAAGCTGCACATACTGCTCAAAGCTGCATAGCCGACTGCCTGTCAAAGCTGCACAGGCACTAGCTGATTGTCAGATCATGAGTGAGGAAACGAAAGATCGTTTTTCGGAGCTCTTGAATGAAGTAGTGGAGAAAAAGCGAGATAATAATTTTTATCTCACGGACGATAAATACGAGAATATATTGAAAGAAGTGAAGGAGGCTAAGGTGGCGGTACCTAAATAGAGTATTCACTACAGGCATTTGAAGAGGTACGACATCATGACCGTCGGAACTGATGAAAAGTTAATTGCACCAATCTCGTGTGTAAAAGACAACGTGTTGCATTACGTTTGGTGTGCAGAACTCTTTAGTGTCATTCATAATGCGCACCTCAGTACCGGCCACGGAGGGCAGACCAGGATCCTAAAGGAGGTGAACGGTAAGTTCAAAAATGTCACAACGGAGTCAATAGTTATTTATCTGTGACTCTGCCAGCCATGCCAGAAAAAACAGAAGATTACCAAAAAAGGCCTTGTTGTGAAACCCATCCTACACAGTGAAATGAATTCTCGTGCTCAAGTCGATCTCATTGACATGCAATCTAATTGTGATAATGATTTCAAGTTCATATTTGTCTATCAAGACCACGTCACTAAATTTGTTCTTCTACATGCTTTATGCACTAAAAAAGCAGAAGAGGTTGCGTACCACCTCCTTGACTTTTTTTCCACTTTTGGTGCCCCGTGTATTCTGCATTCTGATAATGGGAGGGAATTTTGTAACAAGGTCATACAGAGTGTGTGCGCGATGTGGCCTGATATGAAAATAGTGCATGGTAAACCAAGACACAGCCAGTCCCAAGGCTCAGTGGAAAGAGCAAATCAAGACATTGAAAACATGTTGTCAACGTGGATGGAAACAAATAAGACACCCAAGTGGTCTGAGGGCCTTCGCTTTGTACAAGCAATGAAAAATAGAGCATACCATGAGGGAATAAAATGCTCGCCCTATGAAGCTATGTTCGGAGTACCAATGCAGATGGGTCTAGCTACCTCCAAAATTCCTAGTGATGGGATCAGAAATCTCTCTTCAGAAGAAGATCTTGAAAAAATGTTTGTTGGTTTGCAAGAGGAACCTAGTGATCCGACATCACCAACAGAAGCCGAAGGGTCAGATGAATCTAACTTTCATCACACGTCAGCACCGACAGCAGCAGAAGCTTTGGATGAATCCAACTGTAATCAGCTGTTCACAATGGAAGGAGAAGCTTTGGACTTATCCAACTGTCCGCACACCTTAACAGCATATGAAACTCCACCAATTTTGCCATCCATGAATAATGAAGACCTAAAAGAAAAAAGTGTCTAGTCAAAGCCTTCTAAGAAAGATGGAGAACTTCATGATGATCAGCAACCTGACGTTTTGATTTTGCATACAATCAATAGAAGAATTGGTGCGGTCAGAAGAGTTTGAAAAGCTACAAGAGAAGGACTTGAAACACAGGCCAAGAAAATGTTGAAATATTCCAGTCAAAAATTACCCGAACCTAACATTGGACAGAACATCAGAATCAGAATTCCAGATGTCGACCGTTCAAAAATGGACCCTATGTCGATCATTGCGATTATTATAAAAAAAGAAGATGACTTCTACCAAGTGGGGACTACCGCTGGGATCCTAAATGCATTATATTATCGCAATCAGTTCACCATCTGTCAGGAAAATTTCATAGGACTGCAGGATGTGAAAAAAGTTCAGATCAGCCTTCGCACGGCGGTTTCCCAACAATCGTTGCTGGAGGTCAGGGATTGAAGAAATGCAACTGTTTAAAGAAGTGCCTAAACAAGAAATGTGTTTGTAGGCTGGCAAAAATGAAGTGCCATTCAAAGTGTCACAGTTCCCAACCGTGTTGCAACAAATAGGTCCTCTTTTGTGTTTGTTGCATGTCTTTTTCATTGAGATGAAAAATTAAGTGCAATTTAACGGGTCACAATTAGAGTTGAGTGGATAGCTGGATATCCGTCTATCCGTACGGATAAGACCAAGATCCGAGTGGATCCGGATCCTATCCGTGTCCCTTATAAGTCTATGGGACAACTATCCATGTGCAGGGACATCCCTCCTGCGTAACCAGTGATGCAGGGGAGACTCCCTGCACGCCGGTGGGCATTCCTGCCGTCACCAGTGATGGTGGGGACTCGGCCGGGCATACCTGAGCGAGGAGATTCTCGCTGCGTCGCTGCAGTAGGAACTCCCCGCCCACTAAGGTCATCCCGCCCTCTGGCCTGACCCCCCTTCTCCGCCACTTAAAGATCACTACTTACCGAAGGCTACCAGAGACTTCCCAGGTCTCGTCGGCCAGCCGCATCCTCCTTCTTCTGGGTCACATGACTGCATACGTCACCACGAAAGTGACAGGTGCATAAGTCATGTGACACGAGTTGTCACATGACTTACGCATGCGTCACTTGCATGGTGACGTATGCAGTCATGTGACCCGGAAGGAGAACGCGGACGACGAGACCTGGAAAACCTCCGGTAAGTTGCAATTTAGCTTTATACCTGTCTGCCCTGCACACTCGCACCATCCATGCCTTCCGATGATGCATGAAACATGCATTATCGGAAGGCACGGATATATCCGACAGATATCTGGATTATCCGTATCCGTACAGCCCGTTATCTGCTCGGATAAAGGGTCTGGACGGATCTATCCGCTTATCCCTAGTCAGAATTACATAGTTTTGAAGTTGCATTATTCTTGTATTTGCGTTAATTTGTCATTTTTGAGAAGTATTTTCCTACATAAATGTTTTCTATTTGCATTTTCCTATTTGTATTTGTTCATTTGCATTTTGAAGAATAAAAATATTTCTAACGATTAAGGCCTTCATCAGAGTCAGAAATTGCGTGTAGTTAACTTTTACTACCATCATCTGCTGGTAAGAGTCAGAATTCTGTGACTCAAAGTTACTTTTACCAACACATGCTGGTAAATGTAAAGATTTACCAATTCGCCCAGGTAAAAGTCCAAAATCGTTCGTTTATCTGACTTTTACCAACGCTGCTGAGAAATGTTAACATTTACCAAGACTTCACCGGTAAAAGTCCAATTTTCTTTTCATTTTGAGCTTTTACCGACGGCCTCGGTAAATGTCTAGATTGACCGGTAAATCCTAGATTTTACCGGCCTTCTGACTTTTACAGTAACATGTATCCTCTCCCGCCTTGATTACTGCAACACCCTCCTCTGTGGCCTCCCTGTCAACTCTCTTGCACCACTCCAATCTGTCCTCAATTTTGCTGCCCGACTAATCCACCTCTCCCCTCGCTACTCCCCTGCTTCTCCCCTCTGCAAATCCCTCCACTGGCTCCCAATTCCCCAACGAATCCAGTTCAAACTACTAACACTGACCTACAAAGCCGTCCACAACCTGTCTCCTCCCTATATCTCTGAACTAATCTCCCAATATCTTCCTTCACGTAATCTTCGATCCTCCCAAGACCTCCTACTATCCTCCACACTTATTCGTTCCTCACACAACCGCCTCCAAGATTTCTCCCGAATATCCCCCATCCTCTGGAATTCCACGCCTCAACATGTACGATTATCCACCACCCTTGGATCCTTCAGACAGAACCTGAAAACCCATCTCTTCAGGAAAGCCTACAGCCTGCAATAACTATTCCGCCTCGCCGCCACCACCCTAGCTGCCGCCACGCCGCCACCAGGGTCCTCTCCCCTCTGTACCAGTCTGTCATTGTAAATTTGTTTACTATAAACGATATCTATAACTTTGTATGTAACCCCTTCTCACTTACAGCACCATGGAATTAATGGCGCTATATAAATAAATAATAATAATAATTTGTATATATATATATATATATATACATGTGTCTCAATGACGTGTGTGTGTGTGTGTGTGTGTGTGTGTGTATGTATGTATGTATATATATATATATTATATATATATATATGTGTATTCTATGTGTATATATCTATTCTTTCCATTCTTTATTAAACCTGTCAGTGTGATTTTACAGTATAGCCAGGGATGAATTGCCGGCTTTTCTAAAGGACACCGGTGCGTATTTCTCGCAAGTCACATGTGTGGTCCGTGTGTAATCCGATGTTTTCACGCACCCATTGACTTGCATTGGTGAGTCTTGGCCGTAATACGGTGCAAATTGCAGCATGCTGCGATTTCTGTTATGATTTGGTAGCTGAGGAGAGCAGGCAAAAAAGGAAATACACCAGAGAGGTTGGAATCTATGGGATTGCAGTACCCTGACTAACCACCACAACTAAAGGCAGCCGTGGAGCGTACCTACGTTGGTCCTAGACGCCTCGTCACAGCCTGAGAAGCTAACTACACCTAAAGACAGAAAGAGGAAAACTATCTGCCCCGGAGCAGATCCCCAAAGAACATAGAAAGCCCCCAAACATGTAATGGCGGTTAGACAAGAGGAAATACAGACACAGATAGAAAATAGTATGAGCAAAGGTTGGGGCCCAATCTTCCTAAATAGAAAAGGATAGGAAGGACACTTACTGCAACCCCAAAAAACCCTGAAAAGTACCAACTCTACTAATTACAAAAACACCTGAGATCACACGACCTCTACCACCTGAATTAGTTCTCTGGTGTAACAAAAACTAAACAGCAGCCACTGAAAAAACTGGAAAAGGCAAATGAACAAACAACAGTGGCTGAACTAAACTGAGAGGAGCACAAGCCCCCGGAGGAGACCCGGCAGACCCCCACAGAAGTGCAGGACAAAATGCAAAAAGCAAGCACAAAAAAACAAAAAGAAGAAAATGTCTTATCTGTTAACAGAAGATGCAGGCACGAAACAGCAGGCTACAAAGTGAACAGGAATCAAAGATGAGACCAGAACAATTGATCACCGGCAACCCTGATGGGAGGGAACCTCCCTTATATAAGACCAGTCAGTAACACCTGATCGCCAATCTTCACAATCTTCATTGGATAGTTCAGTACTGTTTGTAACCACCAGAGGGAGCTTCTGCTCAGAATTCATTTCTAGCACATTCACAACAGTACCCCCCTTGAGGAGGGGTCACCGAACCCTCATTTGAGCAACCAGGTCGGTCAGGATGAGCTCTGTGATACGCACGGATGAGTCTCCTAGCATGGATGTCTGAAGCAAACACCCAAGAATTGTCCTCCTGACCATAACCTCTCCACTTAACCAAATACTGGAGTTTCCGTCTAGAAAAACGAGAATTCAATATTTTCTCAACCACATACTCCAGATTGCCCTCAACCAAAACAGGGTCAGGAGGCACAGCCATAGGAACCACTGGCTCGACAAACCTCTTCAATAAGGACTTGTGGAACACGTTATGGATCTTAAATGTCCCTGGAAGAAGTAAACGAAAGGAAACAGGATTAAGAATCTCCATGATCTTATAAGGTCCAATGAACCTAGGCTTAAACTTAGGAGATGCAACTCTCATAGGGATATTTCTTGAGGACAACCAGACCAAGTCCCCCACTTTAAACCGAGGACCATCAGTCCTATGCCGGTTGGCAAACCGCTGGGCCCTCTACTGAGAGAGGGACAACCTCTCCACTACCTGGTCCCAAATCTGCTGCATACGCTCCACAACAGAGTCAACACCTGGACAGACAGAAGCCTCCGTCTGTCCTGAAGAAAATCGAGGGTGAAACCCAAAATTGCAGAAAATGGAGACATCAAAGTGGCAGAGCTAGCCCTATTATTAAGAGCAAACTCAGCCAAAGGCAAAAAAGAGACCCAGTCATCCTGATCAGCAGACACAAAGCATCTTAGATAAGTCTCCAATGTCTGGTTTGTTCTCTCAGTTTGTCCATTGGTCTGAGGATGAAAAGCCGAGGAGAAAGACAACTGAACACCAAGTTTAGAACAAAAAGTCCTCCAAAATCTGGAAACAAACTGGACTCCTCTGTCAGACACAATGTTCTCAGGAATGCCGTGTAACCGAACCACGTGCTGAAGGAACAAAGGCACCAATTCAGAGGAGGAAGGCAACTTAGGTAATGGCACAAGATGTATCATTTCGGAAAACCTATCACAAATCACCCAAATAACGGTCATTCTCTGAGAAACGGAGGTCGGAAATGAAATTCATAGAGATATGGGTCCATGGTCTCTTGGGCACAGGCAATGGAATCAACAAACCACTAGAGCGAGAGCAAGGCTTGGAGCGAGAGCAAGTCCCGCAAGAATGCACAAATTCCCTGACGTCACGAAACAAAGTAGGCCACCAAAAGGACCGACTAACCAAGTCTCTGGTACCAAAAATTCCGGGATGACCGGCCAACGCGGAACAATGAATCTCAGACATCACACTCTTTTTCCACTGGTCTGGGACAAACAATTTCCCAATAGGGCAGCGCTCGGGTTTATCCTCCTGACACCCCTCCAGAGCCAGTCTCACATTGGGCGAGATGGCGGAAAGAACTACACCCTCTTTCAAAATAACAGCAGGATCAGATAACTCAGGAGAGTCCGCAAGGAAACTCCTCGATAGGGCATCCGCCTTAACATTCTTAGTGCCAGGAAGAAAGGAAACCACAAAATTAAAACGTGTGAAAAACAAGGCCCACCTGGCCTGTCTAGGATTAAGTCGCTTGGCTGATTCCAGATAAACCAGATTCTTATGGTCCGTGAGGACCACCACCTGATGTTTGGCTCCTCCAGCCAATGTCTCCACTCTTCAAAAGCCCACTTCATGGCCAATAACTCCCGATTACCCACGTCATAATTATGTTCAGTTGGAGAAAATTTTTGAGAGAAAAAGGCACAAGGGTTACTTTTAGAGGTCTCTGGATCTCTTTGGGACAAAACGGCACCTGCCCCAATTTCAGAGGCATCAACCTCCACCTGAAATGGCAGAGAAACATCAGGCTGCCGTAGAACAGGAGCAGAAGTGAATCTCTGCTTAAGTTCCTGAAACGCAGAGACTGCCTCAGGAGGCCAATTCACCACATCAGAACTAGGGTTGAGCATTCCGATACTGCAAATATCGGGTATCGGCCGATATTGGCTGTATCGGAATTCCAATTCCGAGTTCCGATATTTTCGTCATATCGGATACCGGAATCGGAATGTCACTGTCAGTGTCCGTCTGTCGGGTCTGTCAGGAGTCAGCGGCACTTACCCGGCAGAAGATCTCCGGCGGTCACGTCCTGGACTGCTTGATGGCCGCCATCCTCTTCTCCCTGGCGGTCACATGCAGTTTCTCGCGATAACTGCAGTGACTGCCGGGTAATCGCGGCCGTAAAGCAGTCCGATGACGTCACCGCCGGGAAAGCAGGTAATCAGCTGTGCTGCGCCGGGATGTCAGGCTCTGCCTGGCATTCCGATGTAGCAGAGCTGGATCGTCGTGGGACTGTCGTTACTATGGACTGCGTCGGACAGGTGGTATACTGTTGGTTTGTTTTTTTTCTTTTTTTACAGGAGATCGATGGCGTCGCAGGAATGAGTGTATAATAAAATTAATGAAAACTGTGTTGTCTCTTTTATTTCATTAAAATACTTTTTTCTGGCTGTGTCTTTTTTTTAAACATTTAAAAACTTTGGGATTAATAATGGATCGGTGTCTTATTGACGCCTCTCCATTATTAACCGGGCTTATTGTCACCGTGCAATCAACGGTGACATTAACCCCTTATTACCCCACTTGCCACCGCTACAGGGCAAGTGGGAAGAGCTGGGTAAAGTGCCACAATTGGCACATCTTTTGATGCGCCAAATGTGGGGCTGCTGCAGCCTGGTATTATCCGACTGTTGAGGGCCAAAATCCATGGGCCTTGACAGTCTTTTAATACCAGGCCGCAGCAGTCTGCATTTTACTTGGCTGGTTAACAAAAATAGGGGGACCCCTACGCCGTTTTTTTTTCGAGGGGATCCCCTATTTTTGTTAACCAGTCAAGCTAAGCAGACTGCTGTGGCCTGGTATTATCAGGCTGGCAAGGTCCATGGATATTGGATCCTTACCAGCCTGAAAAACCAGGCCTCAGCAGTCTGCTTCATCTGGCTGGTTAACAAAAATAGGGGGGACCCCACGCCAATTTTTTTCGAGGGGATCCCCTATTTTTGTTAACCAGCCAAGATATGCAGACTGCTGTGGCCTGGTATTATCAGGCTGGCAAGGTCCATGGATCTTGGCTCCTTAACAGCCTGAAAAACCAGGCCTCAGCAGTCTGCTTCATCTGGCTGGTTAACAAAAATAGGGGGGACCCCACGCCAATTTTTTTCGAGGGATCCCCTATTTTTGTTAACCAGCCAAGATATGCAGACTGCTGTGGCCTGGTATTATCAGGCTGGCAAGGTCCATGGATCTTGGCTCCTTAACAGCCTGAAAAACCAGGCCTCAGCAGTCTGCTTCATCTGGCTGGTTAACAAAAATAGGGGGGACCCCACGCCAATTTTTTTCGAGGGGATCCCCTATTTTTGTTAACCAGCCAAGATATGCAGACTGCTGTGGCCTGGTATTATCAGGCTGGCAAGGTCCATGGATCTTGGCTCCTTAACAGCCTGAAAATCCAGGCCTCAGCAGTCTGCTTCATCTGGCTGGTTAACAAAAATAGGGGGGACCCCACGCCAATTTTTTTCGACGGGATCCCCTATTTTTGTTAACCAGCAAAGATAAGCAGACTGCTGTGGCCTGGTATTATCAGGCTGGCAAGCAGGGTCGGACTGAGCCACCGGGACACGGAGAAACCTCCGTTGGGCCCCAGCTCCTGCGTGGTGGGCCCTGATTTGAAAGGATAGGTCGCGGGGCAGAGGGTGCGGTGGCCCCGGGCCCCGCGCTCTGAGGGGGCCCACCCGGAGCTACGCTACAGTAACTGTATCGGCGTGCACAGCACGCCGATACAGTTACATTCTGCGGCAGAGCAGGGAGAATCGCTCTCCCTGCTCTGCCGCCCGGAAGCTATGGGGCCTGAACAGGCGGTGGGGGGGCCCGGTGCCAGCAGTGGGCCCCCCAACCGTCATCGGAGGGTCAGCTGTATCGGCATGGGTACGGTTGGGGCGAGGATATGGGTGTGATTAGCTGTGAAATGGGTGTGGTCGGGGCGTGGCTTAAAATTTGCAGCGGCGCGCTATGCGCGCCGCAGCCTTTAACCCTCTTTCCTGTCTTCAAAATTTGGGAGGTATGCTGTATGACCTCCCTACAACTTCTGGGCATGCTCCTGATGAGCGCGACGGATGGTCTCCTGAGGGATCTCCTCCCACACCTGGACTAAAGCATCCACCAACTCCTGGACAGTCTGTGGTGCAACGTGGCATGGCCTAAAATTTGCTGCAGCAGGCACAGCGTGCCACAGCCTTTGTCCCTCTTTCCCTTCTTCAAAGGATGGGAAGTATGATGGTGGGCCCCAAGAATAATTTTTCTCTGGTGGGCCCAAGGTACTCCAGTCCGACGCTGCTGGCAAGGTCTATGGATATTGGCTCCTTAACAGCCTTAAATACCATGCCTTAGCAGCAGGGGCGTACATAGAAATCATGGGGCCCCATAGCAAAAGTCTGAATGGCCCCCCCCCAAAAAAAAAAAACCCAGAGCCATTGTAAATGTAAAGTGCCAGCACAGTGAGGGGACACATTAAACAAAAAAATGTATTATGCCCCCATAGATTGTGCCCCCATAGTTGCTCCATAGATCATGCCCCCATAGATTGTGCCCCCATAGATGCTCCATAGTATAGGCCCTTATGCTGCCGCAGCTGCTGCAACCAAAAAAAAAAAGACATACTCAGCTCTCGTCGCTGGGGGCCAGGTGCCCGTGTCCTGAGCAGGGGGTGACACCAGGTGCCGATGTCACCGCTCGCTCAGGGCCCCGGCACCTGAGATATTTACCTGTCCTCTCTCCACTGCTGAGCGCCGCTGTCTTCGGGGTCCTCCAGCAGTGAATGATCAGGCAGAGGGCGCGGCGCGCACTAACGACGTCATCGCGCCCTCTGACCTGAACATTGCAGCAAGAGGACGCGAGCAACGGTGGAATGGGACAGGTAAATATCCCTTATACTCACCCTTCCACCGGCGCGGTCTCTGCAGCCCTTGCTCTTCTCCCGCGGTCTCCGCCGCCAGTGTTCAGCGGTCACGCAGGACCGCTCATTAAAGTCATGAATATGTGCATATTCATGACTTTAATGAGCGGTACCACCTGACCGCTGAACACAGGCGTCGGAGACCGTGGGAGAAGAGCAGGGGCTGCAGAGACCGCACCAGGAGGGGTGAGTATATAGAAGAGCTGCGCTCCCCCTCCCCCGCCGACCCCCTGGTAGTACTGTGTCAGCACAGCTACCCGACCGTCGCGGGCCCCCTCACCTGTCGGGCCCCATAGCAGCTGCATGGTCTGCTTCATTCACGGTACGCCACTGCTCAGCAGTCTGCTTCATCAGGCTGGTTAACAAAAATAGGGAGGACCCCACGCCATTTTTTTTTTCGAAGGGAACCCCTATTTTTGTTAATCAGTTCCCTCTGACGTCACTGATTGTGTCCCTGGCTGACCTGAAGTGAAAGTGGAAAGCAATCAATTAAGCTTTCCACTTCCTCTCCTGTCAGCCAGGAGAGGAGCTCATTCATTTGGGGGTTTATTGTAAGGCTGCAGCATTAGCTGCGGTCCCTGCAGTAAACATTAACCCTTTCTGAAGGATTACACCGTGGGACCTGACTGTGCATGGGATAGGTAAGAATAATTTTGCTTTTTTATTATATTTTTATTACAGGAAATGGTTTTTGCAGTAAAATAAAAGATGGTCAAAAACATGTGTCTTTATTTCATTAAAATGATTTTTAATTAAAGTGTGTGTGTTTTATTTTTATTTCATGCAATAGGATTAATAATTGATAGTTGTCTAATTGACAGCTCTCAATTATTAACCTGGCTTAAGGTCACCTTTCAATAGCAAGGTGGCTTTAACCCCATATTAACCCATTCGCCACCGCTACAGGGCAATGGGAATAGACGGGCAAAGTGCCAGAAAGGGCGAATCTAATTATAGATTTGTCTTTTCTGGGGTGTCTGGGGGCAGATGTTAGTAGCCAGGGGGGGGGCAAAAATAATGGTACCTTTCTGGGCTATTATTATCTGCCCCCACTCGCTGGCTTTGTCTGTCTGGTTGCGAAAATAGGGCGGGAGCCCACGCATTTTTTTTCAACAATTTTACACCTCATATATATATACATGTCATTGAATTTGTGACACATATATATATATATATATTTATATTTATAGTTCATACACTTCTACATAGTATAATAGCCGCTAATTCAATTGCCGGCTTTTGTGAAAAGCAGAACCCGACATTAAATGACACTTGGTTTACATAGAGTTATCCATGTCATTTCAAGTTGTTTGATCTATTGTTTTCACTAACAATTACATCAGTCTATGTGTGCAAAATTTCACACCTGTAGGGGTTAATTAAAGGTGTAAATTGCTAGCAAAAAAGTCAGTTTTTTTTACAACAAATTTACAACTTTAATTAACCCCGACAGGTGTGAAATTTTGCACACATAGACTGATGTAATTGTTAGTGCAAATCAGATATCAAACTACATGAAAAGACATGGTTAACTCTATGTAAACCAAGTGTCATTTCATGTCGGGTGCTTCTGTCTTTTCACAAAAGCCGGCTTTACCCGGCAATTGAATCAGAGGCTATTTTACTATGTAGAAGTGTATAAACTATAAATATATGTATATATATATGTCACAATGACATGTATATATATATATATATATATGTATTCTATGTGTGTTTATTTAGTGTTTACAAGGAAAGAAAGAGGTTTTTTTAGTTATGATATTTCTGTCCCATAGACTTACATTGGATTTCCGGTATCGGTATCGGGTATCGCCGATATTTTTTGGATATCGGCGATACCATTACGATACCGATACTTTTGGATATCGGAAAGTATCGCTCAACACTAATCAGAACCCTTTTTGGTCAAATCAGTCAGTGGTTTAACAATAACAGAGAAATTACCAATAAATTTACGATAAAAATTGGCAAAACCCAAGAATCTTTGAAGAGCCTTTAATGAAGTAGGTTGGACCCAATCACAGATGGCCTGAACCTTGACCGGGTCCATTTCAATAACAGATGGGGACAAAATGAATCCCAGAAATGAGATCCTCTGTACGCCAAAAAGACACTTTGATCCCTTCACATACAAAGCATTCTCTCTCAAAATCTGGAACACAGTCCGAACATGTTTCACATGAGAGTCCCAGTCATTGGAAAAAATCAAGATATCATCCAAATAAACAATCAGAAATTTATCCACAAAATCCCTGAAAATGTCATTCATGAAGGACTGGAAAACAGAAGGAGCATTAGTGAGCCCAAAGGGCATCACTAGGTACTCAAAATGCCCCTCTGGGGTATTAAATGCCGTATTCCATTCATCCCCGTGCTTAATGCGAATAAGGTTATATGCCCCCCTGAGGTCAAGCTTGGTAAACCAAGTAGCACTTTTCACCCTGGAAAACAGGTCAGAAATCAAGGGTAACGGATATTGATATTTCACAGTGATATTGTTCAAGAGACGATAATCAATACACGGCCTTAATGAACCATCCTTTTTGGCCACAAAGAAAAAATTGGCACCCAAGGGTGAAGAGGATGGTCTGATATGACCCTTCTCCAATGGCTCCTTGATATAAGACCGCATAGCGTCATGTTCAGGTACAGACAAGTTAAAAAGGCAACCTTTAGGGAATTTACTACCAGGCACTAATTCAATAGCACAGTCATAGGTCCTCTTGGGGGGCAAGGATGCAGATTTACTTTCGCTAAACACATCAGAAAAATCAGTCAAAAAGTCAGGAACATCCTGAGCCTGGGGGGAGGCAGAAAAAACAGGAGTGTTGGTATTAACACATTGGCAGCCCCAACTGGTTACAGACACAGATTTCCAATCCAAAACAGGATTATGAGACTGTAACCAAGGGAAACCCAGTACGATAATGTCATGCAGATTATACAGCACCAAAAATTTGCAACTCTCCTGATGATCAGGTTCAACCCTCATTATCACCTGAGTAGAGAACTGAGGTTTATTCTCAGCCAAAGGGGTAGGGCAGCACGGTGGCTCAGTGGATAGCACTACAGCCTTGCAGCGCTGGAGTCTTGGGTTCGAATCCCACCTAGGACAACATCTGCAAGGAGTTTGTATGTTCTCCCCGTGTTTGCGTGGGTTTCCTCCGGGTACTCCGGTTTCCTCCCACACTCCAAAAACATACTGAGAGGGAATCTAGATTGTGAGCCCCATCGGGGACAGTGACGATAATGTGTTCAAAAACTGTAAAGCGCTGCAGAATATGTTAGCGCTATATAAAAATATAAAAATAAATCATAATAAATAATAGAATCGATCCCCAGTAGGGGAATAGACTTCCGTAGGGGTATCAAGGGAAACCCACAACGTTTAGCAAAATCAAAATCCATCAGGTTAATAGCTGCTCCCGAATCAACAAAAGCCTGAGCAGAAAATGTGGACAGGGAGCAAATCAGGGTAACAGTCAACAAAAATTTAGTCTGAACACTACCCAAGACAACTGAGCGTGCAAAACGTCTTCCCCGCTTAGGGAAGACTGAAATAGCATGAGAGGCATCACCACAGTAGAAACATAACCCATTGCGTTTTCGAAACTCATGACGCTGTGCCCCAGAAGCCACTCTATCACACTGCATGGGTTCAGAAGCTGGTTCACAAGGCAACACTATTCCACGCATACCTCTACGCTCACGCAAACGTCTGTCAATTTGAATCGCTAATGACATAGAATCATTGAGACCAGAGGGGACAGGGAATCCCACCATAACATCCTTTACATTCTCTGACAGACCCTTCCGAAAAAGGGCTGCCAAAGCATCGTCATCCCATTTGGTCAGGACTGCCCACCTACGGAATCTCTGACAGTATAACTCAGCGTCCTCAAGCCCCTGATTTAATGCCAACAAGGCTTTTTCAGCTTGATCAGTGACATTAGGCTCATCGTACAATAACCCCAGAGCCTGAAAAAAATGCATCAACATTAATCAAAACAGGATCCCCAGGTGTCAGGGAAAAATCCCAATCCTGAGGATCGCCACGCAGGAGAGAGATGACAATTTGAACCTGCTGCGCTGCGTTCCCTGAGGACTTAGATTTCAAGGCAAAAAACAACTTACAGTTATTTTTGAAATTCAGAAATTTAGCTCGATCCCCCAAAAATAAATCTGGCATGGGGATCCTAGGTTCCACAACAGGCAACCCCGCAAGATAGGTAGCAATACTCTGAACCTCAGTGGCAAGCTGATCCACACGGCCAGACAACTGTGCAAACTCCATTGAGAGAAAAAAAAAATCCTCCTCAGCACTCAGAGATACAGAGGGAAAAAAAAATGCAACAAACAGAAAAAAAAAAAATCTCTGACAACTCTGACAACTTTTTTCTTTCCACAATATTTTTCCCTTCTGTGAGTACCATATAATTTTCAGTTTTGGCCGGTGATACTGTTATGATTTGGTAGCTGAGGAGAGCAGGCAAGAAAGGAAATACACCAGAGAGGTTGGAATCTATGGGATTGCAGTACCCTGACTAACCACCACAACTAAAGGCAGCCGTGGAGCGTACCTACGTTGGTCCTAGACGCCTCGTCACAGCCTGAGAAGCTAACTACACCTAAAGACAGAAAGAGGAAAACTATCTGCCCCGGAGCAGATCCCCAAAGAACATAGAAAGCCCCCAAACATGTAATGGCGGTTAGACAAGAGAAAATATAGACACAGATAGAAAATAGTATGAGCAAACGTTGGGGCCCAATCTTCCTAAATAGAAAAGGATAGGAAGGACACTTACTGCAACCCCAAAAAACCCTGAAAAGTACCAACTCTACTAATTACAAAAACACTGAGATCACACGACCTCTACCACCTGAATTAGTTCTCTGGTGTAACAAAAACTAAACAGCAGCCACTGAAAAAACTGGAAAAGGCAAATGAACAAACAACAGTGGCTGAACTAAACTGAGAGGAGCACAAGCCCCCGGAGGAGACCCGGCAGACCCCCACAGAAGTGCAGGACAAAATGCAAAAAGCAAGCACAAAAAACAAAAAGAAGAAAATGTCTTATCTGTTAGCAGAAGATGCAGGCACGAAACAGCAGGCTACAAAGTGAACAGGAATCAAAGATGAGACCAGAACAATTGTTCACCGGCAACCCTGATGGGAGGGAACCTCCCTTATATAAGACCAGTCAGTAACACCTGATCGCCAATCTTCACAATCTTCATTGGATAGTTCAGTACTGTTTGTAACCACCAGAGGGAGCTTCTGCTCAGAATTCATTTCTAGCAGATTCACAACAGATTTCTCTCGCACGTATAAAACGGACGAGAAAAAATCGGATGCTGGGAGCTGCCCCATAGACTAACATTGGACCGAGTGCAATGAGTTTTTTTCTTGCATTGCACTCGTCCGTATTTCTCGCTAGTGTGACTGCGGCCTTAAGAATATAATTGCATCACATTTATTTTTGTTTTGCAGTGGCTGTGCCTGGTACTGCAGCTCAATGCAGATGAGTCATACCTAGTGTAATGTGACTGAGCTTGAATACCAGGCACAGCTACTCAAAATGTATGGCGATGTGTCTAGTATTAATACAGCAGAAAAGGGGCAGCAGTGCTCACCTGCCCAGGTCTCCAAACGAATGCACTCTTAGGATGCAGCAAACCGATGTAGTAAAGATGGCGGAAACACAGGTGCAAAATACTGATAAGACAACCACTCACAGCCTACCAATTCATGGAGGGGGTGATGGCTTAGTGTATGATTTCACAAAAGCGGCTTGTACAGGGCGCTGTTCACATGCAGGTAATTCACAGTATCTGGTTCGCTGTATCTAGTACTCAATAAAGCTGACCTGATGCCTGCTTAAGTGCTGCATCCACTTCAGTTTTCTGAATTGGTCACTTTCTCAGGACCCCATTTATTGAGCAAGAACAAACAACTGCTTATCCCATTTTCCCACTTTATTTTTACATCCTGGTCTCTCAAAACTACAGTGGTGTTTGAAAGTTTTTGAACCTTTCAGAATTTTACATATTTATGTATACATTTTACCTAAAACAACATCAGATGTTCATTCAAGTTCTAAATCTAGATAAAGAACCAAATCATTCAAATGAGCAGTGATAGACAAACTCCTGGATGTGCGGGTATGGCGGGTTCCACCGAATAGTTAAAAAAAGTTTTGTTCGGGTACCAGAACAGTACCTGAACTTGAATCCAGACCCCATTCAGATGCATGAGGAACAGAACATCCATTGTCATCTGACAGTGTGGGAACTGCAGCTCTGACCGGGAGTAATAATCTTACTGACGATCAGAGCCAGTGTTTGCCAGCAGCTGTGACCAGAGGTAAACAGTTTACTTCTGGTCACAGGCATCTGCTGATGGGAGAAAAAATGGAGTAGGTTCCCCTCTATTTTTGATAACTAGCATGGCAAAACTGACAGCTGCAAGCTCCAAGCCTCAGTTGTCAGCTTTATCATGGCTGGTTATCAAGAATGGAGGGGTCTGCATGTCGATTTTTAAAACTATTTAAATAAATAATTGAAAATAAACTGGTGTGGGTTCCCCCTGCTTTTGACATCCAGCCAAGCTAAAGCAGACAGCTGGGGCTGGTATTCTCAATCTGGTAAGGGGCCATGGAAATACCAGATGTTCGGGATGCCGAACAAGAACAGTAACACGAACTTACTGGAGATGTCCATGTCCGGGATCCGTGCCCGAACAGTAGATGTTCGGTATGGACCCCTCACTTTACTGTTCGGGTTTGCCAGTCTCTGCGAATGAGTCAAAATTTCAGACGTACATGATTATTTAACTGAATAGAAAAAATTACAATGTCAGATGTCTGTTATGTTTGGCAATAGAAAAATATTATGTTACAGAATAAAAACCTCATACCATCTGTAAGACACAGTGGTGCCATGGTTTGGACCTGTTTTACTGCATCTAGGCCAGGGCAGTTTGCAATCGCTGATGGAACAATGACTTCAGAATTTTATCAGCAAATTTTAAAGGAAAATGTCAGCACATCTGTCCATGCGCTGAAGTTCAAGACAAGGACCCAAAACACACGAGTTGTTCTACAAAAGAAAGGCTAAAGAAGAATAAAGTTACAGTTTTGGAAGGGCCAGAGCCTGACCTTAATCCCACAGAATTGTTATGGAAGGACTTGAAGTGAGCAGTTAATGGGAGAAAACCCACCAACATAAAAAGTTGAAGCTATTTAGGGAGGGATAAGCCAAAATTCAAGCCGATATGCAAGACAAATCAACATTAATCAACTTGTGGTCTGGTGATGCGGAGACCATATTTAAACAATTATTTTATTTCTAATTTAACCTTTCTTTCATTTTTTCCCCACAGTGCTAAGGAACTTAATTATTTGGATTTATGTCTTATTGGCAATGTTCACACTTTGTGTTTGCAACCACTGTTTGTAAAACCCATAGAGGGGAACTTGACTCTATATGCCACCTCTTGTCATCCCAGTCATGTTGTTAAAAACATCCTCGTTGTAGGGTTTGCAGAAACGTCGAGTAGGGTTTGTACAAAATTGCTCGGATCCCACTAATCATCTTATTGAATGTGACGTCTCAAAACAGTGATTTGTAAAGAGACAAAACTATGTTCTTGTCACGAACATCTATGCCTCTTTTAATGCATTCCATTATTTTATGTGTCTTGGCAGCAGCTACCAAAGACTGATCAATAAAGTTGCGTTCGCCGTCCACCCATACACCCAAGTCTTTTTATCGACAGTTTTACCCAGTGTTTTACAATTTAGTACATAATTATACATTTTATTTATCTGCCCAAGTATATAACTTTACATTTATCTACATTAAATTTTAATTGTTATTTCTCAGCTCAAGCCTCCAGCTTACATACACTGACAAGCAAAAGGGTAACAATGTTTTGAACTTTTGACTTTCAGGCTCCATATCTCACCACCCCCTACTGCTTTGAACGTGAGACTACCATCAAAATATAGACAATCATCTTGGCTATCTCATACATAAATTTGACTTGCAATTATTTTGCAAATGATTAGTTATGCAAATTCTTGCCATGCTACTGTTTTGCTCATAAAAAAAAATCAAAATTTTTATTTTTATTATTTTGTAAATCCACCTTTGCCTTTCAACACTGCCTAAATCCTTCTGGGAATGCTCTCGGTGAGATTTAAGCATGTCTTGAAGGAAATCTGGTCTCAGGTCTCTTCTATACGTTCCCAAAGTTGGTGCATATTGGTCAAGTTCCTTGGGTATGTATACAGAATTTTCTTCAACTCTATTCACAAGTGTTTAATTGGGTTGATGTCTGGGGACTGTGTGGGTCAATCCAACACCTCTACTTCATTGTCATTGAACTATTTCTTCACCAATCTCAACATATGCTTCAGGTCCTGCTGGAACACTATGTCATCCTTGTCATACCCATAGTACTCGAGTATACAAAGTTTCTTGTTTTGTAGGATACTCACATATAGCTCATCATTGAGACAACCATCAATCTTGGTCAAGTGTCCAATGCCTTCAGCTGTGAAATAACCCGTATCATCAGGCTAACTCCACACTTGACAATTTCTTCAATTTCTTGATCCGTTAGCCATTTTTTTCCTTGTTTCTTCCAGACACATTTGCACCAATCAGAGCCTAGTCTATTGACTTTTGTCTCGTCGCTCCAAATCACTCGTTTCCAATCTTATACTGTCCACATTTCATTCTTTGTTACAAACTCGAGCCAACGTTTCTTATGACGATAATGCAGTTTAGGCTTCTTTACCTTTTTTTAGACCACCATTCCAGACTTATGTAACATGCATTGCACAATGCTAGCATGGACATCTGTGATCTCACTATTATGAAGAAAAATGAGTCACCTCCACTGCTGTGTTTGTCGCTACAAACTGATACACCTTGTGATTAGCCGACTTGATGACTTCAATATTTTGCATGGACGACCACCTCTTGGCTTTTGAATGGATGGATGAACTTCATTTTGCATTCTTCCAACTGTCATAGCACTCAGATGATGCAGTTTGGTCATTTTCTTAGCCGAGAGACCGCTATAAATGAGCTTGATAATGCTGTTTCTCTTTTCTTGGGAAATCTTGTTCATGGCTGCTCCTCGATTTGAACCAGTGAGCTTTCACTTAGGAATCAACATAATAACACACTAAGCTATTAGGGAATGTGAGAACAGGTTGTAATTTGTAATATACAGTACAAGAAGATTTTTTTTTCCACCACCAAGAGCAGAACAGTACCAATGTAGTGACATAATAATAATAATAATCTTTATATAGAGCCAACATATTCCGCAACGCTTTACAGTTTGACAGTTAACAAAGTTAACAATACAATAATTAAACCAAAATAAGATGACCCTGCTCGTGAGAGCTTACAATCTACAATGAGGTGAGGGAGATACAAAGTACAGGTGTGTATATACAATGGTGTATTTACAAGATGGTCCAGCCATCTTGAGGGAGTGAGTGATGGATGGAGAGTGAATGGGCTACACACGCACACTTACACCTAGAATGACTTTGATTAGTGAACTTGATAGGCTGCTCTGAACAAATGTGTTTTAAGTGAGCGCCTGAAACCAATGCAAATTGTGAATAGTCCTAATTTCTTGGGGTAGAGCATTCCAGAGGATTGGCACAGTGCAGGAGAAGTCTTGGAGTCGGGAGTGGGAGGTACGGATTAGTGCAGAGGTTAGTCGAAAGTCGTTTGCAGAGCCCAGCCGTCGATTAGGTCGATAGACAGAAATGAGGGAGAAGATGTAGGGGGCTGCTGCATTGTGGAGAGCTTTGTGGGTGAGAACAAGTACTTTGAATTGGATCCTATAATGAATGGGCAGCCAATGTAAGGACTGGCGAAGAGCGGACGCGTCCGAGTACCGATTAGCCAGATGGATGCCCTCGCTGCTGCATTCAGTACGGACTGGAGAGGGGATAGTTGAGTAACGGGGAGGCCAAGTAATAGGGAATTGCAGTAGTCCAGGCGGGAGTGGATCAATGCTACAGTGAGGGTTTTTGTTGTTTCCATGGTGAGAAAAGGGCGGATTCTAGAGATGTTCTTTAGGTGTAAGCGGCAAGAGTGGGCAAGAGACTGTAAATGGGAGATGAAGGAGAGATTGTTGTCAAACATAACACCCAGACAGCAAGCCTGCTGCCGGGGTGTTATTATCGTGCTGCCCACCGAGAGGGAAATGTCAAATTTAGGGAGGTTAGTAGACGGCGGGAGCAGAAGAAGTTCAGTTTTGGAGAGGTTGAGTTTCAGATAGAGAGCAGACATGATGTTGGAGACTGCGGACAGACAGTCGGTGGCGTTCTGTAGTACAGCGGGGTAAGGTCAGGGGATGACGTGTATAGTTGTGTGTCATCAGCAAAAAGATGGTACTGAAAGCCAAATCTGCTGACGGTCTGTCCAATTGGGGCCATGTAGAGAGAGAGGAGAAGGGGTCCAAGGACTGAGCCCTGATGTACCCCGACATAGAGAGGAAGAGGAGATGACGTGGAGCCAGGGAACAAAACACTGAAGGAGCAGTCAGAAAGATAGGAAGAGAACCAGGACAGTGCAGTGTCCTTAATGCCTAGTGACTGGAGCCTAGACAGTAGGAGACGGTGGTAAACCGTGTCGAAGGCTGCAGAAACGTCGAGAAGAATGAGCAGAGAGTGGTCACCTTTACGTTTTACAGTCAGAAGGTCATTGGTCACTTTGATGAGTGCTGTTTCAGTTGAATGTAGGGGCTGAAACCGGACTGTGAAGGGTCTAGGAGGGAGTGAGTGGAGAGGTAACGGGTAAGGCGGGAGTAGACTAGGCGCTCCAAAAGTTTAGAGATGAAATGGAGATTGGAGACTGGTCTGTAGTTGTTTGTGCAGGAAGGGTCGAGAGCGGGCTTCTTTAGTAATGGAGTAACGATGGAGTGTTTGAAGGAGGATGGGAAAATGCCAGAGGAGAGTGACAGATTAAAGATTGTAGTTAGGCGAGTTGTGACAACTGGAGAGAGACTGTGTTAGGGACTGCGGAACGCACCAAATAAATATAAATAATAGATGCGTTCGCAGCCCGGCGTCCACCGTGCAGGCAGAGCCTGCTGCTAGTAAGATGACAGGATATGGCAATATAAGCGAGCTCTGTTACTACACAGAGTCGCAGACATAGACTGTAAGGTTCTATGTATATATTCCTGAAACTCAGTTTGTTCGTCAGCCATTTTACTTTCTGTCTTGCTGCAGCTATCTTGCCCTCAGTCAAAATGGAGTTTCCAGCTTGCATGTTCCCGCCCTGATTCTCTCCTTTGCTTCTTAAGCAGCCACAGCTGAGCAATCAGTGCTTCAGAATCTAGCCTGCAGTGAACCTGTGACTTGACTCCTGTAAGCCTTGGACCTTGTACTCCAGCTATTCCTACTGAGGAACTCTGAAGCACTTGTGGACTCTGAACCCTGCTCTTTGAAAGACCCACGTTTGCATGGACTTACGGTAACAGAGAAGAAGATCCTGAATCTGTATTGGAGAGTGATTGCTGAGCTTGGATTACTCTGGCCTGCTGTGTCTCCTGTTTCTGTGTCTGCAAACTGTGTGACTATTTCTGCCAACTTGTATGAAGTAATACAGGACTTTTCTATATCAAACCTGTGACTCCTGTGTTTTCATCGCACCCAAGCACAAGACGCTATATGAACTGTACTACATACATTACATAGACGTTGTGGCACTATATGGCACTATGAGCGAACTCTGTTACACCACAGAGTCGCTGAGGTAGAGACTGTGTCCGGTTAACAGCACAGGGGTACACAGATAACTGCTGTGTGGAAAGCAGTCTGTGGTCATGCAGTCAGCAACGCAAACAAGCAACTCCTCACCGGAGTAGCCGGTATTCTAGAGGCTATTTCAGCCAAGCTCTGAACACGTGCACAAAACTCCTCACCGGAGGTGCCGGTATTCTAGGGGCTTATTTCAGCCGAGCCTGTTATGTTTAGGTAGCTGAGGAGAAATAGCAAAAACAGTAATACACCAGAGAGGCTGGAACCTATTGGATTGCAGTAACCTGAACTAACCACACAACTAGAGGTAGCCGTGGAGCGTTCCTACGTTGATCCTAGACACCTCGTCACAGCCTGAGAGATAACTACACCTAAAGGCAGAAAGAGGAAAGCTATCTGCCCCGGAGCAGATCCCCAAAGAAAATAGGAAGCCCCCAAACATGTAATGGCGGTTAGACAAGAAGAAGCACGGACACAGACAGAAAATAGAATGAGCAAACGCTGGGGCCCAATCTGTCTAGACAGAAAAGTACAGGAAAGGATTCTCACTGCAATCCAAAAAAAACCCTAAAAAATACCAACTCTTCTGATTGCAAAAACACCTGAGATCACATGATCTCTACCACCTACATCAGATCTCTAGTGTAACAAAACTAAGCCGCAGCCACTGAAAAAACAGGAAAAAGCAAATGAACAAATAACAGTGGCTTCAGATAAACTGAGAGGAGCACAGGCCCCCAGGAGGGGACCCGGCTGACCTCCACAGAAGTGCAGGGAACTATGCAAAAAGCAAACACAAAAATAAAAGCAGAAATATTTTATCTGAAAGCAGAAGATGCAGGCAAGACTCAGCAAACTTCCAAATGAACCAGGAACCACAATTGAGACAAGAACAATTGATCACCGGCGACCATCATGGGAGGGAACCTCCTTTATATCAGTCCAGTCCGTGATCCCAGATTGCCATTCCTCGCTGTGAGGTTCAGTACTGTCTGCAACCACCAGAGGGAGCCTCTGCTCAGAAACCATCTCAAGAACATTCATAACACGAGCCCTAACCGCATGCGTGCATGATCACACTGGCGCAAAGCACATAACACAATAGATACTAGCGCATGGCCGTGCGGCCATGCAACCCTTTTATAGCAGCAACTACAAGACCTTCCAGAAAAGGACCAATGAGAAACTGTTCCAGAACATAAGCAGTTTCAGGACCTTCCTGGCGGACCAATTGGAGTCGCTGCTGTCACCGAGCATGTGACCTCTGATCTGATTGGAGATCTTGCCCTGGGCATGCTCAGATGGAGAAAGCGAGGACTTAGGCCCAGAGCTGCCTGCTCCAGCACTGGTTATAATAGAGGAACCAGGAGAGGCAGCAACAAGCCTCTGCACAGTATTAGACCGAGCGAGACGCTGGGACCGACGTCTCCACTGAGCAGGATCCACTGCGACCGGAGATGGATGGGGGACCGCAGTGGGACTGGTTCGAGATTCCCCTTGTGCAGTATCGGGAACTCGATCCCTAACAGACTGGAGGAGATGTGAGGGAATGGGGTCGGTAGTGCATGTAGTCGGACGAGAGGAAGAGAGGATTCTGGAGACTTCTTCTGTGATTGGATCAAATGTGGAAAGTGAGCCAGACGAAATGCAGGGAGGGATGGGAGTCACAGCACTTGGTGGTTGAGAGCAGATTTCTTGACGGATATTATCTATTTTTTCTATAAAGTGGGAGGCCAGGTCATCAGCACAAATGTCTGTGATAGGGGCTTGTGCTTTTGGCCTGAGGAGGGAGTGTCAAAATGTTTCTTGGGGTTGTTGGCTAGTGAGGAGATCAAGGTGGTGAAGTAAGTCAGTTTGGCAAGGTGAAGGGCGTTATAAGTTCTTAACATAAATTTGAAGTGGATGAAGTCTTCTGGTGTGCGGGTTTTTCTCCATAGGCGTTCAGCACTCCTAGAGCATCGCTGGAAAAGTTGAGTTTGCAATGTGAGCCAGGGCTGTTTTACTGTGTGTTTGGAAGTTCTGAGGGTGAGCGGCGCTACTTGGTCAAGGGTGCTTCTAAGAGTGTCATTGTAGTGATGAACAGCCAGATCAGGACAGGAAAAAGAGGAGATTGGGGACAGTGAAGAGTCTAGGGAGTCTGAAAGTGTCTGAGGGTTAATGGCTTGTAGATTTCTAAATGTGTGGTAGGTAGAAGTGCGTTGGGGGGGTCGAGGATTTGTAAGCATGAAGGAGAGAATGTTGTGGTCAGAGAGAGGAAGCAGTGAGTTATTTAGGTGGGAGATTGAACAGAGCCGGACAAAGACCAGGTCAAGGGTGTTAACGTCCTTGTGTGTCTCAGAGGTTGAAAGCTGCGAGAAGCCTAGAGCAGTGGTTAGTGATAGAAGCTGGGATGCAGATGTGGAAGTGGGGTTGTTAATGGGGATGTTGATGTCTCCCAGGATAAGAGTTGGTAGTTCTGAGGACATGAAGTACGGCAGCCAGGCTGAGAAGTGGTCAAGGAACTGGGTGGGCGAGCCTGGGGGCCGATATATTACCGCTACTCTGAGGGAGAGGGGACGGAAGAGCCTGATGGTGTGGACCTTGAAACAAGGGAATGAGAGTGATGGAACTGGGGGGATGACCTGGAAAGTGCATTGTGGGGACAGGAGTATGCTGATTCCATCACCATGTCTGTTTGTGGGTCTCGCGGAATGGGAGAATTGTAAGCCACCATAGGAAATGCCAGCAGGGGAGACAGTGTCAGAATCCTGAATCCAGGTTTCAGTGATTGCCAACAGATTAAGAGAGTGGTTCAGAAAGTAGTTGTGCAGGAAGGGAAGCTTGTTACATACAGATCGTGGATTCCAGAGGGCACAATTAAAAGGAGGAGATGAGGGAGTGCAAGTAATATTAATGAGATTATTATGGTTTCGATATGAGGTAGGGGTTGAGGTTGGGGGATGGTGGACTAGGGTTGGGGAGATGTCCCCTGAAATTAATAGGAGTAGGAAGATTAAGAGCAAGTAGTTGTTGGAATTGTAAGTAGTTTTTTTCTGTGACGTGTTTGGGCAAGATGGGCTGAGGTTTTTCAGGAAGGTGAGGAGTGCATGGGAGCTGTACATGGGAGAGGGAAGTATAGAGGGGCTGATGTGTATGAGTCATGATGGAGAGATGATGAGGCGGTGAATGTGGATGGCAAGGGAACACAGGAGGATAGAGATAAAGCACATGGTTAAAAGGGAAAGGAAAGTGTGGGGTACCTGATTCCTGCCCTGATTAACTGCCGTTTACATGATGCTTAGCTTCTGTGATGCTTTGCTTTATGGGATGCTTGCGTGCACCCCACACTGCGTGCACCACTTAAGGGTATGCCACACTAAACAGCGTCGCTAACGAGATCGCTAAAATACGTCACTATTTAGCGATCTCGTTCGTGACGCTAACGTGTGTGGCATGTAGCAACGACGTGGCCCCTGCTGTGATCTCGCTGATCGTTCATTAGAGTTCTGGACCGTATTTAGATCGTTGGCGTCCCGCTGGTGAGCCTATATCGCTGTCTGGCACCTTTTGTGAGCGATGTGCGCTGTTTTTTACATCGCAATGACCGTTAAAGTCGTTAATGAGATCGCTAACCGCTTTTGAGTCGTTAACGAGATCACTAAGTGTGGCAGCTACTAGAGACATTAAAACGATCACAAAAACGATCTCATTAGCTTGCGTCGTTATTGAGATCGCTAACGAGATCACTAAGTGTGGCAGTACCTTTAGAATGCTGCTAAATATATAGGCCACACTACAGGATCAGGAGGGATGGATTGTGGGAGCTGGCTTGGGATAATTTGGCAGCTGGGGCCAGCACACCAGGGGGTGGTTAGATGATCAAAGGCACTAGACCTGGCTACATCTATATGCTATAGCACCTTCCATCTGATAAGATCTAGAGAGGCCCCAGTCGTGGATATAAAGCAGTAAGTATAAAATGTAGTGCAGAAAATGAATTATATCACAGATTTAGCAGGCACATTAAAATATGTATCAAAATGGTAAAGCAGCAGATGACAGACAGCAAGCAGAAGTATGGAATGCATACCATTAGGATATATTGCAGTATAAATGACAGCCAGCAGAGGTGGGGATTGTACCATTCAGCTGCTTGCTAACAATGAATAGAGTGCATACGATTAGGATATATTGCCGTAAAAATGACAGCCAGCAGAGGTGGGGATTGTATCATTCAGCTGCTTGCTAACAATGAATGGAGTGACATGACAAGAATCTGCATAACTAAGCGTATGCTAAAAAGTTGGCAGTCCAATTTTTGTATGAGTTATTATTATTATTTTTATTTATTTATATAGCGCCATTAATTCCATGGTGCTGTACATGAGAAGGGGTTACATACAAAGTTATAGATATCGTTTACAGTAAACAAATTTACAATGACAGACTCGTACAGAGGGGAGAGGACCCTGTCCTTGCGGACTTACATTCTATGGGATAATGGGGAAGAAACAGAAGGTCGGGGGTGCGGCAGCTTTGGTGGTGGAAGCAGCTAAGGTGGTGGTGGCGAGGCGGCAGCTCGGGTGGTGGCGGCGAGGCGGAATGGTTATTGCAGGTTGTAGGCTTTCCTGAAGAGATGGGTTTTCAGGTTCTGTCTGAAGGATCCAAGGGTGGTGGATAATCATACATGTTGAGGCGTGGAATTCCAGAGGATGGGGGATATTCGGGAGAAATCTTGGAGGCGGTTGTGTAAGGAACAAATAAGTGTGGAGGATAGTAGGAGGTCTTGGGAGGATCGAAGATTACGTGAAGGAAGATATTGGGAGATTAGTTCAGAGATATAGGGAGGAGACAGGTTGTGGACGGCTTTGTAGGTCAGTGTTAGTAGTCTGAACTGGATTTGTTGGGGAATTGGGAGCCAGTGGAGGGATTTGCAGAGGGGAGAAGCAGGGGAGTAGCGAGGGGAAAGGTGGATTAGTCGGGCAGCAGAATTGAGGACAGATTGGAGTGGTGCAAGAGAGTTGACGGGGAGGCCACAGAGGAGGGTGTTGCAGTAATCAAGGGGGAGATGATGAGGGCATGCACAAGAGTTTTAGTAGATTGAGGGCTGAGGAAGGAACGGATTCTGGAAATGTTTTTAAGTTGGAGGCGACAGGAGGTGGCAAGAGTTTGGATGTGTGGTTTGAAGAACAGGGCAGAGTCGAGAGTTACTCCGAGGCAGTGAATTTCAGGTGCGGGAGAGATCGTGATGCCATTTACCATAATAGATAGATCGGGTAGGGAAGATACGTGAGATGGAGGAAAGATGATGAGTTTGGTTTTGTCTACATTGAGTTTTAAGAAACGAGAGGTGAAGAAGGAGGATATGGCTGATAGACACTCCGGGATTCTGGACAGCAGAGAGGTGACATCTGGGCCAGAGAGGTAGATTTGAGTATCGTCCGCATAGAGGTGGTACTGGAAGCCATGGGACTTTATGAGTTGTCCTAGGCCAAGTGTATAGATGGAAAAAAGTAGGGGCCCCAGGACAGAGCCTTGAGGGACTCCAACAGAGAGAGGGCGGGATGAGGAGGTAGTGTGGGAGTGGGAGAGGCTAAATGTGCAGTCGGAAAGGTAAGTGGCGATCCAGGACATGGTAAGGTCTTTGATGCCATGGGAAGAAAGAATGTGTAGCAATAGGCAGTGGTCGACTGTGTCAAAGGCAGAGGACAGGTCAAGGAGGATGAGGATGGAGAACTGTCTGTTAGCTTTGGCTGTGAGTAAGTCATTAGTAATTTTGGTCAGGGCAGTTTCAGTGTAGTGGTGGGGCGGAAGCCAGATTGGAGGTTGTCGAGGATAGAGTTAGATGAGAGGTGGGAGGAAAGTTGAGCGTGGACATGCTGCTCAAGGAGTTTGGAAGCAAACGGGAGCAATGATATTGGGCGATAGCTGGGCATAGCAGTTGGGTCAAGGTTTGTTTTTTGAGGATGGGTGTGATGGTGGCATGTTTGAAGGCAGAGGGAAAGGTACCAGAAGATAGCGATAGGTTGAAGATATGGGTTAGGGCTGGGATGAGCATGTTAGTGAGGTTGGTGAGCAGGTGGGAAGGGATGGGGTCAAGTGCACAGGTGGTGAGGTGTGATTTGAAAAGCAGATGAGTAAGCTCTCCTTCAGTGATGTTGGAGAGAAAGGCTAGTAGGGAAGGACAGAGGTCTGGTATATGGAGTGGTTGGGGTGGTGGAACAGTAAAGGTTTGCCTTGTTTGGTTGATCTTATTTTTGAAGTAGGTGGCAAAGTCCTCGGCAGAGATGAGGGGAGTTGGAGGTGGCAGTGGTGGGCGGAGGAGAGAGTTGAATGTGCTGAACAGTTGTTTTGGGTTGTAGGATAATGAAGATACAAGGTTTGCGAAATAGGTCTGTTTAGCAGAGGTGAGGGCTATTTTGAAGGCAAGTGTAGCTTGTTTGAAAGCAGTGAAGTCGTCTGGCAGGCGTGTTTTCTTCCAATGCCGCTCCGCGACCCTGGATGATTGTCAAAGTTTTTTGGTGAGATTGTTGTGCCAGGGTGGCCTATTGATTCGTCGCACTTTGCCGTGCGTGAGATGGGTGACTGAGTCTATGGCAGATGTGAGGTGGTGTTATAGAAAGCAGTGGCGCTGTCTGTGTCATGGACTGAAGATATGGAGGACAGAAGTAGAAGAGAATCTGAGAGTCTGTGAATGTCTAGGTGTGCGAGGTTTCTGCGAGGATGTGCCAGTGGCTGAATATAGGGGGCAGGTGAAGAGGACAGGGATGAGAAGGTGAGTAGGTTAGACAAGATGATTGTCTATAAAATGATGGTAGTCTCGCGTTTCAAGCAGTAGTGAATGGTGAGGTATGGAACGTTCAAAACATTGTTACCTTTTCACTCGTCAGTAGTGTTGAGCGATACGATACTGCAAATATCGGGTATCGGCCGATATTAGCTGTATCGGGCTTTCGATTCCGAGTACCGATATTTTCGTCATATCGGAATCGGGATTGTCACTGTCACTGTCAGTGTCCGTCGGTCGGGTCTGTCACTGTCAGTGTCCGTCGGTCGGGTCTGTCAGGAGTCAGCGGCACTTACCTGGCAGAAGATCTCCGGCGGTCACGGCCTGGACTGCTTCATGGCCGCCATCATCTTTCCCCGGCGGTCACATGCAGTTTCTCGCGATAACTGCAGTGACTGCTGGGTAATCCCGGCCGTAAAGCAGTCAGTCCGATGACGTCACCGCCGCGGAAGCAGGTAATCAGCTGTGCTGCGTCGCGATGACAGGCTCTGCCTGTCATTGCGATGTAGCAGAGCTGGATCGTCGTGGGACAGTCGTTACTATGGACTGCGTCGGACAGGTGGTATACTGTTGGTTTGTTTTTTTTCTTTTTTTACAGGAGATCGATGGCGTCGCAGGAATGAGAGTACAATAAAAGAAATGAAAACTGTGTTGTCTCTTTTATTTCATTAAAATACTTTTTTCTTGCTTTGTCTTTTTTTTTATGCATTTAATAACTTTGGGATTAATAATGGATCGGTGTCTTATTGACACCTCTCCATTATTAACCGGGCTTATTGTCACCGTGCAATCAACGGTGACATTAACCCCTTATTACCCCACTTGCCACCGCTACAGGGCAGTGGGAAGAGCCGGGTAAAGTGCCACAATTGGCACATCTTTTGATGCGCCAAATGTGGGGCTGCTGTAGCCTGGTATTATCAGGCTGTTGAGGGCCAAAATCCATGGGCCTTGACAGACTTTTAATATCAGGCCGCAGCAGTCTGCATTTTACTTGGCTGGTTAACAAAAATAAGGGGACCCCTACGCCGTTTTTTTTTTCGAGGGGATCCCCTATTTTTGTTAACCAGCCAAGCTAAGCAGACTGCTGTGGCCTGGTATTATCAGGCTTGCAAGGTCCATGGATATTGGATCCTTACCAGCCTGAAAAACCAGGCCTCAGCGGTCTGCTTCATCTGGCTGGTTAACAAAAATAGGGGGGACCCCACGCCAATTTTTTTCGAGGGGATCCCCTATTTTTGTTAATCAGCCAAGATATGCAGACTGCTGTGGCCTGGTATTATCAGGCTGGCAAGGTCCATGGATCTTGGCTCCTTAACAGCCTGAAAATCCAGGCCTCAGCGGTCTGCTTCATCTGGCTGGTTAACAAAAATAGGGGGGACCCCACGCCAATTTTTTTTCGAGGGGATCCCCTATTTTTGTTAATCAGCCAAGATATGCAGACTGCTGTGGCCTGGTATTATCAGGCTGGCAAGGTCCATGGATCTTGGCTCCTTAACAGCCTGAAAATCCAGGCCTCAGCGGTCTGCTTCATCTGGCTGGTTAACAAAAATAGGGGGGACCCGACGCCATTTTTTATTCGAAGGGAACCCCTATTTTTGTTAATCAGTTCCCTCTGACGTCACTGATTGTGTCCCTGGCTGACCTGAAGTGAAAGTGGAAAGCAATCAATTAAGCTTTCCACTTCCTCTCCTGTCAGCCAGGAGAGGAACTCATTCATTTGGGGGTTTACTGTGAGGCTGCAGCATTAGCTGCGGTCCCTGCAGTAAACATTAACCCTTTCTGAAGGATTACACCGTGGGACCTGACTGTGCATGGGATAGGTAAGAATAATTTTGCTTTTTTATTTTATTTTTATTACAGGAAATGGTTTTTGCAGTCAAATAAAAGATGGTCAAAAACGTGTCTTTATTTCATTAAAATGATTTTTAATTAAAGTGTGTGTGTTTTATTTTTATTTCATGCAATAGGATTAATAATTGATAGTTGTCTAATTGACAGCTCTCAATTATTAACCTGGCTTAAGGTCACCTTTCAATTGCAATGTGGCTTTAACCCCATATTAACCCATTCGCCACCGCTACAGGGCAATGGGAATAGACGGGCAAAGTGCCAGAAAGGGCGAATCTAATTATAGATTTGTCTTTTCTGGGGTGTCTGGGGGCAGATGTTAGTAGCCAGGGGGGGCCAAAAATAATGGTCCCTCTCTGGGCTATTATTATCTGCCCCCATTCGCTGGCTTTGTCTGTCTGGTTGCGAAAATAGGGCGGGAGCCCACCATTTTTTTAAACAATTTTACACCTCATATATATATATATATATATACATGTCATTGAATTTGTGACACATATATATATATTTATATTTATAGTTCATACACTTCTACATAGTATAATAGCCGCTAATTCAATTGCAGGCTTTTGTGAAAATGCAGAACCCGACATTAAATGACACTTGGTGTACATAGGGTTAACCATGTCTTTTCATGTCCTTTGCTATCTGATTTGCACAAACAATTACATCAGTCTATGTGTGCAAAATTTCACACCTGTAGAGGTTAATTAACGGTGTAAATTCGTAGCAAAAAAGTCAGTTTTTTTTACAACAAATTTACAACTTTAATTAACCCCTACAGGTGTGAAATTTTGCACACATAGACTGATGTAATTGTTTGTGCAAATCAGATAGCAAAGGACATGAAAAGACATGGTTAACCCTATGTACACCAAGTGTCATTTCATGTCGGGTGCTTCTGTCTTTTCCAGAAGCCGCTTTTACCCGGCAATTGAATCAGAGGATATTTTACTATGTAGAAGTGTATAAACTATACATATATGTATATATATATGTCACAATGACATGTATGTATATATATATATATATATATATATATATATGTATTCTATGTGTGTATATTTAGTGTTTACAAGGAAATAAAGGTTTTTTTTAGTTGCGATATTTTGTTCCCATAGACTTACATTGGACTTCCGGTATCGGAATCGGATATCGACGATATTTAGTGATATCGGCGATACCATTCCGATCCGATATTTTTAGATATCGAGCAGTATCGCTCAACACTACTCGTCAGTATAAATCCTTCTGTAATATGAAATTATGCTCCTCTGTGTTGATTACCCTGCAGAGTTTAGTATCTGCAAATATTGTAATTCTTTATGCCTCCCTCAAGGTCATTAATAAAAATGTTAAAAAAGGGCTCAGTGCTGACCCCTGTGTACTACACTGTTAACTGTTATCCAATCCAAGTGTGTTCCATTAATAACCACCCTTTTTTCCCTTTGTGGCACAAAATCAAATGCATTTGAAAAGTGCATATAGACAACATCCACTGCATTAACCTGGTTCAGTCTGAAACTTACCTTCTTATAGTTGATCAGATTAGTGTGACAGGACCGATCCATTATAAAACCATGTTGATGCTGGATCATTAGGTTATTCTTATTGAGATACTCCAGGATAGCATCTCAAGGTAAACCCTCAAGGATTTTACCCACAGTAGAGGTTAAACTTATGGGCCTACAATATCCAGTCTCAGATTTTGTGTCTTTTTGAATATTGTCACATTTGCTATGCACCAGTCCTGTGGTACATACCTTGTTATTACGGAATCTGTGAATATTAAAAATAACAGTCTGTCTATTATGGAACTTACCATATTTTTCGGATTATAAGACGCACTTTTTTTCCCCCAAATTTGGGGGGAAAATGGGGGTGCGTCTTATAATGCATATACTTTACCGGTACCGTTGCTGAAGGCTGCAGACTGGGATGAGGGGGTGTCCGGCAATGCTGCGAGTGCCCGGCGGTGCTGCGGGTGTCTCCGGCGGTGCTGCGAGTGTCTCCGGCGGTGCTGCAAGTGGCCAGCGCTGCTGCGGTGGTCTCTGGCAGTGTCTGGTGCTGCAGGGGGCTCTGCCAACATTTTGTGAAAGGCCAGAGTCCTCGCAGTTGCATGGTTTCCCCACACAGCACCGGAGACCCCCGCAGCACCACCAGAAACCCCCACAGCAGCGCCAGAGACACCCGCAGTGGCGCTGCTCTGCACATCAGAACACTGCCTCATCCCAGCCTGCAGCCTGCAGCATCACCTCACTCCTGCCTCCTCCAACAGCAACCCTGGGACCCCGCTTCACCACAGCCACCACCTCCTTAAGCAATAAGAAGCATCACCATTTTATTAAAAACAATTTTTCCTATTTTTCTCCTCAAAATTTGGGGAGCATCTTATAATCCGGAGTGTCTTATAATCCGAAAAATATGGTAATTCCTGCAGTACATGGAGGTGTATGCCATAAGGCCTGGGGATTTGCCTACTTTAGTGATTTTGAGGCAGTGCCATACTTGCTGCTTGATTAAACAGGTATCATTTCGTGGAAAATATCTAGTATCCCTAATTATGTCATCTGTCATGGGATTTTCTTGTATAAATACTGAAGAGAAAAAGGAGTTTAACAGATTGCCTTTCCCCCATCTTCTTCCACCATTTCACCCAGACTATTGAGGGGGGCAACATTTTTCAGTTTCTTACTGTTTATATAGTTTAAAGAATATTTTTGAAATATTTTTATTTTCTTTGACAATGAGTCTGTCTCAGTCTTTGCTGCCTTGATTTGATTTTTACACAATAATTTTTTTCTATAATTATTTAACTGATCATCACTGCGTCTAACTTTAATTCTTGAAGCGCTTTTTTTGCTATTTATTGCTCCTTATACAGCTCTATTTAGCCATAGTGGCTTCCTCCTATTTTTAGCTTCTTTATTTCAATAGGGTATATATTGTACACAGATTTATTCAAGTGCTTACAAAAGTGTCCCCATTTGCTTTGTGTATTTTTATTTTCTCAGAACATTGACCCAGTTTATTGCACTAAGATCATCTCTCAGCCATTGGAATTTTCCCTTTCTGAAGTTTAGTGCCCTTGTAGCCCCTCGACTACACATATTATTAAAGGATACATGAAAACTTATTATTTTTGTGATCACTATGTGACCCCCCAACTTATATATTTGAGATGTGATCTGGACTATTGGTCAATATTAGGTCTAAAAGGGCCCTTCTTCTTGTTGGGTCCTGAACCAATTGTGAAAGGTAATTGTCTTTCATTGTTGTTAAAAACCTGTTTCGTTTGCTGGACCTGCATGTTTCTGCTCCCCTATTTATGTCAAGGTAGTTGAAGTCCCCCAAAATAATTACTTATCCCTGATTTGCTGCCTCATCTATCTGTTTTATGAGGGTATTTTCTGCTTTGTCCATTATTTTTGTAAACGTATAATAAACCCCATCAGTATTTTATTATTCTTTCTTCTCCCTTTATCTCCATTCACAGTGACGCTACATTTTCATTAGCCTCAAATATATTATCACATAGGATGGGTTTAAGGGATAATTTTACATATAGGCAAACCGCTTCCCTCGCTTACTTTTACGATTATTCCCGAACACACTAGAGCTGTCATGATGTGACACGATCCAACGGGTGGTCGGTCAGTGGATGGCGCAACACACACACACAACGGGATGGTATAGGGGAGAGGAAGGCCCTACTGATAGGGAAATGGGGGATGGTCACCACCTGGGCTCAAAACCTGAGGTTGTTTGTTATGTTTTGGTAGCTGAGGAGAGCAGGCAAAAACGGCAATACACCAGAGAGGTTGGAATCTACTGGATTGCAGTACCCTGACTAACCACCACAACTAAAGGCAGCCGTGGAGCGTACCTACGTTGGTCCTAGACGCCTCGTCACAGCCTGAGAAGCTAACTACACCTAAAGACAGAAAGAGGAAAACTATCTGCCCCGGAGCAGATCCCCAAAGAAATAGGAAGCCCCCAAACATGTAATGGCGGTTAGACAAAAGGAAATACAGACAGACAGAAAATAGTATGAGCAAACGTTGGGGCCCAAACTTCCTAGACAGAAAAGGATAGGAAGGACACTTACTGCAATCCCAAAAAAACCTAAAAAGTACCAACTCTACTAATTACAAAACACCTGAGATCACACGACCTCTACAAACCTAAATTAGTTCTCTGGTGTAACAAAACTAAGCCGCAGCCACTGAAAAAACTGGAAAAGGCAAATGAATAAATAACAGAGGCTCAGATAAACTGAGAGGAGCACAAGCCCCCGGAGGGGACCTGGCTGACTCCACAAGAGAGCAGGAAACAATGCAAAAAGCAAGCACAAAAATACAAGCAGAAAATATCTTATCTGTTAGCAGAAGATGCAGGCAAAACACAGCAAGCTTCCAAGTGAACCAGGAACCAAAGTTGAGACAAGAACAATTGATCACCGGCAACCCTGATGGGAGGGAACCTCCCTTATATAAGACAGTCTGTAAACTTCTGATCGCCAATCTTCACAATCTCATTGAATGGTTCAGTACTGTTTGTAACCACAGAGGGAGCTCCCGCTCAGAATTCATTTCTAACACATTCACAACAGTACCCCACCTTGAGGAGGGGTCACCGAACCCTCACTTGGGCAACCAGGTCGGTCAGGATGAGCTCTGTGATACGCACGGATCAGTCTCCTAGCATGATGTCCAAAGCAAACACCCAAGAATTGTCCTCCTGACCATAACCTCTCCACTTAACCAAATACTGGAGTCTCCGTCTAGAAAAACGAGAATCCAATATTTTCTCAACACATACTCCAGATTGCCCTCAACCAAAACAGGGTCAGGAGGCACAGCCATAGGAACCACTGGCTCGACAAACCTCTTCAATAAGGACTTGTGGAACACGTTATGGATCTTAAATGTCCCTGAAGAAGTAAACGAAAGGAAACAGGATTAAGAATCTCCATGATCTTATATGGTCCAATGAATCTAGGCTTAAACTTAGGAGATGCAACTCTCATAGGGATATTTCTTGAGGACAACCAGACCAAGTCCCCACTTCAAACCGAGGGACCATCAGTCCTATGCCGGTTGGCAAACCGCTGGGCCCTTTCCTGAGAGAGGGACAACCTCTCCACTACCTGGTCCCAAATCTGCTGCATACGCTCCACAACAGAGTCAACACCTGGACAGACAGAAGCCTCCGTCTGTCCCGAAGAAAATCGAGGGTGAAACCCAAAATTGCAGAAAAATGGAGACATCAAAGTGGCAGAGCTAGCCCTATTATTAAGAGCAAACTCAGCCAAAGGCAAAAAAGAGACCCAGTCATCCTGATCAGCAGACACAAAGCATCTCAGATAAGTCTCCAATGTCTGGTTTGTTCTCTCAGTTTGTCCATTGGTCTGAGGATGAAAAGCCGAGGAGAAAAACAGTTGAACACCAAGTTTAGAACAAAAAGTCCTCCAAAATCTGGAAACAAACTGGACTCCTCTGTCAGACACAATGTTCTCAGGAATGCCGTGTAACCGAACACGTGCTGAAGGAACAAAGGCACCAATTCATAGGAGGAAGGCAACTTAGGTAATGGCACAAGATGTATCATTTTGGAAAACCTATCACAAATCACCCAAATAACGGTCATTCTCTGAGAAACAGGGAGGTCGGAAATGAAATCCATAGAGATATGGGTCCATGGTCTCTGGGCACAGGCAATGGCATCAACAAACCACTAGAGCGAGAGCAAGGCTTGGAGCGAGAGCAAGTCCCGCAAGACTGCACAAATTCCCTGACGTCACGAGACAAAGTAGGCACCAAAAGGACCGACTAACCAAGTCTCTGGTACCAAAAATTCCGGGATGACCGCCAAGCGGAACAATGAATCTCAGACATCACACTCTTTTTCCACCGGTCTGGGACAAACAATTTCCCAATAGGGCAGCGCTCGGGTTTATCCTCCTTACACCCCTCCAGAGCCAGTCTCACATTGGGCGAGATGGCGGAAAGAACTACACCCTCTTTCAAAATAACAGCAGGATCAGATAACTCAGGAGAGTCCGCAAGGAAACTCCTCGATAGGGCATCCGCCTTAACATTCTTAGTGCCAGGAAGAAAGGAAACCACAAAATTAAAACGTGTGAAAAACAAGGCCCACCTGGCCTGTCTGGGATTAAGTCGCTTGGCTGATTTCAGATAAACCAGATTCTTATGGTCCGTGAGGACCACCACCTGAATGTTTGGCTCCCTCCAGCCAATGTCTCCACTCTTCAAAAGCCTACTTCATAGCCAATAACTCCCGATTACCCACGTCATAATTACTTTCAGTTGGAGAAAATTTTCGAGAGAAAAAGGCACAAGGGTTACTTTTAGAGGTCTCTGGATCTCTTTGGGACAAAACGGCACCTGCCCCAATTTCAGAGGCATCAACCTCCACCTGAAATGGCAGAGAAACATCAGGCTGCCGTAGAACAGGAGCAGAAGTGAATCTCTGCTTAAGTTCCTGAAACGCAGAGACTGCCTCAGGAGGCCAATTCACCACATCAGAACCCTTTTGGTCAAATCAGTCAATGGTTTAACAATAACAGAGAAATTACCAATAAATTTACGATAAAAATTGGCAAAACCCAAGAATCTCTGAGAGCCTTTAATGAAGTAGGTTGGACCCAATCAAAATGGCCTGAACCTTGACCGGGTCCATTTCAATAACAGATGGGGACAAAATGAATCCGGAAATGAGATCCTCTGTACGCCAAAAGACATTTTGATCCCTTCACATACAGAGCATTCTCTCTCAAAATCTGAAACACAGTCCGAACATGTTTCACATGAGAGTCCCAGTCATTGGAAAAAATCAAGATATCATCCAAATAAACAATCAGAAATTTATCCACAAAATCCCTGAAAATGTCATTCATGAAGGACTGGAAGACAGAAGGAGCATTAGTGAGCCCAAAGGGCATCACTAGTACTCAAAATGCCCCTCTAGGGTATTGAATGCCGTCTTCCATTCATCCCCGTGCTTAATGCGAATAAGGTTATACGCCCCCCTGAGGTCAAGCTTGGTAAACCAAGTAGCACTTTTCACCCTGGAAAACAGGTCAGAAATCAAGGGTAACGGATATTGATATTTCACAGTGATATTGTTCAAGAGACGATAATCAATACACGGCTTAATGAACCATCCTTTTTGGCCACAAAGAAAAAACCGGCACCCAAGGGTTGAAGAGGATAGTCTGATATGACCCTTCTGCAATGACTCCTTGATATAAGACCGCATAGCGTCATGTTCAGGTACAGACAAGTTAAAAAGGCGACCTTTAGGGAATTTACTACCAGGCACTAATTCAATAGCGCAGTCATAGCTCTATGGGGGGGCAAGGATGCAGATTTACTTTCGCTAAACACATCAGAAAAATCAGTCAAAAGACAGGAACATCCTGAGCCTGGGGAGAGCAGAAAAAACAGGAGTGTTGGCATTAACACATTGACAGCCCCAACTGGTTACAGACACAGATTTCCAATCCAAAACAGGATTATGAGACTGTAACCAAGGGAAACCTAGTACAATTATGTCATGCAGATTATACAGCACCAAAAATTTGCAACTCTCCTGATGATCAGGTTCAACCCTCATTATCACCTGAGTAGAGAACTGGGGTTTATTCTCAGCCAAAGGGGTAGAATCAATCCCAGTAGGGGAATAGACTTCCGTAGGGGTATCAAGGGAAACCACAACGTTTAGCAAAATCAAAATCCATCAGGTTAATAGCTGCTCCGAATCAACAAAAGCCTGAGAAGAAAATGTGGACAGGGAGCAAATCAGGGTAACAGTCAACAGAAATTTAGTCTGAACACTACCCAAGACAACTGAGCGTGCAAAACGTCTTCCCCGCTTAGGGGAGACTGAAATAGCATGAGAGGCGTCACCACAGTAGAAACATAACCATTGCGTTTTCGAAACTCATGACGCTGTGCCCCAGAATCCACTCTATCACACTGCATGGGTTCAGAAGCTGGTTCACAAGGCAACACTATTCCACGCATACCTCTACGCTCACACAAACGTCTGTCAATTTGAATCGCTAATGACATAGAATCATTGAGACCAGAGGGAGCAGGGAAACCCACCATAACATCTTTTACATTCTCTGACAGAACCTTCCGAAAAGGGCTGCCAAAGCATCATCATTCCATTTGGTCAGGACTGCCCACTTACGAAATTTCTGACAGTATAACCAGCGTCCTCAAGCCCCTGATTTAATGCCAACAAGGTTTTTCAGCTTGATCAGTGACATTAGGTTCATCGTACAATAACCCCAGAGCCAGAAAAAATGCATCGACATTACTCAAAACAGGGGTCCCCAGGTGTCAGGGAAAAAGCCCAATCCTGAGGATCGCCGCGCAGGAGAGAGATGACAATTTGAACCTGCTGCGCTGCGTTCCCTGAGAACTTAGGTTTTAAGGCAAAAACAACTTACAGTATTTTTGAAATTCAGAAATTTAGCTCGATCCCCTAAAAACAAATCTGGCATGGGAAATCCTAGGTTCCACAACAGGCAACCCTGCAAGATAGATAGCAATACTCCGACTTCAGTGGCAAGCTGATCCACACGGCCAGACAACTGTGCTAGCTCCATTGAGAGATAAAAAAAAAATCCTCCTCAGCACTCAGAGAAACAGAGGGAAAAAAAATATATATCTCTGCCAATTCTTTTTTTTTTCCTTTTCCAACACTATTTTTCCCTTCTGTGAGTACCATATAATTTTCAGTTTGGCCGGTGATACTGTTATGTTTTGGTAGCTGAGGAGAGCAGGCAAAAACGGCAATACACCAGAGAGGTTGGAATCTACTGGATTGCAGTACCCTGACTAACCACACAACTAAAGGCAGCCGTTGGAGCGTACCTACTTTGGTCCTAGATGCCTCGTCACAGCCTGAGAAAGCTAACTACACCTAAAGATAGAAAGAGGAAAGCTATCTGCCCCGGAGCAGATCCCAAAGAACATAGGAAGCCCCCAAACATGTAATGGCGGTTAGACAAGAGGAAATACAGCACAGACAGAAAATAGTATGAGCAAACGTTGGGGCCCAAACTTCCTAGACAGAAAAGGATAGGAAGGACACTTACTGCAATCCCAAAAAACCCTAAAAAGTACCAACTCTACTAATTACAAAAACACCTGGATCACACGACCTCTACCACCTAAATTAGTTCTCTGGTGTAACAAAACTAAGCCGCAGCCACTGAAAAAACTGGAAAAGGCAAATGAACAAATAACAGAGCTCAGATAAACTGAGAGGAGCACAAGCCCCCGGAGGGACCTGGCTGACCTCCACAAGAGAGCAGGAAACAATGCAAAAAGCAAGCACAAAAATACAAAAATATCTTATCTGTTAGCAGAAGAGCAGGCAAAACACAGCAAGCTTCCAAGTGAACTAGGAACCAAAGTTGAGACAGAACAATTGATCACCGGCAACCCTGATGGGAGGGAACCTCCCTTATATAAGACCAGTCTGAAACTCCTGATCGCCAATCTTCACAATCTTCATTGAATGGTTCAGTACTGTTTGTAACCACCAGAGGGAGCTCCGCTCAGAATTCATTTCTAACACATTCACAACATTTGTTCCTGCACTGCCCGAACGCCCTAAGGGGTCCTTCCCCCCCACTGCCGTCAGGAACCTTGTCCATCATTGTCACCTTTTACTGCCCTGGCTAGTGCACTGGACAGCAAGGAGCGCTAGCCTGACAACTGCAAATAATACCAACAAGGGACAGTGACAAACACCAAAGGGACAAGGAGAAAAACACAGTACTAGCTTCCAGACACCGCTGCCAAGCTCCACACCGCAGATAGCACAGCAACAGGATTCCAAACACCGAAGTGGCTGACACCGAACTGCTCCTCACACATCGGCTGGTCTCCAAAAAACCTATCAATAACAGTCAGCTGATGCATCAGGTGATCTTTTAACGGATGATGGGAGTGGGCACCACCACCCACAATCAGCTGACCCAGCAACTCGTAACTGCAGAAGATTGCCAGCGAGGGAAAATGACATTAACCCCCACTGGCCTGAAAGGAAAAAAAGCTACACTTAAAACAGAGTGGAACCAGAGCTGCTATGAATCCAAAAATGGATCATGACAATAGCCTTGTAAATTAACAGCCCAATCATATCTCTATTTTCATTATAAGGCTAAAACTTTGGGAAATATCCTTCCCCCTATATTTTTCTCTGACAATTCTAAAAAATAAATCAGCATGACTTCAACAAATACAACATCTAAATGCGGACTTAAGATCTGTACATGTTGTATAGTCATATGCAACACTAAGACATTCAATCCCTTTCCAATAACAATACATACTCTATTCAACAGTATATTAATTGAAATACTTATTTTGTTATATATCTTAGAGCATGAACTCTCTGCAATTTGGTTGCACTATGGACCACGATATTGACAGTAATATCAGTACATTTTACAACAGTACAAAAGGGCAATCCATCAAGTTTTACTATGATGGCACTGAAAGAGTCAAACAATCCCTAGAGGAGGAGATAACCACATATTTTGGGTTCTTAAAATGACTATAGGTTCCTCAAGGATTGGCAAATGAGGATATTTTTGTTCATTACTTATGATTGCATCATTGTCTGTGTAAAGACATCAATATTCTTATGGCCCTAAGAAACTTATCTAAATAAACTCATTCTTTATGGATTTTTGGGGGGGAACATATAAGCAATATTTTTGTCGCTAAACAAATTTTTTATAAAATCTTGATTTCTATTTAAACTTTCGCTAAAAGTTTGATTTTATTTTAATTTTTGGTGCATTTTTGTTGGTTTGTTACAAGTATTATCTTTTCATTATATTTTTTCATTATTTTTTTTCCACTTTAGTTTTCAAGTATTTCTTTGGTTATTATTTATTTGGAACATTTGAAGAATTGAAAATTTGTTATTAATTTTTTTATTTTTAAAACCCGTGTGTCATTGTGCACAGTGGTAATCGCGAATTGCGCAAACCACCTGACCACTAGGGCACCGTAAGTCCGAAGGGTCCAGTGCCAATCCCCGGCGCACGTTTTCCAAAAAAAGTATCGACATCTTTT
>JARQOD010000005.1:369628840-369768352 GCA_033576555.1 Oophaga sylvatica
TCCACCGAAGCCCTCTTTCTCCTGTAATAAAAACAAAAATAAAAAAGTACAATATCCCTCATCTCTCCATCGTTTTGTCCCATGCCATAATCCATGTCTGTGGATAAACAGTTTCCAACCTGGACGGTGCCAAAATGCGACTGACCAGGCTGAAAACCACTGGGCAATGAACTGCTGCGAGCACAGCATCTAATAGATGCGCCTTTTCTGGGAAGCTGCGGACTGCTATTTTTAGGCTGAGGGGGGCCAATATCCACTGCCCCTAACCAGCCTGAGAATACCAGCCCCCAGCTGTCTGCTTTAGCAAGGCTGGTTGTCAAAAATGGGGGGACCCAACGCCGTTTTTTAAAATTATTTATTTATATAATTAAAAAATACGGCGTTGGGTCCCCTTTATTCTTGATAACCAGTCTTGCTGACAGCTGAGGGTCGCAGCCTCCAGCTGTGAGTTTTGCCTGACTGGTTATCAAAAATACAGGGGAACTCATGTCGTTTTTTTTTTAATTGCCGTATTTTTCGGACCATAAGACGCACTTTTTTCCCAAAAAATTTTGGGGGAAAATGGGGGTGCGTCTTATGGTCGCAGCATACCTAAAATTGTGGCGGTGGTCCCGGTGGCGGCAGCAGCCTCCCTGTGGTGTGGTGGTTGTGTCGGGGCAGCAGGGGGGCTCCACCGGCATTTCGTCCTAGCCGGAAAGCCCCCCGCAGCTGCGACGCGGTGGCCTCCTGAAAGATCATGGCCGCCAGGAGCATCCGGTGGCGGTCCCGATCAGCCTGCGTGTGGTGGCGGTGTCGGGGCAGCAGCGGGGCTCTGTGCTGCGTTGGGGGCTCCGCCGGCATTTCGCTGTTAGCCGGAAATCCCTCCGCAGCTCCGCTGCTGCAACGCCGTGCCGTCCTGAAAGCTGGTCTCCGGAAACATGGCCGCCGCCTGCTGAAATTCAAATCTCGGCAACGTTTCAGGACGGCACGAAGTCGCAGCAGCAGAGCTGCAGGGGGCTTTCCGGCTAGGACGAAATGCCGGCGGAGCCCCCCACGCAGCACAGAGCCCCGCTGCTGCCCTGACACCACCACCGCACCACAGGGAGGCTGCATTGGGACCGCCGCCGGATTTGTGAGTACGGTATATTGCCACCCCACAGAACACAGCCACAAGACAGAACACAGCCACCTTACAGTGCACAACCACCCCACAGTGCACAACCACCCCACAGTGCACAACCACCCCACAGTGCACAACCACCGCACAGAACACAGCCACCCCACAGAACACAGCCACCGCACCAGCCTTGACCACCGAATGACCCCAGTGACCACTCCTCTACCTGTGCTGATCCCTTCGCTGGTAAGCTGAATCCGGACTGTAAGACGGACCCTCATTTGACACATTATTTTTTTCCTTCTGAAAATTTGGGGTGCGTCTTATGGTCCGATGCATCTTATAGTCCAAAAAAACGGTATTTATTTACAGCGCAAGTGACGGCTAATGAATACTCCCATCAGCCGCTCAACTTTTTACATTCGATCACAGTTGCACACTCACGATGTGTAACGCCGGTATGTCTGTACCTCTGCACATGACAGCGTGGCAAACACGATGTTCAGGACCCCAATCACTTGAATCGGGCTTGCGTCCAGGTCTGGGTACTGTTCTGGTAACCGAACCCAAATTTTTTTTTAACTATTCTGCTGAAGTCGTCGAACCCGAACATCCAGGCGTCCGCCCATCTCTAATAAAGACAAATTCATTAGAAAAGGAAGTGCTACTCAGAAAAGTGAGTGTTAAAAATAAAATGGGAGACCAAATTCCTTTTAGCTCGATACCATCAGCATTTTCCAGAAGATGTGGAAAACAGAGAAGTATCGTGGGAATTGGTAACAGACTATCCAGGGTAATACACGACTGGATAGAATTAGCCTGTTCATTATTGCCAGAACATTGTAAGGATTAGCCATGACAGTAGCACTTTCTGTTCCACTGAAGAGATAATGTGGTTGACCTGATAGCAGACACAATAAATTTACTATGGAATAAATAGAGAATTCTCGACAACCAGAAAAGCCATTTTCAGTGCAATCTGCTGTTTGGCTGTTTCACTGGAACTTGATAACCTCATAACACACGTTTCTCAAGTATAGTGCATTTCCTTTGGCACAAATGGCCTGTTATAGCCACAGCAGTCATAATTACTGAACACAGCCTATGCTGAATGCTGATACCTGTATAATAAACTTGGTATACACCACATGCAAACTATGAAAACCTACCTTTTTACTAGAACACATTGATAAATCACTTAATATATGTTTCTTAGCATATGATTACACAGCAAAAAGTTACATTAATTATTCAGACTAGTTCTTGTGAATGGGCTCTATGCCCAGCACAATCTAGACCAATCTGTATTCTGTAATCTAGAGATAGGAGGCTGTAAATGATGGCTCTGCTGTTAAATATCCTGTGAGATGGGATCACATACATAAATAATAGTTTATCAGTTAGAATGTGACAGGATGTTATGTTCTATAAAAAGCTGACAAGCTTTCCTATCTGGATAAGAAAACAGATCACTTAATTTTTTTTAAGATCAGATGATAATAGTGAGCTGATAATTAACAAAAGTTTTTTTTTAATTGGAATTAGTTTGAAAAGAAGTTGAAGAAGGTTGGTTTTACACATATACCGTATTTTCCGGCGTATAAGATTACTTTTTAACCCCTGAAAATCTTCTTAAAAGTCGGGGGTCGTCTTATACGCCGGTGTCGTCTTATAGGGCGGGTACGGACCAATCATCATGTCGTGGGGGGAGTGGTCCCGATGACAAAGGGAGGGATCATCTCACAGGGAAGGTGTTGGAGTATCCCCCTATTACCTCATTGTGTCAGTGGTGCTCTCTGCGGGTCTCTGTGCTGGGGGGCGGCGGCTCCTCTTTCAGCAGCGTGGGGGCTCTGTGCTGGGGACGACGTCGGCTCTTTGTGCAGAGTCGGGGCTCTGTCGGCATTTCCTCAAATCCCGGAGGCCCCGGCAGCTCCATTGCTGCGATGCGGTGGCCTCCGAGAAAATGGCTGCTGCATGCTCAGATTCAGATCTCGTCTCAAGATCTCGGGAGACGAGATCTGAAACTGAGCATGCGCCATCCCCAGCGGCCACTTTCCCGGAGGCCACCGCATCGCAGCAATGGAGCTGCCTGGGCCTCCGGGCTTTGAGGAAATGCCGGCAGAGCCCCGACTCTGCACAAAGAACCGCCACCGCCTCCAGCACAGAGCCCCCACGCTGCACAAATAGGAGCTGCCCCCAGCACACAGACCCACAGAGTGCACCACTGATACAATGAGGTAATAGGGGGATACTCCAACACCTTCCCTGTGAGACGCCCCCTCCCTTCGTCATCGGGACCACTCCCCCCCATATGCAGATTGGTCCGCACCCGCCCTATAAGATGACACCCGGCCTATAAGAAGACCCCCACTTTTAAGAAGATTTTTTATTTTAACTGGAAAAGTTGGGGGGTCGTCTTATAAGCCCAGTAGTCTTATACGGCGGAAAATACGGTACACATTTTTTAGACCGTGCAACCATTTTTAGTCATTACATTATCATCACTGTAGTGTACACATGCGCTTGTGATAGATTTAACTATCTGTTACAAAAATAGTGAGCCAGTTAGACAGGGAAACCATTCCATGTAAACACAATAATATTACCGTATATACTCATGTATAAGCCGACCCCCCTCCCTAATTTTGCCACAAAAAAATGGGAAAACTTATTGACTCGTGTATAAGCCTAGGTGAAAAATGATTATGCCCCCATATGATGCTCCACAGATTATACCCAATATGCTCCACAGATTATGCCCCCATATGCTCCAGATTATGCCCCCATATGCTCCAGATTATGCCCAATATGCTCCAGAGATTATGCCCCCATATGCTCCACAGATTATGCCCCCATATGCTCCAGATTATTCCCCCATATATTCCACAGATTATGCCCCATATGCTGCACAATTATGCCCCCGTATGATCCACAAATTATGCCCCATATGCTCCAGATTATGCCCCCATATTCTCCAGATTATGCCCCCATATGTTCCACAGATTATGCCCCCATATGTTCCACAGATTATGCCCCCATGTTCTACAGATTATGCCCCCATATGTTCCACAGATTATGCCCCCATATGCTCCAGATTATGCCTCATATGTTCCACAGATTATGCTCCACATGCTCCAGATTATGCCCAATATGCTCCAGAGATTATGCTCCACAGATTATGCCGCCATATGCTCCACAGATTATGCCCCTATATGCTCCACAGATTATGCCCCCATATGCTCCAGATTATGCCCCCATATGCTCCAGATTATGCCCCCATATATTCCACAGATTATGCCCCATATGCTGCACAATTATGCCCCTGTATGATCCACAGATTATGCCCCCATATGCTCCAGATTATGCCCCCATATGCTCCAGATTATGCCCCCATATGTTCCACAGATTATGCCCCCATATGTTCCACAGATTATGCCCCCATATGCTGCACAGATTATGCCCCCATGTTCTACAGATTATGCCCCATATGTTCCACAGATTATTCCCCATATGTTCCACAGATTATGCCCCATATACTATAGATTATGCCCCATATGCTCCAGATTATGCCCCATATGTTCCACAGATTATGCCCCCATGTTCCACAGATTGTGCCCCCATGTTCCACAGATTATGCCCCCATATGGTCCACAGATTATGCCCCCATATGCTGCACAATTATGCCCTATAGTATATGTCCCTTATGCTGCTGCTGCAATAAAAAAAATGACATACTCACCTCTCGTCGCTGGGGGCCAGGTGCCGGTGTCCTGAGCAGGCGGTGACACTGGTGCGCTATGGGGGACAGCTGCCAGTGTCACCGCTCGCTCAGGACCCCGGCACATGAGATATTTACCTGTCCTCTCTCCACCGCTGCTCCCTCTTCCGGGTCCTCGGCAGTGAATGGTCAGGCAGGGGGCGCGGCGCGCACTAATGACGTCATCGTGCCCTCTGCCTGAACATTCACAGCCAGAGGAGTCGGACAAGGGAGCAGCGCAGCGGTGGAGAGAGGACAGGTAAATATCGCTATACTCACCCCTCCGCCGGCGCGGTCTCTGCAGCCTCTCCTCTTTTCCCGGCGCTCTCCACAGCGCTTCAGTCCTACAGCGGTCACGTGGTACCGCTCATTAAAGTCATGAATATGTGCATATTCAGGACTTTAATGAGCGGTGCCATGTGACCGCTGCAGGAAGGAGCCGGAGATCGTGGGAGAAGCAGGGGGGCTGCAGAGACCGCGCCGGCGGAGGGGTGAGTATGATCCGACACCCCCACTCCCCCGCCGACCCCCGTATATGACCCGCGTATAAGCCGAGAGGGGGACTTTCAGCCCTAAAAATGGGCTGAAAATCTTGGCTTATACACGAGTATATACGGTAATACTTTAAAAAATTTTTACACAAATTCACAAAAAAATTCTGCACCAGTAACAATAATCTGAATCTTGCAGAAATCCACATGTTTGCCAACCTAACAACTCTAGGTACAGGGATGGGATCTGTCCCTATAGTTTATACATTCAATTACATTTAAAATTCAATTACTCACCCATGTAGTATTACATGGTCTATTGTATATTTCGGTGTTATAAAACACTTTCAAAAAGCATTTAAAAAATGGTCTGCCTTCAACTCCTCATATGTAATAAGGATCTACCAATCAAAAAATGAGGTGTGTACAGCAAGGTAGAAGTGCAGGCTTAAAATATAACTTTTAATAATTGCCTTTAAAAAAACGAGAATTTCGTTCAATAATAACAAAAAGCAACAAAATGTATCCTAACCACCAGTGACTTGTGAGAAAACAAAATAGAATTAATTAAAACCGTCAGTAAAGCAGACTGACTTAATCATAGGTTAGATAGGGATAGATCTATCTGGACACTATCCACAAAATATCAATGACTGTATGTGCTTATTTCCTCTCATATATTGCACATCAATAATATGGAACAGTCTTACCACATGTCGATATCCACCGTGTACTCGTAGCTGGGGGAGGCCTTTTTAAGCATAATGCCATACATTACCCCAAACCAGGTGGATACATGTGAACCAAGGACTGACAATCTCCCCAATTGCACTTCTACCTTGCTGTACACACTTCAACTCCTCATCCATACAGTATTACGTGGTCTGTTGTTTATTTCATTGTTATAAAATACTTCCAAAAAGCTTTTAAAATTTTTTCTGGCTTCAATTCCTCATCCATACAGTATTACATGGTAGGTTGTACATTTCAATGTTATAATACATTTCCAAAAAGTGTTTAAAATATTTTCTGGCTTCATTTCTCATCCATGCAGTATTACATAGTCTGCTGTACATTTCAGTGTTATAAAACACTTCTAAAAAGCGCTTAAAATTTTTCTGCGCTCAAATACTCACCCATACCGTATTCAGTAGTCTGGGGTACATTTCTGTGATACACAACACTCCAAAAAAGCATTGTCGTCCACCCACACATCCAGGTCTTTTTCAGTGACAGTTTAGCCCAATGTTTTACAATTAAGCACATAATTATACATCTTGTTTGTTCTACCCAAGTGCATGACCTTACATTTATCCCCATTAAAGCTCATTTGCCATTTATCAGCCAGCTCTATTACAAATCCTCCTGTAATATAAAATTGTCCTCCTCTGTATTATTACCCTGCAGAGTTTAGTGTCATCTGCAAATATTGAAATATTACTCTGTATGCCCCCTACAAGGTCATTAATAAATATGTTAAAGAGAAGAGGCCCCAATACCGCGATACCCCACTGCTAACCATGACCCAGTCCGAGTGTGCTCCATTAATAACCACCCTTTGTTTCCTATCCCTGAGCCAGTTCTTAACCCACTTACACATATTTTCCCCTATCCCCATTGTTCTCATTTTATGTATCTAACTTTTGTGTGGCTTTTGAAAAGTCCATATACACCACGTCCACTGTGTTTCCTTGGTCCAGTCCGGAACTTACCTCTTCATAGAAAATCATCAGATTAGTCTGACAGGAACGGTCCCTCATAAACCCATGCTGATACTTGTTATGAATGTGCTAAAAATGGTTTCTGAGCAGAGGCTCCCTCTGGTGGTTACTGACAGTACTGAACCTTTCAGCGAGGAATGGCAATCTGGGATCACGGACTGGTCTGATATAAGGGAGGTTCCCTCCCATGATGGTTGCCGGTGATCAATTGTTCTTGTCTCAATTGTGGTTCCTGGTTCATTTGGAAGCTTGCTGAGTCTTGACTGCATCTTCTGCTATCAGATAAGATATTTTCTGCTTTTATTTTTGTGCTTGCTTTTTGCATTGTTCCCTGCACTTCTGTGGAGGTCAGCCAGGTCCCCTCCGGGGGCTTGTGCTCCTCTCAGTTTATCTGGAGCCACTGTTGTTTGTTCATTTGCTTTTTCCTGTTTTTTCAGTGGCTGCGGCTTAGTTTTGTTACACCAGAGAACTGATTTAGGTGGTAGAGGTCGTGTGATCTCAGGTGTTTTTGCAATCAGTAGTGTTGGTATTTTTTTGGGGTTTTTTTTGGATTGCAGTGAGTATCCTTTCCTGTACTTTTCCGTCTAGACAGATTGGGCCCCAGCATTTGCTCATTCTATTTTCTGTCTGTGTCCGTGTTTCTTCTTGTCTAACCGCCATTACATGTTTGGGGGCTTCCTATTTTCTTTGGGGATCTGCTCTGGGGCAGATAGCTTTCATCTTTCTGCCTTTATGTGTAGTTATCTCTCAGGCTGTGACGAGGCGTCTAGGATCAACGTAGGAACGCTCCACGGCTACCTCTAGCTGTGTGGTTAGTTCAGGTTACTGCAATCCAATAGGTTCCAGCCTCTCTGGTGTATTGCCGTTTTTGCTTACTCTCCTCAGCTACCAAAACATAACAGATACTGCATCATGAGGTTATTCTTCTTCAGATACTCCAGTATAGTATCCCTTAGAAAACCCTCCAGGATTTTACCTACAGTAGATGTTAAGCTCACTGGCCTATAATTTCCAGGTTCAGTTTCTGTCAACTGATGCCATCAAGATTGTATGGATGACCCTGTAATTTTTGGAAGGTTTTGCACTTAGTGCATAGCCTTTATGAGTTTAGGAGTATCACTACATGACAATTTGAACAGAATGTGTATAGGGTCCTCCTTTATGTCTAATACTGTTAGTTTCTGAGTCCTTCTTAATCACATTTTTGACAGTTCTTGATTGCTGCATAAAATAAACTGAAATTTCCAATATTTTATAAAAATGTTAATTTTGGTTTACTTATTTTTTTTTAATCTTTTTTAAAGTCATTGTACACAAGAGTGTTTCTTAACATTTTTTTCATGCAAACTCCAATTTCTTGTCGATATTGAATGTTGTATTGTCAGTCCTTAACCCCTCTCTGCCATTGGAAGTACTACCCCGTCCATAAAACCCGTGCCAATGGATGGGATAGTACATACAAGGCGAGGCGGGGGGAGCGCAGCTGATCGCCGCCGGGTGTTAGCTGATTATCACAGCTGACACCCGGCACTATGTGCCAGGAGCGGTCACGGACCGCTCCCGGCACATTAACCCCTGGCACACCATGATCAGACATGATCGCGGTGTACCGGGGGCACAAGGGAGCATCGAGCAGGGAGGGGGCTCCCTGCATGCTCCCCTGAGGCCCTCAGAACAGCGCGATGTGACCGCGCTGTTCTGAAAGCCTCTTCCCTGCAGGACCCCGGATCCAAGATGGCCGCCGGGCACTGCAGGGAGGCGGCTTCCTTAGTGCCTGCTGAGAGCATGCGCTGAGGAAGCCTGCAGCACTGCCTGTCAGATTGCTGGTCTCACAGAGTGTTGTGCACACTGTGAGACCAGCGATCTGGTATTATACAGTGATGTCCCACCCTGGGACAAAGTAAAAAAGTTAAAAAAATGAAAATCAAAAGTGTAAAAAAATATTCCCCAATAAATTCATTTCTTCCTGTAAATAAAAAAAAAAAAAAAACAATAAAAGTACACATATTTGGTATCGCCGCGTCGGTAACAACCCCCCCTATAAAACTGTCCAACAAGTTAACCCTTTTAGTGAACCTATTAAAAAAAAAAAAAAAAGCAAAAAATCAATGCTTTATCATCATACCGCCGAATCAAAAGTGGAATAACACGCGATCAAAAAGACCGATATAAATAAACATGGTACCGCTGAAAACGTCATCTTGTCCCGCCAAAAACGAGCCACCATACAGCATCAGCGAAAAAATAAAAAAGTTATAGCTCGCAGAATAAGCGATGCAAAAATAATTATTTTTTATATAAAATTGCTTTTATTGTATAAAAGCACCAAAACATAAAAAAATGTTATAAATGAGGTATCGCCGTAATCGTACTGACCCGAAGAATAAAACTGCTTTATCAATTTTACCACATGCGGAACGGTATAAACGCCCCCCCAAAAGAAATTCATGAACTGCTGATTTTTGTTCATTCTAACCTCCCAAAAATCGAAATAAAAAGCGATCAAAAAATGTCACGTGCTCCAAAATGGCACCAATAAAAACATCAACTCGTATCGCAAAAAATAAGACCTCACGTGACTCTGTGGGCCAAAATATGCAAAAATTATAGCTCTCAAAATGTGGTGATGCAAAAAACTATTTTTTGCAATAAAAAGCGCCTTTTAGCGTGACAGCTGCCAATCATAAAAACCCGCTATAAATAATAAATCAAACCCCCCTTTATCACCTCCTTAGTTAGGGAAAAATAATAAAATTAAAAAAATGTATTTATTTCCATTTTCCAATTAGGGTTAGGGTTATGGCTAAAGTTAGGGTTAGTGTTGAGGCTAAAGTTAGGATTAGGGTTAGGGTTGGGATTAGGGTTAGGGGTGTGTTAGGGTTAGGTTTGTGGTTAGGGTTATGGTTAGGGTTGGGACTAGGGTTAGGGGTGTGTTGGGGTTAGGGTTGGAGTTAGAATTGGGGAGTTTCTGCTGTTTAGGCACATCAGGGGCTCTCCAAATGTGACATGGAGTCTGATCTCAATTCCAGCCAATTCTGCATTGAAAAAGTCAAACGGTGCTCCTTTACTTCTGAGCTCTGCCATGCGCCCAAACAGTAGTTTACCTCCACATATGGTGTATCAGCATACTCAGAAGAAATTGGACATCAAGAGTTATTGTGCAATTTGTCCTGATACTCTTGGGAAAATAAAAAATTGGAGGTGAAAATATCATTTTTGTTAAAAAAAATGATTTTTTTGTTTTTTACGGCTGTACGTTATAAACTTCTGTGAATCACTTCGGGGTTCAAAGTGCTCACCACACATCTAGATAAGTTCCTTGGGGGTCTATTTTCCAAAATGGGGTCACTTGTGGGGGGTTTCCACTGTTTAGGCACATCAGAAGCTCTCCAAATGCGACATGACGCTCGCAGACCATTCCATCAAAGTCTGCAATCCAAAACGTCACTACTTTCCCTTCCGAGCCCCGACGTGTGCCTATACAGTAGTTTTCTCCCACATATTGGGTATCAGCATACTCAGGACAAATTGGACAACAACTTTTGGGTTCCAGTTTCTCCTGTTACCCTTGGGAAAATAAAAAGTTGGGGACTAAAAATCATGTTTGTGGAAAAAATTATTTTTTTATTTTCATGCTCGGGCGTTATAAACTTTAGTGAAACACCTGGGGGTTCAAAGTTCTCACCACACATCTAGATAAGTTCCTTGAGGGGTCTAGTTTCCAAACTGGTGTCATTTGTCGGGGGTTTCCACTGTTTAGGCAGATCAGGAGCTCTCCAAACATGACATGGCGTCCAACCAATTCTGCGTTGAAAAAGTCAAACGGCGCTCCTTTCCTTCCAAAGTCTGTCATGCACCCAAACAGTGGTTTACCCCCACATATGGGGTATCAGCGTACTCCGGTCAAATTGCACAATAACTTTTGGAGCCTTGTTACCCTTGGGAAAATAAAAATTGGGATGAAAAGATCATTTTTGTGGAAAAAATATGATTTTTTAATTTTACGGCTCTACGTTATAAACTTGTGTGAAGCACTTGGGGGTTCAAATTGCTCACCACAGATCTAGATAAGTTCCTTAGGGGGTCTAGTTTCCAAAATGGGGTCACTTGTGGGGGGTTTCCACTGTTTAGGCACATCAGGGGCTCTCCAAATACAACATGGCATCCAATCTCAATTCCAGCCAATTTTGGTTGGAAAAAGTCAAATGGTGCTCCTTCGCTTACGAGCTCTGCCGTGTGCCTAAACAGTGGTTTTCCCCCACATATGGGGTATTGGCGTACTCAGGAGAAATTGTACAACAACTTTATCTGTCCATTTTCTCCTTTTACCCTTGTGAAAATAAAAAAAAGTTTGTAAAAGTTCATTTTTGTGACTAAAAAGTTAAATATTCATTTTTTCCTTCCACGTTGCTTCAGCTCCTATGAAGCACCTGAAGGGTTAATAAACTTCTTTAATGTGGTTTTGAGTACCTTGAGGGGTGCAGTTTTTAGAATGGTGTCACTTTTGGGTATTTTCTGCCTTATAGACCCCTCAAAGTGACTTCAAATGTGAGGTGGTCCCTAAAAAAAATGGTTTTGTACTTTTTGTTGTAAAAATGAGAAATCGCTGGTCAACTTTTAACCCTTATAACTTCCTAACAAAAAAATTTTTGGCTCCAAAATTGTGCTGATGTAAAGTATACATGTGGGAAATGTTATTTAGCAACTATTTTGTTTGACATATTTCTGTGTTTTAAGGGAACAAAAATTCAAAGTTTGAAAATTGCAAAATTTTCAAAATTTTTGTCATATTTCCATTTTTTTCATAAATAAACGCAAGCTATATCGAAGAAATGTTACCACTATCAAGAAGTACAATATGTCACGAGAAAACAGTCTCAGAATCGCGAAGATCGGTTGAAGCGTTCCAGAGTTATAACCTCATAAAGAGACAGTGGTCAGAATTGTAAAAATTGGCCCGGTCATTAATGTGCAAACCACCCTTGGGGGTGAAGGGGTTAAAGTAGAGTAAAAGTGTGACCCCATTGTTCTCAGCAGCGATTTTGATATCAGAGATGCTTCCATGGGTCTTCCCCACACTGTTCTCCTTCCATTCAGCACTTTTTCCATCCATTTCAACATTTTCACTGCTCCCAGACCTCTTTGTAGGGTCTGCTGGAAAAATGCTCGGATTTTCCATTGATTCTCATTATACTCGTTAATTGAAAGGAGCATTCAAGCATTAGTAATTGCTCAGTTCGAGTAACGAGCATTCGAGCATTTTAGTACTCGGCGCCCAGGAAGATAGCTGGGTCAGCTTCATCAGACAGCAGAGCCTCAGCATTGATGACATGTCCAAACCTCTGCTGGACTCCTTGTAAGTAACCTGGGGACACTGATAAATTATCATGAATATGATGCTGATAGCTGCAGCTGATGATCAGATGTCATTGCTGACACATGTACATCTCATCCAATGCATGTCTATGGCAGAACATAGCACTGTAGGATATTACATAGTTGCCAGCACAGAACTGGCCATTGTGATCAACAGCCTCTGAAAACAGGGCAGCTGATCAGACAAGAGTCTTTTTCTTTTTGGTTAGGGGGTCCAGGCTTGGACTGGCCCACAGGGTAACAGGGCAATCCCCCGGTGGGCCCCTGTGCAGATCTGGGCATCCAACCACCCTGTATGGGCAGTACTTGGCATAATTCACTTGATTTACTCTGTACAGAAAAAAGCAGCATCTCATCAATCATTAACCAAACTACCCAGTTTATTATTATATAGAGCTATAGGAACATTTTTGAATGAGGGTAGTTTAATATTTGTATGCAGGTGAAAAGTGGGACCCCAAAGTCAATGTTTCTAGTGGGCACTTGGCACCCCAGTCCGACACTGAGGGGGCCTCAGGTGTCTTTGTCCTGGGAGCTGATCCTGTGATTAGAAATCCACAGATTTTTTTTTCTCTCTTCATGGTTACATTACATTCTTGCATATTATTGTATCAGGATTTCATTGTTCACATTTACATCACATTTCCATATAAATTCATTCTTTACATTTATCGCATATTTATTTATTTTTTGTCAACATTTATTTTAATAAATATCAAGGTTGGCCGGTGAGTTGGCCCACAACTTTGGCCAAGTGTTTAATTTTGGCCCACTGTGTATCTGAATTTCACATACGTGTTCTAGTTCTTCACAATAGATTATTAAAATATCAAGGTGATATGTAATCGAGGAGAACAGAAACCTATCTGAGTCCTTAAAAAGGAATTTCCGCACCGCCATGCTTCATCTCTGCTACTGCCAGGACAGTGGAGGCACAGATCTGCATTGCCGGATGCCAATGTCGGGCAGATGAGTATCGCACTAAGACCACAGTGGTCATTATCATTCATTTTAGAGGGCACAGTACATTATAATTTTTCTGTGGGGGCATATGTATTATAATGAAATTATGTGTCACATGTATTATGATGAAAATATGTAAAATAATTTTTTGGGGGGCACAGCAGATTATTTTTTCTTAGGGTACAGTGGAATATAATGAAATTCATGAAATTCTGGGGATACAGCATATTATAATATGTTTGGAGGACACAATGTATTAAACCAGTGATTTTCAACCAGTGTTCCGCGGCACACTAGTGTGCCGCGACACATGGTCGGATGTGCCGTGGGGAAAGTTCCCCAAACTATGGTGCCCCCTGTGCTTTGTTTCCCGGCAATGCGCAGCGATGCGCAGTCACGGCTTCTTACAATGTAGGTAGGAGACGTGTACAATAAGGGTGCTTTCACACGTTGCGGGTTGCAATGCGTGTTTCCTGATGCGCGCTCCCCGAAAGCACCTAACACATGCGCAAGCTTTGAACCTCGCGCGACTTAATGACGTCACCGAGGCCGGCGCGTCATCCTGAGAGCGGAGAGACTCTCGCATTTGCCCGCCGCCAAGGTAATGCCCGCCAATAATGCTGACTATATGAGCTTTTGCCTGAGTATATGAACTGTTGGCAGAATACTCAGCATATGAGCTGGTACTTTTAGTACTCGAGCAGTATACTGCATATAACAATGAGAAATGTAAAATGAGAAATACTATAGTCATGAGGCTGGAGTACTACAAGTACCAGCTCATATGCTAAGTATATGAGCTGGCACTTGTACTCTGGCCTCATGGCCATAGTACTTCTCATTGTACCCCTTTATATTGCAGTATATGAGCCACATAATAATCAGCACCATATACTGTGGCGCTGTACAGTGCACATCACAGTATATGATGCTGATAATCATGTGCTCATATACGTGGGACTGTATTTATGAGGTTACATGGGATTGAATATATGAGGGGTTATCCTTTTTTATTTCACTTTTTTAAAATAAATAATTTATTGAAAGGACCTCTGCCAGGCATATTTCACTCTTGAGGGCTAAAAAAGTAGCTCTTGTGGTGGTAAGAAGCTGATTTAAAACCCCCAAGAGTGAACTCCGTGAGAGTTGTATGTGTGGAATAATAAATGATATTAGTATACCGTTCTTCAGCAGTCATGTCCTGCTTGAATTGACTCTAGTGGCGTAGCACTTGGCAGCCGGCTCTATTCTACTTATAGAGAAAGCTGAGTGCTACGTCACTAGTTCAATTCAAGCAGGAAATGCAGACCGTAGTAATATAAGTTATTATCACACACATATAGCTCTCGCAAGTTCACTCTTGGGGGTTTAAATCAGCTTCTTGTCACCACGAGAGCTGCTTTTTAAGCCCTCAGGAATGAAATATGCCTAGCAGAGGTCCTTTAAGTGTGGCAGATAATGTAATACTCTTCTATTTTAGTGTTCAGCAGTGATGGAGAAGTATTTGAGAATGGAAAAGGCAAATGCCGAACAGGACCCTGGACACAATTCTAACCCAAATGAAGGCCCTAGTATGAAAGTTCGACAAAAGAAAAAGACAAGACGGTGAGCTCAAGGCAATACAGTGAAAGCTATCTTTCATTTGGATTTACTTCCACTGGGGATGCGACAGCACCAACACCACTGTGCTTGGTGTGTGGTGAGAAGCTTTCCAATAGCGCTATGGTGCCAAGCAAACTTAAACGCCATCTCCAAACGAAACACCCTTCCGTTCAAAATAAACCGATGGAGTATTTTGTACGCTTACGTACAAACAATGAGAAAGGGGCAACTTTTTTGAGAAAAAGCTCAAAGGTAAATGAGAGAGCCCTCAAAGCTAGCTACCTTGTTGCTGAACTCATAGCTAAATCAAAAAAGTCCCACACTGTGGCAGAAACATTAATCCTACCAGCTTGTAAAGCTATTGTAAATGAGATGCTTGGCCCTGAAGCAGCTAAAGAGATAGCTAAAGTGCCTCTCTCTGATAACACAATTGCCAGACGGATTGATGACATGTCTGCGGACATTGAAAAAGTTGTTTTGGAAAAGGTGCGCATCAGTAAGAAATTTGCCTTGCAACTTGATGAGTCGACGGATATCAGTGGACATTGTCAGTTGTTGGCCAATGTGCGTTTTGTGGATGGTGAAGCCATTAGAGAAAACTTCCTATTTTGCAAGGCACTGCCAGAAAAATCAACAGGAGAGGCAATATTCCAAGTCACATCGGAATATCTTGATAAAAGTGGACTTACATGGGAAAACTGCACAGGGGTCTGCACTGATGGAGCCGCAGCCATGGTCGGGCGCATCAAAGGCTTTGTAAGTAGGGTTAAAGAAAGAAACCCAGATGTTCTTGCTACCCACTGTTTCTTGCACCGTGAGGCCCTCGTTGCAAAGACCTTACCAGCAGATCTAGCTCCTGTGTTGGATGATGTTGTGCACATAGTGAACTTTGTGAAGACGCGACCTTTGAGATGTCGCTTATTTGCGTCTTTGTGTACAGAAATGGGAGCGGAACATAAAATCTTATTGCTCCACACGGAGGTCAGGTGGCTGTCACGCGGCAAAGTGCTGGCCCGTGTGTATGAGTTGCGAGAGGAACTTAAAATATTTCTTACAAACGAGAGGTCCGATTATTCAAAGCTGCTTGCAAGTGATGAGTGGTGTGCAAAGCTGGCATACCTGGCTGATATATTTCAATATCTGAATGAACTAAACACACGGATGCAAGGTCGAAATGAAAACCTGCTTACAAGCACTGATAAAATGAATGGATTCCGTTTAAAGGTGCAGCTCTGGCAACAACATGTGCAGGGTGGCAACCTTCAGATGTTCCCACTCACCGAGAAACTGCATGATGACAATACTGCTGCAATGTGCGAAGCGATTGGCAGACATTTGAAAACTCTTGAGGAGAAGTTATCGTTCTATTTCTCTTCAGCCTTCACAGAATGCCTTGACTGGGTTAGGTAATGAAAAGAGAACTCTGCACTCAACTTAGCGAAAAGGGTAAATATTTATTGTAGTCCACGGTAGTGAAACGTTTCGGTCCTAAATTTCGGACCTTCATCAGCCACATTAAGTACCGGAGGGGGTAGAAATACCCAATTCAGAGGTAAGCAGTAGATACTGTTGGGATCAGGTAGATCTCCAAAGTAAGGGTTAAAGGTGAGTATCTGGGTGAGAGTTTTAAGTCTGGTCTCCGCTGTATGCCGTGGGAGGGACGCGGTATCCGCCGCTGGTCCTTGTGCAGTCACCTTTAACCCTTACTTTGGAGATCTACCTGATCCCAACAGTATCTACTGCTTACCTCTGAATTGGGTATTTCTACCCCCTCCCGGTACTTAATGTGGCCGATGAAGGTCCGAAATTTAGGACCGAAACGTTTCACTACCGTGGACTACAATAAATATTTACCCTTTTCGCTAAGTTGAGTGCAGAGTTCTCTTTTCATTATATTCATGGTGTAGGAACCTACTCTGGCACCTTTCAGGCTGTGCACACGATTTATCTTTATACATTGACTGGGTTAGGGACCCATACAGCTCATTATCCGTTGCTGGAAAGGACATGACTTTAAAGGAGCAAGAGGAATTCATTGAACTGAAGCAAGATTGCGGTTTAAAGCTAAAGTTTGCTGATCTTCCTTTGGACAGTTTTTGGTTATCTGTTGCCAAGGAGTTCCCCATTCTGGCCAACAAAGCTATTTTGACATTGCTCCCATTTTCAACCACATATCTATGTGAGCTGGGCTTCTCAAGCTTGACTGCGATAAAAACTAAAAACAGGGAGAAACTGAGAACTGTTGAGGAAGAGCTTCGTGTGTGTCTTTCTACCATTCCTGCCACGATATCCCTTTTGTGTTTATCGAAACAGGCCCAGGTTTCACACTGAGTGAGTAAAATAAATTTAAAATCTATATTATTAACTATATGTATAATATGACTGTTTTAGTGTCATTTTGTGCTATTTTGGTTGGTGGTGTGCCCCAGGATTTTCTAAGTATAAAAAGTGTGCCGCGGATCAAAAAAGGTTGAAAATCACTGTATTAAACTACAAAATCCCCTCAGAATAAAATATAATACATTGTGTCATTTTAATTATAATTAAATTATAAGTTCCTAGACAGTGCATTATGTTTTTGATCAGCACAGTGTATTATAATTTATTCTGGTGGCACCAGATATTATAATGAAATTGTTGGGGCACAAAGTAATATAATTTATTCTTGGGGCACAATGTATTATGATTAAATCAGAAGGGGACAGTGTACTATATTTTGTTCTGGGGGCACAGTTTACTGTTTTATAATTAAATTATAGGGTCATCATGTATTAAAATTTATTCTGGGGGCTCAGAGTAGTATAATGAAATTCTGGGGAATAATATATTTTATTTGGAAAGCATAGTGTATTTTAATTAAATTACAGTGGGTATGGAAAGTATTCTGACCCCTTTAAATTTTTCACTCTTTGTTTCATTGCATTCCATTTGGTAAATGCAAAAAAGTTAATTTTTTTTCTCATTAATGTACACTCTGCACCCCATCTTTACTGAAAAAAAACAGAAATGCAGAAATTTTTGCAAATTTATTAAAAAAGACAAACTGAAATATCGGATCCATGAAAAATGCCCACATGACAAATGCCCACATGAAAAATGCCCACAGAAAAAAACCCCACAGTCATGAATGCCCACAGGAAAATTGTCCACACATAATTTTGCCCACATGGAAATTTGCCCACGCAGAATTTTGCCCTCATGGAAATTTGCCCCATGCAGAATTTTGCCCACATGGAAATTTGCCCACGCAGAATTTTGCCCACATGGAAATTTGCCCACATGGACATTTGCCCACGCAGAATTTTCCCCACAAGGAAATTTGCCCACACAATTTTGCACCATTGCAGCATCACAAAGTTTTGGATCTGTGATATATGAGGTACAAGGATATTCACATGATATGCAATAATCTTGTAATTTTGGGTTGACCTAGTGCAAAAATTTTGCAGACCTGTGCTTTGCAAACACATTTGTACCAGTCTGTTATGATCATCAATAGATACAATGTGCCTCATCACTCACTGATTCTGCCTTACACCTTCCCCAGCTCAGCACAAGAAGCACATACTCAGCTCAGGAAAAACCAGCAAGCCGTGTGATCCAGGGGATATCTATTACTGCTATCTGTACTCACAGGTATCACTGTTTTATTTGTGGTGTTACATAGGACTGCAGAAACATCTACTACATTACCTGTACTCTGGAGTATCACTGTTATCTGTGGTGTTACATAGGACTGCAGAGGACATATACTACATTATCTGTCTTCAGTTATCACTGTGTTTTCTGTGGTGTTACATAGGACTGCATGTAACATCTACTACATTACCTGTACTCAGTTAACACTGTGTTATCTGTGGTGTTACATAGGACTGCAGAAACATCTACTACATTACCTACACGCAGTTATCACTATTATCTGTGGTGTTACATAGGACTGCAGGGGACATGTACTGCATTATTTGTACCCAGTTATCACTGTGTTATCAGAGGTGTTACATAGGACTGCAGGGAACATCTACTACATTACCTGTACTCAGTTATCACTGTGTTATACATTACCTGTACGCAGTTATCACTATTATCTGTGGTGTTACATAGGACTGCAGGGGACATGTACTGCATTATTTGTACCCAGTAGTGTTGAGCGATACGATACCGCAAGTATAGGGTATCGGCCGATATTAGCTCTATCGGCCTTTCGATAATTCGTTTCGATATTTTCCATATATCGTATACCGGAATCGGAAGTTCCCATAATTCTTTGAGAGGCAATGTGATTTTAGTCAGCCAATGAGGAATCCTAAGAAGTGTGGGCACATCCTGTACTGCTGCGGTCATGTTAACTAATGGCATGGCTGTGATTGGATGCTGAAATGATGTCAGAATGCACTATAAAAGGCGCCGCCGCCATTTTAGCGTCACTGTGCTGTGAATTCAGTAAGGGACAGAACGCTGCTGTGCTGACTCTGAGGGACAGTTAGAGATTGCGATTTAGTGTACTGTGCTGTAGGCAGGCTAGCACCAACTGCTGTGTAAAGCTTCCTTTTGCCTGCAGTGTTGTTTTAACAGCTCTGCAAGGTGTGTGTGAGTGCAGGTGACGCTGCAGTTTGCTCTGCATGCAACGCTGTCTGTAGGCATCTGCACATGTCACTCACAGACTCTTTTTTTTTTCTTCAGTGTAATTCTTGCAGCTCCATGCAATTTAACTATTAGTGTGACGCGCTTCCATCCGTATCCAATACATTGGTTGCAAACACTATAGAAGTAGACAAAGGAGTAGCCTTTCACAGATTGTGAACAGTTGTGTTTCAGTGTTCACTTCAGTCTGTGTTTTTTATTTTTTGAGTGCACATCACGCTCCAGTTACTTGTTCAAGCACTGCTGCTTGTACTCTGCTGAGCGTGTCTCAGTGCCTCATCCTTTTCATTTATCTCCAATTGGTTCTGCTCCATTCCATTTAAAATATAATCTATTAGTGTCACGCGCTTCCATTTCGTATCCAATACATTGGTTGCAAACACTATAGAAGTAGACAAAGGAGTAGCCTTTCACAGATTGTGAACAGTTGTGTTTCAGTGTTCACTTCAGTCTGTGTTTTTTATTTTTTGAGTGCACATCACGCTCCAGTTACTTGTTCAAGCACTGCTGCTTGTACTCTGCTGAGCGTGTCTCAGTGCCTCATCCTTTTCATTTATCTCCAATTGGTTCTGCTCCATTCCATTTAAAATATAATCTATTAGTGTGACGCGCTTCCATCCGTATCCAATACATTGGTTGCAAACACTATAGAAGTAGACAAAGGAGTAGCCTTTCACAGATTGTGAACAGTAGTGTTTCAGTGTTCACTTCAGTCTCTGCGTAATAACCACACTTAGGCCTTATAACTTTTCTGACTTTCTTTATCAATCTACCAAGATGAAGAAGTCAGTGAGTAAGGCACGTGGTCGTGGCTGTGGAGTTTCAGCAGGGAGAGGACGTGGGGATTCTGTGGCTGCTGCCGCCCTCAGTGACACAGCATCCACCAGTTTTACCCATGAGCGTTCCTTTATGCGCACTTTGGTAGGAGCTCGGCGTGCCCCCCTGCTGCGGGAAGAACAAATTGAAGCCGTTGTTGGTTGGATGGCAGCCAATGCATCGACTTCAATTCCTTCCATCTCCTCTCAGGAACACAACACTGTTGAGCAACCATCTGTCTGTTCACCGCCTGTCAAATTGCCCAGGCAGTCAGAGAGTTCTGTACAGGAGCCAGCTGAGTCTCTGCTTCTGTTCTCAGAATCTGTTGGCTCGCAAACACGGGCACAGGCAAGCAGCATTCTGCAATTTGAAGAAGAGGGAGTATGCAGTGATGCGCAACAGCTGTGTCTCTCTCAATCTGAAGAGGCGGGTGAGCCAGTGCCGATGGACAGCACACCGCAGAACGCATCTTATGATGATGATGAGACTCAGGTGCCAGGTTTTGTGGAGCATGGTGCTGCCCAGACCATCCAACAGCAGCAGGTGTTGGAAGAGGGTAGTGGAGATGATGAAGTCCGAGACCCAACATGGCGTGAGCAACAGGAAGGTGGTGGGAGCAGCTCTGAGGAAGAGATTGTCCCAACGGTACAAAGAGGAGGGAGAGGTAGGCTGCAGACTCGCTTGCCTGTAGCCTCCAGTTTGGCACCTGTTGGGAGCAGTTCTCTTAGAAATGTCAAAATTGGCGCTCCCATGACTTGCACTGTGTGGTCCTTTTTTGACAGACTTGTAGATGATATTTGCTTAGTTCAATGCAAGCTGTGTAAGCAAAAAGTTAAAAGAGGTAAAAATATCAGTAACCTGAATACCACAAATATGTGGAAACATGTACGGACAAAGCACGTAGCTGAGTTACAAAGACACACTGTAGATGTAGGCCAACCTACAGCAGCACCTACATCTTCAGGTCGTGTTCGAGCCTCTACCACCAGCTCACACACACCTGGTTCGGCTTCCTCACAGGATCTCCATGGAAGAACCTCGGTCACTGTTGTCCATAGACAAACTGTTATTCCACCCACAGCAACAAGTTCACAGTCATCGTCACACTCCCAGAACAAAAAACAGCCATCGGTACCACAGGCATGGGATAAAAGACGGCCATACTCGGCAAACCATCCACGAGCACAGGCTCTGAATGCTGGCATTGCAAAACTCCTGTCCCTTGAAATGCTGTCATTCAGGCTGGTGGAGACTGACAGTTTCAGAAACTTTATGGCATTGGCAGTCCCACAATATAATGTGCCAAGCCGATTTTATTTCAGCAGGCAAGCTGTCCCTGCTCTGCAAAAACATGTCGAGGGAAACATTAAACATGCGCTACTAAACGCCGTCAGTAGCAGGGTCCACCTGACCACCGATGCGTGGACCAGTACCCATGGCCAGGGACGATACCTTTCCCTCACTGCCCATTGGGTCAATGTTGTGGAGCCGGGTACAGATCTTGCCAGTGGCGCTGTACGTGTTCTGCCAACTCCAAGGATTGCAGGAATCCAGTCTGTACACATTGATTCCTCCTCCTACTCCAGTTCCTCAGAATCATCGCTGCACGAGCCGTCACGGTATACCTCCACATGGACCCGTGAACGCTTACCTGTTGCGACCGATATGAGCACAGCCGTGGCCAAACGTCAACAGGCCGTCCTGAAATTAATTTCCATGGGGAATCGAAGCCACACAGCGCAGGAGCTCTGGGATGCCATCAAGCAGGAGAGCGACGTGTGGTTAAAGTCAGCTAATCTCCAGCCAGGCTTGGTAGTGTGTGACAATGGCCGAAATCTGGTGGCAGCTCTGGGCCTTGGCAACCTCACTCACATACCATGTCTGGCACATGTGCTCAACTTGGTCGTGCAGAGTTTTTTGAGGGACTATCCGGATCTTGATGCACTGCTGCACAAGGTCCGCCTAGAGTGCGCTCACTTGCGACGTTCCAGCATGGCCAGATCGCGCATTGCAGCTCTGCAAGTCAGATTTCGCCTTCCTGAACATCGCATCATATGTGACGTACCCACCAGGTGGAATTCCACGTTACATATGTTGGAGCGGTTGTGTGAGCAGCAGCCAGCAGTAATGGAGTATCAGCTGCAACAGGCGCAATCAACTCGCAATTTGCGCCGTTCACACTTCACCACTACTGAGTGGGCCTCTATGAAGGACATCTGCGACGTTTTGCATGCGTTTGATGTCTCAACGCGGATGGCGAGTGCAGATGATGCACTAGTCAGCATGACTGTCCCCCTTATCTGCCTGCTTCAGAAATCACTGAAAGCACTAAAGGAAGAGGTTTTGGAAGAGGTGGAGGATGAGGAGTCACAAATTCAATTACCTTCAGGACAGTCAGCGCAACGTGGTTCCTCACAAAGGGCTGGGCAGGGCTCACTTTGTGAGGAGGATGAGGAGGAGGAGGAGTCAATGGAGGAGGAAGAAATCCCTACAGAGGGAGGTACACAACGCTCTAGTCAGTATGTAGAGCGAGGGTGGGGTGCTGCAGAGGAGGCAGAGATGACACCTCTTCCAGAGGACAGCCTTTGTTGGCCAGTTGGGAGTCTGCAGCACATGGTTGATTTCATGCTTCAGTGCCTGAGAAACGACCGCCGCATCGCCCACATTCTCACCACGTCAGATTATTGGGTGTACACCCTCCTAGACCCTCGCTACCGGGACAACTTACAAACCCTCATCACACCGGTGAACCGGGACCGTAAAATGCAGGAGTACCAAGACACACTGGTGCAATCCATACTGTTGTACATTCCAGCCGAGAGAGCTGCTGCTGCTGCTACTGCTTTACAAAGCAGCTCTGTGCGTCGAGGCAGTGTAGACACCTTTACAACAAGAGGGAGCAGAAGCAGCGCCTCTGCACAGGGCAAGAGCTGTATGTTACAAATGTGGAAAAGTTTTGTGACAGCGCCAGCAAGGTCTACACCATCCGAGACGGCTCCAGTCACCAGGAAGAAACGTTTCCGTAAGATGGTGACAGACTACTTGGCTTTCCCTCTAAGTGTACTCCCAGATGCCTCTTCCCCTTTCAAATTTTGGGTCTCTAAGTTGGATACATGGCCAGAGCTTAGCCAGTATGCATTGGAGGTGCTGGCTTGCCCTGCTGCCAGTGTATTATCTGAGCGTGTCTTTAGTGCTGCAGGTGGTGTAGTAACAGACCGTCGCATGCGACTATCCTCAGAGAATGTAGACCGGCTTACTTTTCTGAAAATGAACAAGGCATGGATCTCACCTGAATTTGCCTGTCCGTTTTCAGATTAAATAACTGTTTGGCAACGTTTTCCATGTCTCCTGTTATGTTCATCTTTCTACCACCTGAACTCTACTCCCTGGGCTACAACACCGCCATTTGTTGCTCGTAAGTAATTGGCAGGGGTACTGACTCATGGCCAGCCTGGTTACAGCACGACAGCTGTTTCCTGGCAGTGTGAACGTCAATTATCCTCCAATAAGTTGTGCTGTCGTGTTGCATTCGGGTTAGCCGACTCTATGGTGCCTGCAGTTTAGGTGATTCCTATGTGTGCTGTGGGATATGTAAATAAAGGCGGTTTCCATTGTGACAATAGGACAAGCACCCACTGTAGGACTGTGTGATTCGGTAACTGCGGACGGCTTGCGTCCTGTTAACTTACATTTTCATGGGTGCGTTCTTCTACCCGTCCGGGTCCAGTACCGTCAACCGGTTCTCCCCAGTGCCTTTGGCCTAGGTCCTCCATCTCCGTATCCGAGTTCCACCAACGTCTGCTGGTCCTTGGTAGTGCTTTGGAGCACAGGTACCTCCTGCTTAGTAACCGTGTCACAGTAACGTCAGCTGGTACTCGGTTGTGACATTGCCTCTTTTCCTTCTGCTACCCGTCCGGGGTCCAGTACCGTCAACTGGTTCTCCCCAGTGCCTTTGGCCTAGGTGCCTCCATCTCCGTATCCGAGTTCCACCAACGTCTGCTGGTCCTTGGTAGTGCTTTGGAGCACAGGTACCTCCTGCTTAGTAACCGTGTCACAGTAACGTCAGCTGGTACTGGTTGTGACATTGCCTCTTTTCCTTCTGCTACCCTTCCGGGGTCCAGTACTGTCAACTGGTTCTCCCCAGTGCCTTTGGCCTAGGTGCCTCCATCTCCGTATCCGAGTTCCACCAACGTCTGCTGGTCCTTGGTAGTGCTTTGGAGCACAGGTACCTCCTGCTTAGTAACCGTGTCACAGTAACGTCAGCTGGTACTCGGTTGTGACATTGCCTCTTTTCCTTCTGCTACCCGTCCGGGTTCCAGCACAGTCAGCTGGTCCTCGTTACTTCCATTGTCTCTTGCTCCATCTGATACCCGTCAGGGTTCCAGTAACGTCAGCTGTTTCTCGGAAATTAGACGACCTTAAAGACCACCCAGAAGAAGATGACGACAATAAGGACGACGAGCATGAAGCCAACCAGCCTGAACACCATCACAAAGAAAAAATAAAAGATTACCCAGAAGAAGATCACCAACAGGACAAAGAAGGTTAAGACAAACTACAAGATACAGAACAAGAGACAGAAGAACAATAAGCAGAAGATCAAAAAGCAGAAGAACATGAAGTATAAGACCAAAATGAAGAGCAAAATATATGCTCTACATTCTAAGCAGAAGAAGACTAAGCAGTGTATGGGGGTGAGTCCGTTCCTCCTCGTGGTGCCCCTGGAAAATGCCTGCTAAACAGGCTAAACTGAACACGGACAAATACTGTTGTAATTTAAATCTTTTGTGACAGCAAGAACGGAAGGATGAACAATTCATACTTTTACAGATTACAAGTACAGGAATCTCTGTCACAAATAAGAATATGATGAAGAAGATGAAGAGGAAGAAGATGAAGAATTTGAATATGAAGAAGATTAATTAGTTTAATAATAACAATATGAGTAATGTAAACAAAAACATGAATAGCAAGAAGTTTAAGAAGAAGATTAAGAAGGTGAAGATGAAGAATAATTTGATGAGAAAGATGATGCTGCTGCTGAAGATTATGAAGGAGAAAGTGTGGCACTGGCAAAAGTTAAAAAGGTGAAGAGCATGGAAGTTGTGAAACATACATATTTGCCAAAATAGAAAAAAGGTTAACAACATTGTCAATTTGTTAGTCAATCCAAACGTATTTCCAAAAAAATATATATTAATGCTATTCCAATGCATTGGGTTAAACATGTATGCCTTTATTTTAGTCTCCTCAACCTCCCCCAATACATTCTACATTAGTCTTTGTTGTTTTCCTTCATGTACAATTAACCAACAAGGCAAGAATGGTTTTTTTAATGTCGATATTTGGTTCCCATAGACTTACATTGGACTTCCGGTATCGGAATCGGATATCGACGATATTTAGTGATATCGGCGATACCATTCCGATCCGATATTTTTAGATATCGAGCAGTATCGCTCAACACTAGTACCCAGTTATCACTGTTTTATCTGAGGTGTTACATAGGACTACAGGGGACATCTACTGCATTATCTGTACTCAGTTATCACTGTGTTATATGTGGTGTTACATAGGACTGCAGAAACATCTACTACATTATCTGTCCTCCGTTATCACTATTATCTGTACTCACAGGTATCACTGTTTTATTTGTGGTGTTACATAGGACTGCAGAAACATCTACTACCTTACCTGTACTCTGGAGTATCACTGTTATCTGTGGTGTTATATAGGACTGCAGAGGACATATACTACATTATCTGTCTTCAGTTATCACTGTGTTTTCTGTGGTGTTACATAGGACTGCAGAAACATCTACTACATTACCTGTACGCAGTTATCACTATTATCTGTGGTGTTACATAGGACTGCAGAAACATCTACTACATTACCTGTACGCAGTTATCACTATTATCTGTGGTGTTACATAGGACTGCAGTGCAAAACATCTACTACATTACCTGTATGCAGTTATCACTATTATCTGTGGTGTTAATAGGACTGCAGGGGACATCTACTGCATTATCTGTACTCAGTTATCACTGTGTATCTGAGGTGTTACAGAGGACTGCAGGGGACATCTACTACATTATCGTACTCAGTTATCACGGGTATCTGTGGTGTTACATAAGGTACTGCCACACTAAACAATCCCGCTAGCGATCACGATAACGACGCATACTAATGCGATCGCTAGCGGGATTGTTTCTATATCGCTAAGTGCGGCCACATTTAGCGATATAGTTAACGACGCTATCGCCGTTAGCGATCTTCTTAACGACTTTAGCGGTACAAAAGTACCGCTAAATCGCTAAGAAAAGGTGCCACACTAGCGATATATACTTACCCAGCGGGAGCGCCGACGAGAAAATAGGGTCCGGAACGATTCCAGCGACGAGCGAGATCACAGCAGGAAGCTCGTCGCTGGCAGATGCCGCACTGAACAACATCGCTATGGGATCGCTAATAGTGACGTTTTTTAGCGATCCGTTAGCGATATTGTTCAGTGGCATACCTATAGGACTGCAGGGACATCTACTGCATTATCTGTACTCGTTATCACTGTGTTATCTGAGGTTACAGAGACTGCAGGGACATCTATACATTATTGTATCATTATCACGGTTTGTGGTTACATAAGTATGTAACACCGCTAGGATCCGTAAGACAAAAGGTTGCACATCATACATTAGCGATATAGTACGACCTTCGCGTTAGCGCTTTAAGCTGCGACGTGTAATGTAAAAATGCACATAGGTCCCGGACGCGACAGAATGGTCCGAACGTTCAGCGCGAGCGAGATCACACAGGAAGCTCGTCGCTGGCAGATGCCGCACTGACAACTCGCTAATGGGATCGCTAAATAGTGACGATTTTTTAGCGATCCCGTTAGCGATATTGTTCAGTGTGGCATACCCTATAGGACTGCAGGGGACATCTACTGCATTATCTGTACTCCGTTATCACTGTGTTATCTGAGGTGTTACAGAGGACTGCAGGGGACATCTACTACATTATCTGTACTCAGTTATCACTGTGTTTATGTGGTGTTACAGAGGACTGCAGGGACATCTACTACATTATCTGTACTCAGTTATCACTGTGTTATCTGAGGTGTTACAGAGGACTGCAGGGACATCTACTACATTATCTGTACTCAGTTATCACTGTGTTATATGTGGTGTTACAGAGGACTGCAGGGGACATCTACTACATTATCTGTCCTCCGTTATCACTGTGCTATCGGTGGTGTTACATAGGACTGCAGGGAACATCTACTATTAGGGATGAGCTGATCTATCTGGGCGGATCCGTTATCCGCTTGGATAGTGAGGTGCACAGATACTATCCGTCTGGATCGGGATTATTGCAGTATCTGCAGGTATATCCATGGCTTCCCATAATGTATGTTTTATGCATTATGAAAAGGCACATTCATTGCACACTCGTCACATTGCTGACTGTGGGTGTGCAGGGGAGACCCGCAAAGCGAAAAGCACTACTCGCCGAGTTGTCGATGAGCTGTGCTGGCCGCGTCCTCCTCTTCCTCGTCACATGCCGGAGGACGCCGCCGTCACGGCTCACATGACTTTGATGACGCTGCACTAACGTGACCAGGATCAGGAGGACGTGGCTGGCGCTGCTCATGAGAACCCGGACAGTAGAGGTTTTTTTTTAGCAGTGACAGAGAGCAGGGTCTGGCTGGGGGGTTGTCCTCACCCAGGTATGTCCCCCAGTGGGCAATGAGTCTCTGCCGTGGTGGCATAGCAAGGATCAGACCCAGGTATGTCACTAGTGGGCGGGGTGTCCCACATGTCACTGCCGACGTAGGGGGGAATGTCACCGCAGGCGAGGAGTCCTCTCTGTGTTACTGGTGAAGGGATGTCCCCGCCCGCATATAGTGTTGTACCATAGATTTCTATGGGATCCGAATCCGATTGGATCCGGTTCCTATACGGAGCAGATAACGGATATCCAGGTATCCGCTTAACACTAATATATTATCTGCACTCAGAGACATATTACTGTATTATCTGTGGTGGTAGATAGCACTGATGACATGTCCGTTCTTTTTCACGGTCCGCATAAATTGCGGACTGATTTTCCTATTGAAATCAATGGGTGAGTTTAAAAAAAGTATGTACAAAACACACATGCGAATTGCGCAAAGAAAAAGTGCAGGAAGAACTGCAGTAATGTGGATGGGGAGTCCAGAGATTCCCCCTTCCATGTTACTGCAGACCTTTCATGGCGTACGCAATCATAGGTCCTGCAGCAGGAAGACTCGGGGAAAACCAGAGGTAGCCGGATCAGGTAAGCTAAGCCTCCCTGCGACGGGACCTGCAGTCAGCTCTGGTTCGGATCACCTTCATCGGAATCAGAGCTGCCGATAACCATGATGTGACAATCGGTAAAATTGCCGATGTTCACATGATCAGATCACTCATCCCTACATTTTTTTCCTATCTCTTTTTATTCACAATGCAAAATATGATGTGTGTTTTGCTTTGAAAATAAAAAAATAAATAATACATTTTCAAAGATTATGTGATTTTCAAAACACCCGTGTGTTTTCACCCTAAAAGTATATTTTTAGTTTATCTAAACTATTCTATTTCTTCTTGTAGTGCAAACAATGGAGTTTTCAAGTAGCCAGAGAAACAACAAAGTTCTGAATTAAGCCCCCGTCTCACACAGCGATCTCGCTAGCGAGATCGCTGCTGAGTCACTAGTTTTGTGACACAGCAGCGAGCTCACCAGCGATATCGCTGTGTGTGACATTCAGCGACAATCAGCCCCCCTGCTGGGTATCGCTGATCGTCGCTGAATGTCCTGGACATTTTTTTGATCGCTGGTCTCCCGCTGGCAGGCACGCATCGCTGCGTGTGACAGGCGGGAGACCAGCGATCCGCTGGTAACCAAGGTACACAGCGGGTTTCCAGGCACGGGGCTGTGCCTAGAAACCCGCTGTGTACCTTGGATACCAGCGCCCTGATGCAGGGAGCTGGTAACCAAGGTACACAGCGGGTTTCCAGGCACCGCGCAGCGCCTGGAAACCCGCTGTGTACCTTGGTTACCAGCTCCTTGCATCAGGGCGCTGGTATCCAAGGTACACTGCGGGTAACTAAGCGATGTTACCCACAGTGGTCGCTGTGCTGATCGCTGCCTGAGCTGCCTGTTTGGCAGCTCAGCAGCGATCATGTAGCGATACACCAGCGATCCTGACAAGTGCATATCGTTGTCGGGATCGCTGGTGTATCGTTATGTGAGACCCAGGCTTTACTCGGGGTTTGAATATCTGGCATTTCGCACTATCAATGTAGTGGTGACTTGGAGATGCAGGCTGCATCGCTCTATAAAATGCCATTCAATTATCAAAACAAAAGATGGCAACATAGTTCAAGAACCAACAGAACATTGTCATGACTCCTGCCCTCAAAAAGCGGTAGCAAATGTTGCCAGAAGCAAAATGAGAGAAGACATGAGAGCTGTAAATGCTACTCCTCGCAATGTGATGGGAAAGGTGTTGTCTGGGTTGAGTAATGATGTCTTGGCCCATATGCCAAGACAATCATCTCTTGCAAGAAGCTTTCTCCATCATAGAACAGATGGTAATTGCCTAACCCCAAAACTATCAAGTTTGATATTCCGGAAAAGTACAGTCAACTGCTCCTGCTCCTTCCGAATAGGACGATAGAAATAGAATTCTGGTTTTAGGCGATAGAGATCTTATGCTGGAACTGAACAAAGATACCATCTATGAAGATGGCACTTTTGATAAAGTGCCCAATATGTTTTACCAACTGTACACTTGGCATGCCAAGGTGGGTAACTCATATCCACCATGTTTGTACATTTTACTACAAAGGATATGAGGATGTATAAGAGAATGTTTGAAATAATGAAGCTGTTGATTCCAAATCTGGCACCTCAAAAGGTTTTAGTTGATGTTGAGAAGGCTTAATAATAATAATCTTTATTTTTATATAGTACTAACATATTCCACAGCACTTTACAGTTTGCACACATTATCGTCGCTGTCCCCGATGGGGCTCACAATCTAGATTCCCTATCTGTATGTTTTTGGAGTGTGGGAGGAAACTGGAGAATGCGGAGGAAACCCACGTAAACACGGGGAGAACATACAAACTCCTTGCAGATGTTGTCCTTGGTGGGACTCGAACCCAGGACTCCAGCGCTGCAGTTGTATAACTGCAGTCAGGGTTGCCTTTCCACATGCTGAGGTCAAAGGTTGTTATTTCCACCTGTGTCAGAGCCTCATTAGAAAAATAAAAAATGTTGGTTTGAAGACAGAGTATGAAAGTATTATCGATGCAAAAATGACACTGAAGTCTCTTGCTGCACTGGCCTTTGTGCCAATAGAAGATGTGAGGTGTGTTTTTGATCAGTTGCTGCCACATTCCCAGATGAAGACTGCTATAATGAAGTTCTCACATACTTTTTTTCTACATATATTGAGGGTGCAGCTGGTAGAGATCCACAATTTCCTATCCGAATATGGAATCATTATGAAGCAGCCCTGGAACAGTCACCAAAAACGACAAACTGTTGTGAGGGATTTCACAATGCACTTAACTCCTTGTTCCACTGCAGTCATCCCAGCTTGTGGTTTCTTTTTGATGGATTGCAGAGGGACCTGGCTTGCCACAAATTAACACTGGCTAATGCACAGGCAGGTCGCCTTGAGATAAAAAAGAGGAAGTATGAGGCACTGTATCAGACACCTCTGTAGAGGACGACCCCCAGGTTCAAGAGAAACTTAAGTACTTAAGGAGATTGGCTAATTTGCAGTAAAATGGCTACTTTGCAGGTGTGCAATGATTGTATAATAAAATAGAGTTATTGTTGTTACTATACATTTTTAAAGGGGTATTATCGCCAAATGGCTCTTCAGCCCGTACTTACCTGCTCCCAGCGCTCCCGGGGTCCTCTCTGCACAGGCTGGAAGGCTGCAGTCTCGGTTTTCACGCAGGCTGCAGCTGACCGCCCACAAGTCCCAGGCCTGGCAACCTGACGCCATCCGGGACACAGTCGCTGTACAGCTGTTTCCGCTCCGGCTGTCATGGCAGCAGGATGCTGGGGCCTGGGGAACTGAGCAGCTGGATGCAGCGCAAGCCCCTCCCCCTCTCACGCCTGCTTGCTTCAACCACCCCTTCACTAGGCCTGCTCTGACCTGTGCCCAGAAACTCCTGCTGCAGGGGAGAGAACAGCATGTTGAGGCAGACATGTGGCCCAGTATCTCTCTGCTGTGACGCATTCTCCTCTCCACCAGGTGGTGCCGCCTGAGGCGAGCGATTCACCTCGGCTCATTATAGGTGCACCCCTCGGATGTAGAAAGCAAGAGTGAAGAATGTGGGCAATCTCCCATGTGGCCAATTTTCCATATGGGATTGGCTAATTTGCAGTAAAATGTCAACCTTGCAGGTGTGCAATGAATGTTTAATTAAATGGAGTTATTGTTAATGTCGTAATTAAATGGAGTTATTGTTAATGTCAACCCTGCAGGTGTGCAATGAATGTTTAATTAAATGGAGTTATTGTTATTATACATTTTTAATAAACTGTTATTTTGGCCATGTGTGCAATTTTCTTTTCCTTGTGGGCAATTTTCCTATGGGCAATCATAACTGTGGGCATTTTTCCTGTGTGCAGTTTTCTGTGTGGGCATTTTTCCTGTGTGCAGTTTTCCGTGTGGGCAAATTTCCTGTGGGCATTCATGACTGTGGGGTTTTTTCTGTGGGCATTTTTCCTGTGAGCATTTTTCTGGTCACCGAAATATCACATGGTCATGGTCATAAGTATTCAGACCCTTTGCTCAGACACTCATATTTAAGTCACATGCTGTCCATTTCCTTGTGATCCTCCTTGAGATGGTATCACTCGCTCGAGAGATGACAGCAGAAAAAACTCATTTTACCACAGATTATATTTTAGCAGCACATCTCCTGTTCTGTATATTGCCAACACCTTTCTCCCCTGATGACATTACCTCCTCGGCACCCATCTGGTTCCCAGGTCTTGTTTAACAAAAAACATCATCATCATTCATTTGGCTCACGGTTACACCTGTGTGGGAAATTGTATGAACTTCTTGCCCCTCTGCCCAATTCACACCACTAGATTTGCCCTGACTCAGAGTGCTACTACCACTGCCAATGACCCTACCATTACGGCTTGTAGTACAAAGACAGAGTGTTCATCTCTTTCTTAAATCAGCTGAAAGAAATGGTCGCTTGTTCCTTCGCCCTCGGGATTCAGTGAGTTGGGTAACTTTGGGGGCAGTACAGAAACTGGTGTCATTGGCAGAATGGGAATTCCGCTCTGTACTATATTAAGTGTAGTAGCAGTGGAGAAGTGGACTGGGCATAACACTGACTTAAGCTGATAGTGTCATAGTCAGATCCTGCATCATCTTGTTATGAATGGGACAAATGTGACAAATGTTGTGACGAATGATATGACAGATATTCCATGATACTTATTGATTCATCCTCACTGGTATGCTTGACAGAGGGAAAGGAGGCCAAGGAGTGCAGTATACAAGCCGCTTTGTGCAATTTAATGCTATGCAATCACCCCCTCTATGTGCTGGTAGGTTGTAAATGGTTGCCTCATCAGTATTTTGCACCTGTGTTGCAGCCATATTTACTACATGGTTTTGCTGCATTCTGAGAGTGCATTAGTTCTGAGACCTGGGCAGGTAAACACTGCTGTCATTTTTTTGCTGTATTAATACTATTACTTCTACTGTCGTGAAAATTGCTTAGCTTGTTATGAAACCTGGATAAGGTTGAACAAACCCCCAATACAAAATAAAAAAAATAAAAAAAAGGACCTGCACACTTTTAGTATTAAATTAAGAAGATGCACAAATATTCAAACATATGTGCATACACTGTGCATTAGCATACTACAGTTAATGAATACAAGATTTCCTCTATTGCTACACCTGTCAAAATTTTATATACCCTATTCCAAGCATCTTTTATAAAAAGGTTTCACTATGAACTTCCAGCGACTTCCTCCATGTCCCAACACAGGAATTGAGATCCAGGGATCTGGAGTGGGAAACCAGAAGGTCACTGAACTTGGAACTTCACTCCGTCACTATCGCCAAATATCTACGTGTCCAAAGGATACCAAGGGGGCTATGTGTATCGCTTCACCCCAACTTCTTCAAAGAAGACAAAGATTATTGTACTAGGTTTGAACAAATCCTTAACAAATGTTCCTTCAATTAATTGACTCTTTCTCTTTCCTTCTTGCAAAAAAATCTAGATGTAGTCAATGCAAAGATAGCAGCAATAGAATCCCAGCTATCAAGCCCCATGACATCAGAGGAATTTCAGGACATGAAAACCAAGAACCAGGAAGCTCTACAAATCTATAGCCAGGATTTGGAAAGAAAGAAGAGATCGAAATTCCTTAGAGATGAAGAGGACTACCTCCAAAACACTGGAGGGACTTCCAAAGACCGTTCAGGCATCGGACCTCCCAAGAATCCTCCAGCTCGGACGGCAGCAGGCATGCCCTAAATCAAGCCTCTACCTCTACTACTTCATTTTCCGGTGAATATCCGCGGTCGACAGAAAGGAAGATGAGGAGTGGGAGCCAATGCTATTGGGGACACAAGGACTCAAGTGGTCACACGCTTGAAGGGAGGCAACCCTCACTTGTAGTAAACATATCGTCAAAAAATCTAGACACAAACCAGCTTTCTTTACTACGAAAGGGCTTGTCCTTTTGCCTATCATACAGGTACAACTTATTTAACTTAAGCATGTACCTGCAAAGTTTCTATCGTAACTTACGCTTGAGAGTACATTTCTCTAAGCCAGAGAATATTGTAAGATCTATGGCAGATCATGACACCTCACAATTAGATCTCAAAGACCTTGGTCTACGCTCTCCAGTACCCACATTCCTTCCGGGGACAAGCACCCCCGTGGAAACATTCATCTCACTCATAGACAGAGACATTAGTGTTATTGAGAGGGAGATCAATCACGGCATGCTATATCACACAACAACCCTGTCAAAACAAGAGAGAGAAGCCATAGAAATATTGTCTAAGGACAAAACACTTGTAATAAAACCAGCGGAAACGGGAGGCACGATAGTGGTGATGAACCAGTCAGACGATCTTGTGGAGATCTACCTATAATTAGGCAACACACAGGTGTTTAGAGCAATTTCACATAACCCAACATCCTCCATTGCCTCCAAGATTAAGACAGTCATTGACCGCCAGCCACAACGGGGCACGATAAACCAAAAGGTAATGGAGTATTTAACAAAATCAGTTACAATTACACCTGCATTCTATGTTCTTCTCAAGAGTCATAAAAGATTAAATAAACCTCCAAGAAGACATATAGTCTCCTAAATTGAATCCATCTTATTCCCCATTGGCCCTACTACGCGAGAAAATCTTAAAATCATTAGTTAAGAAAACAAAATCTTTTTTGTTGAACACCAAAGAATTTACACATCTAATAAAATCTTTATGCTCGTTATCACACTGGGCTTTACTTGTAACCAGGGATGTAAGTAGTTTTTACACATTCATCATTCATGAAAAGGGTCTAAGAGCGACAGACAAATTATCAAGAGAGGCAAATATGAACAGGACAACAAGGGATTTTGTTCCTCTGACTGATTGGAACTGGTCTTGAAGGAAAACACTAAGGTTATTTACCGGTAGCCATTTTTTCTGGAACTCATGACAGCACACCTGAGAGAGGCATCGCCCAGCAAGGACAGGAAACCTACTGAAAATAAAAGGGTGGTACCTCTTAGTTCACACGTCAAACTATCACCACATTATATCAACAAAAAACACCCAAACTATAGTGCACACCTAAGAGGTGAGAAGGGGGGAATATACGGGTGCTGTCATGGGTTCTGGAAAAAATGGCTTCCGGTAAATAACCTTGGTGTTTTCCCTTCAACCATGACAGCACACCTGAGAGATTTTTGGAGAATGAAACCACCTTAGGGAGGGACCACCGCTTGCAGCATCCTTCTACCAAAAGTTAGATCAGTCGAGGAGTACAGATTTAGTCTGTACTGTTTAAAGAAAGTAGATTGTGGGGACCAGGTAGCGGCCTTGCATCAATCGATACCTCTGCCTTTTCTTCCCAGGAGGTAGCCATGGCTCTGGTGGAGTGAGCCTTGATGCTTTCAGGAGCCGGAGCGCCACTCATGGAGTAGGACAACCTAATGGCCTCCCTGATCCATCTGGCAATGGTACTTTTAGATACCCCGTACCCCTTTCTGCTACCCTAGAAGGCTACAAATAGGGACTGATCTTTCCTCCATTGGCTAGTCATTGACATCTATTGTAACATGGACCTCCTCAAGTCTAAAGTATGGAATTCTTCTTCCCTTGGATTTCTAGGGTTACTACAGAATGAAGGCAGGGTGATCTCCTGGCTTCTATGGAACTTAAGAACTACCTTAGGGAGATAGGCAGGATCTGGTCTTAGAACCACTCTGTCCTCAACAAACTGTGTGTATGGGGGGCATACAGATAGGGCTTATATGTCACTCACTCTACGGGCTGACGTTAAAGCCACTAGCAACACTATTTTAAGCGTGAGGAATTTTGCTGACAACTCCTGTAAGGACTCAAATGGATTCCTAGTTAGTGCCTCTAAGACTTGATTCAGGTCCCATGGAGGAATTTTCGGAACTATGACCGGTCTAGATTTACCACAGGATTTAATAAATCGGGACACCCACCTATTGGATGCTAGGTTGCAATTATACAAGGCACCCAAGGACGACACCTGTACCTTGAGAGTATTAGTTGCTAACCCTAGTTGCAATCCCGTCTGTAGAAATTCTAGAATAGCCCCTACGGGAGCTTCATCCCCCAATGGTTGTCCTAGAAACTCCAAGAATTTCTTTCATGTTCTACCGTAGATTTTTTATGTAATCAGTTTCCTACTCTTCAACGGGGTGGAAACTAGCCCTGGTGAGAACCTCTGATGACTCAGTAATGCCCTCTCAAATTCAATGCTGCCAGATGGAAGCCCTTCACCCGAGAGTGGCATACTGGTCCCTGGGTAAACAGGTCTGGAAGAATCCATGGATCAGTAACCGACTTACACCTTAGAAGGGAGAACCATGGTCTCCTCGCACAAAATGGAGCAATGAGAATTACTCCCGCCTGATCCTCTCTGATCTTTCTCACCACCACAGGAATCATCGCTATCGGGGGAGGAAACACATAGGCCAGGCTAAATTTCCAGGGTATCTGAAAGGCGTCTACCGCAAACGGATTCTCCCTTGGAGCTAACGAGCAGAAGATCTTCACCTTCCTGTTGTGTAAGGTGGCAAACAGGTCTATCTCTGGCCTGCCCCAAGCCTGCACTATTTGCTGGAACACCCGAGGGTTTAGAGACCATTCCCACTGTCTTAGTTTCTTGTGACTCAGGTAGTATGCCTTCGTGTTTTCCATACCCCTTCTGTGAAGTGCCGTGAGAGATAACAGGTGTTGTTCTGCCAGCTGAAACAGGATGCTGGGTGCCTCCTTAAGGGTATGGGAAATTGTTCCCCCTGATGGTTGATATAAGCCACTAGGCCACTACTGCACGATTGTCAGACATAATCCGGGTATGGCGACTCCAAAGTAAGTGAAGAAAGTGTCTTACGGCCTTTTCCACTGCCCACAGCTCCTTGACATTCGAACCCTGATCTCTTTCTAGAGAAGACCAGGTTCACTGTACTGAGTGGGAATTTAGATGTGCCCCCATCCTGTACCACTTGCGTCTGTCGTGATCACATCCTCCACGGGCCTCAACCACTGAACCCCTGATGCCAGATGCTCTCTCACTGTCCACCAGGCAAGGGAGTTTTTTACAGCTAAGGAGAGATGTACCTTCCCCTCTAAACACCCTCTTAATGAAATCTGTTCCAACAGAACCTTCTACTGTAGTTCCCTTAGGTGAAATTGTGCCCATCCTACTGCAGGTATACAGAATGTTAAGGATCCTAGGAAGGACATCGCCTTTCTTAGTGTAATTGTGGGCTGCTGTATTGCCGACCAAGCCAGTCCCATTATTTTGATTATTTTGTTCTCTGGTAGGAGACAGAGCTGGTGTTTGGAGTCCAGAACCAACCCGAGGAAGGATTGTGTTCTCTACGGTGTTAGACGAGACTTGACAGTATTCACTACCCAGCCTAGTTCCTCTAGGGTTAAAGTCACTTCCCTCACTTGATCTATACAGTGATCTTTCGACTTCCCGACTATAAGGAAGTCGTCCAGGTATGGGATGATAACAACGTCCCGAGAACGAAGGTAGGACATCACCTCCACCATCACCTTGGTAAACAAACTTTGAGCTACTGACAGACCGAAAGGGAGGGCTGCATACTGGTAGTGCCTGACCTGTCCCTGGACATACAGAGCTACCCTCAGAAACTTTTGATGGTCTCGATGGATTGGGATGTGGTAGTAGGCATCTTTCAAGTCCATGACCGCCATGAAGCAGCCCTGGAACAACATCTTTATAGCCGTGTTTACTGACTCCATCTTGAAGGACTAATTCACGACCCACTGGTTGAGTTTCCTCAGGTTGACGATAGTTCTCAGCGAAACATCCGGCTTTTGTATCAAAAACACAGGAGAATAAAATCCCCTTCCTTCCTTTTCCTTCAGATCTTCACGTAGAACCTGCTTTTGTGTCCAGTCCCAAAACCTCCGCCTCTAGGGCTAGTTGTTCTCCTGGAGATTTTCTGTGGGGTGTTGAAACAAAAGTCTGTCGGGTTGGACGGATGAAGTTAATCCTTAGGCCATCCCTGATGATATCCAATACCCAACAACTGGGGGAGAAATTTAACCAGACAGGGAGAAAGAGAGAGAGCCTCCCCCTACCTCTGCCCTGATGTCATTACGAGGACTTTTTTGATTATGTAGCGGGTCTTCTAAACATGTAACCAGACCCCTTTCTGTCTTTGAGGTGATTACCTGATGAAGGCGGATTCACCGCCGAAAAGCTTTGTGAGGCCATAATGACCAAGTAAAGAAGTTTCTTTTCCATCTAAAACAAATGTCTGTCTTGGTCTGAGCGCCCTAATCAGCCGTACTTCTCCTTCCTTGCATTTTACACCCTTCTGGGTGAGCGACTTGATGCAGCACGGACCCAGCAGACTTTCAATCATCCTGCAAGACCTGAAAGACGGAGGACCTGTGGTGACGTCAGCATCACGTGACGCTAAAAGTGACCGGCTAACCTCCGAACCCGGAAGCTGGAACGGAAAATGATGCACAGTAAGCACCGCAGGCTCTGCAAACGTGGTTATGCCGGCAGCATAACCACAGCAAGTTAGTGTACTTTGTTCTTAGCCTACTCCACTTGACCACTGGGTATCACACCAGGAGCGCCCCTCCTCTCTCCTATTTTGTTTCTCATGCACATTAGATCTCTGTCAACCAAACAATCATTCGGCCAACAGCCATCTACCCCAACTCCACCATTCATAGGAGCACTCAGCTACTGCATTCTTTTATGAGGGAGCAGCTATTAGACGTATCTGGCAACAGCATATCTCCCAGAGAACTAGAGAATCAATCACTGGAAATCTAACATGCCAAAATCTTTTCATTGTGACGTTGGCATGTGGAACAAGGCTCTGAAACGCATTGCCTAGTAAAAGTTTTATCTAAAATACTCTCTTTTGGAAATCATTTCCAGTGGCACCCATATCCTCCCAGCTTTTTCAAATTCCCAATCCTTCATACTCATTAGAGTGATGAGCAATTCTGCCAATATCGGTGGGTTTAGTCAACTTTTAAAGTGCTTGGGAGCTTGTTTTTGGTCGAACCAGCAATTAAAAGGACAGAAGAAAACCTGCGCAAGAAATGTCATGTTTGGCTGAAAAGGGTTCTGTGCTCTAATTGCCCTAGAGAACCTCCTTTCTATGCACACAACACTATAACGACAGTTTCTTACTGAATATTATTACTTATTACATCAATAGGAAAATAATAATAAGAATTTCCAAAATACACTATGCTGACATTTTAAAATGTATGATAAGAAAATTATCTTTCATAATGTGCGCTAATATTAGTTATCCATCCATGAACTAAACTATTGATATTGATGTCATTATCTTATTTGTTAAACGGATTTGTAGCACAAATAACAAGGGAAATAATAAAAATACAATACAAGACAACACAAAAAATTTAGGTAGGCACCACTGCAATGATAGTAGATGTACTACATACATACTACATACTGACAAAAATCTATGTATCAGCAACAATGAGAAAATGGAGATGTAACGTATGTATTAAAACCACTTTAAAGGAGTAATCCACTACTGGACTATTCCTTGTTAATAGCCTTAGGGTGCAGTATAAAATAAAAAAATTACACTTTTTCTCCCAGATCAGTGCTCTTCCCTTGATCTCAGCGCAATCTCAGGTGTCTTCCACTGCTCACTATTCTGCCCGAGTTGTAAAACACTGTTCAGCTCTGAGGGTATAGTGAAGGCTGTTTATGTCAGATGACTAGAGTTTGTCACAGCACCGATATAGGAGGAATGATGTCAATTTGGGAGGTAGGTCTAGAGGTTTTCTTTCATAGTACTCTCTCTGGACCTAAAAGGGCTAGTCCAGTAGTCTAGTGGTGGGCAGCCTCTTTAAGTCAATAAAGAATATGTTGCTCACCAGAAAATCCTCTGACCTGACCGGTCCATGCAAGTAAGGAACATAGCCACCTGTGGCTGGGGCATAAATATATCCAATGAAAAAAGTTATGCTGGGTATGTTATATTTGCTTAATATAAATACATGAGGTCATGTATATAGTATTATGCTTTTAAGTGATTACACCAGATTCTGTAATTTGTTACGACTAAGGCTTTTGCTGAAACACGTCAACCAGTTACTGACTACCCTGATGTAATCTTTTAATGATTTTTCAATAAAGATAAGGATATTTTTAATTCAAGGACCCTTTTTTTCATTGGATATAGCCTCTTTAAATACAATAACGATTTTGTTATTTTTTGCTTGACAAAAACAAGCCAAAAGCGTAAAAAAATTTAAAATAGGCATTTGCAGGTACCATATATCAGATACCAGAAAAAAAGAAACTATAATCAGATTCTCCATTCAGCTCTTTCTCTGCCTGATCTAAAAGATCTAAAAGATCCCATAAAATATCAAACTAGTACAAATATGTAAAGCAGTACATGGCTGGGAGTAGCATCCCACATAAAACATGTACGGTAATTGAAAATCCAAATCAAACTTTAAGGGGATGTGCACACATTGCGAATTGGGCTCAGGAATTTCCTGAGCGGATTCTGCATCTCTTGCCAGAAAACGCATCTAAAATCCGCTAGTTTTTTTTGTGGATTTTGTGCATTTTTTGTGCGGAATTTGTGCAGATTCTTTGCAGATTGGCATGCGTTTTTACCCCTGCAGATTTCACTAATTCAATGGCTGTAAGAACGCAGCGGATCTGCAAAAAGAATTGACATGCTGCGGAAAATAAACTGCTGCGGATTCCGTGCGGAATTTTCCGCAGCATGTGCACAGCGTTTTTTTTCCCATTTAATTACATTGATTGGGAAACACTTGTGGATCTGCAGAAAATCCACTGCGGATCCGCAACAAATCGCAACGTGTGCGCACAGCCTAAAGGACCAAGCTTCTCTTCTACACTAAGGTCTTTTAATTCAACACTAATAAAGGTGTAAAACATCACAAGGTTGATATTACAGTCAAGGTCTGAGAACGCTCAATGGCACAAGACTTTTCCGTTGTATCAGAAGAAAACATAGAAATTATATTTTGATATTGGGGAAAATGCTAGGAACAACCCATTACCAGTATGTGAAAACTCATCTGGTCACTGAAATATAAAATATCTGAAGAATTAGAGAATTATTTTGCTTTTGGTGGATCACTCTATGTGCTAGGGCATTTATACCAACATTAATACGGTCTGTCCACAGAACCAAAACTGCAACGGAGAATCTATAAGTGATGCCATTATTGATAAGGACTTTAAAGTACCATGCACTTCCCTTTACCTCAGCCAGCTTTGTCATCTATATGGCTAAGAGTTTTATTGAACACTAAAACGCTAATTTAACACAGAATACTACAGTAGAACAAGCCCGTCCTACCCAATCAAGTCTTAGATTAAAGCGATGGTCATGTATCCCACCCAACTCTAATTCTGCAAGCATTAGAGAATGGAGACTTGGATAGTTCTTACCTTCTCAGCAGTAGTATTAAGAGAAAGCAAAGATATTCAGAACAACTTTTTTTCTTACTGTGGAAACAAATACGTCATTGCCTTTCCTTCCTGCTCAGTCAGTGCGACCCTAGGAGCCCTCATTAACTGTTCTGGTAATGAAGTCTCAGCAAGAACTGAAAAGTCTTATCACATGGAAAGGATCTTCCTGTCAGCATACCCCCAAGGAGGGCAAAATACATTATTAGTCAATGTCAATCTTTCCTTTAAAGTTGATTCTTCTAAATAGCCCCTCTTTAGATTCTGAAAGTACTAAGTCTGAAAACCAAACCACAGCCTTGCTGAGCAGTAGCTGTATCATGGTTACAGGGCTATCAAGCAACGTCAGTCTTGCAGAAGCTGCAGATTATAGGGTGGTCCTAAGTAGCTACGATTCACCAGTAGTGTCCATGGAAGAGAGAGTGTAACTATAAGGATATAGACTTCAGAACTATCCTAGAACACAGCTCAGAGCAGTACCCCCAGTATAAAAACCTCAGATCACCCTTGTATTTAGTGTTTATTCTGTTATAGAAGAGAAATAAGGATCATGGTGGTCAATGTTAAATCTTTGAAATGACTGCAAGACTACACACATTCTCGTAATAATTTGGATAATTTATAAAACAAATTTTAGGAGTAACTAAGCCTTTGAAATGTTTTTATTCACATTTCATTGTCCTAAGGCCGGACACAGACATGCGAGAAACTTGCACGAGTCTCGCATGTCAATACCCGGCACTGCCGCCGGCACTCGGACCGGAGCGTGCGGCTGCATGTATTTCTGTGCAGCCACACACTCCGGTCCGAGTGCTGGTGGCAGTGCCGGGTGTTGATGCGAGAAACTCGCACGATATCCCGGCCTAATAATTACAAACAGGTCCAAGTCCTGAGATCGGCAATTGATCGCCCAAACTCCCCCTATGTCCCGAATGGGTCTGAAGCTCAGGAGACAGGAGTGCACCACTTCAGCTTGAATGTGCACATAGAGTGGGTAAGGATTCAATACAAAAGATACTCAATGGAAAACATACTGAAGCCATACTCTGGACTGTCTGCACGCTTAGGCACAGAGCTGCACACCACTTAGGGGTATTTTTGTGTGATTTGAGGGGATCTTAGGACCTAGACCCCCACCGATCTGCTTGTAATTATTACGTTAATGAGATGTGAAAAGACATTTCAAAAGTTTTGTTCTTTGTTAAGATTCTTGTGCCTTGCTTTATGGCATTTAAGAAATATGATTATGATTGCTAACATAACTCAAACCAGACATTCAAACTATCGTCCTACACCTGTTCCTGGGTGACGCTGCAGACAATGTCACGATGCTAAGCATTCTACAGTATAATGTGCCTGTTATACATACTTTGCATGAATTTTTCATCCGTAACGCCTTCGTGAACTCTCTAGTAGCCGATAGTATATGGCACTCTGATAGTGTTGGTAGGTGCCAGAGTAGGGTTCCAATCTGTAGCAGTATGTAGATGAAAACTTTGCAATCATATTGATAAAATGAACTGAAGATATTTATTTATACAGTCCTGTATCTGGACCTTCATCAAAATAACAAGGATTACATAAGGTAAAGTAGATGGAAATCTAAACAGCTCTGTGGAAAGCGCGATGTCCATCACTGCTTGCAGATATGAGTCTCAAAAATTAGCGACACAAGCCAGTTTTGTGTTTGCCACATTGAGAATTTTTTTTAACCAATAATATTCCGCCCGTTGGAGGTTCAGCCCAGAAGAGGGAATGTGCAGAATCCAGGGTTTGGCCCAGAAAGGGAGTCGCGTCCGGAGGAGGGAGCAGTTCAAAATGAAGTACAGCCCACCTGGGAAGAGATGACAGTGGAAGAGGTATGGCAAGAGGCAGAGTCGCCGAGAGTGAAAGATGACATGGCAGGAAGCAGAGTCGCCGAGAATGAAAGATGATGGGCCAGGAAGAGGCAGGCCGAAGGCCACGGGAAGTGCGCGGTGAGCCAGACACTGAGCCATTTTTGCTGCAGCATGTGAGGAGAAAGACGCTCAGCAGAGTGACTCAGTTTGAAAAGGGGCGCTACAACCAGATTGTAAATGGTCATCGTGAGTTCAAGCCAAAAAACGTGCTATTAGATAGGCAGCCCCAGAGTGTGTGGCTGCAACTGCAGACCAGGAGGACATGATCTACATTGAAACCCAGGGAGTCACGGAGGGGTGCGGGATGAGGTTGAGGAGTGGTGGGTGTGGTCCGCGAATACCGCATGAACTACTGGAGCGACCAGAAAGGACCAGAAAAGGCCTGGACAAGATTGAAGGAGGAAAATAAGTTGAGGCCTGGTGATTTGTGAGTTGAGTTGAAGTTGAAGTGTATCTATAATAAAAATTACTGACCTCTCTATTCTTTGTAGGTGGGAAAACTTGTGAAATCGCCAGCGTATCAATTACTTACTTTCCCCACTGTAGATATGTCACAATGCCCTGCAACTTATGAATAATAATAGTAACAAGGGGGTCAGTAAATCTGTAGAAAGAAGACTAAAGGATGCAATCACAGTAAAAATATCTTTGCATTGGTGACTAGTTGAATTATAGTTGCATTCTGTCACCTTGGATATGATGGTGAATTTCATCCAATATTCCTCATGTATTTTGTCGTTTGTCATTTATTTCTTTTACCACTAGAGATCGCATAACACTACTCTTTGCTCCTTGCGCACACAGTTTGTTTTCCTGAGTCTGTTCTGGTTTTGGGTAAATGTCATAACCTCAGAAGTAGAAGTGCGTCCCTGGTTTACAGAAGTTTTTTAAATATATTTTGCCAGACACCTGCTCATGCACGTCCTATATATATATATATATATATATATATATATTTCCTCTTCTTTTTATTAGTGATCGTCTGTTTTAAGCCCTTGCATCCATGTAATGATTGTATTTTTCAGCTGCATTGCGAGTGCATAAATATATTAATCTCTGATATAGTGACAGCTAGTTGCTAGTGGACGTAACCATGAATACCTAAGGTCCTGCAATGTCTTCACATGAGGAAAGAGACACAGCGAATCAGAAAACTATACCACATTTCTAATAGGAGGCATTTACTGTTATCATTATTATTACACCTGTTACATATTGGGATAGGATCTTGGAGATGGACAAAGCAAAAATCCAATGTCGGCCGGAGTAAATAAGAACCAATTTCACCAAAATATTAAACTATACAGCACAGTGAAAAATAAAATATAACTTTTAATGATAATTCATAAAATGCAAACAAGAAGTGAGTCACCCAATTAAAACAATAGAAAATGCTCTCAGCCTGATCAGAAAAGACTGTCCCAAAATTATAGGGCTGAAAAAAGCAAATTCACTTAGGATGTATAAAACCACTCACAATCAAATGGTGGCTACAATATACCAAGGTGCAACCACATGGAGGGGGGTTTTCAATGGAACACCCTCCAATATTCATAGGATGTCACCGCGGAAGCATATATAACACACAATGTAGTTAAATATGAAAAAATGATGATTTGAAATAAATATGGAACAATCTCACCATTGATGTGAAGGTAGCAGGAGCCTGTTCATGAGCCAAGTAAAACACACTGGATCCCTGATGCATGCGATGGGAATGAAATTCGCCCTGCACTTTCCCTTTCCCAACGATATAGGGAAAGTGCAGGGCGAATTTCATTATAGGGCTAGTTGTGGACTGCCCTTGTTAGGGCAGGAGCTTGGGGTATAGCCCCTTAGGGAATGACAGGGGAATTGTCTTCCCATCGCATGCATCAGGGATCCAGTGTGTTTTACTTGGCTCCTGAACAGGCTCCTGCTACCTTCACATCAATGGTGAGATTGTTCCATATTTATTTCTTCTCATCATTTTTTCATATTTAACTACATTGTGTGTTATATATGCTTCCGCGGTGACATCCTATGAATATTGGAGGGTGTTCCATTGAAAACCCCCCTCCATGTGGTTGCACCTCGGTATATTGTAGCCACCATTTGATTGTGAGTGGTTCTATACATCCTAAGTGAATTTGCTTTTTTCAGCCCTATAATTTTGGGACAGTCTTTTCTGATCAGGCTGAGAGCATTTTCTATTGTTTATTTGGGTGACTCACTTCTTGTTTGCATTTTATGAATTATCATTAAAAGTTAGATCTTGGAGATGGGAATACTCGTTTAAGTCTGCCATCAACTGTAAAGCTATGAAACTATATCATATATGCAATTATGGAGCATTCACTACTAGTAGAGAATTGTGGCATCTCTGCATAAACCAAAAAAAGCATATCCAAAGCAATAAAAGGAACTTTAAAAATTCCCAAAATAATTCAATTATAGACATAGCAAAAGGGCAATAATATTTACCATCTAAGGTCACAAAGGAAAATGCACAAACAGGGTGCAGCAGACTAAAATAGATAACAAAAAAGCAAATACACCTGTGCATTTCCTTTGTGACCTATGCTGTTAAATACCATTGCCGTTTTGCTATGTCTACAATTAGTGACTTCATTTGGGGACATCAATACCTCTATATCTCTGGTAATAAGTCAGACTGACTCTATCAATGGGTAAGGTTGGTACAAATTTGCCATCTCTCCTTGCCACATGAGAGGACTTATGTTTTAAAAAGCGGTCAAAAGAGAAAACTCAAGATTCCCATGTCCAAATTTCCAGAGCATCCTAAAATTCTCCTCCCAGAGAAAGGAAAAAGTGGTTCACCCAAAAATCTAAATGTGCTGGTACACTGTAACTATGGTGGGTGTGGACCCACTGTATCACGGGATGGGCTTACTCTAGGGGGGCATGATAAGTGACTATCAGGTGTTCACTAGAGCCCCTGATGGTGAGGATAGCTTGGGCTGCCAGTAGTCACAAGGTACCACTCCAGGGCAGTCCTCGGATCTACAGAAGTTGACCGGCCGGAGGGTCAGAGGCGCGAGTATGAGGTACTGGAAGGCAGGACAGAAGCATAGTCAGAAGTCCCGAGGTCGAGGCAGGCAGCAAAGCTGGAGACAGGAAAGGAGATCTCAAACAGAGCGGGTAAACATGCCGGGTCGAATGGGAGACAGAATATAGAGATACGCATAAACCAGGTACTAGCAGGCTAAAGGTACTGCCACACTAAACAATCCCGCTAGCGATCTCGTTAGCGTTGCATACTAATGAGATCGCTAGCGGGATTGTTTCTATATCGCTAAATGCTGCCGCATTTAGCGATATAGTTAACGACGCTATCGCCGTTAGCGATCTTCTTAACGACTTTAGCGGTACAAAAGTACCGCTAAATCGCTAAGAAAAGGTGCCACACAGCGATAAAATACTTACCCAGCGGAGCGCCAGCAATGAAATAGGGTCCGGAACGATTCCAGCGACGAGCGAGATCACAGCAGGAAGCTCGTCGCTGGAAGCTGCCGCACTGAACAATATCGCTAACGGGATCGCTAAATAGTGACGTTTTTTAGCGATCCCGTTAGCGATATTGTTTAGTGTGCATACCTTAAGAATCCGATGTTCAGGCAAGGAGTGGTAGGAGGAGCTGTCTAATATATACCCTACTGGCATGGGATAGACCAGGGAACCTAATCTCTGCAGGACACAGCAGGGTTTTAATTCCTGCAGAGACTGGCTATGCTCTCCCAAAGCACAATGGAAACAGCATGCAGATGCAGCAGTGCTGCAAGAGGCAAACTCAGCAAGACATCCTGATACAAGAAGCTGTGCAGTGACCAGGGTGAATAGAGCAGCGCAGAGGAGACATGCAAGTTAGCAGTAGTGGAAGTAACATGGGGTTTTGAAAAGCGATTCAAGACCACCAGCATCAGGAGCGAAACATGAAAAAAGTTTGGGATCTGTATATTTGCAAGAGTATGTCTGGAACAAACGTGCTCTTCTTTTCTCACTAGTAAATCGGATACACTTTTCATGTACTTTCAGTGCACAGAAGGTCATGAGCACTAAGTAAGCAGTTTATGAGCAATAATGTAAATCAGGGGTCCCCAATCGCTGGTCCGTGGCCCAGGACCGGCCGCTGCAGTTCTGTTGCCGGGCCGCGGAGCCACAGCACAGAACGCTGGACACTACAGTGCTACAGCCGCCGGCTTCATTAGACATCGATACTCACCTTCCGTCGCTGCATCCCTGTCGGCCGCGGCAGCTTCATCCAGTGCTGAGCGGTGACGTAGTACCGCTCATTAACGTCATGAATATGGACGCGACGCCAATCCCATAGGCGTGGCGTCCATATTCATGACGTTAATGAGCGGTACTACGTCACCGCTCAGCACTGGATGAAGCTGCCGCGGCCGACAGGGCTGCAGGGAAGTTCAGCGACGGAGCGAGGAGGGTAAGTATGGGGGAGGAGGGGGAGCCCAGCCATGTATACAAGGTTGGGAGCAGAGCCTTGTATACGAGGGTGGGAGCGGAGCCATGTATAAGAGGGTGGGAGCGGAGCCATGTATAAGAGGGTGGAAGCGGAGCCATGTATACGAGGGTGGGAGTGGAGCCATGTATACGAGGGTGGGAGCGGAGCCATGTATAAAGGGTGGGAGCGGAGCCATGTATAAGAGGGTGGGAGCGGAGCCATGTATAAGAGGGTGGAAGCGGAGCCATGTATACGAGGGTGGGAGTGGAGCCATGTATACGAGGGTGGGAGCGGAGCCATGTATAAGAGGGTGGGAGCGGAGCCATGTATGAGATTGTGGGAGCGGAGCCATGTATGAGAGGGTAGGAGCGGAGCCATGTATGAGAGGGTGGGAGCGGAGCCTTGTATACGAGGGTGGGAGCGGAGCCATGTATACGAGGGTGGGAGCGCAGGCATGTATAAGAGGGTGGGAGCGGAACCATGTATACGAGGGTGGGAGTGGAGCCATGTATACGAGGGTGGAAATGGAGCCATGTATAAGAGGGTGGGAGGGGAGCCATGTATAAGAGGGTGGGAGCGGAGCCATGTATACGAGGGTGGGAGCGGAGCCATGTTTACGAGGGTGGGAGTGGAGCCATGTATACTAAACTACAACCCGTCCATAGCCCCGCCCCTTATGACCAAAGCCTCTGCCCCCCTCATCCCCGCCCTGCCGGGCCATGGAAGAATGGTCTTGCTTGAAGCCGGTCCCTGGTGCAAAAAAGGTTTGGGACCACTGATGTAAATGACATAGTATGTAGAATTTTATAGCTATTTGATATGTGGATGACTTAAATGTGTTTTGATAATATTTGAATGTGGTATTGCATTAAGATAGGGACAGTATAAAGTTAGGAAGCTAGGACTTGAGTGTGGGAATTAGATAAAGTGTTAGATATAGATAGGAAAGTGCAGGGCACAATAGGATCAGGAAATACACTGCTCAAAAAAATAAAGGGAACACTCAAATAACACATCCTAGATCTGAATGAATGAACTATTCTCATTGAATACTTTGTTCTGTACAAAGTTGAATGTGCTTACAACAAAATCACACAAAAATCACACAAAAATCATCAATGGAAATCAAATTTATTAAGCAATGGAGGCCTGGATTTGGAGTCACCCACAAAATTTAAGTGGAATGTAATGTCCTTAAAACAAGTCAAAATGATGCTCAGTAGTGTGTGTGTGGCCTCCACGTGCCTGTATGACCTCCTTACAATGCATGCTCCTGATGAGGCGGCGGATGATCTCCTGAGGGATCTCCTCCCAGACCTGGACTAAAGAATCCACCAACTCCTGGACAGTCTGTGGCGCAATGTGACATTGGTGGATGGAGTGAGACATAATGTCCTAGATGTGGTCAATTGGATTCAGGTCTGGGGAACAGGCAGGCCAGTCCATAGCCTTCATCTTGCAGGAACTGCTGACACACTCCAGCCACATGAGGTCTGGCATTGTCCTGCATTAGGAGGAACCCAGGGCCATCTGCACCAGCATATGGTCTCACAAGGGGTCTGAAGATCTCATCTCGGTACCTAATGGCAGTCAGGCTACATCTGGCGAGCACATGGAGGTCTGTGCGGTCCTCCAAAGAAATGCCACCCCACACCATTACTGACCCACTGCCAAACCGGTCATGCTGAAGGATGTTGCAGGCAGCAGATCGCTCTCCACGCAGTCTCCAGACTCTGTCACGTCTGTCACATGTGCTCAGTGTGAACCTGCTTTCACCTGTGAAGAGCACAAGGTGCCGGTGGCCAATTTGCCAATCCTGGCATTCTGTGGCAAATTCCAAGCGTCCTGCACGTGGGCACTCAGACTATCCTCATGGAGTCGGTTTTTAACTGTTTGTGCAGACACATGCACATTTGTGGCCTGCGGGAGGTCATTTTGAAGGGCTCTGGCAGTGCTCCTCCTGTTCCTCCTTGCACAAAAACGGAGGTAGTGGCCCTGCATCTGGGTAACATGTTGCCCTCCTACGGTCCCCTTTCACATCTCCTGGTGTACTGGCTTGTCTCCTGGTAGCGCCTCCAGCCTCTGGACACTACGCTGACAGACACAGCAAACCTTCTTGCCACAGCTCACATTGATGTGCCATTCTGGATGAGCTGCACTACCTGAGCCACTTGTGTGGGTTGTAGAGTCTGTCTCATGCTACCATGAGTGTGAAAGCACAACCAACTTTCGAAAGAGACGAAAACATCAGCCAGAAAGCATTGGTACTGAGATGTGGTCTGTGGTCCCCACCTGCAGAACCACTCCTTTATTGAGTGTGTCTTGATAATTGCCAATAATTTCCATCTGTTGTCTATTCCATTTGCACAACAGCATGTGAAACTGATTGTCAATAAGTGTTGCTTCCTAACTGGACAGTTTGATTTCACAGAAGTTTGATTTACTTGGGGTTATATTCTGTTGTTTAAGTGTTCCCTTTATTTACTTGAGCAGTGTAGATAAGTATAGAAAAGTAATATTAATACAGATATGAACAACACCAGTTTGGTAGGGGTATGGATAAATACAAGGGGAAGCAGTTTTTGATTTTAGATAGGGTTATGTATTGTGTTGATTATATCAGATAAAGGAGTTTGGAGTAGACTTTCAGAGCCAGAGGGCTGAAGAGCATGTGAGATAAGGACTGTGAGAGCAGCATGAGAACTGCAGCAACAAATTTTGGTGGAACATCCTGTCAAGTCTGAGGTCTACAGCCTCAATTAGATATGGAGGAACCTGACTTACTTTCATCACCTAAGGGAAAGCTGGACCTGGACTCGCTAACGGAAATCGGGTCGGGATTCTGGGAATCCGCAGTGCCGGGTGGAACATCACAGGGGCAAAAAGTGCCAGTAAAGAGAGGGATAGCGCAGCCAGAATGAACTTTTACCACCTTAACGTGTTGTGTTTTATCTGTGACTAAAACTGAACTTGATCTGCTGAGTAAAGTTGAACTGTTTAAAAAGGACATCCGAATCCGGAATTACGGAACTAGCAGAGTCCTCTGGACAAAAAGTGAGTGTTATCCAATTCACACACAGCACATGACAGAAGGGGACACTATTTACATGTGGGGTGACATGCTGTGGGAACACTACAGCCCCTCGCTCTTGACTACCACCCTGTGCACCTTACATACTCACAGGGTGTTGAAGACAGTAGGTCACCACTCACCGGATTAATGTCAGCGCGAACTACAGTGGGGAAAAAAGTATATATTGAGCTAACAATTGTGCAAGTTCTCCCACTTAAAAGGATGAGAGAGGCCTGTAATTGACATCATAGGTAGACCACAACTATGAGAGTCAAAATGAGAAAACAAATCCAGAAAATCACTTTGTCTGATTTGGCAAGATTTATTTTCATAGAATCATAGAATCATAGAATGGTAGAGTTGGAAGGGACCTCCTGGGCCTTCTGGTCCAACCCCCTGCTCAAAGCAGGATTCTCTAAATCATCCCAGACAGATGTCTATCCAGCCTCTGTTTGAAGACTTCCATTGAAGGAGAACTCACCACCTCTTGTGGCAGTCTGTTCCACTCATTGATCACCCTAACTGTCAAAAAGATTTTTCTAATATCTAATCTGTGTCTCCTCCCATTCAGTTTCATCCCATTGCTTCTAGTCTTTCCTTGTGCAAATGAGAATAAAGATGATCCTTCTACAATGTGACAGCCCTTGAGATATTTGTAGACAGCTATTAAGTCTCCTCTCAGTCTTCTTTTTTGCAAGCTAAACATTCCCAAATCCTGCAACCGTTCCTCATAGGACATGGTTTGCAGACCGGTCACCATTCTGGTGGCTCTTCTCTGAACTTGCTCCAGTTTGTTGATGTCTTTTTTAAAATGTGGTGCTGTCATGTGTGCATCGCCACGAAGATCGTCGCGGTTGCACATTCTGACTTCTCACAGCTGAGTTGCTGTTTCTTTGTGTTTGGCAGTTAGGGAGTTAATTCTGTCTGTGCTCAGTTCTGGGACTGGGTGCAGTTTTCTCCCGGCTGCAATTAATTATTTGTTGATTGGTTTCCTTTAAATCTCTGGTTGTCTGTGTTGGGAGTTGCCAGTGAAATTCTTCATGCAGACCACAGATAGGATTGTATCTGTATAGACTTAAGTTAAAGAGCTCCTTAGTTGTTTTAAGCTCACCTTGCTTAGAGTTTAATATCCCAGATCATTTATGTTCCTTCTGTGTTTGAGTGTGTATGCAAGTCTGTGTTTTTCTCCAGTCTGTCTTATATGTCTAATCTGTGTATTTAGCAGAGATCAGCCCATATCCCTTTGGTGGTAATCAGAATCCTTCTTAGGACTGATTACAGGGTTCAGGGACTGATAGGAGACAGGGTTAGGCTGGAGACTTGGACCTCTGAACCATTATCAGTACCTCCAAGGTGAGGGATTAGTTAGGACCCCAGTTTAGGGTCAGGTTAGACCCCCGGTCCTCCCTCTTCCTGTGACAGTGTATCAAGTCCTCAAGATTAACCCTGAGTTCAACGGATATCGTGTCAGGTAAATCTATTCTATATTTACATGCTGATGTTGCTAATCTATATGTTGTATAGAGTGTTGTTCTTTTAAGAATAGTTTACTGACATCGTACACATATCATAAGACCGCGTGACATTTTCACTGGCCAATAAAATTATTCCCAGTTGCCATGGATCCAGTAGCCCAGCTGGCTCTGCAGTTGCAGGGATTATCCATGGAGCTGACGGACATTAAGTCCAAAGTTTTTCTCTCCTCGGAGCAAACCAGATTTGAACCTAAAGTAGCTCTCCCGGACAGGTTCACTGGTGGGCGAGACAAATTTTTTACCTTCAGGGAAACATGTAAATTGTATTTTCGGCTTCGGCCTCGATCATCAGGGAGTGAAGAGCAGAGAGTGGGAATTGTTATCTCGCTCCTACAAGGGGACCCTCAATCCTGGGCCTTCTCCTTCCTCCGGGATCCCCGGCTCTACAGTCAGTAGATCGATTTTTTACTGCCCTGGGTTTGGTATATGATGACCCAGATCGGGTCTCTCTTGCTGAGACAAGATTACGTAAGATACAGCAGGGAGATCGTCCGGCGGAGGAATTTGCTTCTGAGTTCCGTAGATGGGCCACAGATACTCAGTGGAATGACCCAGCTCTTAGGAGCCAGTTTTGTCATGGGCTTTCTGACAAATTAAAGGACGTTTTGGCTCAGTATGATTCTCCTCCATCACTGGAGGCTGCTATGGCCCTAGCTATCCGTACTGATAGACGGCTCCGGGAGAGGTGCGAGGTAACTCCGCCCCCTGTTGTTACTCCACCTACTACTAAAGTCCCTTATGTTGAGGTTCCCCTTGTCTGTTCGGAGGAGCCTATGCAGTTGGGAGGGACATCATTTCGTAGGAGGGGATTGGCGGTACGCCGCAGGACTAGAAGGTGTTTCTTCTGCGGGAAAGAGGGACATTTTGTTGGGGGATGTCCATCCCGTGCCTTGTTGAGCAAAAAGTCGCAGGAAAACTGTTAATCCCAGGTTGTGTGGTGGACGACAACCTGGGAGTATGTATTTCGTCCGCTAGTTCTTCTCAGTTCCTTGTACCAGTGGAGGTGGTGGTTGGTACGAGAGTGGAGAGATTTTCTGTTCTTCTTGATAGTGGGTCCGGGGCTAATCTGGTTGACGCTCAGTTTGCTCAGGCTCAAGGTATGCATCTGAGTGTATTGGTCAAACCGATCCCTATATTCTCCATTGACGCCAGGCCTCTCGGCCAAGGTAGCTTTGTTCATGAGTTTCATAACATTGACCTTCGGGTAGGGGCAATACATAGGGAACAATTATCTTGTTATGTGTTGGAGGGTCTACCTACTCCCATTGTGTTGGGACTTCCTTGGTTGGTTAAACATAACCCTGTGATTAATTGGCAGTCCAGAGATATAAGCCAATGGGGGGAGTTTTGCAAAAGTAACTGCATGAACACAGTCATCAGTGCGGTCGTGCCTAGTACTTTGCCTCCTTTTTTGGAGGACTTTGGGGATGTGTTCTCTGAGGAGGGGTGTCAGGAGTTGCCTCCTCATCGCGTGTATGACTGCTCTATTAATTTACTTCCTGATGCTAAGTTACCTAAAGCTAGGTTATATAACCTTTCTGGTCCTGAGAGGCAGGCTATGAAAGATTATATTTCGGAAAGTCTGGCCAAAGGGCATATTAGACCTTCATCTTCCCCAGTGGCCGCGGGGTTCTTCTTTGTGAAGAAAAAAGATGGAGGCCTACGCCCTTGCTTGGATTTCCGCGAACTTAATCGGATTACTGTTCGAGATCCGTATCCACTCCCTCTGATTCCTGATCTCTTCAATCAAATTGTTGGCGCCAAATGGTTCTCTAAATTGGATCTCAGGGGGGCGTATAATCTGATTAGGATAAAAGAGGGGGATGAGTGGAAAACGGCGTTTAACACGCCGGAGGGACATTATGAGAACCTTGTCATGCCTTTTGGTCTGACTACTGCACCAGCAGTATTCCAACATTTTGTTAATGAAATTTTTCGTCATCTGGTGGGGCTGTTTGTGGTCGTATATTTGGATGACATTTTAATTTACTCACCAGATCTTGTGTCTCACCAGGAGCATGTGAGACAGGTGTTGCAGATCTTGCGAGACAATAAACTATACGCCAAACTGGAAAAGTGTGTATTCGCCGTACAGGAACTTCAGTTTTTGGGTTTCTTGGTGTCAGCCTCCGGTTTCCGTATGGACCCTGAAAAGGTGAGAGCAGTGCTTGAATGGGATCAGCCAGAGGATCTTAAGGCTCTGCAGCGTTTTCTGGGGTTTGCTAACTACTACCGGAAATTTATTTGTAATTTCTCATCTGTTGTCAAACCTCTCACTGACATGACAAGAAAAGGGACGGATTTTCTAAATGGTCGGACAAAGCTTGCCAAGCTTTTTCCTCTTTGAAAAAATGTTTTGCTTCGGCACCCGTTCTCATCCAACCAGATGCATCACAGCCGTTCGTTGTGGAGGTGGACGCGTCTGACGTAGGGGTGGGTGCAATATTGTCCCAGGGTCCGTCCCCTGGTAAATGGCATCCGTGCGCTTTCTTTTCTAAAAAATTGTCGTCCGCCGAAAGGAATTATGATATCGGCAATAGGGAACTTTTGGCCATTAAGTTGGCTTTTGAAGAATGGCGTCACTTTTTGGAGGGGGCAGTCCACCCGGTCACCGTCATTACTGATCACAAGAACCTGCTGTATTTGGAATCTGCTAAGCGTCTGAATTCCAGACAAGCTCGATGGTCGTTGTTTTTTACCAGGTTTAATTTTGTTGTCACTTATCGCCCTGGATCTAAGAATGTTAAGGCGGATGCCTTGTCTCGCAGTTTCCCAGGGGCCGGGAAAATGGATGACCCGATTCCTATCCTTCAGGAGGGGGTGGTAGTGTCGGCTGTATGTTCTGAGCTTGAGGAGGAGGTGTTAGAGGCTCAGGGGGACGCCCCTGCAGGACCTCCAGGGAGACTGTTTGTCCCAAATCAGTTGAGACAAAAGGTTATTGAGGCACATCATAATTCTGCTTTAGCAGGACATCCAGGGAGTAAGGCTACTTTAGATCTCCTTTCTCGCCGGTTTTGGTGGCCTAACGTTAATAAAGATGTTTTAACTTTTGTCGCGTCCTGTGGGGTTTGTGCTCGCTCTAAGACCCCTCATACCCGTCCGTCTGGGACCCTCTTACCCTTGAAACTTCCGGAGCGTCCATGGACTCATTTGTCTATGGACTTCATCACGGACCTTCCTCAGTCGTCAGGGAAGACTGTCATACTGGTGGTTGTTGACAGGTTCAGTAAGATGGCACATTTCATTGCTCTTCCTGCCCTCCCTAATGCTAAAACTCTGGCGCAGGTGTTCATTGGGGAGATTGTGAGACTTCATGGGTTGCCTTCTGATGTGGTGTCAGATAGGGGGTCTCAGTTTGTGTCCAAGTTTTGGAGGGCATTTTGTTTACGTCGGGGGATGCAATTGTCATTTTCCTCGGCTTTTCATCCGCAGACCAATGGTCAGACAGAGCGTCTGAATCAAAGCCTAGAGACTTATCTTCGGTGTTTTGTCTCAGAGAACCAGGAGGACTGGTCTTCTTTCTTGCCTCTGGCAGAGTTCGCTCTTAACAACAGGCGGAGCGAGTCCACTGGTAAGTCCCCGTTTTTTGGGGCATATGGTTTTCATCCCCAGTTTTGTACATTCAATGGGGGGGCCCTTCTGGGGTTCCTGAGGAGGAGCGTTTCTCGTCGTCACTTGCTTCAGTGTGGAGAGGTGTATTGAATAATCTGAGTGCTATGGGGAACCGTTATAAACGTATGGCTGATAGGAGGAGAGTTTCTGGTCCAGATCTTAATGTGAACGATCTGGTATGGTTGTCTACCAGGAATATAAAACTTAAAGTTCCCTCCTGGAAGCTGGGCCCCAGATTCATCGGGCCGTACAGGATCAGTTCCATAATTAATCCTGTGGCATTTCGTCTGGACCTCCCTCCTACGTTTAAAATTCATAATGTGTTCCACAAGTCATTACTTAAGAGGTACGTGGCACCAGTCATACCATCACCTCTACCTCCTCCTCCAGTGGTGGTCAATGGTAACTTGGAGTTTCAAGTGTCAAAGATCATTGACTCACGTCTGAATCGCCGGTCCCTTCAGTACTTGGTGCATTGGAAGGGTATGGTCCAGAGGAGAGGACGTGGGTTCCTGCGTCTGACATTAACGCAGATCGTTTGGTGCGGACCTTCCACAGAACTCACCCGGGCAAACCTGGCCCTGAGGGTCCGGAGGCCCCTCGTAGAAGGGGGGGTACTGTCATGTGTGCATCGCCACGAAGATCGTCGCGGTTGCACATTCTGACTTCTCACAGCTGAGTTGCGTTTCTTTGTGTTTGGCAGTTAGGGAGTTAATTCTGTCTGTGCTCAGTTCTGGGACTGGGTGCAGTTTTCTCCCGGCTGCAATTAATTATTTGTTGATTGGTTTCCTTTAAATCTCTGGTTGTCTGTGTTGGGAGTTGCCAGTGAAATTCTTCATGCAGACCACAGATAGGATTGTATCTGTATAGACTTAAGTTAAAGAGCTCCTTAGTTGTTTTAAGCTCACCTTGCTTAGAGTTTAATATCCCAGATCATTTATGTTCCTTCTGTGTTTGAGTGTGTATGCAAGTCTGTGTTTTTCTCCAGTCTGTCTTATATGTCTAATCTGTGTATTTAGCAGAGATCAGCCCATATCCCTTTGGTGGTAATCAGAATCCTTCTTAGGACTGATTACAGGGTTCAGGGACTGATAGGAGACAGGGTTAGGCTGGAGACTTGGACCTCTGAACCATTATCAGTACCTCCAAGGTGAGGGATTAGTTAGGACCCCAGTTTAGGGTCAGGTTAGACCCCCGGTCCTCCTCTTTCCTGTGACAGTGTATCAAGTCCTCAAGATTAACCCTGAGTTCAACGGATATCGTGTCAGGTAAATCTATTCTATATTTACATGCTGATGTTGCTAATCTATATGTTGTATAGAGTGTTGTTCTTTTAAGAATAGTTTACTAACATCGTACACATATCATAAGACCGCGTGACAGGTGCCCAAAACTGGACACAGTATTCCAGATGAGGTCTGACCAAAGAGGAGTAGAGGGCAATAATGACCTCACGTGATCTAGACTGTATGCTTCTGTTGATACATCCTAGAATTGCATTTGCCTTTTTTGCTGCTGCATCACACTGTTGACTCATGTTAAGTCTGTGATCAATTAGTATACCCAAGTCTTTTTCACATGTGCTGTTACTTAGCCCTATTCCTCCCATTTTGTATATGCTTTTTTCATTTTTATTGCCCAGATGTAGTACTTTGCATTTTTCCCTGTTAAAATCCATTCTGTTAGTTGCTGCCCACTGCTCCAGTTTATGTATATCTTTTTGAATCCTCTCTCTCTCTTCTCTAGTATTAGCTACCCCTCCTAGCTTTGTGTCATCAGCAAATTTGATCAGTTTACCCTCAATTCCTTCATCTAAATCATTGATAAAGATGTTGAACAATACAGGGCCCAAAACAGAGCCTTGTGGTACCCCACTTGAGACATTCTTCCAACTGGATGTGCAGCCATTTACAACCACTCTTTGGGTCCGATCACTAAGCCAGTTATGAATCCACCTAACAGTTGCCTTGTCCATTCCATACTTAGTCATTTTTTCAATAAGGATTGTGTGAGATACTTTGTCAAATGCTTTGCTGAAGTCAAGATATACTATATCTACAGCATTTCCCTGATCCACCCAGTCAGTGATTCTGTCATAGAAGGAAATTAAGTTAGTCTGACATGACTTATTAGTTACAAACCCATGCTGACTCTGTTTAATCACTTCATTCTTATCCAGGTACTTGCATACATGTTCTTTAATAATTTGTTCAAAGATCTTTCCTGGTATAGAAGTCAGACTCACCGGCCTGTAGTTCCCTGGGTCCACCTTCTTCCCCTTTTTGAAGATAGGAACAACATTTGCTCTTCTCCAGTCTTCTGGGACTTCTCCTGTTCTCCAAGAATTTTCAAAGATTATGGACAGTGGTTCAAGAATTTCTTCTGCTATCTCCTTCAGAACCCTGGGTGTAATTCATCTGGACCTAGAGACTTGAATTCATTTATGTTAGCTAAGTGTTTCCTCACTGTCTTTCTGTTTATAGATATCCTGGATTCTTCTATTCCTTTAATAGGACAGTGAAGATCAGTTGATGTTACATTTCCTTTCTGAGAGAAAACAGATACAAAATAGGAATTTAAAAGTTCAGCCTTCTCAACATCCTGACTTACCATTTCATCATTTTCATCCTGTAAAAATCCTATAGCATCTTTGACTTTTCTTTTACTTTTGACGTATCCCCAAAATCCTTTTTTGTTGCTTTTGACGTCACTTGCAAGCCTTAATTCATTGTCAGCTTTAGATAATCTGATTTGTGCCCTGCAGGTTCTGCAGACGGCATTATATTCTTCTTTAGATATGCCTCCCTCTTTCCATTTGATAAACATTTCTTTCTTCCTTTTTAGCATGTGTTTAAGTTCTATGTTCATCCATCCTGGTTTCCTTAAATGCTTCCCATTCTTCCCTCTTTTCGGAATTGTTAACGATTGTGCTTTGAGAATCTCATTTTTCAAGATTTTCCATCCTTCCTGGACATTTTTGTCATTAAGGATATCCAGCCATTGGATCCCTCCAATTCTCTTTCTGAGTTCCTTAAAATCTGCCTTTCTGAAATCTAACCTTGACGTCTGAGTCTTCACAGGTCTTCCTCCTCTTGTTATCCAAAATTCTAAAATAGCATGGTCACTACCTCCTAGAGTCCCAGCCACTCTTACCTCCGCCACCATTTCCTCCCTGTTTATGAGGATTAGATCCAAGGTAGCATTACCTTTTGGAAGATAAAGTTGTCAGCAAGAGAGGATAAGAATTTCCTGGACCTGTTAGTTTTGCCTGAGAGAGATTCCCAACAAATGTCTGGATAGTTGAAATCTCCATGACCACTATGTCATATTTTTTGGAGAACTTGGCCATTTGATGCATAAAGAGTTCATCCATATCTTCAGCTTGCACAGGTGGCCTGTAGTAAATGCCTACAATGGTGTCCTTTCCATTGTTCTGTCCTTGTATTCTTACCCAAACAGTTTCCACAGAACTCCCAGTCTTTGAAGCGTCAATCTCTGTGCAGATATACGCTTTTCTAACATACAATGCAACACCTCCTCCTCGTTTATCAAGTCTGTTTCTTGCAAATAAGTTGTATCCTTCTAGCCTTGTATTCCAATCATGTGTATGGTCCCACCAAGTCTCAGTGATTCCAATGACATCATATTTCTTCTCCTGCGTTAGTAGCTCCAGTTCTCCTTGTTTGTTGCCCATGCTTTGTGCATTCGTATAGAAACACTTTAGTTTGTGATTGGTTTCTCTTCCTTCAATATTTTTATTATGTAAATTTTTTGTCTTTGTTCTTCCCTTCACTTCTAATAGCAGAAATCTCAATAGTATTTGTCAAGTGTATGGCTTTTGCTGGCGTTTTGCTTCCCTTCCCACATTGTTCTAGTTTAAAGCTCTCCTGATGAGTGTAGCAAGGCGACTTCCAAATACATGTTTTCCAGTCTTCGTAAGGTGCACCCCATCTCTAGCAAGTAGTCCATCGTATAGGTAATTCACTCCGTGATCCAGAAATCCAAATCCTTGCTGACGGCACCATCGACGTAGCCAGTTGTTCACCTGCAGAATCTTATTCCACCTCCTTGTTCCATGGCCATCCACTGGGAGGATGGAAGAGAAGACCACCTGCGCTCCTAGTTCTTTCACTTTCTTACCTAAGTTTTCAAAGTCACTGCAGATGGTTTCCAGGTCGTTTCTAGCGGTGTCATTTGTCCCCACATGTATTAGCAGGAATGGGTAGTCATCTTTAGGTCTGAAGAGTCCTGATATCCTGTCAGACACATCTTTAATTTTTGCACCTGGAAGACAGCACATTTCTCTTGAGGTTATATCCGGTCTGCAGATAGCGGCCTCTGTTCCTCTCAACAGGGAATCGCCCATGACAACAACTCTCCGTTTCTTCTTCACAACAGTTTTCTTTCTCCATTCAGGAGTACTCTGAGGGCTTACAAGGTTGTTTGTGGCAAAGTCTTATCCTGATGTATTTCTTCATCGTTCTCCTGTGTAAGAGCCTGGTATTGGTTCCTGAGCAGCATTGGTGCTGACTGCCTCCTGATCCTCCTGCTTCTCTGGGTCACATGCTTCCATTCTCTGTTTCTTCAGTTGCACTTCGAATTTCTTCTCTTTCTGTACCATGAAGAGATAATTCTGCTCTGTCTAAGAACTCTTCACCTTCCTTAATGGTCTTCAATGTAGATAACCTCTCTTCCAGATTTTGCAACTTTTCCTCCAACAGGGACACAAGCTTGCATTTCTGGCATGTGAAGTTTGGCTTTTCCACTGGTAAGTCTATGAACATGTAGCAAGAAATGCAGCTCACCACATGGCTCCTAGCCTCTTCCATGTTCTTATTGTTCAAGAGATAATCAAGCGGTGAAATATAAGCCAAAACTCGCGCGCCTAGCGGCGCGCGGTTTACTGATGTCCTCCTTTCAGCTGCAACAGCCAAAATCCAGTGTTCCTTGAGCTCGCGGAGACTCTTCACTTATCCCAGAAGGCACTGGGAATATGCAAATTATCTCCTCGGGACTCCTCCCCTGGTTTACTGATGTCCTCCTTTCAGCTGCAACAGCCAAAATCCAGTGTTCCTTGAGCTCGCGGAGACTCTTCACTTATCCCAGAAGGCACTGGGAATATGCAAATTATCTCCTCGGGACTCCTCCCCTGGTTTACTGATGTCCTCCTTTCAGCTGCAACAGCCAAAATCCAGTGTTCCTTGAGCTCGCGGAGACTCTTCACTTATCCCAGAAGGCACTGGGAATATGCAAATTATCTCCTCGGGACTCCTCCCCTGGTTTACTGATGTCCTCCTTTCAGCTGCAACAGCCAAAATCCAGTGTTCCTTGAGCTCGCGGAGACTCTTCACTTATCCCAGAAGGCACTGGGAATATGCAAATTATCTCCTCGGGACTCCTCCCCTGGTTTACTGATGTCCTCCTTTCAGCTGCAACAGCCAAAATCCAGTGTTCCTTGAGCTCGCGGAGACTCTTCACTTATCCCAGAAGGCACTGGGAATATGCAAATTATCTCCTCGGGACTCCTCCCCTGGTTTACTGATGTCCTCCTTTCAGCTGCAACAGCCAAAATCCAGTGTTCCTTGAGCTCGCGGAGACTCTTCACTTATCCCAGAAGGCACTGGGAATATGCAAATTATCTCCTCGGGACTCCTCCCCTGGTTTACTGATGTCCTCCTTTCAGCTGCAACAGCCAAAATCCAGTGTTCCTTGAGCTCGCGGAGACTCTTCACTTATCCCAGAAGGCACTGGGAATATGCAAATTATCTCCTCGGGACTCCTCCCCTGGTTTACTGATGTCCTCCTTTCAGCTGCAACAGCCAAAATCCAGTGTTCCTTGAGCTCGCGGAGACTCTTCACTTATCCCAGAAGGCACTGGGAATATGCAAATTATCTCCTCGGGACTCCTCCCCTGGTTTACTGATGTCCTCCTTTCAGCTGCAACAGCCAAAATCCAGTGTTCCTTGAGCTCGCGGAGACTCTTCACTTATCCCAGAAGGCACTGGGAATATGCAAATTACCTCCTCGGGACTCCTCCCCTGGTTTACTGATGTCCTCCTTTCAGCTGCAACAGCCAAAATCCAGTGTTCCTTGAGCTCGCGGAGACTCTTCACTTATCCCAGAAGGCACTGGGAATATGCAAATTACCTCCTCGGGACTCCTCCCCTGGTTTACTGATGTCCTCCTTTCAGCTGCAACAGCCAAAATCCAGTGTTCCTTGAGCTCGCGGAGACTCTTCACTTATCCCAGAAGGCACTGGGAATATGCAAATTACCTCCTCGGGACTCCTCCCCTGGTTTACTGATGTCCTCCTTTCAGCTGCAACAGCCAAAATCCAGTGTTCCTTGAGCTCGCGGAGACTCTTCACTTATCCCAGAAGGCACTGGGAATATGCAAATTACCTCCTCGGGACTCCTCCCCTGGTTTACTGATGTCCTCCTTTCAGCTGCAACAGCCAAAATCCAGTGTTCCTTGAGCTCGCGGAGACTCTTCACTTATCCCAGAAGGCACTGGGAATATGCAAATTATCTCCTCGGGACTCCTCCCCTGGTTTACTGATGTCCTCCTTTCAGCTGCAACAGCCAAAATCCAGTGTTCCTTGAGCTCGCGGAGACTCTTCACTTATCCCAGAAGGCACTGGGAATATGCAAATTATCTCCTCGGGACTCCTCCCCTGGTTTACTGATGTCCTCCTTTCAGCTGCAACAGCCAAAATCCAGTGTTCCTTGAGCTCGCGGAGACTCTTCACTTATCCCAGAAGGCACTGGGAATATGCAAATTATCTCCTCGGGACTCCTCCCCTGGTTTACTGATGTCCTCCTTTCAGCTGCAACAGCCAAAATCCAGTGTTCCTTGAGCTCGCGGAGACTCTTCACTTATCCCAGAAGGCACTGGGAATATGCAAATTATCTCCTCGGGACTCCTCCCCTGGTTTACTGATGTCCTCCTTTCAGCTGCAACAGCCAAAATCCAGTGTTCCTTGAGCTCGCGGAGACTCTTCACTTATCCCAGAAGGCACTGGGAATATGCAAATTATCTCCTCGGGACTCCTCCCCTGGTTTACTGATGTCCTCCTTTCAGCTGCAACAGCCAAAATCCAGTGTTCCTTGAGCTCGCGGAGACTCTTCACTTATCCCAGAAGGCACTGGGAATATGCAAATTATCTCCTCGGGACTCCTCCCCTGGTTTACTGATGTCCTCCTTTCAGCTGCAACAGCCAAAATCCAGTGTTCCTTGAGCTCGCGGAGACTCTTCACTTATCCCAGAAGGCACTGGGAATATGCAAATTATCTCCTCGGGACTCCTCCCCTGGTTTACTGATGTCCTCCTTTCAGCTGCAACAGCCAAAATCCAGTGTTCCTTGAGCTCGCGGAGACTCTTCACTTATCCCAGAAGGCACTGGGAATATGCAAATTATCTCCTCGGGACTCCTCCCCTGGTTTACTGATGTCCTCCTTTCAGCTGCAACAGCCAAAATCCAGTGTTCCTTGAGCTCACGGAGACTCTTCACTTATCCCAGAAGGCACTGGGAATATGCAAATTATCTCCTCGGGACTCCTCCCCTGGTTTACTGATGTCCTCCTTTCAGCTGCAACAGCCAAAATCCAGTGTTCCTTGAGCTCGCGGAGACTCTTCACTTATCCCAGAAGGCACTGGGAATATGCAAATTATCTCCTCGGGACTCCTCCCCTGGTTTACTGATGTCCTCCTTTCAGCTGCAACAGCCAAAATCCAGTGTTCCTTGAGCTCGCGGAGACTCTTCACTTATCCCAGAAGGCACTGGGAATATGCAAATTATCTCCTCGGGACTCCTCCCCTGGTTTACTGATGTCCTCCTTTCAGCTGCAACAGCCAAAATCCAGTGTTCCTTGAGCTCGCGGAGACTCTTCACTTATCCCAGAAGGCACTGGGAATATGCAAATTATCTACTCGGGACTCCTCCCCTGGTTTGCAAATTATGGTGGAAAATAAGCATTTGGTCATTAACAAAAGTTCATCTCAATATTTTGTTAAATATCCTTTGTTGGCAATGACAGAGGTGAAACGTTTTCTGTAAGTCTTCACAAGGTTGGAACATACTGTTGGTGGTATGTTGGCCCATTCCTCCATGCAGCTCTCCTCTAGAGCAGTGATGTTTTGGGCCTGCCACTGGGCAACACGGACTTTCAAATCCCTCCAGTAGCGTAGCTACCGGGGGGCAGAGGGGGCGGTGGCCCCGGGCCCCGCGCTCTGAGGGGGCCCACCCGGAGCTACGCTAGTGTAACTGTATCCAGTTGCCACGGTGACATTGCCTTCCTCTACAGGGTGGTGATGTCATGCCTCGAAGCAGGAAGGTCTCCATGCTAGGTAATACACAGCATCCAACACTTGCTCTAACTGAAGACAAAAAGGTGCAGAGCTTAATGGAGTGACAGTTGGTGGGAGGAGTTAGTGTTAAGGTAAGGAGATTGTTCTGGAAAGAGTCAGTTGGTCTGAGGTGAGGGAAGAGAGAGGAGCGGAGACAAGAGCTCTGGGATTTGCAGCTGCGTCAGAGCTGATCCCGGAGCGGAGAGCTGATAAAAAGGACACCAGAGTCCTGGGCTGTGCGGGTGCTGTACGCCCCAACAGCTGAATCGGAAGGGTAGGGGACTACAAGCTCCCTGACCAGACCGAACACCATGGATGCACCGCAGCAGACCAAGAGCCCAGGGCTGCCAGTGAACAGACAGTGCCTCATGCTGTTTGCCATACAGGTTAAAGCCAACACGCAGGAAAGGGTCACAGCTTAGCTACAGGCAGCAGTGACTAGAAAAGAGAGCGCAGCAGGAAGGCCTCTAACCCCACCGGGCAGGGTGGATCCCCTGAATGCTTCCAGGCGAGCCGGACTCCTGTTATCATCTGTAACTAGTACCCCGCATTGCATCTTCATTTACCAAGAAGTAAAAGGTAAAGAAAACGGCACTTTTCTGTGTCCCTTGCTTATTCTCTGCACCTCAACGTTCACCATCACCTGAACAGACTGCCATATCTGCCCTGGGGCTCCGCTCTACCCGTGGGGAGCAGTAAGATCTCTGCTGCATCACCATCTGCCCCAGTGGACCTGAACCGCAGCGTTGGCAATATATAGCCGAACAACACGGGTGGCATCACAAACTAATTCCCCTACAAACTACCCCCACCATCATCTTTGACCATTTTATTGACCGCCCACGGCCACGGACCGGGTCATTGATGCCGTGACTTCCCCATTAAGAACTGCCCGGCCCGGTACCGAGTACCCCACGGCCCTGGTGGGGCACTCCATATGGCTCCTGACCAAGCCTGAATACTGGACACTAGTACCCCATCCTGTGTGCCCACAGGCCTGGCGGAGCAGAGCCCTGCTATGGACATTTGTATTTTCTTTGCCTGATCTGAAGAGTGTTTTTGTTCTGTTTTTGCTTCTGGGTTTATGAAGCAATAAACCCACATTAACTTTTTTAAAGTAACAAGCCTCCTGGTTTCCTCTCATTGCACCCATGTGAGTAAAACCCCTACAATGGTTATACGAAGTGATTGATTGCCGTTATTTATTCCAAAGGGTGAGAAGCCAAGGGTGTGCGTCGGGGTTATGGACGTACACCTGGGTAACACCCTACATGGATTATGCTTTGTACTGCATCATGTTAGGTGACCACTCACCATTTGAATGGTTAGTTTACTTGCAGTTACATAAATCCTGACTCTGATGTTTGGCAATACTATGTGAACACTTTTTCTGTACTCTAGTTCCATCTAGTGGCCATTATGTATTATTGCCTAGCACTGCTTTTCTCTGTATCAGGTTTTGTTCTATATGTATACTTTTTTTACTATCCAAAAAGTTTGAAGGTATTGTCAACTACCCCACATGATTTTGCTTGCACATATTACTGTCCATGGTAACGCCCTGTATGTTTGTGTCCTCACTGGTGATCTATTAATTTTTATGTAATGTACTGTTACTGTTTGTCCTTTGGTATATCTATACTTTTTATCTTTTTGAGAAATAAAATTTATACCTTTTTATAAAATCTACAATGATTGATCTTAGTGCTGCTCATGCCTGGGGATTATCACTTCATTGTTTTGTAGGATTCGTTTTATTTTGGAGTTGCCTCTTCCCTGTTGGGATTATGGTACCTGTATGGTTTTGGTGCTTTTCAATATAATGTACTAATATTACTGTGTATTTTCACAGCTCATTCATCCAAACGAATGTATCATAGAGCACGTGAAAAAACATGGCTCACTAAACTCAATGAGGTCTTTGGTGAGGACCTGAGTGTGGTTTTAAATTCCAGAGCTACCGAGGACTATGTTAATAAGTTAAAAAACGTATTAAACAAGAAAATTTGACTGTGGTATAACAAGCCTTTTTTGGAATGTTATGTGGCAAAAGGATTAATTCCTAGATGTCTTCGCAATCAGGTTTTTCCCTCCTTCACAATCAACAACAATATGTTCAAAAAGCAGTGGGAGGATCTTTTATCTAGTTATCCAAAGGGTTATATGGCGCTCTTAATTAGAGATGAGTGAATCTTTCAATGTTTGGTTCAGTTCGATTTGCCGAACGTTTAGACGTTCACCAAACAGTTCAAAGAAAGTAACCCCGTTAGATTCAATGGGAGGCCAAACCAAACGTATAGACAACACCTTAACGGGTGACAAAAAACTTCCCAAAACAGCTAAAATTAGGGGCAGACACCATGAAAAGTGGCATCAAGTGACCAACAGTAGAAATTTCCAAATGGCACAGTGAGTCATGGGCCATGCATGAGGTATCAGGGCCTGGTCCAAAATTTACAGCTTGGAATTGAAGTTTCAATGAGGACTTGGTGGTTAAGGGAGCAGTGTAAGCCTTCTTAGCTAAGAGCCCTGATACCTCATGCAACACCTCTAATTTTTTTTTTACCCACACTCAGAGAGCACAAACATTAGTATAATACAGTAATATTGATAGAAAAATGTAAGGGAAAGTAACACAAGTAGTTTTTTGAAAGTAAGTGCAGGCCTGCCTGTCTGGGAGCCCTACTTACACAGGCAAGCCACAAGATGGTAGTGTGGCATCAATTTCCACAGAGTAGAAACAGTATAAGAAGCCTCTGACACACCTTCTACTACAGGCAACCCACCAGATGGAGACACTACATGTTGTCTCCACATTTCAAAAAATTGTTTGTAACATCAGCAGCGGTAGCAACAGCAGTCACAGAATCCACCTCAAAGGTGGCACAGACTTCAGTAATGCTAAATCAATGCATGACACTAAAAACTACACCATTGCTTAGACTGCCAAGTCTGCGGCTGAGGTGCAAAAGTCATTGGAGATCCATGACTTGTTCATCTTGATGAAAGTTAGGTAGTCTACGCTTTCTGGGGACAGCCGTCAGGACACCACCAGCACCGCTGAAGACACGTTCTGAGAGAACGCTGGCTGCTGGGCATGACAAAACCTCCAAGGCGTGACTGGCGAGCTCGGTCCACTCTTCCATTTTTGAAGACCAAAATGCAAAAGGGTCCAACCCCTCCCTGATGGTGTTGATATTGAGCTCCAGACAATCCTGCACCACCCTCTCCAGCCATTCACAACCTGTCAGACTTGTACTCTATTCTGCTGGTGCACAGGCTGGTCTAAAAAATGTGTGAAACGACTCACAGAAATTGCTTATGCAACCGACACTGCTGCTCCTGCTAATGTTTTTGCGATGACGCTTTGACGGTCCTGGGGTTGGACGTCTACAACTGGGATGCACACTTTGTCCCTAACTGCTGTTTTGGGGAAAACCACTCTTAAGATTGTCCACAAGCGTGTTTTGATACTCCAGCATGCGCTCATCCCTTTCCAGGGGGCAAGCATTTGGCTAAATTTACTTTTGCACCATAGATTTAAGAGAGTGGCAACCAAGTAGTCAGCACTATTTCTAACTCTAAGAATACGAGCATCAAGTTGAAGATAGTGAAGCAAGAAGGCGCTCATATGTTGGGCACTTCCATGAGGTTCAAGTCCATGGTTTGTTGGTGGCAAGTGTGAGACAGTGAAGGGATATGTGTGGAATGGGGTGTACATTTCACCTAGGTACTTTGCTGACTGGTATAAGGGAAATGTGTGGCTTTGTAAAACTAGTGGTGGAGAAAGGTCACTACACCTTCCCTTCAGTGCACGCTTGCAATTCAAACCTGAAGCCACTCAGCTGATAATTGGGAAGCCAGAAGTAGGTGTCTGGGAATACGGACAGAGAGCTCGCTTAGTCTGGACAGGAGTTCAGGCACAGAAGGAGTCTCCGGGAGGTGAGCTCTCTCAGTCGGGGTGCTCGAGGTGCCCCGGACACAAGAGGAGTCTCTGCGACACTCCATGCTGGAAACTACTGAATATAAGGAGAACTCTCTCAGTCTGGATGCTAGGTGTGCCATTCAGACACAAAGAGGAGATTCTAGGAAAACCACGCTGGTAACTACTGAATATAATGTGTTGTTTTGGGTCAGGCTGGTAGAGTCTGGTCCCTGATAGTGAGGGAATTCTATCTATGTGAAGTGAGTAGCCGAGAGGCTTAGGATTTCTGTTTATGATTTGTTTTTATCACCTATTGTTTGCTGTGGACTTTAATAAAGCTGGTTGCGGCCAGTTTACACCAGAACTGCTGTCTGAATGAACTGTTTCTATGCCATTCCGTCTACCAGGACGGCGATCCAGAGCTATATCCCCTGAAAAGCTTACAATTGGTGCTGGAATGTGCGTGCAGCACAGTGGCTAGAGACAGCAGTAAATGAGAAGTCTGTTGAAGCAGCAGCAGAGAAAAAAAAAAAAGTGTGTCAGCAAAAGGAAAAGTCTGTTGGAGCAGTCTTAAAGAGACAGTGGCCCTAATAGAGTTTGCAGAGAAAAAAAGAAAAAAAAAAAAGTGTTTGCACAGCAAAGCTGAACTTTCTGTGGAAAAGACTGTGGATTGTGTATGTCTTGAGTGAAGATTGCCGTTGTTGAGACAGAGAAGTCTGACAGCATGGATGACAGCCTGGAGGCGCTGATTAAACAAATGGCGCAAGTTAATGTGCAACATAAGACTGCCGTTGTTGAGACAGATAGCTTCGCCAGTTTGGAGGAGCATGTTAAGCAACACCTGCAGAGCATGCAGCAGGCCCAGCAGAGCTGGCAGCAGCAATACCTGCAGAGACAGCAAAGCATGCAGCAGGCCCAGCAGAGCTGGCAGCAGGCCCAGCAGAGCTGGCAGCAGCAGCAGCAGGAGGCTAATCGGTTGTTTCTTGAGCAGATTGCAGCACTAGAAAAACCTCTCAGCGCCTCGTCCCCGAGTAATGTTGTAAAGGCACCTGCGTTGCCTACAGTAAAGAAGTGGTGGGAGCCTGACGTCGGCAGACATGTCGGCATGGTCGAAGAGATGATGGACCCCTACTACCGAGTACTAAAGAAGGAGCGGGAGTCTGCCGTTAGCAAACCTGATCATGGAGTTGAAAAGGTGATAGCGGACCGCTACACCCGTGCACGTCCTCCTGAGGTACAGCCAGAGGTCGGACAAGGAGACCACCAGGACGCCACTCGTCTGGTCAGCCTGATGGAGAGGGCCTTCGCTACCAAAGACTGCCTCCGTGACCAGCCGTCTGAGTGGTCGTCACTTCAGAGTTCCCGGACGCCGAACTCTCCCGGTAAGAGCGTTCCAGCTGTTGGGGACATGGCGTGTGCTGATAAGTGGGTTCAGGCCCGAGGGGACATATGGGTAGAAAAATGTGATGGACAGTGTTGGAGATGTCATGAAATTGCAGCCAACTGTCCACTAGAGGGGGAGCCTATGTATTGTGATGTTGGCAGGTCCCTCTCTTACTGCGCAGAACCTGTGTGTGTGGCCACCTCAGCTGAAGAGACTGGACCACAGGTGTACCCGGTGGTTGTAAATGACTGCCCAGCACAGGCCCTCTTGGACTCAGAGAGTCCAGTGACTTCCGTATGTGACAGCCTGATTGATAGGGACTTCATCCCTGATAAACACCTGAGTGTGGTGTGCATCCATGGAGACACCAAAGTCTACCCAGAGACTGCCGTGGACTTGGTCCCCAAACTCGGGGAGGTTTCATGTGACATGGGGGTAGTGAAGAACCTGGTGCACCCCGTCATATTGGGTAATGACTTTCCCCGGTCTAAGGATCTATGGGGAAAAATGTTTCTGATGGACAGTGTGATGAAGCTCCTACTGAGGGAGCGCAGTCCCGAGGGGCGGAACACAATGCTAGTGGGCCGTTAAACTTATGTGATAATGACCATCATAATGATGCTGATACTGATAATGATGATGATGATGATGATCATGATAATGATGCTGATACTGATAATGATAATGATGATGATCATGATAGTGAGGATGATACTGATCATAATCATGATAATGATATTGATAATGATGATGACTGTGATAAAGATGAAATTCCTTTGCAGGTGATGTTGGGAGACGAGGATGGTGGTTCTCGGGAACCGAGTGTCCCTGACCTACCTGTGTCCTGTGACAATTTTGGGAATGAGCAGTTGCGAGACCCCACTCTTAAAACGGCACAGGAAAATATAAGTGTTCTAGATGAGGTTTCCCAAGAGCCTGGCTCTGAGGAGAGGTTTCCTCATGCTGCCATAAACAATGACCTATTGTATAGGGACACTGAAGTCCAGGGTGAGGTCGTGAGTCAGCTCCTAGTACCTGAGCTATATAGAAGTATAGTGCTGGGGTTGTCACATAGTCACATACTTGATGGACCACCTGAGGGAAACCAGGGACCAGATGGTGAAGTTAATGTTGTGGATGACATGTTAACTAAGGTTCCAGATCAAGATGATGAATTGTATAACCCTGAAAGTGAGCCGGATGTGGCTGAGAAAAAGGGGTCAGACAGGGATAGTGGTAGTAATAGTGAATCATCTGATGACGATCAAGCAAATAGTGAAAAAGAGGAGGTTGAGGGTCCTGAGAAGAAAGCTGATGCTGACCTTACAGCCGGACAGAAGATGGCATCTGAAGATATTTTACAGTTGGCCGATTCCCTGGCGAAGACTAAGGTGAAAGGAGGAGAGCTGAGCTTTAAAGGCAGGACTCCGAAACTGAACACAGCACAAGTGGATGCTGTTGAGAATGAGAAGTTATCAATGTATGGTATGGAGCTGCATCATGCCAAGGACTCTGAAGGTAATGCTGCAGAGGTGGAAAAAGCCATAGAAGTGGTAGACACCAAACCAGATGCCTCATCAGAAGCTGAGGTCTCAAGTGCGGCTGTGAGGAACAAGACTGAGGATGTGGGGGCTGACTCTGCCCAGGAATCTGTTTCGGCCGGAGACGGTGACGTGGAAGGTGTACTGTCCGGATCAGTAGCGGCAACTCGCAAAGTTCAGGCTGGAAGTTCGGCACCAGGTGATCCATCAGTGTTCCCGAGCGACACAAAGGATCTGGATAAATCACAAGATGAGATTTTGAGACATCAGGCTGGCATTGGTGAGCTTAAGTGCACTTTCGTGGAGTCTACAGCTGAGCCACGTCCCAAGGAATGGGAAAAGCGATGTAGCACTCCGTTGCCGCTGCAGACACACGGGAGCCCAGATGAGGTGACTGAACAGCTGGTAGAAGTGGAAGCTTTGGCTAAAAATGACACCCAGTCGGTATCTTCTTATGATAGCAGTGGCAGGAGTGAGACTGAAGAGGTAGAAGGTAAGACTGACGGTAGGGCTTCTGAGCATGTTCTACCAGAAAAACCTGAAGAAGGGGCCGAAGACGTAAAGGACGTCCAACAGCTACAGGAGAAGATGCCTATCCATGAGGTTTCCACCAAGGAAATGAAGACTGATAATGTTGCATTACGCAAGCAGCTGCAGCAGTGTGAACTGGATGTGCTATCTCTTCGCCGGGAACGTGAGCGGTTCCAGCCGTTGCTCCAGAGAGCACGAAGTAAAAGGGAAAGTGTATATAGTACCTTGCAAGATCAAGAAAAAGTGGTTGCACAGGTACCAGATGAATTGATTACTTCTCAGAAAATACTCCAAACTGTGATGAAGGAGCGTGATGAGAGCCATGACCATCTTCTTGAGAAGGTCAATGAAGTAAAAATAGATGTGCTAAAGAAGGTTCAGAGGAAATTAGAGAAAGGTGAAAAAACCCCTATACCTCCTGTGATAGGTAGAGCCGCCAAGGCCATCAAGGAGATGATAGAGAATTGCTTAGACGCAAAGTCAACAAATATCCAAGTGACTGTGAGTGCTTCACCACAAGTAAATGGCAGTCATTTGAAGACTTATCTAGTATTTCTACATGTGGCTCAGGTGAAGATAAAGCTGATAGCCATGCTTCAGGTGAAGAGGAAGCTGATGTTGTCCATAATTCTGATATCAGCTTCTCTGTTAAGAAGCAAGGTGAGACCACGGGTGATGTGAGAACATTATCAAATGTGACAACGGTTGACAATATCAGGATTGTATTTGGAAATGCTGTAAGCAGAGAGTTAATTGAAGTGGACTGTGAAGATGCTAAGCTGGCATTTAAAATGAAAGGTGAGATAACCAATACCAACAACAATGAAGAAAAAGAAGCAAGCACATCTAAAGATGGAGTGCAACCCAGAAAGAAGAGGCCCCGTACAGAGTCTGACGTGGAGTTGGATGAAATAGAGATAGACAAGACAAGGACTGAGCCCGGCACTAAGGTCAAGCTGAAACCGTGCAGGATACCCGAGGCCCGCAGAGAGTATAGGCCTGGGAGGGTACAGAGTAGTGCTGATGCAGTGTCCGGAGTTCACTGTCTCTTTAGGATTGTTGACCAGCCCTCCGGTCTGGATGACCAGCCCTCCGGTCTGGAGAAGAGGGGGGGTATTTGTGAGACAGTGAAGGGATATGTGTGGAATGGGGTGTACATTTCACCTAGGTACTTTGCTGACTGGTATAAGGGAAATGTGTGGCTTTGTAAAACTAGTGGTGGAGAAAGGTCACTACACCTTCCCTTCAGTGCACGCTTGCAATTCAAACCTGAAGCCACTCAGCTGATAATTGGGAAGCCAGAAGTAGGTGTCTGGGAATACGGACAGAGAGCTCGCTTAGTCTGGACAGGAGTCCAGGCACAGAAGGAGTCTCCGGGAGGTGAGCTCTCTCAGTCGGGGTGCTCGAGGTGCCCCGGACACAAGAGGAGTCTCTGCGACACTCCATGCTGGAAACTACTGAATATAAGGAGAACTCTCTCAGTCTGGATGCTAGGTGTGCCATTCAGACACAAAGAGGAGATTCTAGGAAAACCACGCTGGTAACTACTGAATATAATGTGTTGTTTTGGGTCAGGCTGGTAGAGTCTGGTCCCTGATAGTGAGGGAATTCTATCTATGTGAAGTGAGTAGCCGAGAGGCTTAGGATTTCTGTTTATGATTTGTTTTTATCACCTATTGTTTGCTGTGGACTTTAATAAAGCTGGTTGCGGCCAGTTTACACCAGAACTGCTGTCTGAATGAACTGTTTCTATGCCATTCCGTCTACCAGGACGGCGATCCCAGAGCTATATCCCCTGAAAAGCTTACACAAGGTAACACTCAAAGTTGCTTCCGCCGTTCCCTCCCGTCAACCACGGCCAAGAGAGAGGGGATCATTATCCTTGTCACCTCCTTACTGTTGCGCGTCCATCACCTCGTTCTCCATTCATTCCTCGGATTCTGCACCTTCACTTACAGTTTGTCTGGCACCATGAGCCTCCCTCGATCGCTGTAAGCCACCCTCCCATGGCACCCACTTGTGTGACAACAGTCCGGAAATTAGAGATAGTGTTATCCCTTTCGCATCCTCCTGTTGTGAATGTGCTGGAGATGGTTTCTGAGCAGAGGCTCCCTCTGGTGGTTACAGACAGTACTGAACCTTTCAGCGAGGAGTGGCAATCTGGGATCACGGATTGGTCTGATATAAGGGAGGTTCCCTCCCATGATGGTTGCCGGTGATCAATTGTTCTTGTCTCAATTGTGGTTCCTGGTTCATTTGGAAGTTTGCTGGAGCCTTGCCTGCATCTCCTGCTTTCAGATAAGATATTTTTTGCTTTTCTTTTTGTGCTTGGTTTTTGCATTGTTTTCTGCACTTTTGTGGAGGTCAGCCAGGTCCCCTCCTGGGGCCTGAGCTCCTCACAGTTTATCTGCAGCCACTGTTATTTGCTCATTTGCTTTTTCCTGTTTTTTCAGTGGCTGCGGCTTGGTTTTTGTTCACACTGAGATCTGATTTAGTGGGTGGTGAGATCGTGTGATCTCAGTATTTTTGTAATCAGAATTGTTGGATTTTTGTAGGGTTTTCTGGGTTGCAGAAAGTAATCTCTCCTGTCCTATCCTATTTAGTCAGCTTGTGGCCCCAGTGTTTGCTCAGTCTATTTTCTGCCTATGTTTGTATTTTCATCTTGTCTAACCGCCATTATATGTTTGGGGGCTTCCTATTTTCTTTGGGGATCTGCACCGGGGCAGATAGCTTTCATCTTTCTGCCTTTAGGTGTAGTTATCTCTCAGGCTCTGACGAGGCGTCTAGGATCAACGTAGGAACGCTCCACGGCTACCTCTAGTTGTGTCGTTAGTTTAGGAATCTGCAACCCATCAGTTACCAACATCTCAGGTGTTCGGCTGCCCTGCTGTTGTTCCTGTCCTCCTCAGCTACCGAAACATAACAGTATCACCGGCCATAACTGAAAATTATATGGTACTCACAGAAGGGAAAAAATAGTGTGGAAAGAAAAAAAAGTTGCCAGAGTTGTCAGAGATTTTTTTTTTCTGTCTGTTGCATTTTTTTCCTCTTTTTCTCTGGGTGCTGAGGAGGATTTTTTTTCTCTCAATGGAGTTTGCACAGTTGTCTGGCCGTGTGGATCAGCTTGCCACTGAGGTTCGGAGTATTGCTACCTATCTTGCTGGGTTGCCAGTTGTGGAACCTAGGATCCCCATGCCAGATTTGTTTTTGGGGATCGGGCTAAATTTCTGAATTTCAAAAATAACTGTAAGTTGTTTTTTGCCTTAAAGCCTAAGTCCTCAGGTAACGCAGCACAGCAGGTTCAAATTGTCTTCTCTCTCCTGCGCGGCGATCCTCAGGATTGGGCTTTTTCCCTAACACCTGGGGATCCTGTTTTGAATGATGTTGATGCATTTTTTCTGGTTCTGGGGTTATTGTACGATGAACCTAATGTCACTGATCAAGCTGAAAAAGCCTTGTTGGCATTAAATCAGGGTCTTGAAGACGCTGAGTTGTAGTGTCAGAAATTCCGAAAGTGGGCAGTCCTGACCAAATGGAATGATGATGCTTTGGCAGCCCTTTTTCGGAAGGGGCTGTCAGAGAATGTAAAGGATGTTATGGTGGGATTCCCTACTCCCTCTGCTCTCGATGATTCTATGTCATTGGCTATTCAAATTGACAGACGTTTGCGTGAGCGCAGAGGTATGCGTGAGATTGTGTTGCCTTGTGAGCCAGCTTCTGAGCCCATGCAGTGTGATAGAGTGACTTCTGGGGCACAGCATCATGAGTATCGAAAGCGCAATGTGTTATGTTTCTACTGTGGTGATGCCTCTCATGCTATTTCAGTCTGCCCTAAGCGGGGAAGACGTTTTGCACGCTCAGTTGTCTTGGGTAGTGTTCAGACTAAATTTCTATTGACTGTTACCCTGATTTGCTCCCTGTCCACATTTTCTGCTCAGGCTTTTGTTGATTCAGGAGCAGCTATTAACTTGATGGATTTTGACTTTGCCAAACGTTGTGGGTTTCCCATGATACCCCTGCGGAAGTCTATTCCCCTACTGGGCATTGATTCTACCCCTTTGGCGGAGAATAAACCTCAGTTTTCTACTCAGGTGATAATGAGGGTTGAACCAGATCATCAGGAGAGTTGCAAATTTCTGGTGCTGTACAATCTGCATGACATTATTGTACTAGGCTTCCCTTGGTTACAGTCTCATAATCCTGTTTTGGATTGGAAATCTGTGTCTGTGACCAGTTGGGGATGTGTTAATGCTGACACTCCTGTTTTTTCTGCCTCTCCCAAGTCTCTGGATGTTCCTGACTTTTTGACTGATTTTTCGGATGTATTTAGTGAAAGTAAATCTGCATCTTTGCCCCCTCACAGGAGCTACGATTGCGCTATTGAATTAGTGCCTGGTGGTAAATTTCCTAAAGGTCGCCTTTTTAACTTGTCTGTACCTGAACACGATGTTATGTGATCTTATATCAAGGAGTCATTGGAAAAGGGTCATATCAGACCATCCTCTTCACCCTTGGGTGCCGGTTTTTTCTTTGTGGCCAAAAAGGATGGTTCATTGAGGCCGTGTATTGATTATCGTCTCTTGAATAAGATCACTGTGAAGTATCAATATCCGTTACCCTTGATTTCTGACCTGTTTTCCAGGGTGAAAAGTGCTAGTTGGTTTACCAAGCTTGACCTCAGGGGGCGTATAACCTTATTCGCATTAAGCATGGGGATGAATGGAAGACGGCGTTTAATACCCCAGAGGGGCATTTTGAGTACCTAGTGATGTCCTTTGGGCTCACTAATGCTCCTTCCGTCTTCCAATCCTTCATGAATGATATTTTCAGGGATTTTGTGGATAAATTTCTGATTGTTTATTTGGATGATATCTTGATTTTTTCCAACGACTGGGACTCTCATGTGAAACATGTTCGGACTATGTTCCAGATTTTGAGAGAGAATGCACTGTATGTGAAGGGATCAAAGTGTCTTTTTGGCGTACAGAAGGTCTCATTTCTGGGATTCATTTTATCTCCATCTGTTATTAAAATGGACCCGGTCAAGGTTCAGGCCATCTGTGATTGGGTCCAACCTACTTCATTGAAGGCTCTTCAGAGATTTTTGGGTTTTGCCAATTTTTATCGTAAATTTATTGGTAATTTCTCCGGTATTGTTAAACCATTGACTGATTTGACCAAAAAGGGTTCTGATGTGGTGAATTGGCCTCCTGAGGCAGTCTCTGCGTTTCAGGAACTTAAGCAGAGATTCACTTCTGCTCCTGTTCTACGGCAGCCTGATGTTTCTCTACCGTTTCAGGTGGAGGTTGATGCCTCTGAAATTGGGGCAGGTGCCGTTTTGTCCCAAAGAGATCCAGAGACCTCTAAGAGTAACCCTTGTGCCTTTTTCTCTCGAAAATTTTCTCCAACTGAACGTAATTATGACGTGGGTAATCGGGAGTTATTGGCCATGAAGTGGGCCTTTGAAGAGTGGAGACATTGGCTGGAAGGAGCCAAACATCAGGTGGTGGTCCTCACGGACCATAAGAATCTGGTTTATCTCGAATCAGCCAAGCGACTTAATCCTAGACAGGCCAGGTGGGCCTTATTTTTCACACGTTTTAATTTGTGGTTTCTTTTCTTACTGGCACTAAGAATGTTAAGGCGGATGCCCTCTCGAGGAGTTTCTTTGCGGACTCTCCTGAGTTATCTGATCCTACTGTTATTTTGAAAGAGGGTGTAGTTCTTTCCGCCATCTCGCCCAATTTTAGACTGGCCTTGGAAGGGTGTCAGGAGGATAAACCTGAGCGCTGCCCTATTGGGAAATTGTTTGTCCCAGACCAGTGGAAGAAGAGTGTGATGTCTGAGATTCATTGTTCCGCGTTGGCTGGTCATCCCGGGATTTTTGGTACCAGAGACTTGGTGGGTCGGTCCTTTTTGTGGCCTACTTTGTTTCGTGATGTCAGGGAATTTGTGCAGTCCTGTGGGACTTGCTCTCGCTCCAAGCCTTGCTCTCGCTCTAGTGGTTTGTTAATGCCATTACCTGTGCCCAAGAGGCCATGGACCCATATCTCTATGGATTTTATTTCCAACCTCCCTGTTTCTCAGAGAATGACCGTTATCTGGGTAATCTGTGATAGGTTTTCCAAGATGATACATCTTGTGCCATTACCTAAGTTACCTTCCTCCTCCGATTGGGTGCCTTTGTTCCTTCAGCACGTGGTTCGGTTACATGGCATTCCGGAGAACATTGTGTCTGACAGAGCAGTCCAGTTTGTGTCCAGATTTTGGAGGACATTTTGTTCTAAACTTGGTGTTCAATTATCTTTCTCCTCTGCTTTTCATCCTCAGACCAATGGACAAACCGAGAGAACAAACCAGACCTTGGAGACTTATTTGAGATGTTTTGTGTCTGCTGATCAAGATGACTGGGTCTCTTTTTTGCCTTTGGCTGAGTTTGCTCTTAATAATAGGGCTAGCTCTGCCACCTTGATATCTCCATTTTTCTGCAATTTTGGGTTTCACCCTCGATTTTCTTCGGGACAGGTGGAGGCTTCTGTCTGTCCGGGTGTTGACTCTGTTGTGGAGCGAATGCAGCAGATTTGGGACCAGGTAGTGGAGAGGTTGTCTCTCTCTCAGGAGAAGGCCCAACGGTTTGCCAACCGGCATAGGACTGATGGTCCTCGGTTTAAAGTGGGGGACTTGGTTTGGTTGTCCTCAAGAAATATCCCTATGAGGGTTGCATCTCCAAAGTTTAAGCCCAGGTTCATTGGACCTTATAAGATCATGGAAATTCTTAATCCTGTTTCCTTCCGTTTGCTTCTTTCAGGGACATTTATGATCCATAACGTGTTGAAGAGGTTTGTCGAGCCAGTGGTTCCTATGGCTGCGCCTCCTGACCCTGTTTTTGTTGAGGGCAATCTGGAGTATGTGGTTGAGAAAATATTGGATTCTCGTTTTTCTAGACAGAAACTCCAGTATTTGGTTAAGTGGAGAGGTTATGGTCAGGAGGACAATTCTTGGGTGTTTGCTTCGGAAATCCATGCTAGGAGACGTGCCTATCACCGAGCTCATCCTGATCGGCCTGGTTGCACAAGTGAGGGTTCGGTGACCCCTCCTCAAGGAGGGGGTACTGTTGTGAATGTGCTGGAGATGGTTTCTGAGCAGAGGCTCCCTCTGGTGGTTACAGACAGTACTGAACCTTTCAGCGAAGAGTGGCAATCTGGGATCACGGATTGATCTGATATAAGGGAGGTCCCCTCCCATGATGGTTGCCGGTGATCAATTGTTTTTGTCTCAATTGTGGTTCCTGGTTCATTTGGAAGTTTGCTGGAGCCTTGCCTGCATCTCCTGCTTTCAGATAAGATAATTTTTGCTTTTCTTTTTGTGCTTGGTTTTTGCATTGTTTTCTGCACTTTTGTGGAGGTCAGCCAGGTCCCCTCCTGGGGCCTGAGCTCCTCACAGTTTATCTGCAGCCACTGTTATTTGCTGATTTGCTTTTTCCTGTTTTTTCAGCGGCTGCGGCTTTGTTTTTGTTCACACTGAGATCTGATTTAGTGGGTGGCGAGATCGTGTGATCTCAGTATTTTTGTAATCAGAATTGTTGGATTTTTGTAGGGTTTTCTGGGTTGCAGAAAGTAATCTCTCCTGTCCTATCCTATTTAGTCAGCTTGTGGCCCCAGGGTTTGCTCATTCTATTTTCTGCCTATGTTTGTATTTTCATCTTGTCTAACCGCCATTATATGTTTGGGGGCTTCCTATTTTCTTTGGGGATCTGCTCCGGGCAGATAGCTTTCATCTTTCTGCCTTTAGGTGTAGTTATCTCTCAGGCTGTGACGAGGCGTCTAGGATCAACGTAGGAATGCTCCACGGCTACCTCTAGTTGTGTTGTTAGTTTAGGAATCTGCAACCCATCAGTTACCAACATCTCAGGTGTTCGGCTGCCCTGCTGTTGTTCCTGTCCTCCTCAGCTACCGAAACATAACATCCTCCTGTGCTTCCTCCTCTTTCTCTGGGACTACCACATCCTCACGCAGACTATTCAAAATGTGCTCCAGCATGTAGATGACTGGAATAGTGATGCTGATGACGGCATCGTCAGTGCTAACCATCTTAGTAGCCATTTCAAAATTGTGCAGAAGGGTGCAGAGGTCCTTCATCTGTGCCCATTCCGCAAGCGTGATTTTCACCACGTCCGTACTGCAATGGCCCAGGTTATGCAAAAGAATATACTGCATCAGGGCTCGTTGCTGCTGTCACAGTCGCTGCAACATGTGCAGAGTGGAATTCCACTGTGTCAGAACAAACGGTTAACCGATAGGCTGAAAGACCTCTGTAGTGATGCAAGTCGATGACCTGCGGAGTGTGAGCAGCGGAAGTGAACACACAGTGACCATGCTTTCTGCAGCAGTACATCCAGGCCGGGATAGTGGCATAGAAATTGCTGTACCACCAGGTTGATGATGTAAGCCATGCAAGGCACGTGTGTGAAGTTGCTCTGGTGTAGGGCCGTTACCAGGTTTGCAAGATTATCGCACACGGCCTTCCCTCGCTCCAGGTTTAGTGGAGACAGCCATTGCTCTAACTCGGCCTGGATAGCTGTCTACAACTCTAGAGCTGTGTGACTGCAATTTCCAAGGTATATTAATTTGAACACTGACTGATTGCAGTGAGCCATGGCAGCGCAGTATGGAGGCACGGGGGATTCTATTTGCACTATTAGAACGTATGTCTGATTAAGGGAGAGGTTGAGGGCATAGGTGGAGGCCCTAGACAGGGTCGAAGAGCCAGAAGCAGTGTAGGAACTGTTAGATACAGAGGTTTGTCCCGCAAGCCTTGAGAATTCAAAGACTTGTGTAGCAGCCCCTTGACAGCCTGCATCCACAGCCACCATAATCACCCAGTGCCCAGTGAGATGTAACGCCCCTGCCCATGTTTGCTTATCCAGGTGTCAGTGTTGAAATGCACCCTAAGGGTCCTGTTACAAGTACCGACTCACCAGCGATCCCGACAACGATATGCACTTGTCAGGATCGCTGACAGTTCTCAGCAGCGATCAGGACAGCGACTATACGGGTAACAAGCGACGCACGTCGCTTAGTTACCCGCAGTGTACCTTAGATACCAGCGCGGTTGTGCAGGAGCTGGTAACCAAGGTACACATCAGGTTTCCAGGTACCGCTCGGCGCTTAGTAACCCGCTGTGTACCTTGGTTACCAGCTCCCCTCCACCAGCGGGCTGGTATTTAACGTACACATCGGGTTTCCATTACCAGCTCCAGCTTGCTTATCGCTGGTCTCCCGCCTGTCACACGCAGCGATGCGCGCTGGCCAGCGGGAGACCAGCGATCAAAAAATGGTCCAGGACATTCAGCGACGATCAGCGACTCCCAGCAGGGGGGCTGATCGTCGCTGAGTGTCACACTAAGCGAGATCGCTGGCTAGGTCGCTGCTACGTCACAAAATCGGTGATGTTTCAGCGATCTCGCTAGCGATCTCGCTATGTGTAACGGGGCCTTAACAGACACAGATTTTTTCATGGAGCAGGAGATGTTGTCGGCAACATGCTGGTGTAGCGCAGGCACAGCTTTCTTAGCTTTCTTGTACCTGCAGCCTAAGCTGTGTTGTACATACATCACGCAAATGTTGCATCTGAGCCAGGGAGCACGTTAGGGACATTAAGGCAGCAAGGGACATTAAAGACATCTGAAGTCTCAAGACAATTCCCAGATATTTCAAGCTGTAACTTGAAACTGCAAAATTGCAACCCTGATGACCTCAAAATACGTGGAATTGATAAAGTACATTGTGGCAACAGGGGTGGTGATTACAAATGCATTCTGGCACAGCTGGAATGTTGTTGGATTGTTTCCCTAGGGACTAAGGCCCCATTCGGTCTAAATGAAAAGCTCAGTTCATCTCTTTCTTCTAAATGGTCCTCTTTTGTTGTTTCTTCTCTGGATTTTAATTGTTGTTTTTTATCTATTTTTCGTTTAATGTAGTAGTGATTCATTCATCCATGACTGGGATCATCGCCGCTGGAGTTAGGTACACCTGTGGGGACATGCAAAAAATGCACTACAGTACACACTGGCCCACACAGCCCCCCGAGGATGCCTACGCGAAACGTGCATCAGGGCTAAGGATGTACACCAGGGTAAGCTTGAACTGCATCATGCTAGGTGACTACTCACCGTTTTAATATATTCATATCAATGGGCATGAATTTTGCCCTGTTTACAATTTTGATGTTTTTATCTTAAATTCATGTCATTAGTACATTTGTTAGAGATCATACTGTCAAGAAACATTTTTGGGAGGATCAAACAACGTTTAAAGTCAAGACAGATGCAATGAATTTAAAACCCTTGTTATTCAAGAACAAGAAAGCCTTTGTGTTTTTTTTTTGGGCATTTAGTTTTATTATAAACCAGAAGGGACAATAATATATATAGATGGTTTATACTAAAAAAAAAATGTTCCTTTTTCATCCTATCCAAGCACAAACAGAATCCAGGGATAAATAATAGGAATGTGTTGCTATGGATCTAATAGAAAATACAGTATGTGATCAAAAGTAAAAAGGAATACAATCTTTCAAAATTGCAACTGACAGCAATCATAAAACTTATATCAAGCGATGATATCATTATAAAAATGACAAAAGGGGGCCTGATTATGGACAAAAAACGACCATGTCTCACTGGATGCTAACTGATGCTGAAGAATATGTCAGATTATCATCAAATTAATCTCTGAATAGATTGTAGTAGGGGCAATTTCTGATAAACAGGTCTAATATTTAACCCCTTTACCCCCAAGTGTGGTTTGCACGTTTATGACCGGGCCAATTTTTACAATTCCGACCACTGTCCCTTTATGAGGTTATAACTCTGGAACGCTTCCATGGATCCTGGTGATTCTGACACTGTTTTCTCGTGACATATTGTATTACATGTTAGTGGTAAAATTTCTTTGATATAACTTGCGTTTATTTGTGAAAAAACAGAAATTTGGCAAATTTTTGAAAATTTTGCAATTTTTCAACTTTGAATTTTCATGCCTATAAACCACAGAGATATGGCACACAAAATACTTAATAAGTAACATTTCCCACATGTCTACTTTACATCAGCACAATTTTGGAACCAATTTTTTTTTATTGTTACGACGTTATAAGGGTTAAAAGTTAACCAGCGATTTCTCATTTTTACACCACCATTTTTTTGAGGGGACCACATCACATTTGAAGTCACTTTGAGGGTCTATGTGATAGAAAATACCCAAAAGTGACACCATTCTAAAAACTGCACCCCTCAAGATGCTCAAAACCACATTCAAGAAGTTTATTAACCCTTCAGGTGCTTCACAGGAATTGTTTGAATGTTTAAAAAACAAAGAACATATAATTTTTTTTCACAAAAAAAATTATTTCAGGTCCAATTTTTTTATTTTCCCAAGTGTAACGGGAGAAATTGGACCCCAAAAGTTATTGTGCAATTTGTCCTGAGTATGCTGATACCCCATATGTGGGGGTAAATCAGGTATATCAAAAAAAATGACCGGCAAATCCAAAAATAGAACTAATGTGAACAGGTGCTAAACCTAGAGTCACCAACTCATGCACATTCAAGAAAAAAAGGTAGCACACTGTAGCGCTATAGCTTGCAGACACAAAATATGGAAAATGAATTGCATCACTGCCCTAGAAATATGAAAAATGTTGGCATTAGTTAGGACCTGGAATACGAGAAGAGCCTTAACGTGGCTTCCAGTACACATAAATTGGCCATTTTATGCGCTAAGACTTCTCAATTTTTCATATTTCTAAGGCAGTGATGCAATTTATTTTTCATATTTTGTGTCTGCAAGCTATAGCGCTACAGTGTGCTACCTTTTTTTCTTGAATGTGCATGAGTTGGTGACTCTAGGTTTAGCACCTGTTCACATTAGGTCTTTTTTTGGATGTGTCGGTCAGTTTTTTGATATGTATTCATTTACCTTCTGCATGAGCACTCCACCTGCTGGTCTCAGGTGTTTTGGTTATACCAGGTCCATTACCCTTCCACAGAGATGTAGATTTTAGTCTAGAGAGAGGATTCATATGTTCCCATACAGATAGTCTTTTCTAAGCGAGAATTGGCATTAGTTAGGACCTGGAATATGAGAAGAGCCTTAACGTGGCTTCCAGGTACACATAAATTGGCCATTTTATGCGCTAACACTTCTCAATTTTTCATATTTCTAAGGCAGTGATACAATTCATTTTTCATATTTTGTGTCTGCAAGCTATAGCGCTACAGTGTGTTACCTTTTTTTCTTTCATGGAAGGGAAGGAGTGCCGTTTGACTTTTTCAACGCAAAATTGGCTGGAATTGAGATCGGACGCCATGTCGCTTTTGGAGAGTCTCTGATGTGCCTAAACAGTGTAAACCCCTCAATTCTAACTCCAACCCTAACCCCAACACACCCCTAACCATAATCCCAACCCTAACCCTAACCCCAACCCTAACGCTAACCCAAACCCTAATAGAAAAATGGAAATAAATACATTTTTTTTATTTTATTATTTTTCCCTAATTAAGGAGGTGATAAAGGGGGGGTTTGATTTAATATTTATAGCGGGTTTTTATAGCGGGTTTTTATGATTGGTAGCTGTCCCACGCTAAAAGACGCTTTTTATTGCAAAAAAATAGTTTTTGCATCACCACATTTTGAGAGCTATAAATTTTTCCATATTTTGGCCCACAGAGTCATTTGAGGTCTTATTTTTTGCGGGACAAGTTGACATTTTTATTGATACCATTTTTGGACACATGACATTTTTAGATCGCTTTTTATTACGATTTTTGGGAGGCAGAATGAACAAAAACCAGCAATTCAGGAATTTCTTTTGGGGGCCTTTATACGGTTCCGTGTATGGTAAAATTGATAAAGCAGTTTTATTCTTCGGGTCAGTACGATTACAGCGATACCTCATTTATATCATTTTTTTATGTTTTGGCGCTTTTATACAATAAAACAATTTTATATAAAAAATAATTATTTTTGCATCGCTTTATTCTGCGAGCTATAACTTATTTTTTCGCTCTTGATGCTGTATGGTGGCTCGTTTTTTGCGGGACAAGATGAAGTTTTCAGCGGTATCATGTTTATTTATATTTGTCTTTTTGATTGCGTGTTATTCCACTTTTTGTTCGACGGTATGATGATAAAGCAGTTTTTTTGCCTTCTTTTTTTTTAAGGGGTTCACTAAAGGGGTTAACTAGTGGGACAGTTTTATAGGGCGGGTCGTTACGGACGCGGCGTTACTAAATATTGTACTTTTATTGCTTTTTTTTAATTTACATAAAGAAATAATTTATTGGGGAATATTTTTTTTTCTTTATTTAGGAATTTTTTTAAAATTATTTTTACACATGTTAATTTTTTTTTTTTTTTACTTTGTCCCAGGGTGGGACATCACTGTATAATGTCTGATCACTGCTCTGACAGTTTGCACAGCACTCTGTCAGACCAGCGATCTGACAGGCTGTGCAGGAGGCTTCTCAGCGCCTGCTCTCAGCAGGCACTGAGAAGCCACCTCCCTGCAGGACCCCGCGGCCATCTTGGATCCGGGGTCCTGCAGGGAGGAGGCCCTCAGAACAGCGCAATCACATTGCGCTGTTCTGAGGGTCTCAGGGAAGCACGCAGGGAGCCCCCTCCCTGCGCGATGCTTCCCTATACCACCGGAAAACACTGCGATCATGTTTGATCGCAGTGTGCCGTGGGTTAATGTGCCTGGAGCAGTCCCGCTCCCGGCACATAGTGCCGGGTGTCAGCTGTGATAATCAGCTGACACCCGGCCGCGATCTGCTGCGCTCCCCCATGAGCGCAGCTGATCGCGATGATGTACTATCCCGTCCACAGTCATATGGGTCCAGGTACAATGGACGGGATAGTACGTCAGATGTCAGAAAGGGGTTAAAAGACGAAAATAATAGAACAATATTGTAAAGAACATAGATTCTCTTGTGAAAATTCATAAAATGTCATCCCTATTCGATGAAACTAGTTGTTTTGGACATATATTCTTGAGGGGAAACATATGTGAATGACTTGATTTATTCCTTTAACCTTTAGTACATTTAGACACTATACAAGGTAGTGTGATGTAGTTTCTTTTTATCTACAGTTGTGTGAAAAAGTGTTTGCCCCTTCCGGATTCCCTATTCTTTTGCATGTTTGTCACACTTAAATGTTTCAGGTCACCAAACAAATTAAATATTTAAATTTAAAATAAAAGATAACACAAGTAAACACAAAATGAAATTTTAATTATTATTAATGGAAAAGGAAATTGAAACCTACAGGGTCCTATGTGAAATAGTGATTGCCCTCTAAACCTAATAACTGGTTGGGAGACCCTAGCAGCAACAACTGCAATCAAGCGTTTGTGATAACTGGCAATTAGTCTTTTACAACGCTCTGGAGGAATTTTGACCCACTCATCCTTATAGAATTGTTGTAATTCAGTCACATTGTAGGGTTTCTGAATAAAACCACCTTTTTAAGGTCATGCCACAGCATTTCAATCAGACTAAGGTCAGGACTTTGACTGTGCCACTCCAAAGTCTTAATTTTGTTTTTGTTAAGCCATTCAGAGGTGGATTTGCTAGTGTATTTTGGATTATTATCCTGCTGCATAACCCAAGTGTGCTTCAGAATGAGGTCATGAACAGATGGCCAGACATTCTCCTTCAGGATTTTTTGGTAGACAGCAGAATTCATGGTTCCATTTACTACAGCAAGTCTTCAAGGTCTTGAAGCAGAAAAACAGCCCCAGACCATCACACTACCACCACCACATTTTACTGTTGGGATGATGTTCCTTTTCTGAACTTCTACGCCAGATGTAATGGGACATACACCTTCCAAAAAGTTCAACTTATGTCTCGTCAGTCCACAAATATTCTCCAAAAAGTCTTGAGGATCTTCAAGACGTTTTCTGGGAAAACTGAGATAAGCCTTTATGTTCTTATTGCTCAGGAGTTGTTTTCGTCTTGGAACTCTGCCTTGCAGTCCATTTTTCCCAGTCTCTTTCTTATGCTATTCATTTGTACTAGAGAAAACTAGTGTTATTTTTGGAGTTGTAAAGTTTATGATGGACAATAAACTTTACGCTGTTTTGATAAAAAATCCCTGTGCTAGTGTGTATCCAAGCGACTACCAGAGAACCAAACCTTATAATTGGTGGAGAATGTGGGTAGAAACTTTGCCACCTTCCCAAAAATATTGCTGATGGAAAGTGACACACCAGAATAGGGTAGATTTGCGAGTTACCAGTTCTCACTTGTGCCATCATGCATGAGTTACACACTGAGTCTCACGCTCAGGTCATTGTAAAGTCCTATAGGATTCCTGAGGTAGTCCGGAGGAGGCAATACAGAGCTGGCCATGCTTCCTCACAAAAAAAAACATGTCAGAGCATTCCAGGAATTATAGGCTATAGCGAATTTGTCTCAAACTTTCCAATATTGGCAGCTCCTCTAACTGATCTTCCAAAGGGCACAACATCAGTTATGATTAAGTAGTCTTCAGAGGCTTAGAGGGCATTTCAACAGCTTAAACTGACCCTCTGCAGGCAACCAATGTAGGTAGCAACAAATTTCTCGAGAGCATTCATAGTCCAGACAAATACATCAGATGTTGGGCTAGGAGCTGTCGTGTCCCAGGAGATCAGGGGGAAGTGGCTACATGGAAATGCAGATGCTTGGTCAAGGTTACACTGTTTATGGGTAGATGGTAACAAGCCCTAGCTATGGGCAAAGGGGGGGTATGTAAGAAAGCAGGAGGTAAGATCCTGGATGGCAGATATGTGCTGCTGTATTGGTTGGCATCAGCATTGTAAACTCTGTATAAGCAACACTGAGTTACTGAGAGTTTTAATTTGACTGGATTTTGGGTCTGGCATTTAGGAGCAACCAAAACAGTCTGGGTTAAAAAGGTTGTTCCTATAATTCAGCTCAAGCCTTACAGGCCTAATTACAGCAGCTGGGTTAGCTCAGCAGAGTGGAGTTGTGCTGGAACTGAGCAGAGGCATGTTTGCTTGATGAATGCGTTTAACCTTCTTGAGTGACGCTGACTGGAGTTCCGAGATTCGTGATGTTTCTGCCTTTACTTTGGGTCATTGCACCTGCAGAAAGGACTTTTTATGTTATTCATTTGCATTAGAAAAAAGCTGATTTCATTTTGGAGCTGTAAAGTTTATGATGGACAGTAAACTTTATGATGTTTTAATATAAAAACCCTGTGCCGATGCATATCCAAGCGGCTACCAGCTAGCTAAAACCCTATAATGAATATGGCACTGCTATAAAACAAAGAAGAAAAAGGACTACCTAATGGATGTGCACACTGCAATATAAAAGATTAATTTTTATTAATTCTGGCACAGCAAACAAGTGAGTATAAAAACAATTATGTTGGTGTTGGTTTAAGTCAGTGGTAAGGATACTGCTATACTCATTATATTGGAATCTCAATATATCTTACATACAAGATTATATGGTTTACATTTATAACAATGGGGCTAACTTGAAATTAATGTATACCCAACATCCTGATACTATTACATTTTTGCATCTGGAAATCAGAGGTTTTCATTTTCATCACATGAGAAAAAAACATTGAGACGTGGACTACATTGTAAATAGAAAGTTAGATTAAAGATAGCACTTCCAACCCTGGGCAGAATGTTAACAGACACAACACACATTCCTGGAATTATAAGGCCTTCACATTGCCCTGGAAACCCGTCCACACTATTACATGTCTCTTGGACCTCTTGATTGCTGCTGTTACTAGACTCCCATCGCACAGTTAGGTTCCGGATTTCATGGACAATTACTTCCATCTTCATACTTTGCTGCTAAAAGTCTATCTTCTATTCTTGGGACTTCAGTTCTTAAAGAAGCCTTCCCATTAAGTTTTTTTTTTACTAAATCTGTACATATGTAAAGTAGTGTTTTGGGTTAATATACTCACCTACCATCACCTAATAAGTTATCCAGCGCCGTTCCACTCCTCAGACTTAGTGTGTCACACTGTGCTCTGTGTAACTGGAAGTGGCTTTTATAATGTAAGACTTTGTAAAGCTAGAATGAGGTTTCATAACTAAATTGCAAAAGAGACTTCTGCCTCATGCATAGAATGAGCTGGATAATCTGAAATGAGAAGCGAAGTAGAACGGCATTGGATACACAATAAGGCATTGGTTGGTGAGTATATTAATATGCTTTCAGGATTTCAATCTCTAGAATTCCTACTGCACATAAAGAGAGAGTAGGTGTCACGGGTTTACTGCGAGAGAGAGGAGCTAGAAGACCGCAGTGTCTGACTTCTCCTTCTCCTGCACAAATTAGAAGCACTTCACCTTCTTATTAAACAGTGTAAATTTCTTTTAGCAGTGCAGGGGTTAATCTGCTCTGTTGAGAGCTCCTGGAGAGCTAAGGCTCTTAGCTGTGCACTGTTAGCCACTCCAGTGTCCTATATAAACTAGGCCCTAGCTAACACTCATTGTCAGAGTTAGAGCATGCTGCATGGCTGGAGGTTGTTGTTGGTTACTACAGGAGAAGTCTTTTGGTGGGTTCATCTATGACTGTTGCTAGGTTTTGAGTGTGTGATAATTCCCTTTCTTCTCCTACTTTTGTTTAACCCCATCCTCCACTCCCTGTTGAATTCCTCTATTACATATGTGAATATATTTGTATGCTTGATATTTTTCGTTACTCCTGTTCTTATTACTTTGTTAGTATGGTTGGTGTTTTACAGTACACTAGTACTCCCCTCTTCCCTGGTACAGACTGAGGGCGGATTCAGGATTTAAGGCAAGGTACGTGGCCCCGGCATCTTCACCATCAGAAGTAATCCGGAGAACAGGGTGCCCCTAGCGTTAGGGACAGGAAAGGAGCCCCTGGTCCCTGGACATCCAGCAACAGAGTCGTGACAGTAGGAGCTTCATACTGCACATACTCACAAATGTCATTCAAGGAAAGGTTTCTATCAACAAAAAAGGGACCACAGAGATTACATCAACACAAAAAGATTGTAATTTGTTTTGTTTTACATTCCTTTCAAAACAATTTGGTTTTTATAACTTGATGGGACAGCAATATTTTTTTAATATATAAAATAATTTGTTTTATTACTAAAAACAAATTATGCAATGAAGGGTTAAAAATAGTAAATACAATCTTATTTTCATGTACTGTATTGATTCTAGGTAAACTGCTCACATAACTCCATTACAACATTAGCTTTCAGAAACTTAGATATGTGACGTTTTACGTCAGTTTTAATTTTTTTAATTTTTTTTTTGTAGCAACAATCACTGATTGCTGGTTGTGCTGCAAATCAAGTTTACTAAGATTAATTACATATACTAATGAAGAAAAAACTTAGCTTGTAGATGGGGGTATGTAAGACCTTCTAACTAGCTATTTGTTGTGTATTTTAGTGCTGATCAGAGTTTAATCTGACTTTTTCACTTTTGATTGAACCCTCAATTATTTTTAATTATGTGACAAGATGGCAAGTTTCAGTTTGGCTTCCAAACCATCAAATGTGAAATAAATTCTTTTAGAGCTGTACTTTAATTGAAAACTGTGAAAAATCTCCAAGTTACCAGTATGACAATACTGTGATCATAGTGTAAGGAAAAGGTTGTCGCCATTTTGTATAGGGCCTGTACCAGCCTCCATTTTGTCAGTTCACACAGCCACAGACTTTTAGCTACACAGGGCCTATTAGCATATCCAGTACGACCAGCTTTGATGTCCACTATGAATCAATAGGCCTTTACATGCTAATTGGTTTAGGCCAGGGTCTGAATAATATGGTCAGTCGTATGGTAATTAGCTCAAGCCATTGTTTCCTGCTCCATATGAATTGCAGGCCAGTTAATATGCGGGCTTCAAAGCAAATGGGGAAGGGCCTAGCAGGGTTAAAAGCTGTAGCCAGGAAGAGGCTGCTCTCTCATTCCATTTCACACACAGAAGCCAAGAAGATGGTCTAGGAAAGGACCAAAAGAAAACGGATTTGTCTTGCCAAGGGTGCAGCAACATATGCTTTGGGGACTATCCAGTAACTGAAGACTACTACCTGGGAATGGCAAAGCCCTGCCTTCCCATGTCCATACTACAACCCGGTAATATTGATCTATAGCTAATACCTTTAAGCCTTGTACATTATTGTTGTATTTTACTCTGACTGCCATTCCATTGTAGTTACTTTGTATAGCTTTACTGTATATTTCTGTAATTATCTAGTGCGCCCTTAAGGCAAATTAAACCATAAAATTAATCTTGGGCTGATGCTTTTACTCTGATCACGAATCTTAGAATACCCAGTGGGTAGCAGGACACCTTCCCCGGCGGCCATTTGCTCTAGGTGCAGTTCTCTTACTGACCTGAGAGACAAAGGGGGCGCCGGAGAGCTGTACCTGTGGAGTTACGTCCATTGGTGACGTGGGAGGAAAGGGATCGTCCGTCACATTTGGTAGCGGCGGTGGTATCAGAAGCTGTGATACCGGGCTACCGTGTGGCGGTCGGCTGAGTTCCTCACACATAGGAAATGTGCCAAACACATTTTGTTACTATTTTACCGCCAAATTCATATATATTCTGTATGTGGCACAAAAACATATTTCTTTATTTTAACTCTATTCTAAATTTCGTATTTCCTCAGAACTTTTAATTCTTTGCTCCTCTAGTGTACATGCGCAATTGGAAACAAAAACTTTTATTGGTACTAGAAGTATGTTGCTTGAGATAAAAATTGTATTACAATAGTAGAATACATATCTGAGGCCAGTTTCATGTATCATTTTTTGGGTATGTGTGCCATTCATTAATTTTTACAATCAATTCACCTTTTTTTTTTTAAATTTCAGGATGACGATCCACAAAAAAAATGTAGAGATATGTCCTACTTTGATGTGTGTTGCGGATCAAGCGCTCCAATTTGAGTCAATACTTAATGAAAAAAATGGACAGCACATGGATGTCATCCAAGTGCTTAAAGGGTAGGAGAAGTTAAGAATTTGTTTTTCAAACAAGAAAAAAAAATGCAACAAAGATTATAAAAATATATGGAATATGGTTCAAGCACACTGAGAAAACCACAGGATGATTATATAAAAAAATGATGTGCAAAACCAACTTGACAGTTAAGCAAATCTTCCTCCGAAACAAAATTGATGCAGCAAAAAGCAACTTGCCAATAGTATCTGTTCACACATCGGTTGACTGTGCCGTCAAACTAATCATGGTCAATTGTACATTTAGCATGTACTGAAAATGTGTTCCTTTCATTTTTTTCCAGACTTTATAATTTTTTTCCCACAAAAAGAGGGAGCCAGACTAATGATAAATCCATCTAAAGATGATTCAAATATTTAACATTTAGTTTTCTTGACTAAATCTTCTTTTATATTATCTGGCAAAAAATCTCAGTTTAAATAGTCTAGAGAGGTGCTGTTATTTTTTTGGGGTCATATTCTGGATCATGCATTTTATTTTGCTCCAAAGAGGCATAGTTGGTTACAAATGTGTTCTCCTGTGCCTGCCTATATAAGCGCTATATAAGCAAAAGCATAATAAATAAATAAATAAATAATTGCTATAGGTATTGAGGTTTTAACAGACTTTTAAATTGATTCAATAAACTTACATTTTTTATCCATTTAGTTGTGCCGAAAACTACCCTCGTTGATTGCTAGTAATGCTTTGACTGATAAAAGTGTGGCAACCAGGAAAAATTAAGCTTTATTTCTCCCAGAAGCAGCCAGCTATCAGTCACGCAGCGGTGCCTGGAGCAATATTTACAGTCACCACTCACAATAACAATACTCAGAGCACCGGCTGTAAGAACGCCCCGACAATGACTAACAGCTGGAGTAGGACTGATGCACTGTAGAGATGGCTGTCAGTCAGTGCTGGGGCGTGTTTACAGCACCGACTCTCACTCCTGTGAGCTTTGAATGTAATTGCTCTGTGTATACCTGCATGACTGAAAGCCGGCAGCTCCCGTTAGAAATAAAGTTAATTTTGTTCCCAGCGCCACACTTGCCGTGCTGTTGCCGAGCACCTTCACAACACTATTAACCTGAACTTACCCCATTATCTACGGGCTAATAGCATTATCAGACATGGCAGGTTCCTGTTAACTTTTAATATACCAGTTAAAATCTGCAATTCTCAAATAAAAAAGTAGTGTCAAAATCTGACCTTGCCTATTCTATATAAACAAATGAGTAGGCTGGTAATTGTCCTTACAATAAATAAGGACCATAGGATGAGGTCTCACTGCCATAAATTAAGGCAAAGCAAGGAATAAAGGGAATAAAAGAAAGGAGAGGTGAAAATAGGATAATGCAGACACAACACGTAGAAGCACTGTAACATACTCCTCTGTCTCTCATAAATGATGTAGCCCTGCTTACCCATGGACGTTGGCACTCTAAGAAAAAATGTAATGGTCCCCCACATCCTTGGCTACTGATACCAGTTTATCCCTAAAAATTGACACTGGTCAGTAGTATAAAATGAGATAAGTAAAAAGGAACAAATAAAGCGGTAAAAGTGCAGGTGGCATTATTTGGTATAAAGATATCAAATTATTTTAAAAAGCCAATTTACAAAAGAAAAATACTCAATATATAATGGCTTGGTAAGTCATGATACATAGACATATGAAAATAAGTAAGTAAAAAAGCAAGTGCATTAAATAATTAACATAGGGTACTTAGTAAACACTATTTTTGATCAAAAAAAGCATAAAGCTGTCAAAGTGTACCCCATTGTCTTTTCTTTGGTTTTGTTTCCATGGCCAGTGTGAACATGCTTTTACATCATGCATGTTATTCAAGTTATACTCCGGCTCAGATTTCTGTTTTTTTATTTAGTATTTTTGTATTCAGTACAAATAGGGTGTGGCCCCCTTTTCACTGAGCTGGGCAGTTCATATTTAGTCCCTCCAAAGCTGGGTGACTCTCTGCCACTATTCACACTAGGTAGGTTTTAACATTAGAGAGTGTAGTTACTGTCCCAAATGGGTACACCTTGTTGTGGTGGGACAGCTTTATGTTGATCAAAAACAGTGTTTACTAAGTACCCTATGTTAATTATTTAATGCACTTGCTTTTTTACTTATTTATTTTCATTAGGGTATATGCACACATTGTCTTTTGTTTGGTTTTGTTTGTTTCCATGGCCAGTATGAACATGCTTTTACATCATGCATGTTATTCAAGTTATACTCCGGCTCAGTTTTCTGTTTTTCTTTTGTATTGAATGAGGCCAGATGTATCTCAGAATGTGGCCTGATATATGCATTTCGCTTGGTCTCAGGACCGGAAAATCCTCACAGCTGCACTTGCTGGGAGGATTCCCAAGCCTGCAGTCACATAGAGTGACAAACTGTTATAAATGTGGACAACCCCTTTAAGAATGCTTGTTTCACAATAATATTTCAGTTTAAACAGCTTTTGATCACAGGTGAAAAAGGATCATCCTAAAGGACTACTAATCGCAGTCATCTAGTCTATGTAAACAGAACCCAAATTAAAGGTGTTGGCATTGTCAGGGAATACTGAAGACCCCTCTCCAGGATAAGTAATCATTATGAGATTTGTGGGGGTCCGACACACCCAGCAATCAGATGTTATGTGTTATGCACCTGCTGGGTGCAGGAATAAAAGTTTTTCTGTAGCAATAAGCCGCTCCATTCAGCGTGTTAACCTCTGTCAGCTGGTGATTGGTGGGGGAGCTGAGTGTAGGACCCCCACGAATCTCATATTGATGACATCCTGTGGAAAGGTTACTAGTATCTCCTGACTGAACAACCACTTTAATTTTTTCTTTATGTGGTTATAACTAGTGATGAGCGAGCACTAAAATGCTCAGGTGCTCGTTATTTGGGTCGAGCAAATTGGAATACTCGGGTATTCGACCCGAGCAATGAGCACAATGTAAGTCTATGGGAAAACCGAGCATTTTTGCCGCGATCCCCCTGGGTGTCCTTTTAAAGTTTAAAAACGTATGAAAATAATGGAAACAGTGCTCAAATGACATGGGAACATCATGGGGAATGCCCCTGGAAGCATTTATGACTCCTAGGTCACTGTTGTGACTTATCTTGTCAGCGTGTGACGCCACTTTTACAGGTGGACACTAAAACATATAAAAAAACGAAACCAAAATGGATTTTCCAGGGAAATATGTAAAAGAACATCCTTTCCATGGTAATAATTTGTAAGGAAGGCAAAAGAAATAACCCCCCCCCCAAAAAAAAGGTCCTCCAACACTTTGGCAATGTTCACACATTGAATTTTTATGCGTTTTTCAACGTTACCATTGCTTTCAACTAATACAAAAGCATTAACTGGGAAATGTCATTGTAGCATTTAACAACGTTAGCTGGCCATGTGGTGTGTGACACATCATGAGACACATCCTGTTTCATTTATGAAGAAGTGTCTCTTAAAGTCACAAAGCCTCTTTTTATAGGGCATTAGGCGGCATTGCTATTCTTAAAGGGCCATTATAAAACAGTGGGTCTCCTATACTGCTATTGAGTGGCTGGGCTTCCAAAACTTAGGACGCACCCCAATACCCTTTCATAAGACGTACAGTAGGGCCTCCTGAAAAAATATTCCCATTATAAGAAAGTGGGTCTCCCATAGTGTTTGCCTATGCATTGAATGCAAGGGCTGCCTTCCCCTAAAGTTACAGGCACCCCAATAACCTTCCGAACAGCCATTCTGGATGGCCACAAAAAACAAAAGTTCCCATTATTTTTCATTTGGTACTGCCATACTCTTAGCCTATGCATTGAATGCAAGGCCTGCCCTGCACCAAAGTTACATGCACCCCAATAAGCCTTTGAACCCAGGTACTGGATGGCCACAGTAAAACCAAGCTCAAATTATTCATTTGGTACTGCCATACTGTTAGCCTATGCATTGAATGCAAGGCATGCCCTGCACCAAATTCACACACACCCCAATAAGCCTTTGAACCCACGTACTTGATGGCCACATGAAACAAAAGTTCCCAATATTTTTCATTTGGTACTGCCATACTGTATTTCTATGCATTGAATGCAAGGCCCGCCCTGCCCCAACGTTACACGCACCCCAATAAGCATTTGAACCCACGTACTGGATGGCCACCTGAAAGCATTGTTCCTATTAATTTGGTACTCCCATATTGTTTGGCTACGCAGTGAAATGTTGAGGATGAAGACCCGAGAGTGGAGAATGTCAGTGTTGAGTCTGGAAAACCAGCAGTAGATAAATCAGTATGGAGGCTAAAGAACCTGCAGTTGACAATTGCAGCGTTGAGGCTGAAGACCCAGCAGTGGACAATTGCAGTGTTGAGGCTAAAGACCCAGCGGTGGACAATTGCATTGTTGAGGCTGAATACCTGGCAGTGGACAATTGCAGTGTTGAGGCTAAAGACCCAGCGGTGGACAATTGCAGTGTTGAGGCTGAAGACCCAGCAGTGGACAATTGCAGTGTTGAGGCTAAAGACCCTGCAGTGGACAATTGTAGTGTTGAGGCTGAAGACCCAGCAGTAGACCATTGCAGTGTTGATGCTAAAGACCCAGCAGTGGACAATTGCAGTGTTGAGGCTGAAGACTCGGCAGTAGACGATTGGAGTGTTGAGGCTGAATACCCGGCAGTGGACAATTGCAGTGTTGACGCTAAAGACCCAGCATTGGACAATTGCAGTGTTGAGGCTGAAGACCCGGCAGTGGACAATTGCAGTGTTGAGGCTAAAGACCCAGCGGTGGACAATTGCAGTGTTGAGGCTGAAGACCTGGCAGTGGACAATTGCAGAATTGATGCTAAAGACCCTGCTGTGGACAATTGCAGTGTTGAGGCTAAAGATCCAGCAGTGGACAATTGCAGTGTTGAGGCTGAAGACCCGGCAGTGGACAATTGCAGTGTTGAGGCTGAACACCCAGCGGTGGACAATTGCAGTGTTGAGGCTGAATGTTAGGGATCTGCAACTATGGAATAGGACAGGAGGGGAATAAGCTGACCCTGCACTGGGACTAGACTCGATCCCTACGATGGGGCGGGAGACCTATTCCTTATGAATAGACCCACTGACGTTTCCTAGTCTAGACTAGAGCGAAGGGTATCCCTGAAAGATCTAGGGACTGGGAAAAAAACACTGGTAACCTCCTAGCAGGGAAATAGAGGAAGCTGCAGAAACAAAAGGACAAACAAAAAGACTAAGCAAGCAGAACTAGAGTTCCCAGAACTGCACAAAGTTTAACACAAAAAGCTATCAAAGCTCCTAGCCAGAACTCTAGCGGATTAACACTGATGTCCAGCAAGGACTGGGAGGCAGGTGCAGGGTAATAAAGGGTGATACAATCACCTGACCAACGACAAGCCCAGCACCAGATGAAAAAGAGCAGCAGCCAGAAAACCACAACAAGATGGCGGATGGTCAAACTAAATAGATTCTAACAGTACCTCCCCTTTTAAGAGGATCCTCCGGATCCTCTTGGCCGAGCCTTATTCGGAAATCTCCTGTGAAAAGCCTTAATCAGCCTTGAGGCCGAGACATCCTCAGCTTTCACCCAGGAATTATCCTCGGGACCGAAACCCTTCCAGGACACAAGATACTGCAACCTTCCTCTGTGCCACCTTGAATCCAATATGCATGAAATCTCAAACTCGCCGTCCTCATCAATTGGAGGAACAGTCGGCATCGCCTCCTTATCTGGCGTGTCAACTTTCTTCAGTAAAGATACATGAAAAACTGAATTAATTCTCCAGGACGAGGGTATGTCTAATCTCACAGCTGCTGAGTTGACAACCTGAGCCACTTTGAAGGGTCCTACAAATTTAGGCCCCAGTTTTTTAGAAGGGATCTTCAAACGCAGATTCCTAGAGGACAACCAGACCATGTCCCCAACTGCGAACAACGCCTCCTTTCTTTTCTTGTCAAAATATATCTTAGATCTCCTATTCGCCTCTTTCAGATTATGGCGAACATGGGACCAAACCCTTTCCAAACTTCCAGAAAAACTCTCCTCCTCAGGCACAGCCTCCCCAATTTTTGAAAATGGACTGAAAGATGGATGTCTCCCTGTACAGCAAAAAAAAGGAGAACACTCAGCACAGGCAAACGTATGGTTATTAAGAGCAAACTCGGCTAGTGGTAGATATTCCGACCACATCTCCTGATTGTCTGCTACAAAACATCTCAAAAACTGCTCAACATCCTGGTTCTTCCTTTCGGTCTGTCCATTGGACTCCGGATGATAACCTGATGAAAATGACAAATGAACCTTTAACCCCTCTCTGACATTAGACGTACTATCCCGTCCATAAAACCCGTGCCATTCTGACCATGGACGGGATAGTACGTCATAGGCGATCAGCTGCGCTCCTGAGGGGAGCGCAGCTAATCGCCGCCGGGTGTCAGCTGATTATCACAGCTGACACCCGTGACTGTGTGTCAGGAGCGGTCACGGACCGCTCCCGGCACATTAACCCCTTGCACACCGCGATCAAACATGATCGCGGTGTACTGGGGGCACAGGGGAGGATCGCGCAGGCAGGGGCTCCCTGCGCGCCCCCCTGAGACCCTCAGACCAGCGCGATGTGATCGCGCTGCTCTGAGGGCTTCCTCCCTCCCAGGACCCGGATCCAAGATGGCGCTGGGGTCCTGGAGGGAGGCGGCTTCCTCAGTGCCTGCCGAGAGCAGGCATGAGGAAGCGTCCTGCACTGCCTGTCACATCGCTGGTGTGACAGAGTGCTGTGCACACTGTCACACCAGCGATCTGATGAAATACAGTGATGTCCCACCCTGGGACAAAGTAAAAAAGTAAAAATAAACATGTGTAAAAAAAAATCCAAAAAAAAAAAAAAAAAAAAAAATATTCCCCAATAAATTCATTACTTATTGTAAATAAAAAAAATAAAACAATAAAAGTACACATATATGGTATCGCCGCGTCCGTAACGACCCCCCCTATAAAACTGTCCCACTAGTTAACCCCTTTTGTGAACCCCTTAAAAAATAAAAAATAAAAACGAAGCAAAAAATCAGTGCTTTATCATCATACCGCTGAACAAAAAGTGGAATAACACGCGATCAAAAAGACGGATATAAATAAACATGGTACCGCTGAAAACGTCATCTTGTCCCGCAAAAAACGAGCCGTCACACAGCATCATCAGCAAAAAAATAAAAAAGTTATAGCTCGCAGAATAAAGCGATGCAAAAATAATGATTTTTTATATAAAATTGTTTTTATTCTATAAAAGCGCCAAAACATAAAAAAATTATATAAATGAGGTATCGCCATAATCGTACTGACCCGAAGAATAAAACTGCTTTATCGATTTTACCACACGCGGAACAATAAAAACGCCTCACCCAAAAGAAATTCATGAATTGCTGATTTTTGTTCATTCTAACCTCCCAAAAATCGAAATAAAAAGCGATCAAAAAATGTCACATGCTCAAAAATGGTACCAATAAAAGCGTCACCTCGTCCCGCAAAAATTAAGACCTCACATGACATTGTGGGCCAAAATATGCAAAAATTATAGCTCTCAAAATGTGGCGATGCAAAAAACTACTTTTTGCAATAAAAAGCGTCTTTTAGCGTGACAGCTGCCAATCATAAAAACTGCTATAAATAGTAAATCAAACCCCCTTTATCACCCCCTTAGTTAGGGAAAAATAATAAAATAAAAAAAATGTATTTATTTCCATTTTCCCATTAGGGTTAGGGTTAGGGTTTCGGCTAAAGTTAGGGTTAGGGTTGGCGCTAAAGTTAGGATTAGGGTTAGAGTTAAGATTAGGGTTAGGGTTGGGATTAGGGTTGGGACTAGGGTTAGGGGTGTGTTGGGGTTAGGGTTGGAGTTAGAATTGGGGGGTTTCCGCTGTTTAGGCACATCAGGGGCTCTCCAAATGTGACATGGCGTCTGATCTCCATTCCAGCCAATTCTGCGTTGAAAAAGTCAAACGGTGTTCCTTCACTTCTGAGCTCTGCCATGCGTCCAAACAGTAGTTTATCCCCACATATGGGGTATCAGCGTACTCTGGACCCCAAGAGTTATTGTGAAATTTGTCCTATTTCTTCTGTTACCCTTGGGAAAATAAAAAACTGGGGCGAAAATATTATTTTTGTAAAAAAAATAAGATTTTTTTGTTTTTACGGCTGTACATTATAAACTTCTGTGAAGCACTTGGGGCTTCATAGCGCTCACCACACATCTAAATAAGTTCCTTGTGGGGTCTATTTTCCAAAATGGGGTCACTTGTTGGGGATTTCCACTGTTTAGGCGCATCAGGGGCTCTCCAAATGCGACATGACGCCCCCAGACCATTCCATCAAAGTCTGCAATCCAAAACGTCACTACTTCCCTTTCCGAGCCCTGACATGCGCCCATACAGTAGTTTTCTCCCACATATTGGGTATCAGCGTACTCAGGACAAATTGGACAACAACTTTTGGGGTCCAATTTCTCCTGTTGCCCTTGTGAAAATAAAATATTGGGGGCGAAAAAAATCATTTTTGTAAAAAAAAAAAGGATTTTTTATTTTACGGCTGTGCGTTATAAACTTCTGTGAAGCACTTCGGGTTCAAAGTGCTCACCACACATCTAGGTAAGTTCCTTGTGAGGTCTATTTTCCAAAATGGGGTCACTTGTGGGGGGTTTCCACTGTTTAGGCGCATCAGGGGCTCTCCAAATGCGACATGACGCCCCCAGACCATTCCATCAAAGTCTGCAATCCAAAACGTCACTACTTCCCTTTCCGAGCCCTGACATGCGCCCATACAGTAGTTTTCTCCCACATATTGGGTATCAGCGTACTCAGGACAAATTGGACAACAACTTTTGGGGTCCAATTTCTCCTGTTACCCTTGTGAAAATAAAATATTGGGGGCGAAAAAAATCATTTTTGTAAAAAAAAAAAAGGATTTTTTATTTTTACGGCTGTGCGTTAAAACTTCTGTGAAACACTTCGGGGTTCAAAGTGGTCACCACACATCTAGATAAGTTCCTTGTGGGGTCTATTTTCCAAAATGGGGTCACTTGTGGGGGGTTTCCACTGTTTAGGCGTATCAGGGGCTCTCCAAATGCGACATGACGCCCCCAGACCATTCCATCAAAGTCTGCAATCCAAAACGTCACTACTTCCCTTCCGAGCCCTGACGTGCACCCATACAGTAGTTTTCTCCTACATATTGGGTATCAGCGTACTCAGGACAAATTGGACAACAACTTTTGGGTTCCAATTTCTTCTGTTACCCTTGTGAAAATAAAATATTGGGGGCGAAAAAATCATTTTTGTAAAAAAAAAAAGGATTTTTTATTTTAAGGCTGTATGTTATAAACTTTAGTGAAACACCTGGGGGTTCAAAGTTCTCACCACACATCTAGATAAGTTCCTTGAGGGGTCTAGTTTCCAAAATGGTGTCATTTGTGGGGGGTTTCCACTGTTTAGGCAGATCAGGAGCTCTCCAAACACGACATGGCGTCCAGCCAATTCTGCGTTGAAAAAGTGAGATGGGGCTCCTTCCCTTCCAAACTCTGCCATGCACCCAAACAGTGGTATACCCCCACATATGGGGTATCCGTGTACTCAGGACAAATTGCACAATAACTTTTGGAGTCTTGTTACCCTTGGAAAAATAAAAATTGGGGTGAAAAGATCATTTTTGTGGAAAAAATATGATTTTTAAATTTTACGGCTCTACGTTATAAACTTGTGTGAAGCACTTGAGGGTTCAAATTGCTCACCAAAGATCTAGATAAGTTCCTTAGGGGGTCTAGTTTCCCAAATGGGGTCATTTGTGGGGGGTTTCCACTGTTTAGGCACATCAGGGGCTCTCCAAATGCAACATGGCATCCAATCTCAATTCCAGCCAATTTTGGTTGGAAAAAGTCAAATGGTGCTCCTTCCCTTCCGAGCTCTGCCGTGCGCCCAAACAGTGGTTCCCCCCCACATATGGGGCATCAGCGTACTCAGGACAAATTGGACAACAACTTATGTGGTCCAATTTCTCCTGATACCCTTGGGAAAATAAAAAATTAGTGACTAAAAGATAATTTTTGTGGGAAAAAAATAGGATTTTTTATTTTCATGCCCGGGCATTATAAACTTGTGTGAAGCACTTGGGGGTTCAAAGTGCTCACCAAAGATCTAGATAAGTTCCTTAGGGGGTCTAGTTTCCAAAATGGGGTCACTTGTGGGGGATTTCCACTGTTTAGGCTCATCTGGGGCACTGCAAACGGAACATGACCCCCATCAACGTCTGCATTCCAAAACGTTACTACTTCCTTTCCAAGCCCTGCCGTGCGCCCAAACAGTTTTCCACCCCCACATATGGGGTATCAGCGTACTCAGGACAAATTGGACAACAACTTTTGGGGTCCAATTTCCTTGGGAAAATTCAAAAATTTAGGACTAAAAAATCATTTTTGTGGAATTTTTTTTTTTTTTTTTTCACACCCAGGCATTATAAACTTTTGTGAAACACTTGGGGGTTCAAAGTGCTCACAACAGATCTAGATAAGTACCTTAGGGGTCTAGTTTCCAAAATGGTGTCACTTGTGGGGGGTTTCCACTGTTTAGGCGCATCAGAGGTTCTCCAAGCGCGACATGGCGTCCAATCTCAACTCCAGCCAATTTTAGTTTGAAAAAGTCAAACGGCGCTCCTTCCCTTACGAGCTCTGCCGTGTGCCCAAACAGTGGTTTTCCCCCACATATGGGGTATTGGCGTACTCAGGAGAAATTGCATAACAACCTTATCTGTCCATTTTCTCCTTTTACCCTTGTGAAAATAAAAAAAAAGTTTGTAAAAGATCATTTTTGTGGCTAAAAAGTTAAATATTCATTTTTTCCTTCCACGTTGCTTTAGTTCCTGTGAAGCACCTGAAGGGTTAATAAACTTCTTGAATGTGGTTTTGAGTACCTTGAGGGGTGCAGTTTTTAGAATGGTGTCACTTTTGGGTATTTTCTGTCATGTAGACCCCTCAAAGTGACTTCAAATGTGAGGTGGTCCCTAAAAAAAATGGCTTTGTAAATTTTGTTGTAAAAATGAGAAATCGCTGGTCAACTTTTAACCCTTATAACTTCCTAACAAAAAAAAATTTTGATTCCAAAATTGTGCTGATGTAAAGTAGACATGTGGGAAATGTTATTTCTTAACTATTTTGTGTTACATATTTCTCTGTTTTAAGGGAATAAAAATTCAAAGTTTGAAAATTGCTAAATTTTCAAAATTTTCGCCATATTTGCGTATTTTTCAAAAATAAACGCAAGTTATATGGAAGAAATTTTACCACTAACATGAAGTACAATATGTCACGAGAAAACAATCTCAGAATCGCGAAGATCCGTTGAAGCGTTCCGGAGTTATAACCTCATAAAGAGACAGTGGTCAGAATTGTAAAAATTGTCCCGGTCATTAACGTGCAAACCACCCTTGGGGGTGAAGGGGTTAATCTGTCACAAAAAGCACGCCAGAAGCGAGCCACAAACTGTGGTCCTCTGTTGGAAACAATGTCCGTGGGAACACCATGGAGCCTGACAATCTCTTTTACAAATGCCTTAGCTAGAGTCTTGGTGCAGGGTAATTTATTAAATGGGACAAGATGACACACCTTACTAAACCAGTCCACAACAACCCAGATGACAGAAAAACCCTCAGAAACCGGCAGATCGGTGATAAAATCCATAGCAAGATGCGTCCATGGTGAGCTATGAACCTCCAAAGGCCACAGCAATCCTGCAGCCGGGGCATGAGAGGCCTTTGACCTAGTGCACACCGTACACTGACGCACCCACTTGATGATTTCTCTATGCCACCCTAGCCACCAGAAACTTTGACCGATTGACTTTCTAGTTTCCAAAATCCCTGGATGGCCCTCCAACCGAGACTCATGACATTCAGCAAACAAAAAGACTAAGCAAGCAGAACTAGAGTTCCCAGAACTGCACAAAGTTTAACACAAAAAGCTATCGAAGCTCCTAGTAATAATAATAATAATAATAATAATAATAATTATTATTCCTAGCCAGAACTCTAGTGGATTAACACTTATGTCCTGCAAGGACTGGGAGGCAGGTGCAGGGTAATAAAGGGTGATACAATCACCTGACCAACGACAAGCCCAGCACCAGGGGAAAAAGACCAGCAGCCAGAAAACCACAACAAGATAGCGGATGGTCAAACTAAATAGATTCTAACACTGAAGACCCGGCAGTGGACAATTGCAGTGTTGAGGCTAAAGACTCAGCGGTGTACAATTGCAGTGTTGAGGCTGAACACCCGGCAGTGGACAATTGCAGTGTTGACGCTAAAGACCCTGCAGTGGACAATTGAAGTATTGAGTCTGAATACCCGGCAGTGGACAATTGCAGTGTTGACACTAAAGACCCAGCGGTGGACAATTGCAGTGTTTAGGCTGAAGAGCCGGCAGTGGACAATTACAGTGTTGATGCTAAAGACCCAGCGGTGGACAACTGTAGTGTTGAGGCTGAATACCCATCAGTGGACAATTGCAGTGTTGACGCTAAAGACCCAGCGGAGGACAATTGCAGTATTGAGGCTGAAGAACTGGCAGTGAAGAATTGACTTCTTGAAGATGAACAACCAACAAAGTTCACATTATTAGGAAGTGGGTCTCCCATACTGTTTGCCTATGCAGTGAATGCAAGGCCTGCCCCAAATTTGGACAAACCAAAATACCACTTGGAAGAGACGTGGAGGAAGTCCTCCTAAAAATCTGTTTCCATAACAAAGGAGTGGGTCTCCTATACTTGTAATGCCCATACAGTAAGTATACGGGCTGACAAAACAATTCTCCCTGTGGGGTACACATCAACATACTATCTCAATATTTTTGTTACGAGCATTCTAAACACCCTTCAAAAAAATTACGTGGCTGTTGCATCAAGGAACACGTTGAACCTCGTGTTCCAGTGGTGGTGTCTGAAGAGACGTGGAGGATGGCCTACGAAAAAGGTCTTCCCAGTTTAAAGGAGTGGGTCTCCTATACTTGGAATGCCCAGACACTAAAGGTACTGCCACACTAAACAACATCGCTAACGGGATCGCTAAAAAACGTCACTATTTAGCGATCCCGTTAGCGATGTTGTTGTGTGCGGCATCTACCAGCGACGTGGCCCCTGCTGAGATCCTGCTGTGATCTCGCTCGTCGCTGACATCGTTCCGGACCCTATTTTATCGTCGGCGCCCCCGCTGGTAAGTATATATCGCTGAGTGTGGCACCTTTTCTTAGCGATTTAACGGTACTTTTGTACCGCTAAAGTCGTTAAGGAGATCGCTAACCGCGATAGCGTCCTTAACGACATCGCTAAGTTAAGCCGCTATCAGCGATATAGAAACAATCCCGCTAGCGATCGCATTAGTATGCGTCGTTATCGTGATCGCTAGCGGGATTGTTTAGTGTGGCAGTACCTTAAGTGTATGGGCTGACAAACATTTTCCCCTCGGGGGGGATACACATCAAGATACAGTGTAAATATTTTGAATTAAAGGGCATCAAAAATACCTTTTACACAATAAGCTGGCAGTTTCATCACGGACCACGGTCACCATGTTGATCTAGTGGTGGTGGATGATGACGATGAGGAGAAGGAGGAGGATAACACACCAAATAGCCAAAGTCAGGAAGCATATACCCATGTGTGGGTGTGAAGAGGTGCATGATAATAGTATCTCTAGACTTCGGAGTGAGCAGACGTGTCTGTCTGCTCTCTGCAAGTCAGAGGATATAACAAGGCGCCGTGCTACTGGCAGCCCATTGCAGCAGCAGCTACTCTTTTGTTTCTTTTGTCTCTGTATGTTGTCTGTTCTTTTGGACATTCTTTTGGACTTTCTACTGGCTTTGGTACCTTTATGGACTCCTAATTTGCAACCGCGGATTGATGGATGGTTTATACTCTGTGGATGGCACTGTTCCTGTATAACGGACCATTGTGGGAAGGTGGAAACCATTCACCCATACAACCAACTGCCTCTGGACACGCAGCGCTGGATCAGCACCTGGATCTGCCACTACTAAGTACATTCCCCTACAGGTACATGCAACTCCTAAATGGATAACAGTAATGCGACACACCCATGGACATGAATCTAATGCAACCACTACCAGCTACAGTTCCACAATACACACAGCTTCAACCTTGTTGGTTACTGATGCAGCCACCCGTGTACAGAGGAGAACACTGGAAACAGTCAGATATGGCACGAACTGGAGCAAACGACAGGGACACTGATGTGCTTGTTGCCCCTAAGTCTGTCACTAAACGTGTTGTGTATTCAAGGGATCGACTTATGGAGCTGAGCAGGATGAAGGCTACTACAGCTGTGGACATACCACTTATTCCCCGTGAAGTGTGGAGACCTTTCAGAGGCTGCAGAGCAGGAAAAAAGGTGAAGTCCAGGAGAAGAAGGTTTAAACCTGCAGTCCCATCCATTATCATGGGTAATGTACGCTCGCTGGGAAATAAGACGGATGAACTTCTAGCTCTGTGTAAAACCCAGATGGAGTTCAAGGAATGCAGTCTCATGTGCTTCACAGAAACCTGGTTACATGTGGATGTTCCTGATTCAAGTGTTTTGATTCCAGGGTTTCACATGGTCCGGGCTGATAGAGACAAAGCTAAGTCTGGTAAGAAGAAGGGTGGTGGGGTGATATTATACATTAATAACAGATGGTGCAATCAGCGTCATATTACTGTTAAGGAAAGTCACTGCAGTCAAAACATTGAACTCTAAAGCCCCCGTCTCACATAGCGATCTCGCTAGCGAGATCGGTGCTGAGTCACTAGTTTTGTGACGCAGCAGCGAGCTCACCAGCGATATCGCTGTGTGTGACATTCAGCGACGATCAGCCCCCCTGCCGGGTACCGCTGATAGTCGCTGAAATGTCAGGACATTTTTTTGATCGCTGGTCTCCCGCTGACAGGCACGCATCGCTGCGTGTGACAGGGGGAGACCAGCGATCCGCTGGTAACCAAGGTACACAGCGGGTTACCAGGCGCGGGGCTGTGCCTAGAAACCCGCTGTGTACCTTGGATACCAGCTCCCTGATGCAGGGAGCTGGTAACCAAGGTACACAGCGGGTTTCCAGGCACCGCGCAGCGCCTGGAAACCCGCTGTGTACCTTGGTTACCAGCTCCCTGCATCAGGGCGCTGGTATCCAAGGTACACTGCGGGTAACTAAGCGATGTTACCCGCAGTGTCCCTTGTACTGATCGCTGCCTGAGCTGCCTGTTTGGCAGCTCAGCAGCGATAATGTAGCGATACACCAGCGATCCTGATCGTTGTCGGGATCGCTGGTGTATCGCTATGTGAGACCCAGCCTTTAGCAGTTGGCCTCAGACCCTACTATTTACCTAGAGAATTTTCCATTTGCATTACAGTAGTCCTGTATATCCCTCCATCTGCAAACCAAGAGGCGGCTGGGGTAATATTGTCAGGGGTGTTAGACCGCATTCAGACAAAGCACCCAAACTCGTTAACTGTAATCTCTGGGGACTTTAACAGAGCCATGATCTCAAAGGCTCTTGCAAAGTTCTATCAATATGTAAAATGTGCCACAAGAGACAGCAGTATATTGGATCTCCTCTATGCGAATGTTAAAGACGCCTATTCATCGTCTGCATTACCCCCTCTGGGGAAATCAGACCACAACCTCATACTATTGTCTCCATCATACCAACCTGTTGTCAGTAAACAGCCAGCCACAATAAAATTAATTAGGAAGTGGACTCCAGCAGCATAAGAGGCTCTACGAGACTGATTTGACCTCACAGACTGGGAGGTGATATGCGACAGGGGAGAGCATCATGATGTAAATGATATTGTCGGGCGAGTAACGGATTATATAAATTTTTGTACTGACACTGTTGTGCCAGCTAAAAAGATTTGATGTTATGCAAATAACAAGCCTTGGATTACAAAAGAATTGAAACACTTACTAAACAAGAAAAAACTGGCATTTAAAATGAAGAATACTAAGAAACTGAAATTGATACAAAGGGACTTAAAAGGGAATATTAAGAATGCCCGTGAGGCGTTCCGAATTAAATTAGAAAATAAATTGTCACAGAACAATTCCATGGAGGTGTGGTCAGGCATGAAACAGCTAACTGGGTTTAAGGCAAAGTCGGAGCATGGGGAAGTGGATCTGCCCTGGGCTAATGAAATGAATGAGTTTTTCAACAGATTCACCAACGCAAGCACAGTGTCATCAGAAATGGGGGATGGATCCGGGAAAATATCTGCAGCATTGACATTGGGGGATAAGCTGCCTGCTTTCACTGTCTCCCAAAGCGACGTGAGAAGACAGTTTAGCAGACTTGTTATTGGCAAAGCAGCTGGGCCTGATGGCCTCAGCCCACGTGTCCTCAGAGCATGTGCAAACCAACTGTGTACTGTCTTCCAGCACCTGTTTAACTGGAGCCTTCAATCACAGGGGGTACTAGAACTGTGGAAGACGACCTGCCTGGTGCCGATTCCTAAGACCACTTTTCCAAATTCCCTACACGACTATCGTCCAGTGGCCTTAACATCGCATGCTATGAAGTCCTTGGAGAGAATAATACTTGCCTACTTGTGCCCGAGGGTGAGGGCCTACACTGACCCCCTGCAGTTTGCGTACCAGCAGAGATTGGGGGTGGATGATGCTGTAGTGTCTCTGCTACATACAATGCATTCGTTCTTGGACAATGATGGAACCGCAGTGTGCGCCATGTTCTTTGACTTCTCAAGTGCTTTCAATACCCTACAGCCGCTCTTACTACGTAATAAGTTGACTGATAAGGCGGTAGATGAGGGGATGGTGAACTGGATAAGAGACTACCTGACAGACAGGCCGCAGTTTGTAAGGATGGGAGCGGTGGTATCTGGCAGTGTACGGAGCAGTGTTGGAGCCCCTCAGGGTACAGTGCTGTCAATCTTCCTCTTCTCATTGTATACAGCTGACTTTCAGTATAAATCTGATTTTTGTCACCTCCAAAAATTCTCAGATGACTCCGTGATTGTAGGAGGCATTGTGGGGGGCCGGGGGGAGGAGGAATATAGAAGGGTGGTTTCAAACTTTGTGGATTGGTGTCAGACTAACTGTCTAGAACTAAATGTAAAGAAAACCAAGGAGATGGTGGTGAGTTATAGAAGGAAAAAGGAGGATTACTTACCGATCACCATTGCTGGCCAGGAGGTTGAGATTGTTGAGAGCTACAAATATTTGGGGGTTCACCTTGACAGTAAACTCGATTGGAGGTGTCATACAGAAAAGGTTTACAAGAAGGGAATGAGCAGACTGTACTTTCTGCGGAAGCTCAGGTCGTTCAATGTGTGCAGTAAAATGCTGTTGTTCTACCAGTCCGTTGTAGCAAGCGCCATCTTTTTTGCTATCATTTGCTGGGGCAGTAGTGTGCGAGTAGCTGATGCTAATAAGCTCAACAAACTTATCAAGAAGGCAAGTGCAGCTGTTGGCCTCCATCTTGACTCTTTTGAGGAGGTATTGGAGGATAGAATTCAGAAGAAGAGTAGGGCTATAATGAACAATAATACACACCCACTATACGAGCTGTTCTGGAATCAGAAGAGCACATTCAGCAGCCGTCTAATCCTATTAAGGTGCAAGAAGGAGAAATTCAGGAAATCGTTTGTACCTACTGCTATGGGGATGTATAATAATTTCCTAAGGGTGGTAGAAAATAATGACTGATGGCTGGTGTACTAATGTCAATTAACATTGTCTTATATACACCTGAACTACACACTTTTATTTATTATGTAATGTTGGTATACCTGTGCAAGATTTGTGTCCTAATATTTTATGTACTGCTGTTTGTATTGCTGCTGTAATACTGTAATTTCCCCCCGGGATCAATAAAGTGTAGCGTATCGTATAATACATCTCCCCAAAAAATACACTGTATTGGAGGTTACGTTTCGCTGTTATCATTCGGTGGTGTACAGAAGTTTGCCCCAATCCAGGTCTAGTTAATTTTTATAAGAGTCAGCCTGTCAGCATTTTCAGTTGACAGGCGGATGCGTTTATCAGTTATTATTCCACCAGCGGCACTAAAAACCCACTGACAAAACGCTAGCAGCAGGGCAGGCCAGGACCTCCAAGGCGTAGAGAGCCAGTTCATGCCACGTGTCCAGCTTGGATACCGAATAATTAAAAGGCACAGAGGAATCACGGTGGACGTTGGTACAGTCAGCAAGGTAATCTTTCAACATATTCCCAAACTTTCCAGTCCTTGTGACAGTACCCCGCGACTCTGGGACAGGGCGATGGGAGGGTCTGAGAAAAGTGTCCCAGAACTTTGCCAGTGTTACCCTGCGTCTGCTGAATTGGAGTTGTGTCTCTCTCGCCTCTACTCCTTGGTTGTTCAATGAACTGTGACCTCTGCCGCCAGCGTTTTCAGATGGGAATTTTTTCAGTAATTCCGCAACAATGGCGCTCTGGTACTGCATCATTTTCATACAACTATCTGACTCTAGAAGAAGAGATTGAAAGTTCTCCTTGTAGCGTGGGTCTAGAAGTGTCACAAACCAGTAATGAGTGTCAGCACAAATTTTGATAATGCAAGGGTCATGGGAAAGGCAGCGCAACATAAAGTCTGCCATGCGTACCAGACTGCTAACTGGCAAGACTTCAGTGTCCTCACCAACAGGATGACTGACCATGCTGTCCTCCTCTTCTTCCTCCTCCTCCTCCCTGTCCTCAGGCCATCCACGTTGAACAGACGGTATGACAGTTGTGCTTGTAGTACTATATGTAGCGCATGAAAGTAGCTCCTGTTATTTCTCCTCCTCCTCTTCCTCATTGTCATCACATCCACGTTGGGATAACATGAGGCTGGGCTGTGTGTAATCACCCTGAATGATTCCTTGCTCCATCTCATCGTGCTCCGCCTGCAATGCATCCTATTTCATTGTGAGCAGAGAGCTTTTCAGAAGCGGATTGGTGATGCTAATTAAGTCGTCATTGCCGCTCACCATCTTGGTGGACTCCTCAAAGTTTTGTAGGATGGTACATATGTCTGACATCCATGTCCACTCCTGAGGTCTTATGTGTGTAGTATGAACTGAATACCGATGGTCTTGTTGATGCTGGTACTCAACAACTGCCCTCTTTGCTCACAAATCCTTTCCAGCATATGTAGTGTAGAGTTCCAACGAGTGTGGATATCACACACCAGTCGGTGATTTGAAAGCTGAAAACGCTGCTGAAGCATGACAAGGGCGGCGGAAGCTGTAGCTGACTTTCTAAAATGGGCACACAGGTGGCGTACTTTCACAAGCAGATCCGGAAGCTCCGGTATGTTTTGAGAAACCGCTGAACCACGTGGTTAAGCACATGGGTCAGGCATGGTACGTGTGTGAGTTCACCTCGCCTCAGAGCCGCCACCAGGTTCCAGCCATTGTCACGCACAACCATGCCTGGCTGTAGGTTCAGCGGTGTCAGCCACATATCTGCCTGCTCTTTCAGAGCTGCCCATAACTCTTCAGCATTGTGCGGTTTGTCACCTAATCATATTAGCTTCAGCACAGCCTGTTGCCGCTTGGCTGAGGCAGTGCTGCAGTGCTTCCAGCTTGTGACTGATGTGGTCATTTCGGAGATGCAGGCTGAAGAGGAGAAGGAGGATGACGTGCAGGAGCTGTAGACAGTGGGGGCAACCTTGATTGACCTAGGGCCCGCAATCCTCGGCGTTGGTAGGACGTGTTCCATCCCAAGGTCCGACTGGGTCCCGGCTTCCACTATGTTAACCCAGTGTGCCGTCAGCGAGATGTACCATCCCTGCCCAGATGTACTTGTCCACGTGTCCATGGTTAAGTGTACTTTCCCAGTAACTGCATTGCTGAGGGCACAGGTAATGATGTGGGACACATGGTTGTGTAATGCCGGGATGGCACACTGGGAGAAATAGTGTCCACTGGGGACAGACTACCTTGGGACGGCCGCCGCTATCAGGTTGCGGAAAGCTTCCGTCTCCACGAGCCTAAAAGGCAACATTTCGAGTGCAAGCAGACTAGAAATGTGTGAATTTAGTTGCCTGTGCAGCGTTAGCTGCGTATTTCCTCTTGCATTCCAATGCCTGGTGAATGGACAACTGAAGGCTGCGCTGGGACGTGGACGTGCTTGATGATGGTGGTAGTTGAGTGTGTGCAACGACAGGTGCAGGGCAGGAGGCATCTTCGCAGGCACCATGGACAGGGGATTGGCTTCCACGCACAACAGTGGAAGAAGCAGTGTTGTCACCCGCAGACACTGTTCCTGGACCTTCGGGTTCGGCCCACAAAGTCGGGTACTTTGCTGCCATGTGCCAGATCATGCTGGTGGTGGTCAGGCTGGTAGTTTTGCTTCCTCTGCTGATGTTAGCATGGCTGTTTGAGGTTATCGGCAGAGTCTTTAAAAAAACTACCAGACTAACAGTTGTACTGACAACTTCTGTCGTGTTAGTGTTGCGAAGAACAGTTGCCCGCCTTCTGTCTGCGGGAAACACAGTGCTTCTTCCTGCCTGTCGTGGTGCTACGCCTCCCTCCCCCTGTGTGCTGCTGTCCTCGCTCTGCATGTCCTCCTGCCAGGTTGGGTCAGTTACTGTATCATCCACCACCTCCTCTTCCTGTTCCTCCTCCTGACTTTCTGGCAATTGTGTCTCATCATCGTCCACCTCTTATGACACGTTCCCACCGTCGCCCTTGTGTGAACCTGGCTGCTCTAATATTTGGGCATTGCTACATACAATCTCAGTTTGTCCCGCTTCACGTGGATCGGGTGAGAGGCCCGAATCTATATATGGAAAAGTGAACAGCTCTTCGGAGTGTCCAAGTGTGGAATCACTTGTCTCTGGGCACTCGGCATGGGAGGAGGAAGGAGGATCAGGATGAGGAATATGTGGTCCAGACTCACGGCTACTCAGACTTGACTGAGTGGAAGACAGGGTGCTGGTGGTGGTGGCAAAGTGACTGGAAGCATTATCCGACATCCAACCAACTACCTTTTCATGCTGCTCTGGTTTCAAGAGTGCTGTTCTGCCATCCCCTATGAATTCTGACAGGAATGTTACAAGAAGATGTGGGTGTTTGTTGTGGCACAATTACAGCTTGCCCACGGCCTCTGCATGCACCATCATCATCACGTCCACTTCCCCGTCCCTTGCCACACACCATTCCCATTTTAAATGTAGTACAATAATTTACACGTTCAATACAAAAGGATGAACTGTGAGCAAACTTAGGCCGGCGTCACACACAACGACAAAAAATCGGTCCGTTTTAGACGGTCGATTGTCGGATCAAAATGCAAACATCACACATCCTTCTGGCATCCGATTTTCCTTCAAAGATGCGATTTATTCGCATGTGTGTGTACCTTGTAACATCCGATTTTCATCCGACTTGCGAGATTTTCTCGCAGGCTTGCAAAACTGACATATAATGGATCCAAAAGAATAGTATTTCAATCACAAAAAAAAGAATAGATATATACACATAGAACACATATATATATATACATGTCATTGTGACATGTATATATACATATATTTATAGTTCCTAGACTTCTACATACTGTTATAGCCGCTAATTCAATTGCCGGCTTTTGTGAAATCACAGAAGCCGACATGAAATGATACATTGTTTCCACACAATTAACCATGTCATTTCCTGTATTTTGATATTTGTTTAGAACTTTCAATTACATGAGTGTATTTGTGCAAAATTTCAGACATGTAGGGTTAATTAAAGGTGTAATTTCGTAGAAAAAAAATGCGTGGGCTCCCGCTGTATTTTCTCCACCAGACAGACAAAGCAAGCGAGTGGGGGCAGATAATAACAGCCTAGGGAGGGTACATTTTTTGTGCCCCCACTGGCTACTAACATCTGCCCCCAGACACCCCAGAAAGGGCAAATCTATAATTAGATTCACCCTTTCTGGCACTTTGCCCGTCTATTCCCATTGCCCTGTAGCGGTGGCGAATGGGTTAATAATCTCACCTTAATGTCACCTTAGTATTGAAAGGTGACCTTAAGGCAGGTTAATAATTGAGAGCTGTCAATTAGACAACTATCAATTATTAATCCTATTGTATGATAGAAAAATCAAACACACACAGTTTAATAAAAAAGAAGTTTAATGAAATAATCACACAGTTTTTGAAAATATTTTATTTTCCTGCTAAAACCATTTCCTGTAATAAAAATAAAATAAAAAAGCAAAATTATACTTACCAATCCGATGTACAGTCAGGTCCCATGCTGTAATCCATCAGAAAGGGTTAAGAGGTTACAGTTAGCAGGGAGATAATTCTGTCTCCTAGCTGTAACCCCCTGAATGAATAAGTTCCTCTACCACAGAAAGTAGAGGAAGTGATTCATGAATGGAGCTTAATTGATTTATTGGCAATTTAACTTTAGTGACCTGACCTAAAGGGAAAGTGGACACAATCAATAAAGCTTCATTCATGAATCACATCCTCTCCTGTCGCCAGGAGAGGAACTTATTCATTCAGGAGCTTTGAGCTGAGCATGCAGGATTACTTGCACTGCTTGGCTCAAAGCTAGTTAACCCTTTGTGAAGGATTACAGCGTGGGACGTGACAGATTGCCAGATAGGTAAGAATAATGTTGTTTTATTATTTTATATTTATTTTAAAAGAACAAGGGCTTCGAACGGATTAAGAGTGAAATAAAAGATGGTCAAAAATATGTGTTTTTATTTCATTAAAATTATTTATTCTTAAAGTGTGTGTGTGTTTTTTTATTTACTTCAATAGCATTAATAATTGATAGTTGTCTAATTGACAGCTCTCAATTATTAACCTGCCTTAAGGTCACCTTTCAATACTAAGGTGACATTAAGGTGAGATTATTAACCCATTCGCCACCGCTACAGGGCAATGGGAATAGACGGGCAAAGTGCCAGAAAGGGCGAATCTAATTATAGATTTGCCCTTTCTGGGGTGTCTGGGGGCAGATGTTAGTAGCCAGGGGGGCACAAAAAAAAAGTACCCTCCCTAGGCTGTCATTATCTGCCCCCACTCGCTTGCTTTGTCTGTCTGGTGGAGAAAATACAGCGGGAGCCCACGCATTTTTTTGTCAACGAATTTACACCTTTAATTAACCCCTACATGTCTGAAATTTAGCACAAATACATGTAACGGGTCTGGTAGGTGAAACCACTGAGCTTTATTATACAAGACAGTATACTTGTAAGAGAGCAGGTGGCGCCTGGGGAATACGGACAGGAATTCACGGGAAGTGACCAGGGCAGTCTCTGGGTAGGCAGGTTGTCACGGCAAGTGACCAGGGCAGTCTCTGGGTAGGCAGGTTGTCACGGCAAGTGACCAGGGCAGTCTCTGGGTAGGCAGGTTGTCACGGCAAGTGACCAGGGCAGTCTCTGGGTAGGCAGGTTGTCACGGCAAGTGACCAGGGCAGTCTCTGGGTAGGCAGGTTGTCACGGCAAGTGACCAGGGCAGTCTCTGGGTAGGCAGGTTGTCACGGCAAGTGACCAGGGCAGTCTCTGGGTAGGCAGGTTGTCACGGCAAGTGACCAGGGCAGTCTCTGAATATACAGGCTTATACGACCTGAGATGTTGGAGCCTCCTGGTAGGCTGCAGTCCGATGGCAGATGATCGCTCCCAAGCGAGCAGGCAAGAGTCTCTGGAGTAGCCGGTGATCACTGCTGATGAAGTCCGAACCTTCGGATAGAGCTGCAGTCGGATGGCAGATGATCGCTCCCAAGTGAGCAGGCAAGAGTCTCTGGAGTAGCCGGTGATCACTGCTGATGAAGTCCGAACCTTCGGATAGAGCTGCAGTCGGATGGCAGATGATCGCTCCCAAGTGAGCAGGCAAGAGTCTCTGTAATAGCCGGGGATCACTGCAGGTGATGTCCGAACCTCCGGGAGGACTGCAGTCAGATGGCAGACAGCAAACAGACAGGTAACAGGCAGGCAACTGGAAACAGGAGCTGAGGGCTGAAGCAGAGTTATACAGTGCAACAACAACATTGCACGGGCACCTCCATTAAGGAGGAAGCCCTTAATATAGGGTGGAGTCCTCCGGCATTGGCCGGAGACTAATTTGGAAAATGCGCGCGGCTCCTTTAAGAGCTGGGGAGGGTGCGGGCGCGCGCCCTAAGTCCAGCAGCAGGGAAGGAGCGCGCGGGCCCAGCAGGGTGGAAGGAGGACGCCGAGGATGCTGAGGGCGCTGAGGATGCTGGGGGCGCTGAGGACGCAGAGCGCTGGTAAGGGGAACGGCGTCCCTGCCTGGCAGAGGGTCGGGACGCCGATGCTACAGTACCCCCCCCTCTAAGCCCCCCCTCTTTAGGCCAGAAAGAAATTTAGCTAGGATGAGAGGGGCATGGATGTTCTCCCGAGGCTCCCACGTTCTCTCCTCAGGACCAAACCCCTTCCAATCCACCAAAAAATAAGTCTTTCTTCCTACCCTTTTTGTGGCCAGAATGTTCTCTACCTCAAATTCATCATCAGCAGACACAGGAGCAGGAGGTGTACCTGTAGACTTGAAAAAAGAGTTAAGTACCACAGGTTTGAGGAGAGACACATGAAAAGAGTTAGGAATTCGCAAATTGGCCGGGAGTTTCAATTTATAGGACACTGGGTTGATCTGCCTGATGACCTCAAAAGGACCGATAAACCGAGGACCTAACTTGTAGGAAGGAATTTTGAGCCGAACATATTTGGACGAAAGCCAGACTTTGTCCCCAGGACGGAATTGAGGAGGATCCAGACGTTTCTTGTCAGCATGTCTTTTCATGCGCTCGGATGACTGAATGAGTGCGGACCGGGTACTCTCCCAGATGGAGGAGAATTCTCTAACCAGAGATTCCGCAGCTGGATTGTCCACAGAGATGGAAACGGGGACAGGAATCCGAGGGTGCTGACGGAAGACTATAAAAAACGGAGACTTGGTGGACGATTCGCTCTCGTGATTATTGTAAGAGAATTCGGCCCAAGGCAGGAGCTCCACCCAATCAGAATGATGAGCATTAACGAAGTGTCGGAGATAGCTGGTCAGATTCTGATTTATTCGCTCAACTTGTCCATTGGACTGTGGATGGTAAGCGGAGGAGAAATCCAAGGTGACGTCTAGTAACTTACAAGTAGCTCTCCAGAAACGTGAGGTGAACTGTACCCCACGATCCGACACAATGTGACGAGGCAAACCATGGAGACGGAAGATGTGGCGGATAAAGTCTTTAGCCAACTCGGGTGCAGACGGAAGACCTGGGAGAGGAATGAAGTGAGCCATCTTGGAAAAGCGGTCAGCGACCACCCAAATGACCGTACAACCGGCAGAGACGGGCAGATCCGTAATGAAGTCCATGGCTATATGTTGCCAGGGAGCAGCGGGTACAGGAAGCGGAAGAAGACGGCCGGCAGGCAGGTGTCTCGGAACTTTGTTGCGGGCACAGGAGACACAGGCAGAAACAAAGTCTATTACGTCTTTGTGCAGGGTAGGCCACCAATAATGCCGGGTAATGAGTTGGAGGGTCTTTTTCTGACCAGCGTGGCCAGCGAGTTTAGACGAATGACCCCAATGTAGAATTCTCTTCCGATCAGTCTCTGATACGAACGTCTTACCAGGAGGGAGACGGTTTAGACTCACGGGAGCCACCTGCATCACTCTGGCGGGATCGATGATATGTTTAGGCTCATCTTCGAGATCCGACACCAGGAAGGACCGGGACAAGGCATCCGCCTTGATGTTTTTGTCAGCCGGGCGAAAATGCAAAAGAAAATCAAAACGGGCAAAAAACAAGGACCACCGGGCTTGACGAGGGTTAAGTCTCTGAGCATGCTTAAGGTAAGACAGATTTTTGTGGTCCGTGTAGATGATTACCGGATGAAGAGCCCCCTCGAGTAGGTAACGCCACTCCTCCAATGCCAACTTAATGGCCAATAACTCTCGATCTCCTATGGAGTAGTTGCGCTCGGAGGAGGAGAAGAGTTTGGAGAAGAAACCACAGGAAACCATCTTCCCGGATGAAGATTTTTGAGTAAGTACCGCTCCGGCTCCAGCAGAGGAAGCGTCCACCTCCAGGAAGAACTGCTTGTTGCCGTCCGGGCGATGCAGCACTGGAGCGGAAGAGAAGGCTTGTTTCAAGGAAAGAAAGGCCTCCTCTGCTTCGGGCGTCCACTGTTTGGGGTTAGCATCCTTGCGGGTGAGCGCTGAGATTGGAGCAGTCCTGGAAGAGAAGTGCGGTATGAAGAGACGGTAATAGTTAGCGAATCCCAGGAACCGCTGAATGGCCTTCAACCCCTCTGGTTGGGGCCACTTCTCGATGGCAGACAGTTTCTCCGGATCCATTCGTAGGCCTGTCTGAGAGATAATGTAGCCCAGAAACGGAAGCGAGGTCTGCTCAAAGAGGCACTTCTCATATTTGGCGAAGAGGTGATTCTGCCTGAGCCTGAGCAGAACCTGACGAACATCCCTCCGGTGAGACTGGAGATCCGGAGAGAAGACCAAGATGTCGTCAAGGTACACCACAACGCAGGAGTAGAGGAGGTCCCGGAAGATGTCATTGACCAACTCCTGAAAGACTGCTGGAGCATTACAGAGACCAAAGGGCATAACCAGATACTCGTAGTGGCCATCCCGGGTGTTGAATGCCGTCTTCCATTCATCTCCTCGACGGATACGAACCAGGTTGTATGCTCCACGAAGATCCAGTTTAGTGAAGACTCTAGCCCCTCTAAGACGATCAAACAACTCCGGAATGAGCGGAAGAGGGTACTTATTCTTCACCGTGATCAAATTTAGGCCTCTGTAGTCAATACAGGGACGGAGAGATCCGTCTTTCTTTTTTACAAAAAAAGAAACCTGCTCCCGCGGGGAAGGTAGATTTCCGGATGAATCCTTTCGCTAAATTCTCCTCGATATATTCTGACATCGACCTGGTCTCTGCAGCGGACAATGGGTAAATACGCCCACGGGGAGGCGTAGTACCGGGTAGCAGGTCGATCGGGCAATCATATGGTCTATGCGGGGGTAATGTCTCTGCTTCCTTTTTATTAAAGACATCAGCGAATGACCAATATGGAATCGGGAGTCCAGGTAGATTAGCAGGTGTAGGAGAAGAACGGACGGGATGGACAGGCACCAGACACGTTTTATGACAGTCCTGTCCCCAGCGAAGAATCTCTCCATTCTGCCAGTCGAGCACGGGTGCATGTTTTTGGAGCCAAGGCAGACCTAGTAAGAAAGCATGAGAGAGTCCAGGTAAAACATGAAATGAGATGCTCTCAGAATGCAACATTCCCACCTGCAGGGTTATGGCTTCGGTGATAAGTTGGATGGGACGAGGTAGGAGACCCCCATCCACAGCAGCAACAGATACTGGTTCAACCAGAGGTTTGGTGGGAATGCGATACTTCTCTACTAGAGCCTGTGAAACAAGATTCCCAGCTGCTCCAGAATCAAGTTGGGCCAGTTCGAAGTAACGGTTCTTACCGATGAGAATAGAGACAGACAGCAGCAGAGATGAAGAGGATTTATTCTGGTCTAGGTGGACCTCTCCGAGCGAACCTAGACACAGGCGTTTCCCGACCTCTCCGGACAGGTACGGATCCAGTGCTCCTTACTGCCACAGTAGAAGCAACTCCTTTCGGCTCGGCGTGAGTCCTGACGGGCTTTGACCATCTTGGTCTGGTCGACCTGCATAGGCTCAGCAGTGTGCATCTGGGGAGAAACGGAAGGGGTTATAGGTCTCTGAAACGAGGGTGCAAGACGAGGAAACCTTCTCTCACGGGTGACCTCTTTGGCACGTTCCTGGAACCGTAGATCAATTCGATTGGCAAGATTTATTAAATCATCAAGGGAGATTGGAATGTCCCGACCGGCAAGTTCATCTTTAATACGGCCGGACAGACCCTCCCAGAAGACCGAAATCAGGGCGTTATTGTCCCAAGCCAACTCTGAGGCTAGAGTACGGAACCGTATGGCATATTGACCAACGGTGAGACTCTCCTGACGGAGACGCAACAGAGATGATGCAGAGGAGGTCTTCCGTCCAGGTTCGTCGAATACCTTCCGGAAGGCCGAGAGAAAAGCAGGCAGGTCAGATACCAGAGGATCTTCTCTCTCCCAGAGAGGATTAAGCCAGGCCAGAGCCTCTCCGGTGAGATGGGACATGATGAAGGCAACTTTGGCCCGGTCAGAGTTAAACTGGTGTGCCAGGAGTTCGAAATGCAGGGTGCACTGGTTAATGAAACCACGAGCCAGAGCAGGGTCGCCTCCAAACCTAGGAGGAGCTGAAAGTCGGGGTCCAGGAATGGAAACCACGGAATTGGGAAGCAGCGAGGCTGCCGGATTGTGAGTCATGGCTCCAGCGGTGGTTGCTGGTGATGAATTCAGAGTGTCCAGGCGGGAATTGACGTTCCGCAGGTGACCCAGGATGGCCTCCTGTTGCGACCTCTGGCGAGATAGTTCATGACACAATTCCGGGAGTGAAGGGGTTTGGGTGCCACCGGGTTCCATGGCCCGAGCAAACTGTAACGGGTCTGGTAGGTGAAACCACTGAGCTTTATTATACAAGACAGTATACTTGTAAGAGAGCAGGTGGCGCCTGGGGAATACGGACAGGAATTCACGGGAAGTGACCAGGGCAGTCTCTGGGTAGGCAGGTTGTCACGGCAAGTGACCAGGGCAGTCTCTGGGTAGGCAGGTTGTCACGGCAAGTGACCAGGGCAGTCTCTGGGTAGGCAGGTTGTCACGGCAAGTGACCAGGGCAGTCTCTGGGCAGGCAGGTTGTCACGGCAAGTGACCAGGGCAGTCTCTGGGTAGGCAGGTTGTCACGGCAAGTGACCAGGGCAGTCTCTGGGTAGGCAGGTTGTCACGGCAAGTGACCAGGGCAGTCTCTGGGTAGGCAGGTTGTCACGGCAAGTGACCAGGGCAGTCTCTGGGTAGGCAGGTTGTCACGGCAAGTGACCAGGGCAGTCTCTGGGTAGGCAGGTTGTCACGGCAAGTGACCAGGGCAGTCTCTGGGTAGGCAGGTTGTCACGGCAAGTGACCAGGGCAGTCTCTGAATATACAGGCTTATACGACCTGAGATGTTGGAGCCTCCTGGTAGGCTGCAGTCCGATGGCAGATGATCGCTCCCAAGCGAGCAGGCAAGAGTCTCTGGAGTAGCCGGTGATCACTGCTGATGAAGTCCGAACCTTCGGATAGAGCTGCAGTCGGATGGCAGATGATCGCTCCCAAGTGAGCAGGCAAGAGTCTCTGGAGTAGCCGGTGATCACTGCTGATGAAGTCCGAACCTTCGGATAGAGCTGCAGTCGGATGGCAGATGATCGCTCCCAAGTGAGCAGGCAAGAGTCTCTGTAATAGCCGGGGATCACTGCAGGTGATGTCCGAACCTCCGGGGAGGACTGCAGTCAGATGGCAGACAGCAAACAGACAGGTAACAGGCAGGCAACTGGAAACAGGAGCTGAGGGCTGAAGCAGAGTTATACAGTGCAACAACAACATTGCTCGGGCACCTCCATTAAGGAGGAAGCCCTTAATATAGGGTGGAGTCCTCCGGCATTGGCCGGAGACTAATTTGGAAAATGCGCGCGGCTCCTTTAAGAGCGGGGAGGGTGCGGGCGCGCCCTAAGTCCAGCAGCAGGGAAGGAGCGCGCGGGCCCAGCAGGGTGGAAGGAGGACGCCGAGGATGCTGAGGGCGCTGAGGACGCTGGGGGCGCTGAGGACGCAGAGCGCTGGTAAGGGGAACGGCGTCCCTGCCTGGCAGAGGGTCGGGACGCCGATGCTACAATACACTCATGTAATTGTAAGTTCTAAACAAATATCAAAATACAGGAAATTACATGGTTAACTGTGTGGAAACAATGTATCATTTCATGTCGGCTTCTGTGATTTCACAGAAGCTGGCAATTGAATTTGCGGCTATTACAGTATGTAGAAGTCTAGGAAATATAAATATACATATATATACATGTCACAATTACATATATATATATATTATATATATATTATATATATATATATATATGTATTCTATGTGTGTATATCTATTCTTTCTATTCTTTATTAAAGCTGTCAGTGTGATTTTACAGTATAGCCGGGGATGAATTGCCGGCTTTTCGAAAGGACACCGATGCGATTTCATCGCAAGTCACACATGCGGTCCGTTTGTAATCAGATTTTTCATCGCTCCCATAGACTTGCATTGGCGATAGTCGACCCACAATCGGTGACAATCGCAGCATGCTGCGATTGCACACGGACGTTTAAAACGGACCACAAAAAATCTGATACTGGGAGCTGCTCCATAGATTAACATAGGGCAGACTGCAATACGATTTTTCATCGCATTGCAGTCGTCCGATTCTGTCGCCAGTGTGACGCCGGCCTTAGATGTGATCCGTGTGCGGGAAAAATGCTCTTTCAAATATCTGGACTGTCATTTTTTTTTAACAAATTGGTGTCAATACCTAGGGTAAGACACAGCAAAAACAGTGGAATGTAGCCCTCAAATGCCACAATTTTTAGCCCACAGATAGATCAGGCGTCTGACAGAGATACCACACTGTTCAATATGTTGTCTTTTTTTTTTTTTCTTTTTCCCCAAAACAGTGTATAGAAATAGAGTAAGACACAGCAAAAACTGTGGAATGTAGTCCTGAAATGCTACAATTTGTAGCACAAAGATAGATGAGGCGTCTGACGGAGATACCAGACTCTTCAATATGTGGAAAAAAATACCCAAAAACAAAAATTAGACAAAGGAGCAAGTAATAAATTAATATGTTCAAATTTTATTAAAAAATATACAGAAGACAACAGATAAAAATAAAAGATAAAACGTTCTTATAATAAAGGGATAGCGACACCTAAGTGCCACGTTCAAAAGTGTTGGCATACAGGTCCATCAAAACGCCAAAGCAGGGTCAAAAAAGATTTTTGGTCTCTAAAGAAAAAATTATACTCAACAAGATAGAATAATAATAGTGCACAATAAAATCAAAAACCCTTATATAAAAGAAGCCGATAAACATAATATACCGTATGTACTTGAGTATAAGCCGAGATTTTCAGCCCATTTTTTAGAGCTGAAAGTCCCCCTTTCGGCTTATACTCGAGTCATATACTGGGGGGTCCTATATACTCACCCACTCCTGGCGCGGTCTCTGCAGCCCCTGCTCTTCTCCCACAGTCTCCGGCGCCTGGGTTCAGCGGTCCTGTGGTACCGCTCATTAAAGTCATGAATATGCACATATTCATGATTTTAATGAGCGGTACCATGTGACCGCTGTAGTTAGGCATAGCGCCGGAGACCGTGGGAGAAGAGTATATTCCATATTCACCTGTCCCCGTTCCACCGCTGTGCGCCGCTGTGTCCTCGCGTCCTGTAGCTGTGAATGTTCAGGTCAGAGGGCGCAATGACGTGGTTAGTGCGCACCGCGCCCTCTGCCTGAGCATTCACTGCTAGAGGACCCGGAAGACAGCGGCGCGCTGCGGTGGAACGGGGACAGGTGAATATTGCAGATGCTGAGGCCTGAGCCAGCGGTGACACCGGCACCTGTCCCCAATAGTGCGCCGGTGTCCCCGCCTGCTCAGGACACCGGCACCTGGCCCCCAGCGACGAAAGGTGAGTATGTCATTTTTTTTTTCTTTCATTTGCAGCGGCAGCATAAGGGACCTTGTGGGGCATAATATATGGGGCAGCATATGGGGCACAATACATGGGGCAGAATATGGGGCATAATACATGTGGCAGCATATAGGGCACAATACATGGGCAGCATATGGGGCATAATACATGGGCAGCATATGGGGCATAATATATGGGGCAGAATATGGGGCATAAAACATGGGGCAGAATATGGGGCAGCATATGGGGCACAATCTATGGAGCATCTTGTGGGGCATAATACATGGGGCAGCATATGGGGCACAATACATGGGCAGCATATGGGGCATAATACATGGAGCAGAATATGGGGCCTAATATATGGGGCACAATACATGGGCAGCATGTGGGGCATAATACATGGGGCAGAATATGGGGCATAATACATGGGGCAGCATATGGGGCACAATCTATGGAGCATCTTGTGGGACATAATACATGGGCAGCATATGGGGCATAATACATGGGGCAGCATATGGGGCACAATCTATGGAGAATCTTGTGGGGCATAAAACATGGGGCAGCATATGGGGCATAATACATGGGGCAGCATATGGGACACAATCTATGGAGCATCTTGTGGGGCATAATACATGGGGCAGCATATGGGGCATAATACATGGGGCAGCATATGGGGCACAATCTATGGAGCATCTTGTGGGCATAATACATGGGGCAGCATATGGGGCATAATCTATGGAGCATCTTGTGAGGCATAATACATGGGGCAGCATATGGGGCATAATATATGGGGTAGCATATGGGGCATAATATATGGGGCAGCATATGGGGCATAATATATGGGGCAGCATATGGGGCTCCTGATTCAATATGGCTATTCAAAAACATTTTACCTACTTTAATTTTACTTTTATTGGTATCTATTTTTAATTTTGAAATTTACCAGTAGCTGCCTCATATTCCACCCTAGGCTTATAGTCGAGTAAATAAGTTTTCCCAGTTTTTTGTGGCAAAATTAGGGGGGTTGGATTATACTCGGGTCGGCTTATACTCGAGTATATACGGTATAAAGTGATAAGTGCAGCAGCGTGATCAAAGCAGACCTATAGATAAATAGAAGTCTATTTATAATTTAAAAAAAGGGTTATTAAAGACAAGTGCAAATAGGAGACAATACCATGTTTGTAGATATATAGGGCCCAGATAAGTACAAAAAGACCATATGGTCAGCTAGGCATACATATCATTCAATGCACCAACCTGATAAGGGATGTGGGAAGAGGAACCTCAACACGTGTTTCACAATTGTGCTTCTTCGGGGGGCATCTTCAATATGTGGCCAGTATTTTTAAAATTTTTACCCCCAAATAGTGTATTGAACTAGGGTAACAAACAGCAAAAAGAGTGGAATGGAGGCCTGAAATGCTACAATTTGTAGCACACAGATAGAATGAGGCATCTGAGGGAGATATCACACTCTTCAATATGTGGCCAGTATTTTTTAAATTTTTACCCCAAAATGTGTATTGAACTAGGGTAACAGACAGCAAAAACATGGAGTGGAGGCCTAAAATGCCATATTTTGTAGCCCACAGATAGATGAGACGTCTGACAGAGATAGCCCACTGTAAAATATCTGCCCTGTATTTTTTTGTTTCTTCCTGCACAATAGTGTATAGAACTAGGGTAAGACACAGCAAAAACAGTTTGATGGGTGCCTGAAATGCCAAAATTTGTAGCCCACAGATAGATGAGACATGTGACGGAGATAGCCCACTGTAAACACAACAAAAAATATTCTATGGAGGCCTGAAATGGCACAATTTTGACTGCAATGATATGCGATCCGTGTGGCGGACAAAACACGGTATAAAATATCTGCCCTGTAGCTAAATATTTTTTGGGCAGCAAAATAGTGTCAAGAAATTATACAACACACTCCAAAAAAATGTAACCCCTTAGTGACAGAGCCATTTTGCAGCTTAATGACAGGGCCAATTTTTACAATTCTGACCACTGTCACTTTATGAGGTTATAACTCTGGAATGCTTTAACGAATCCCGCTGATTCTGGATTGTTTTTTCGTGACATATTGTACTTCACGTTAGTGGTAAAATTTCTTTGATATGACTTGTTTTTATTTATGAAAAAAACGGAAATATGGCGAAAATTTTGAAAATTTAACAATTTTCAAACTTTAAATTTTTATGCCCTTAAATCAGAGAGATATGACACACAAATTTCTTAATAAATAACATTTCCCACATGTCTACTTTACATCAGCACAATTTTAGGACCAAAATTTTTTTTTGTTACGAAGTTATAAGGGTTAAAAGTTGACCAGCGATTTCTCATTTTTACAACACCATTTTTATTTTAGGGACCACATCACATTTGAAGTCACTTTGAGGGTCTATACGATAGAAAATACCCAAAAGTGACACCATTCTAAAAACTGCACCCCTCAAGGTGCTCAAAACCACATTCAAGAAGTTTATTAACCCTTTACGTGCTTCACAGGAACTGAAGCAATGTGGAAGGAAAAAATTAACATTTAACTTTTTTTGCAAAAACTTTACATCGGAACCTATTTTTTTTATTTTCACAACTGTTAAAAGAAAAAATGAACCACAAAATTTGTTGTACAATTTCTCCTGAATAAGCCGATACCCCATATGTGGGGGTAAACCACTTTTTGGGCGCACGGCAGAGGTCGCAAGGGAAGGAGCGACATTTGACTTTTTCAACGCAGAATTGGCTGGAGCCATGTCGCGTTTGTAGAGGCCCTGATGTGTCTATACAGTGGAAACCCCCACAAGTGACCCCATTTTGGAAATTATACCCCCTAAGGAACTTATCTAGATGTGTGGTGAGCACTTTGAACCTCCAAGTGCTTCACAGAAGTTTATAACATAGAACCGTGAAAATAAAAAATCATATTTTTTCCACAAAAATGATCTGTTCACCCCAATTTTTATTTTCCCAAGGGTAACAAGACCCCAAAAGTTTTTGTGCAATTTGTCTGAGTACGCTGATACCCCATATGTGGGGGTAAACCACTGTTTGGGTGCATGGCAGAGCTTGGAAGGGAAGGAGCGCCGTTTGACTTTTTCAACTCAGAATTGGCTGGACGCCATGTCGCGTTTGTAGAGGCCCTAATGTGTCTAAACAGTGGAAACCCCCCACAAGTGACCCCATTTTGGAAACTAGACCCCCTAAGGAACTTATATAGATGTGTGGTGAGCACTTTGAACCCCAAGTGCTTCACAGAAGTTTATAACTCCCGGGCATGAAAATAAAAAGTCATATTTTTTCCACAAACCTGATCGTTTAGTCCCCAATTTTTTATTTTCCCAAGGGTAACAGGAGAAATTAGACCACAAAAGTTGTTGTCCAATTTGTCCTGAGTACGCTGATACCCCATATGTGGGGTGGGACCACTGTTTGGGCGTACGGCAGGGCTTGGAAGGGAAGGAGCGCCGTTTGACTTTTTCAAACCAAAATTGGCTGGAATTGAAATTGGACGCCATGTCGCGTTTGGAGAGCCCCTGATACACCTAAACAGTCGAAACCACCCACAAATCACACCATTTTGGAAACTAGACCCCTTAAGGAACTTATCTAGATGTGTGGTGAGCACTTTGAACCCCCAAGTGCTTCACAGAAATTAATAAACGTAGAGCCGTGAAAATAGAAAATCATTTTTTTCCTCAAAAATGATTCTTTAGCCCGCTAATTTTTTTATTTTCCCAAGGGTAACAGGAGAAATTGGACCCAAAAAGTTGTTGTGCAAATTTTCCTGTGTACGCTGATACCCCATATGTGGGGTGAAACCACTGTTTGGGCGCATGGGAGTGCTTGGAAGGGAAGGAGCGCCATTTTGTAATGCAGACTTTGATGGAATGTTCTGCGGGCATCATGTTGTGTTTGCAGAGCCCTTGATGTAACTAAACAGTAGAAACCCCCTGCAAGTGACACCATTTTGGAAACTAGACCCCCCAAGGAGCTTATCTAGATGTGTGGTGAGCACTTTGAACCCCCAAGTGCTTCACAGAAATTTATAAACGCAGAGCCGTGAAAATGAAAAATCATTTTTTTTCTCAAAAATGATTTTTTTAGCCAGCTATTTTTTATTTTACCAAGGGTAAGAGGAGAAATTAGAACCCCAAAATTGGTGTGCAATTTGTCCTGAGTACGCTGATACCCCATATGTTGGGGTAAACCACTGTTTGGGCGCACGGCAGGGCTCGGAAGGGAGGGAGCGCCATTTGACTTTTTGAAAGCCACGTCGTGTTTGGAGACCCCCTGATGTGTCTAAACAGTGGAAACCCCCCACAAGTGACCCCATTTTGGAAACTAGACCCCTTAAGGAACTTATCTAGATGTGTGGTGAGCACTTTGAACCCCCAAGTGTTTCACAGAAATTTATAAACGCAGAGCTGTGAAATAATAAAAAATCATTTTTTTTCTCAAAAATGATTTTTTTAGCCAGCTATTTTTTATTTTCCCAAGGGTAACAGGAGAAATTAGAACCCCAAAATTGGTGTGCAATTTGTCCTGAGTATGCTGATAACCCATATGTTGGGGTAAACCACTGTTTGGGCGCACGGCAGGGCTCGGAAGGGAGGGAGCGCCATTTGACTTTTTGAACGCCACGTCGTGTTTGGAGACCCCTTGATGTGCCTAAATAGTGGAAATCCCTCAATTCTAGCTCCAACCCTAATCCCAACACACCCCTAATCCTAATCCCAACCCTAATCCTAACCTAAATCCCAACCCTAATTCCAACCCTAATTGTAACCCTAACCTTAATTGTAACCCTAACCCTAATTGTAACCCTAACCCTAATTGTAACCCTAACCCTAATTCTAACCCTAATTCTAACCCTAACCCTAAGGCTAGGTTCATTCTGCGTTTTACCAGCCCGTTCAACACATAGCGTTGACGGGCTGGTAACGGTATAGCATAACGCGATCGCGTTATGCTATACCCGCTAGCGCAGAGGAATCAGCAGATGATTCATCTGCGCTAGCGGTGACGGAGCCCAAACGCTGCAGCCCACGTCCGAGGCTCCGTCACTGAATGATGGCACGTCGCAAACGCATGCTGCTTTACGGCATGCATAATAATGTGAAATGCAGGGCGCACCAATTATACACAATTAAATAAGGAGGTGCAGATCGGTAGAAAAAACAACAGCTAAGTAAGAGAGAAAGGAACTACCGCAGTAATGCACACTACTCAGATAATGGAAAGTAGAAAAACAGTCAATTTATTGGTATACAAAGAGTAAAGTAAAACACAAGTAAAATCAGAGTGACTCTGGTCCCAAACGCCCGCCCCTAACCATGATCAAGGTATATAATGAATAATGTCTCAAAAATAACAAAAACATGAAAAATAACTGGAAAAACATATGATCATAAAATAAACATTTGGAAATATGTAATGGTCCACCTATGATGAGAGAACCTGTATGGATAGCAGAAAAAATATTAATGATACAAAAAATATATCAAATAATTATAAGCAAGTCCAAATAAGGGGTAAAATAGTCCCCCACCTGTGAACTAAAAAGATGGCTCCAAATCAATAATTGTGAAGAGAAACAAAAGCCATGAAAAAATCACTAGCACATGATATAAACCAGAACAAACCTCATGATAAAGGCATGAGAGAGCAAACGGGCAGTCAGGACCAGAGGACACCAAGGTCCCACGCGTTACGCCGCAGCCTGTGCGGCTTCCTCAGGGAAAGTGTGAAGACAAACGCCAACAGGGTTTAAATACCTTAAGAAGATGGAAACAAGGGAGTCAGCTGTGCGCTGTACCTGATAAGTCTGGCAGGAAGCAATTTGGGTGTGAGTCAGATGGCCAAAAAAAGAAGTGCAGACGTCTCTGCAGATATCTAAGTACCACGCATGCGTGCAGTGGAACGCAAATAGCGTCCACTGACACGCAAGTGTGGAGGTAGAGAGGATGAACTGCGCGTGCGCAACATCGGGTCAGAAGGCAAAAAAAAAAAAAAAAAAAGGCTAGTAAAGCAATAGCCCCATAGTGGGAGACAATCAGACCCCATTCATACCGAGAGCATACATATCTAGATTAACTAACGATGTTGAATCTTGTGAGCCTGTATGGAAGTAAGAGGAATGATTAGTTGAGAAAAATAAGGTAAATGAAAACATAAAGTAAAATAAACCATATTCTATGAAAATAAATAAATAATAAATAGTGAAAAAGCAATTAACAGGAAAAAATATATATAATGGAAAATAAATAATATCAAACAATAATAAATAAACATGGTAAGAGATCAAAAAATAAAAAATAATAAATAAAAATAAAAAATTAATAAATTAAAAAATTTATAAAAAATAATAAAGAATAATAGTAAATAAATGGAAAAAAAAATATACAAAATAAAAATAAAAAATAATAAGAAATAAATAAATAAAAAATTACAAAATAATAATGAATAATAAATAAAAAAAAAAAAAAAAAAAAAAATTTTTTTTTTTTTTTTGCACTTCTTTTTTTGGCCATCTGACTCACACCCAAATTGCTTCCTGCCAGACTTATCAGGTACAGCGCACAGCTGACTCCCTTGTTTCCATCTTCTTAAGGTATTTAAACCCTGTTGGCGTTTGTCTTCACACTTTCCCTGAGGAAGCCGCACAGGCTGCGGCGTAACGCGTGGGACCTTGGTGTCCTCTGGTCCTGACTGCCCGTTTGCTCTCTCATGCCTTTATCATGAGGTTTGTTCTGGTTTATATCATGTGCTAGTGATTTTTTCATGGCTTTTGTTTCTCTTCACAATTATTGATTTGGAGCCATCTTTTTAGTTCACAGGTGGGGGACTATTTTACCCCTTATTTGGACTTGCTTATAATTATTTGATATATTTTTTTATCATTAATATTTTTTCTGCTATCCATACAGGTTCTCTCATCATAGGTGGACCATTACATATTTCCAAATGTTTATTTTATGATCATATGTTTTTCCAGTTATTTTTCATGTTTTTGTTATTTTTGAGACATTATTCATTATATACCTTGATCATGGTTAGGGGCGGGCGTTTGGGACCAGAGTCACTCTGATTTTACTTGTGTTTTACTTTACTCTTTGTATACCAATAAAATTGACTGTTTTTCTACTTTCCATTATCTGAGTAGTGTGCATTACTGCGGTAGTTCCTTTCTCTCTTACTTAGCTTTACGGCATGCGTCGCGATGCGCCCTCAAATGGGGTGAATGGCAGCGTTAACGGACTGCGTTACACTGCGTTATACCGTGGTGTAACGCAGTCCGTCTAACGGACTGCCATAACGCAGTATGAACCCCGGTAGCCGAGACCCCAGAGAATATTTGCCCATCCCCCCCAGCACATAGCGGCACATAGCGGCGGGCGCACTGAGCATGCACCCGCCATTTTCTTCATCGCGCCGGCACCGGGGGACACCGGAGGGCCCTGGGGCCACATGCAGGGGATCGGGGGCCACATGGGGGTCCTGGGGACCCTTTTTCTCTGTCCTCTGATGTCCGATGACATCAGAGGACAGAGAAATTAAATGGCACAACTTTTTTTTTTTTTTTTGCGGTCGCCGTTATAGGGTTAATAACGGCGATCGCAACATCGGTGTCGGTAAAAACCGACCCGATTCATGTTCTCTGGGGTCTCGGCTACCCCGGAGAAAATGCGCCTCTGAGGGGCGCTATTCACTTTTTCCACAGCGCCGTTAATTAACGGCGCTGTGGTTTAAGTACCCTTAATGACCGCCGTTAAAAGGCGTATCGGCGGTCGTTAAGGGGTTAACAGTACCACAAAAATGTCAGAATTTTTTGCGCACTCAGATGTGATGGCTAGGATGGGAAAAAACATTTAAAATAGTTGGATTTTCACGCTGTACTATGAAAAGGATCTGGCTGTATTCTGCAGTGTCTACAAGCAAATGGAGAAAAAAAGAGGGCTCTGGAATAAAATAATCAGGATTAAGATGCAAAAAAAAAATTGCTGGCCACTGAGACTTAGGGCTATGTAGATACGGTCAATATATGTTATAGGCAACAACAGCAGCAGACAGTAATGTAATGGACCCTCTTGATGTATGCAATGATGTATGCCACATACAATGCCTGCTTGCTACTGATATCTATATACCCACATACAGTGCGTGCATGCCTTGCACTGATATGTATATACGCACATACACTCCTTGCCTACCTAGCACTGCAATCTATATACCCCGTAATTAGTCCTTAGAAGGACTGTATGATTAGCTGGATTTGTGTATTCTATTATGTATACCTACACTATCTTATAACCCCCAAATCTGACCCTATCTCGGCAGCAGCTCTCCCTACACTAGCTGATTCCGGAGCAGACTGTGACGAGCATGGCGGCGCCAGGTCTCTTATACACCTGATGACACTGTGCGGCCAGCCAATCACTGTAATACCACAACAAAGATGGCTGCGGCATTACAGTGCAGGGCAGGGACCAGAGCGCCAGGCGAATAATCCCGGAAATGCTCGGTACTGCGAGTACAGTGATGCTCGGGTGAGTAACGAGCATTACCGAGCACGTTCGCTCATCACTACTGACTAAACATTTTCACTGGGTGGAAAACCCCTTTCATAAGGTGGGAGGATGAGCTGAGTCTATAAATTATGATTATCATAGTATGACCTGACCTTAGGTCCTCCTGCAGCTAGGGGCATACACAGAAGTCATGTGGCTCCATAGCAGACATCCTAATTGGAGTTTCCCCTTCCAAAACTAAAAATTGTCAATGGCGTCACAGCACATAGGAGCAGTCACAGAAGGCTGTATCTCCCAGGTCTTAAAGGCAGGGAGAGGGACATGTATTGTAGCACTTACAAAGTCATTTTCTCCTATTGAATCCATTAGTGTACTCACCCACTACGATAACCCATTAATGGCTACCATAAAGTATGATACCAACACATTTTTCCCACAAACACATGATACCCTCACAGTGAATTCCTCACAGTACCCTCCACATACACAGCATGATTCCCATTCAGTGCCCACACACAATGATGACCCCACAGTCCCCACCCATACACACACATAAGATCTCCAGTGACCCCAACACTGTATGATGGCCCCTACTATTCCCCAACACAGTATAATGGCACCCAAAGTAATGCCCTCCACATACAGTCTGGTGGTCCCTACAGTCAAAACCCCAGTTTGATCACTCACAGTCCCCTTCCCACATACATTTGAAGACCCCCAAAGGACACACAGCATAGCCCCATAAACTTATTAATTGCTGAAATAAAAAGGGCATGCTGTTCTTAGACTTGGAGCTCAGACACAGGGTGAATGATGGCAGAGGATGCTGATGGTTCCCTGTTTACATATTGTTTTCAACTGTGTCTGCACCCATCCAGGATACAAATACAGTTGAAACTTTGACGCCAGGGGTCGGATGGGTCGCAGGGTAAAAGGCTTCCCTTACTCATGAGCCCCATAGTGATCACATGGTCTGAACCTATTAGCGGTACACTACTGCCTCCAGCAGCACTGTAGTATGAATATAAAAATGGATATTTTGAGTCCATATTGAAATATACAGAATGCATTCAGACCATTACATAGCAGCATTACTGATCATACATTTACAGACAGACAATGCTCGTAGTGACACAATCTTGAGAACTGTTTACTTATTGTCTGAAAGCCTTTTTACCTCACAAACAGTTCTATGTTTCTCTATGTTTGTTGCTTGTTTTTGTAAATCATGAAGGTTTATTTAACCTCTGTCTGTGGAGGATTTATCTAACCCTTGTGTGCTTTTATGCATCTATGGGTTTATGGCCCATCGTTCGATGTTGCCTGGTATCTGAGTCATCTTATCTTGAAAGCTGGCCACTGGACGGGGAAGATGAAACCAGAGTAATACATAGTGTAAATCACTATATAAGGCCAGAGAAACATGACTAAGGCTGGGTTCACACTTGCGTCCCGGGGCTCTGCGGACGGCTGCGTACTTCCTCCCTGAAGCTCCGCCCACGTCCGTACTTCTTCCGTTTAGGTCCGTCTACTTCTGCTTGTGTCCTGCGTACCTATCTTTAACATTGAGTATGCAGGACATGCGAATGTGTCGTTTTGATGCGCCTGGCGACCGCACGGGAAAGCAACTTGATGTGCAGATGTGACCTGCCAATGTGACAGCTCTCCAGGGGAGATCGTCGTGGGACACTCGTTATTACATGGATTACGTCGGAACAGGTAGTACACGGTTGAGTTTATTATTTTATTTTACAGGGGATCGAGGGTGTCACAGGAATTAGGAGTAAAGATGGGAAACTGTGTTGTGTTTTATTTCATTAAAATACTTTATTCTAGCCGTGTTTATTTTACCCATTTACAACTAAAGGTGTTGTGTCCCACGAATGGGAACAACCTGTAATGTATATTTCTCTGTGTCGATTTCTTTCTCCAATCAGCAAAATTCCTTGTTGTTGCTAGGCAGAATTAGACTGTGTGAAGATTGTCCCTATGTCCCTCCTGTAGTTGGGCTATGTATTAGGTTGCTCCTCCCTTCTTCCTCAGTTTAGTTTACAGCAGCCATTACTCTAGATGCATGTGTACAGCCCTGTACAGATTACTCCTTTTTATCTACTGTTCACTGTAACCAATACAAAATTTTGGAAGAATACGTCATTGTTTCTCCTGGTCTTTCCACAGTCACATTGCTGGTTGAGTTTAAACTATCTGCGGACGCCTGGTGGTGTGAGTATGAGTTATACAATTATCTAAAAAGCTGATAATTAAAATGCTTGGGATTTGCAGCCATGAGGAAGAGGCAGAATAATAGGATTAGTAATGGATTGGTGTCTTATTGATGCCTCTCCATTACTTACTGGGCTTGATGTCACCTTATAATACAAAGGTGACATCAACCCCTTATTACCCCATATGCCAACTCTACAGGGCAGTGGGAAGAGAGAGGCTAAGTGTCGGAATTGGCGCATCGTAGAGATATGCCATTTCTGGGGCAGCTGAGAGCTGGTGTTTGTAGCCAGGGGGCCAATATCCATGGCCCCTTCCTTGGCTATGAATATCAGCCCGCAGCTGTCTCCATAGCCTTTTTGGCTATTATTTATAGGGGGACCCCACGTCATTTTTTTGGGGGGGTTACCCTATTTTAATAGCCAGGAAAGGCTAAATATGCAGCTGCAGGCTGATATTCATAATCTGGGAAGATCCATGGGTATTAACCTCTTTCCAGGCTATAAACATCAGTCCCCCGTCACTGGCTTTCCCTCTCTAAGAAAATTGCCATTTTTTTTTCAATTTTTTTAAATTAAACAGATATTGCGCAGAATTTGTGTATGTGTCTTTATTTAACTCTTTATGTCCCATTTTATTATAGCTATTACTAAACATCAGGCTTGGTATTATCTATCGATCTATCTATAGATAGATCTATCAATAGATAGATGGATAGATATATCTATAGTTTTATCTATCCATCTATCTATTGATAGATCTATGGATAGATCTATCTATAAATATATCAATCTATAGATACAGCTATTATCTATCTATAGATACATCTATTATCTATTTATCCATACATCTATCTATTATCTATCTTATCTATTATCTATCTGTGTGTGTAAACAGTATTCTTCAATGGAGTATGCAAAATAAGGGGTTGGACAAAGAAATGACATCACAATTCTTTTTTTTGTTAAATAATAGATCTTTATTTAGCTTACAAAAACGTATACAAATCCGCATGAAAAAAAAAACGCATGAAAATCCGCATCACGTCCAGTGGATTTTTACCTGCGTTTTCTGCCAAGAGCTGCAGATTCTGTGCAGAAAATTCCACAGGCAAATCTGCAACCTGTGCACATACCCTTAACCGCTGCTTTTAAAAGGCGTATCGCCGATCGTTAAGGGGTTAAACTTTATCCTTTGGAAAATTGAAAGTCAATGAAGGAATTTGCAAAGTGGAGAGGTGGGTTAATAGGGCAGAATTAAGAAGGGGTGGTTAGCAGGGAGGTCACAAAGGGATGTAAGTTAAGAAGGAGATGATGAGGGCATGCACTAACATTTTAGTAGATTCATCATTGAGGAAAGGACGGATTCTGGAAATACTGAGTTGGAGAAGGGAGGAGGTGGTAAGAGCTTGGATGAGCAATTTGCAGGACAGGGCAGAGTGAAGGACTAATCCGAGGCAGTGGACTTGCGGTACAGGGGAAAGCATATCATTTATTGGGATAGATAGATCAGGTAGGGGCGCTGGCGGAGATGGAGGAAGGATGACGAGATGTTTATTCCACATTGAGCGTTAGGAAAAGCCATGAGGAGAAGGATATGGCTGCGGATACGACCTCTGGTATACTGCCCTGAAGTAAACTAAATGTGGTAGATTATAATCTGCAGATATGACCTCATGTATCCCACCATATTGTATCCTGCAGAAATGACGTCCTATATACCATCCTGCTATATACTGATGGTGGTGGATTATAATCTGCAGCTGTGACCTCCTGTGTCCCTCCCTGCTATATGTGGTGGATTATAATCCGTAGCTGTGACCTCCTGTGTCCCTCCCTGCTGCATACTGATGGTGGTGGATTATATTCCGCAGCTGTGACTTCCTGTGTCCCTCCCTGCTATATACTGATGGTGGTGGATTATAATCCGCAGCTGTGACCTCCTTAGTCCCTCCCTGCTATATACTGATGGTGATCAAAAAAATGTCCAACAACATATTATGCACATACCACAGGAGACCTTCACCAAAAGGAAAATCCAGGGGGGGCATATAGGGGGTGTGTAATTATACAATTACTAACAACATGGATACAGAATATCCAAAAGCACACCACTGACAAGATATATGTATAAAAGTATCAAATTTATTCATATTACAATTACAAAAATATATATAGAAGAACAAACATATAAGGGATAGGATAACCAAAAGTTATGCACAGAAAATGACTGGGGGAACTGTTGAAATAAATTGGTATATGGCATATGTGATGTATCAATAGTAGTTTATACAGCCCATCTAGTGACCAATATGCCTAGGCAAATCATATACGGCTGAAAAACAAATACCAAGAAAACATACCCATATTGAATAACCGGTTCCACACAGTCACTGCAGCCCCGACGCGCGTTTCGCGTTTTGCAGCTTTCTCAAGGGGAATGTGCACAGCCGTATATGATTTGCCTAGGCATATTGGTCACTAGATGGGCTGTATAAACTACTATTGATACATCACATATGCCATATACCAATTTATTTCAACAGTTCCCCCAGTCATTTTCTGTGCATAACTTTTGGGTTATCCTATCCCTTATATGTTTGTTCTTCTATATATATTTTTGTAATTGTAATATGAATAAATTTGATACTTTTATACATATATCTTGTCAGTGGTGTGCTTTTGGATATTCTGTATCCATGTTGTTAGTAATTATATACTGATGGTGGTGGATTATAATCCGCAGCTGTGACCTCCTGTGTCCCTCCCTGCTATATACTGATGGTGGTGGATTATAATCCACAGCTGTGACCTCCTGTGTCCCTCCCTGCTATATACTGATGGTGGTGGACTATGATCCGCAGCTGTGAACTCCTGTGTCCCTCCCTGCTATATACTGATGGTGGTGGATTCTAATCCGCAGCTGTGACCTCCTGTGTCCCTCCCTGCTATATACTGATGGTGGTGGATTATAATCCACAGCTGTGACTTCCTGTGTCCCCCCTGCTATATACTGATGGTGGTGGATTATAATCCACGGCTGTGACCTCCTGTGTCCCTCCCTGCTATATACTGATGGTGGTGGATTATAATCCTCCACGGCTGTGACCTCCTGTGTCCCTCCTTGCTATATACTGATGGTGGTGGATTATAATCCGCGGCTGTGACCTCCTGTGTCCCTCCCTGCTATATACTGACGGTGGTGGATTATAATCCGCAGCTGTGACCTCCTGTGTCCCTCCCTGCTATATACTGACGGTGGTGGATTATAATCCGCAGCTGTGACCTCCTGTGTCCCTCACTGCTGTATACTGATGGTGGTGGATAATCCGCAGCTGTGACCTCCTGTGTCCCTCTCTGCTATATACTGACAGTGGTGGATTATAATTCGCAGCTGTGATCTCCTGTGTCCCTCTCTGCTATATACTGATGGTAGTGGATTATAATCCGCAGCTGTGACCACCTGTGTCCCTCTCTGCTATATACTGACAGTGGTGGATTATAATCTGCAGCTGTTACCTACTGTGTCCTCCTGCTATATACTGACGGTGGTGGATTATAATCCGCAGCTGTGACCTCCTGTGTCCCTCTCTGCTATATACTGATGGTAGTGGATTATAATCCGCAGCTGTGACCACCTGTGTCCCTCTCTGCTATATACTGACAGTGGTGGATTATAATCTGCAGCTGTGACCTCCTGTGTCCCTCCCTGCTATATACTGACGGTGGTGGATTATAATCCGCAGCGTGACCTCCTGTGTCCCTCTCTGCTATATACTGATGGTGGTGGATTCTAATCCGCAGCTGTGACCTCCTGTGTCTCTCCCTGCTATATACTGATGGTGGATTATAATCCGCAGCTGTGACCTCCTGTGTCCCTCTCTGCTATATACTGATGGTGCAAAAAAAAAGTTTTTTTTCAATCATAAAAAATACAATTTTATTAGATAACCATATAAAATAAATATTAAAATACACAATATAAATACATATGAAAAAAGTGGGGACTACAAAATGCAACAGAATGTACAAATCGACCTAATTAGGGTATAAAGGAATACAAATGGGGCTAGGTAAATAATATATATGAGAAAAGCGTTGCTGCTAAAAAGCGATAACATATCTGCTATGAAATGCAGCATAATATTATCTTCCATGGAAAAACACACCCCAAAATTGTCATAAGCATATATCCAGCTTATATTCATAAGCCAAGTGGCTCATTAAGATTATGTGGCTAAAGAAAGAGCATGGTGCTCTGCAAAAGGTGCCTTATTGAATGTGTACCCATATGCTCAGGCCCATAAGGCAGATGTTTGCATAAATCTATGCTAAATAACGCTCACAATTGAAAAAATCCATTGCTGGTGATGTGACGCGCGTTTCGCTAGTCGCTTCTTCCAGAGGGGACGTGCTGAAGAAGCGACTAGCGAAAAAAAGCGCGCAGGGGGTGCTGCAGCCTATTTTGAGGTTTTTTATTTGCACATCACCAGCAATGGTTATTTAACGAGTCACTTGGCCCTTTTTAATTAAATAAAATGTATTTAAAATTTTACTGTTTTGGGGTGGGTTAAAATCCGCAGCGGGGAAACTCTTGGTCCCTCTCCCGCTTTTATATGATGGTGGTGGGGGTATAATTTCCCCAGCCTTTTTACCCCCTGTGTCTCTCTTTCTTTTTTACTGATTTATGGGGGATTATAATCCGCAGCGGTGACTTCTTGTGTCCCTCCCCTGCTATTTACTGAGGGTGGTGGGCAAAATCCGCAGCTGTTTACCTCCTGTGTCTCTCCCCGCCTATACTGATTGGGTGGAAATTTTAATCCCCGGCGTGACCTCCTGGGCCCCCCCTGCTAAAATACTTTAAAAATTTGGGGGATTATAATCCGCAGCCGTGGACCTCCTGTGTCCCCTCTGCTTTATACTGATGGTGGGGAGTTTTAATCCCCAGCGTGACCTCCTGTGCTCTCCCCTTCTTTAATAGAAAGGGTGGTGGAAAATCCCCACTGTGATTCCTTTTGGGCCCCT
>JARQOD010000005.1:369768452-369821118 GCA_033576555.1 Oophaga sylvatica
CCCTCCAGCTCCATCCCCCGCCCTTCGTATCCTCTTTCTGAAAAAAAAATTACGGCAGTGCACCCACCGATTTCTTTATTTATTTTTTTATTATTGATTTATTTTGATCAATGTAAAAGACCAATTCACAGTAGTCAAAAGGCAATAATTAGTATGTCATCCCCCTGTCATATTACATTGTTTTGTTTTTTATTTTTATTATTTTGCTGCTAGGGATGTGGTTAGGGATTTTTCAAAACTTAAAAAAAAAGATATATGATACACTAGTGTTAAGCGCAAATGCTCGCTTCTCCAGTTTGCAAAAGAAGCTGCTGTCATAAAAAAATTTTTTAACGACCAATGATACTCATTAAAACGGCGTCCGTTAAGGGGCCTTATTCCCTCATTGCTGTTTTAAAACTGCAATTGGGAATAATGTTGTTCAATGAATAACGGTGATAACGTAAAAAAAAGTATGGCAACTATTAAAAACATTCTCTCTTTTCTGAGATGATGTACATGTCAGAAGAGAGAAATGAGGGCAGAGTTGAGGTTGGGGTTAGCGTGTTTTCAAAAGTTAAAAGTTAAAACGATATATGATGTACTAGTTTTGAGTGCAAGCGCTCGCTACTCGAGTTTGTATCGGGATCTCTCGTGCACCCATGATGCTTGGTGCATGCCGAAGCACCCTGTTGTAAACTTGAGTAGCGAGCACTTGCGCTCAATACTAATGATGACATAATCAATATAACAACCTAGTGTTATTAAATTCTGTGTAGTACCTTCGGGTTAAAAATATTCACTATACACCTGGATAAAAACCTAGAAGGGGGTGTAGTTTCCAAAATGGGGTCAATTGTGGGGGGGAGGGTTTACACTGTTGGCACATCAATTTTTTTCCAAAAGCGACATGGCATCCGCTATCGATTCCAGCCATTTTTGCATTCAAGTCACTGTGCTTCTTCCCTTCCGAGCCCTGCCATGCACCCAAACAGTAGTTTTCCCCCACATATGGGGTATCGACGTACTCGGGAGAAATTACACAACACATGTTTTGGTCCATTTTCCCCTGTTATCCTTGCGAACGTAAAAAATTTTAAAGCTACATTTTTGTGAAAAAAAAAAAAAAAGATAAAATATTAATTTTTTTTTCGTCCACGTTCCATTAATTCCTGTGAAGCACCTGAAGGGTTAACAAACTTCTTGAATGTGATTGAGCACCTTGAGGGTTGCAAGGTTTCCTTGAGGGAAATGTTGCTTCTACCAAACAAAATAATTAATAAATATCTGATTCAAGGACATAGAAATGTAAAGTTTAACCCCTTCAAGACCCAGCCTATTTTGACCTTAAAGACCTTGCCATTTTTTGCAATTCTGACTAGTGTCCCTTTATGAGGTAATAACTCTTGAACGCTTCAACGGATCCTAGCGATTCTGAGATTGTTTTTTCGTGACATATTGGGCTTCATGTTAGTGGTAAATTTAAGTCGATAATTTTTGCGTTTATTTGTGAAAAAAATGGAAATTTGGCGAAAATTTTGAAAATTTTGTAATTTTCAAATTTTTAATTTTTATTCTGTTAAACTAGAGAGTTATGTGACACAAAATAGTTAATAAATAACATTTCCCACATGTCTACTTTACATCAGCACAATTTTGGGAACAACATTTTTTTTTGTTAGGAAGTTATAAGGGTTAAAAGTTGACCAGCGATTTCTCATTTTTACAGCAAAATTTACAAAACCATTTTTTTTAGGGACCACCTCACATTTGAAGTCACTTTGAGGAAGATTATTAACCCTTCAGGTGCTTCACAGGAACTAAAACAACGTGTAAGGAAAAAATGGACATTTTAATTTTTCCAACAAAAATTTTCTTTTAGCATCAATTTTTTCATTTTTACATGGGCATCAGGATAAAATGGATCCTAAAATTTGTTGGGCAATTTCTCCTGAGTACACAGATACCTCATATGTGGTCATAAACCACTGTATGGGCGCACGGCAGGGCTCAGAAGGGAAGGAGCACCATTTGACTTTTTGAATGGAAAATATGCTGGAATATTTAGCGGTTGCCATGTCACATTTGGAGAGTCCCTGTGTGCCTAAACATTGGAGCTCCCCCACAAGTGACCCCATTTTGGAAACTAGACCCCCTAAGGAACTTATCTAAATGCATAGTGATCATTTTGAACCCCCAGGTGCTTCACAAATTGATCTGTAAAAAAAAGAAAGTACTTTTTTTTCACAAAAATTTTCTTTTAGCCTCAGTTTTTTCATTTTCACATGGGCAACAGTATAAATTGGATCCTAAAATTTGTTGGGCAATTTCTCCTGAGTACACAGATACCTCATATGTGGTCATAAACCACTGTTTGGGCGCATGGCAGGGCTCAGAAGGGAAGCAGCGCCATTTGACTTTTTGAATGGAAAATATGCTGGAATATTTAGCGGTTGCCATGTCGCATTTGGAGAGTCCCTGTGTGCCTAAACATTGGAGCTCCCCCACAAGTGACCCCATTTTGGAAACTAGACCCCTAAGGAACTTATCTAGATGCATAGTGATCATTTTGAACCCCCAGGTGCTTCACAAATTGATCTGTAAAAAAAAGAAAGTACTTTTTTTTCACAAAAATTTTCTTTTAGCCTCAGTTTTTTCATTTTCACATGGGCAACAGTATAAATTGGATCCTAAAATTTGTTGGGCAATTTCTCCTGAGTACACAGATACCTCATATGTGGTCATAAACCACTGTTTGGGCGCACGGCAGGGCTCAGAAGGGAAGGAGCGCCATTTGACTTTTTGAATGGAAAATATGCTGGAATATTTAGCGGTTGCCATGTCGCATTTGGAGAGTCCCTGTGTGCCTAAACATTGGAGCTCCCCCACAAGTGACCCCATTTTGGAAACTAGACCCCCTAAGGAACTTATCTAGATGCATAGTGAGCACTTTGAACCCCCAGGTGCTTCACAAATTGATCCGTAAAAAAAAGAAAGTACTTTTTTTTCACAAAAATTTTCTTTTAGCCTCAGTTTTTTTCATTTTCACATGGGCAACAGTATAAATTGGATTCCAAAATTTGTTGGGCAATTTCTCCTGAGTACACAGATACCTCATTTGTGATCATAAACCACTGTTTGGGCGCACGGCAGGGCTCAGAAGGGAAGGAGCGCCATTTGACTTTTTGAATAGAAAATATGCTGGAATATTTAGCGGTTGCCATGTCGCATTTGGAGAGTTCCTGTGTGCCTAAACATTGGAGCTCCCCCACAAGTGACCCCATTTTGGAAACTAGACGCCCTAAGGAACTTATCTAGATGCATAGTGAGCACTTTGAACCCCCCAGGTGCTTTACAGAAGTTTATAACGCAGAGCCGTGAAAATAAAATATAATTTTTTTTTCTCAAAAAATGATTTTTTAGCCCACTATTTTTTATTTTCACAATGGTTACAGGAGAAATTGGACCCCGAAAGTTGTTGTCCAGTTTGTCCTGAGTACGCTAGTACCCCATATGTGGGGAGGAACCACTGTTTGGGCACACGTCAGGGCTCGGAAGGGATGTAGTGACGCTTTGAAATGCCAACTTGATGGAATGGCCCCATTTTGGAAACTAGACACCGCAAAGAACTTATCTAGATGTGTGGTGAGCACTTTGAGCCCCCAAGGGCTACACAGAAGTTTATAACGCCCAGGCATGAAAATAAAAAAATCATATTTTTTCCACAATCAGGATCTTTTAGTCCCCAATTTTTTTATTTTCGCAAGGGTAACATGAGAAATTAGACCCCAAAAGTTGTTGTCCAATTTGTCCTGAGTATGCTGATATCCCATATGTGGGAGAAAACTACTGTATGGGCACACGTCGGGGCTCGGATGGGAAGTAGTGACCTTTTGAAATGCCCACTTGATGGAATGGTCTTCGGGCGTCATGTTACGTTTGCAGAGTCACTGATGTGCCTAAACAGTAGAAACTCCCCACAAGTGACCCCATTTTGGAAACTAGATCCCCCAAGGAACTCCTCTAGATGTGTGGTGAGCACTTTGAATCTCCAAGTCCTTCACAGAAGTTTATAACGCAGAGCCGTGAAAATATAAAATCATTTTTTTTCCACAAAAATAATTTTTAGTCCCCAATTTTTTTTTCCCAATGTTAACAGGAGAAATTAGAACCCCCAAAGTTGTTGTGCAATTTTTCCCGAGTACGCTGATACCTCATATGTGGGGATAAACCACTGTTTGGGCACACGTCGGGGCTTGGAATAAAGGGAGCACTGTTTGACTTTTTGAACGCAAAATTTGCAGGAATCAATGGTGGCGCCATGTCGCGTATGGAGACCCCCTGATGTGCCTAAATAGTGGAAACCCCTCAATTCTAACTCCAACCCTAACCCCAACACACCCCTAACGCCTACACACACCTAACCCTAATACAAACCCTAATCATAACCCTAACCCCAACACACCCCTAATCCCAACTCTAACCATAAGCCTAACTACAAGCCTAACCCTAATTCCAACCCTAACCCAAATTCCAACCCTAACCGTAATTCTAACCTTAGCCCTAATGCTAACCCTAACCCTAGTTCTAACCCTAAGGCTGGGTTCATATTGCGTTTTACCAGCCCGTTCAACACGTAGCGTTGACCGGCTGGTAACGGTATAGCATAACGCGATCGCGTTATGCTATACCCGCTAGCGCAGATGAATCAGCAGATAATCCGCCGCGGATCAGCAGCGAAATCCGCCGCGGATCAGCAGCGAAATCCGCCGCGGATCAGCAGCGAAATCAGCCGCGGATCCGCAGCGAAATCCGCCGCGGATCAGCAGCGAAATCCGCCGCGAATCCGCAGCGAAATCAGTCGCGGATCCGCAGCGAAATCAGTCGCGGATCCGCAGCGAAATCAGTCGCGGATCCGCAGCGAAATCAGTCGCGGATCCGCAGCGAAATCAGTCGCGGATCCGCAGCGAAATCAGTCGCGGATGCGCAGCGAAATCCGCCGCGGATCAGCAGCGAAATCCGCCGCCGATCAGCAGCGAAATCCGCCGCCGATCCGCAGCGAAATCAGTCGCGGATCCGCAGCGAAATCAGTCGCGGATCCGCAGCGAAATCAGTCGCGGATCCGCAGCGAAATCAGTCGCGGATCCGCAGCGAAATCAGTCGCGGATCCGCAGCGAAATCAGTCGCGGATCCGCAGCGAAATCAGTCGCGGATCCGCAGCGAAATCCGCCGCCGATCAGCAGCGAAATCCGCCGCCGATCAGCAGCGAAATCCGCCGCGGATCAGCAGCGAAATCCGCCGCCGATCAGCAGCGAAATCCTCCGCGGATCAGCAGCGAAATCCGCCGCCGATCAGCAGCGAAATCCGCCGCGGACCAGCAGCGAAATCCGCCGCCGATCAGCAGCGAAATCCGCAGCGGATCAGCAGCGAAATCCACTGCCGATCCGCAGCGAAATCCGCTGCCGATCCGCAGCGAAATCCGCCGCGGATCAGCAGCGAAATCCGCCGCGGATCAGCAGCGAAATCCGCCGCCGATCAGCAGCGAAATCCGCCGCCGATCAGCAGCGAAATCCGCAGCGGATCCGTAGCGAAGTCCGCCGCGGATCAGCAGCGAAATCCGCCGCCGATCAGCAGCGAAATCCGCCGCCGATCAGCAGCGAAATCCGCCGCCGATCAGCAGCGAAATCCGCAGCGGATCCGTAGCGAAGTCCGCCGCGGATCAGCAGCGATGTCCGCCGCGGATCAGCAGCGAAGTCCGCCGCGGATCAGCAGCGAAATCCGCCGCGGATCAGCAGCGAAATCCGCCGCGGATCAGCAGCGAAATCCGCCGCGGATCAGCAGCGAAATCCGCCGCGGATCAGCAGCGAAATCCGCAGCGGATCCGTAGCGAAATCCGCCGCGGATCAGCAGCGATGTCCGCCGCGGATCAGCAGCGAAGTCCGCCGCGGATCAGCAGCGAAATCCGCCGCGGATCAGCAGCGATATCCGCCACGGATCCGCAGCAAAATCAGCTGCGGATCAGCAGCAAAATCCGCTAGGAAAAAAAAAAAAAATTCTTTATTTTTTTTATTTGTCCCTACCTATGATAAAGGGGGGGTTCATTTACTTTTTTTTATTTTGATCACTGTGACAGTTTATCACAGTGATCAAAATAAATTTTTGAACACTGGGGGGCGCACTGCGCATGCGCCGGCCGGCGGGCGCACTGCGCATGCGCCCGCCATTTTCCAATATGGCGGCGCCCATGAAGAGGCCCGGGCGGACGCCGGGCCCGATCGTGGGACATCGGTGGATCGGGAGAGGTGAGTAGGGGGGTCGGAAGGCTGAGGGGGGGATAGGAAGTGGGGGCAGTGGACCAAAAGAGGAGGGGAGCTGTAAGTGACGGCGGTGACCGATCGCTGCCATCTTTCGGTGGCGGCGGCCGATCACCGCCGTGACTCGGTTGGGGGGGGTCAGAGCTCGGTCTCCAGCCATGGCAGATGCTATTGCAGCATCGGCCATGGCTGGATTATAATATTTCACCAATTAAATTGGTGAAATATTACACATTGCTCTGATTGGCTGTTTCACTTTTAACAGCCAATCAGAGCGATCGTGGCCACGGGGGGGTTAAGCCAACCCCCCTGTGGTGAAGCACAAAGGGTCCTGTAACTGCGGGTCGGGTGACCTTTCAGTGACCCCGGTCTCCCGGCCCGCAGGGACGCGATCCTTTCATGACGCCACATAGGCGTCATGGGTCGGATTGGCACAGGTTTTCATGACGCCTACGTGCGTCATGGGTCGGGAAGGGGTTAAAGATTGACAAATTTTTAACTCTTGTGTAACATTTTCGATATCTTCATAAATATTCACAAATCTGATCGACCAAAATTTATCACTAACATGAAGTACAATATATCACGAAAAAACAGTCTCGGAATCACCGGGATCCGTTAACAGCGTTCCAGAGTGACACTCCTCCTAAAGTGACACTGGTCAGAATTGTAAAATTTGACGTGTTCATTTAAGGTCAAAATTAGCTCTGTCACACCATGGGCCGCTTTCAGAGCAGGTCTCCTAAACACTGCTCTCACTGTCCAAAACTGTGTGCTTGTTCAAATTCCCTGTTTAGCTGTACATATAACCGTGTATACTCCAGAATTAGCAGCCAGTGATGGCTGAATGTGTGCTGGACTTTATAGTTCTACTAATACTACAGTTCTACTCTTCATTAGAGCTGTTGCTCAAGGAGGAGAGCCCACCCTGCCGGAAACAAAGAAGTGACAATACCCCTTTACGTTACATGCAAGGTGGTGGAGAGTAATGATGTGCTGTAAAGATCAGGAGAGTTTCTCTACCATGGCTTCCATATGATTGCTGGACATAGCATTGTTATCAATCACTTGGCAATTTCCTAGTTGTCCTTGTGATCAGTGACCTGTTCCTGTACGTGTGCTTATTGAACACATTATACAATATAGTTATTCTGCTTATTGTCTCTTTGCAGGAAGCTGTACTGTTCGATGGGAGAACAAGACTATGTACTGTATAGTCAGTGCCTTTGGACTTGCTATTTAACCATTTTCTTTTTTGTTCCTGTCCTTTAAAAACTTTTATCATTCTATATGCATTTTGCTTTGTGCACACTTTAAAATGAATTTTTTTTTTTTTCCTTTAATTCACTAAGTATCTTATTTTAAGAACACTTTTGTTTCTATTCATGTACTAAAACTTTATGTAATTTAAGGTGCTACAACCTGAAAGTGCCACTATAAAGCTTTCTTCAAATCTTACCTCTCAGACACTGTCACTTGTCATATTTTAGCTAGGGCAAAATAAATGATTGATCGGAACATTTTATATAATTAGCTTTTATTAATTGTGTGATGCGCTGACTGTGCCGAAAGAGGAGTTAATTAATTTTTTACAAAATGGAACAATTTAGTAGAAGTACGAAGTAGCCTACAGTGATACTAAGTGCTGGTTGCTTTTTGGCCATTTTTAGTCTATAGTACTACTATTGTGTGTGAGGCTTTGTGCTATAGACAAGTTTTTCGTACACCAGAAAAATGTAAGAAACGCATCGAGTGAATGAAGTTTTAGAAATCTCATTTATTTTGCTGCTACTGTAAAACACTGTATTTGTAAACATACCCTAATGGTTTGCATTACAGATTAATATTCCTATTTCTATGCAAACTGGGTCAGCCTTGGATGTTTCGGGACACATGTTGCTCTTACCATCAGCATCTAGGTAACTGCTTTCATTTAATTTTAAAGGGGTGTATTTGTATCAAAACAATCGGTACATGATTGTCAGACCCCCACAGATTAAAGATGATATCTAGGACTTTGTTAAAAAAGAAAATGTGACTAAGTGCTAACAGGCAGGTAGCTGCAACCTACCTGCCTGTTATGCACGGCGCCATTCTCCGGTGGTGCAAATACTGCTCTTGCCGGCGATTCAACAGAACTGCACTTCCTCTTCCAGGCTTCCCTGTTGACTAGATGCGTCATGCATATTGATAGCTGGCTCCTCCAGTTAGGCAGCAGGGATCCGGCTGTCAATCAGCATGAGATCGAATTCCCGTCCTGTCAACAGAGCAGAGTGGAAAAGAAACCGCCATTCTGTCGACGTGACATCAGTGGAAGCCTCTGAATCGCTGTCAGGAGCGGTCTGTGACTGGTGTTTGCCAGCGGAGAACAGTGCCGGGCACAACAGGTACGTAGGTGTCATCTACCTGCCTGTTCGTGTTAAGGTATGGCACTTGCTGGAGCATCCCTAGCTGCTTTTTATTTTGTACCACACAGAGCAGCACTTTCTTACATGCGGATGTGCCAGGTACTGCAGCATAGTCCTCAGTGTCGGGCATAACCACGTGTATCAGACACACAGTACTTCCAAACAGTACTTTTATGCTCAGTGGTCCTACCCTAAAATAGACCATTAATATAAATTCCGTAAACAAATTATTTTTTTGTTGTGTCGAAGGTATTTATGCATAAGTTTCGACATAAAATTAATGTTCAGATGAAGAAGCAGGTGCTTGGGCATCCTGGCATCCTTGGCGTGGTCAGGCAGCTCAGTGCACCTTCCCATCTCAATATACATCTGTTTCTGCACTCCTTCACCTCCTGTAAATTCACAGCTGTGCTTAGAAGTGCAGATAAAATAGGTGAAAATCAACTAGGTGAGAAGGTGCACAGAGTGCCTGTGCTTGGTTTGAACAGTCATTTTAGTGCTTACATCCTCTTTAATAAAATACCAATAAACTGAAAAAAATGGTCTTAAGTTGCCATACTTGGCTACTGAGGAAGGGGCATCTGATCAACTTTTACTATTCCCTTAAACTAGAGTAGTCTTCAATTAGAAATGTAGTTTACTTCCTCTGACTCACTATGTCACTTCCCCTCATGTGCACAGCATTGCAGTAGTTTAGGTATCCATGGATACAACCACTCACATACTGACACTTGTTAGTGGTCGTAACCGTGGATACTTGACCTACTGCCAAACCCTGCACATGGAGTAAGCAACATAGCGAATCAGAAGAACTATACTACTTTTCTAATTGGAGGTTTTTGCTAATATTATTATTACAACTACTACATGCTGGGAAGGAATCTTGGAGATGGGAGCACCCCTTTAAGTGAATAAAACTTTAAAAAAAAAACACATTTTCACTTATTGCATTTGAAAAACAGCCAAATTGAAAAATTGTCTGCAGCAAAGCAAAGGCTGACGGGCAATCTAACATCAGACCATAATACGTTATCTGACATTTGTTTGGCAGATTTTATGTCTGGCTTGGATGTTTTTCTTGGTGTACGGTGTGAAGACGGAAGCCTTTTCATACAAAGGCTAGACTTGAAGAGTATGGGAGATTGTTGTCGCATGCAATACACAACCGTTATATGTCAGAAACTCCTGCAGCTCCTTTAATGTTGCTGTTAGGTTTCTTAGCAGCCTTCTTGACCAATTTTCTTGTTTTTGTATCAATCTTTGAGTATCCAGTTCTAGGTAATGTCACTGTTGTACCAAATTTACGCAATTTTTGACGACCGTCTTCTCATTTGTGACCCAACTTGTTAAATCACCTTGCTTTCGCATTCTCCCCATCTCTGCCTGGATTCCTGTTGCTGACTTTAGGACTGTTTGACTTCCCAGAATGGCAGGCAAAAGAGATGTGTACTGTTGCTGTATGATGATCTATGCTTGTTCCTGACCTCAACTACCTGCCTAATCCGTATCAATCTTTAACTGCATCTCGCTCATAAGCTCTTCTGGGATTTGTGACTTATGGGAGTACATGCAATGAAGGTTACATCACTAGATATGGATGAAAGGGTTTAGCCATTGCAAGCTGACAGCAAGTTTTCTTTTCTTGTTAACTATAACATAGAAGTTTTTTGTTTGTTTCGTACCCTTCTGTCATAAAACCCCTTTAACAAAATGGTTATATACCCATTATGTCCTTGAACAGACTGGCTTGTTATCACATATGGTACATAAATTTGTTTCTGCATCGAGGACACATAATGAAACCTGCCTTCACCCCTGTAAAATGCATGCAATTATCAGTCACTACACTACACAGGCATTTGAGTATTTTGATCACATCATCCTTTTATACATGTTGTCCTACTCCAAGCTGTATAGGCTTGAAAGCCAACTGCCAATTATGTAAATCAGATGATTTGCATCTCTGTAATGAGGAGGGGTGTGGTCTAATGACATCAACACCCTATATAAGGTGTGCTTAATTATTAGGCAACTTCCTTTCCTTTGGAAAAATGGGTCAGAAGAGAGATTTGATGGACTCTGAAAAGTCAAAAATTGTGAGATGTCTTGCAGAGGGATGCAGCAGTCTTGAAATTGCCAAACTTTTGAAGCGTGATCACCGAACAATCAAGCGTTTCATGGCAAATAGCCAACAGGGTCGCAAGAAGCGTGTTGGTAAAAAAAGGTGCAAAATAACTGCCCATGAATTGAGGAAAAACAAGCGTTAAGGTGTCAAGATGCCATTTGCCCCCAGTTTTACCATATTTCAGAGCTGCAACGTTACTGGAGTATCAAAAAGCACAAGGTGTGCCATACTCAGTGACATTGCCAAGGTAAGGAGGCTGAAAAACGACCACCTTTGAACAAGAAACATAAGGTAAAACGTCAAGACTGGGCCAAGAAATATCTTAAGACTGATTTTTCTAAGGTTTTATGGACTGATGAAATGAGAGTGACTCTTGATGGGCCAGATGGATGGGCCCGAGGCTGGATCAGTAAAGGGCAGAGAGCTCCACTCCGACTCAGACGCCAGCAAGGTGGAGGTGGGGTACTGGTATGGGCTGGTATCCTCAAAGATGAACTTGTGGGACCTTTTCGGGTTGAGGATGGAGTGAAGCTCAGCTCCCAGACCTACTGCCAGTTTCTGGAAGACACCTTCTTCAAGCAGTGGTACAGGAAGAAGTCGGTATCGTTAAAAAAAACATGATTTTCATGCAGGACAATGATCCATCACATGCATCCAAATACTCCACAGCGTGGCTGCCAGTAAAGGTCTAAAAGAAGAAAAAATAATGACATGGCCCCCTTGTTCACCTGATCTGAACCCTATAGAAAACCTGTGGTCCCTCATAAAATGTGAGATCTACAGGGAGGGAAAACAGTTACACCTCTCGGAACATGTCTGGGAGGCTGTGGTGCTGCTGCACGCAATGTTGATCGTAAACAGATCAAGCAACTGACAGAATCTATGGATGGAAGGCTTCTGAGTGTCATCGTAAAGAAAGGTGGCTATATTGGTCACTGATTTTTTTTTTTTTTTGAATGTCAGAAATGTTTATTTCTAAATTTTGTGTTATTGGTTTACCTGGTGAAAATAAACAAGTGAGATGGGTATATATTTAGTTTTTATTAAGTTGCCTAATAATTCTGCACAGTAATAGTTACCTGCACAAACAGATATCCTCCTAATATAGCCAAATCTAAAAAAAACCCACTCCAACTTCCAAAAATATTAAGCTTTGATATTTGAGTCTTTTGGGTTGATTGAGAACGTAGTTGTTCAATAATGAAAAGAATCCTCTCAAATACAACTTGCCTAATAATTCTGCTCACAGTGTATGTGACTAACTACTGTCTAACATCTATGCTAAAAGTAGACATGAGCAAATAAATTTGTCTACAATTTTTAGAGATTCTAACAATTTGTGATTTGCTTCAAACAAATGGTCTTGAATGACTTGCTTTAGATTCGGAAAATCCGCAGGTAAAAAAAAGCACGTGCATGTTTTGTGTGTGGCTGCAGCGTTTCCGCACATGACTATATCAGTAAAGTTTTGACAAAGCCAAATACCAGTAAGTATCAAAAACAATGTAGCTTTATTTAAAGTATAACACACCAAAAAAACAGAGCCAAAAATGCAATAAAGTAGCATGATTAATAAACGCACTCAAAAAAGCAAGTACCTAATTTACTTAACAGGTGCGGAAAATCTGCAACATCAAAAATGAACCAAAATCTCATTGTGGGAATGTAGCATTATGCCACACAGTAAATGTTGGAAAAAAACTAATAGAGGAAAAGTATTGAAAATTTCCACTTTTTGCCATCTGCTGCGTGTAAAATTGTTGAAGATGCTTTTTGTGTCAAAATGTTAACTTACAAGCCTTGATAAGTAGAGTTTCCAAAATGGGGTAAGTTCTAAGTGGTTTTCAATGTACCATAGCTCAGGGGATCTGCAAATGCAACAGAAAACCAATTTACCAAAATTTGCTCTCCAAATGGCCATCCTTCCTTTCAGAGCCTTGCTGCGCACCCAAACAGTAGTGTACAACCATGTGTAGGGAATTTGTGTACATGGGAGAAATTAATTTTTCACAGGTCAATGGTAAAGAAATCTGTGAAAAGCATGTGGGGTAAAAATGTTAACTTCACCCTAGATAAATTCCTTGAAGGATTTAGATTCCAAAATGTCAAAGTAGGATGAATTTCTTCTGTACCTCACTGGCTATGAAAATGCAATTGGGCAAAGAAAAACCAATACAGCACAAGTTGCACTCCAAAAGCCAAATGGCATTCCTTCTCTTTTGAGCTGGGCCATGCACGAAGAGAGTAAATTGTGGAATAAAAGGTAGAAATTAGGTAACAAATTGTGGAATGTTTTTAACTCTCCAAGTACTTGTGAAAATGAATCATTTGGGAACTAATACTGGAAAATCGAATTTTTCATTTCTTCATTCAATTTTTAGTTCATGTGCAGCACTTGAAGGCTTCACAAACATTGAATACTATAAAGGATGCACTTTTTAACACTGCCATTAAAGGAAGCTCACTATGGAATTACCAACCAATAAAGTCTCAGAGTTGCTAGACGTTTTGATGGAGACGTCACGGGCCTTGCTAGCACATTAAGTCCTTGCAGGCTGCTCACTTTTGCATTATCAACAGCCTGGGACGGAGAAATGGCTGTACCACTGGTTTCATGATGAAATAATATAATGCCTATCTGTTAGTGTACTGGAATGAAAAATAGAGGGGTCTGGCTACCCAGGAGTATGCCACACTACTCCATAATCCCTGGCGTAGGACAGAAGCGACATACCCTAATTAAGATCTCTTCATTGGGTTACCCATGTGGTCTCTAGGCCAATATTCTGGTATTATTGCATCCAAGTCAAAAGTAGGACTTACTGAAAAGGAAAGATCTCTATGCCATCCTCCATTGCCATTTTCTCTAATCCCCTCCACGACAGTTCACAGGAGGTTGCCTCCCCAGTCCTAATTAGGGACAGGAGACAAGAGGTTTAAATAGCCCTCCCCTTCCCCTAATCCCCAGTGTTTTCCTGTCCCTAAAGGGATGAAGAGGTTTTCGTGTGTGCTCCTGGGATGGGCCGGCGACATCCTAGGCGGGTTACCTTTAGCTGGGCAGCCTGGGTCGATTGTCCTGAACCTTCCTCCCTGAAGCTGCTCCTGCCGCGGGTGGGACCTCGCCATCCTCCGGCGCCCCTGGCAATGCTGGATGGGTAGACAAGGCTGGGGACCTCCCGTAGCCCCCCAGCTCCATGACTCGCTCTCCCCCTCGCACCTGTATGCCAGCGGTGGCTTCCGCTCTCTCCGGCATCCCGGGGCATACAGAGGAAGTGATGTACACCGCCGGGACTGTGAGCACGACGTCACTTCCGCCCTGCGCTCCACAGTGGAACGCACCACCATTTTGGCGGGAAATTTGAAAAAAAATGTTTTTTCCCTCAAAACTGGGAGGCACCAGGAAGCGTCCTATCATAGAGGGGGAGAGATCTCACCCCATTGGGTGAGGAAAAAGACGCTGGATCTCTGTTCCTATAAAAGGACCCTGATGGAAGATTCCATAAGGTAGGACTGAGGCCTGAATGATGGATGTGTCTTCTCTGAGAGCTGCATCTGCAGAGCTCCGTGCAAACCCTGGCCCAGTGAGTATATCTGGTATAAGGTTACCAGTCTTTGGTTCAGGACCCATCCTTATGGGAACTCCTCTCTTCTAGGGAGACAAGGATCCTGCACCAAAAACACAGGGAAAACCTGCAAAGCGCAAGTGTGCTATCTGCAGTAAAAAAAACTCCCCTCCAGTTACAAGAAAATCTTGTGTCAGCTATGCACAGAGAAAATTGTCCGGGAGGAACAACCATCCCTGATGGATGACATAAGAGGGATGGTGCGATAAGAGAGAGTCTTTCCTGGCTACCTTTTCCCAGTCATTCACAGGGGGGCCCGCAGTCTCAAAAAAGAGAAAACATACTCCTGAAGACATCTCGGACTCAGAAGCTGAATCATCAGTCTCTGGGGATTGTAGGGAGGAAGGTGAATTTACTCCGAGTCTGACGCAGGATGATTAGAAACTGTTCTTTTCCTCAGAGGATATGGAGGATCTGCCGTCAGCGGTCAGGAACACGATGGGGGTTGAGGAGAAACCATCAGTCTCGGTCCAAGACTATTTATTTGGTGGTCTGAATTCAAGAAGGAAGATGGTCTTTCCTATCCATGACCACGTCCAAAATTTAATCCTGGATGAATGGGAATTTCCGGAAAGGAAGTTGAACATTCCAAGTGAGCTGAAGTATCGCTTTCCCCTGGATGAAAGCACCTCAAAGTGTTGGACTGAAGTCCCTAAGTTAGATATCCAGGTGGCTAGGGTAGCCAAAGCTACACTACCCTTTGAAGACTCCTCACAACTCAAGGACCCTTTTGACCGCAAGATGGACAGCTAACTGAGGAAGTCCTGGGAGGCATCAGCATCCTTAAAAACAAACATCGCATCCGCCTGCGTCACGAGAACCCTGTTTCTCTGGCTACAATAACTGGAAGACCATATTAAAAATAGTACCCCGAGGGAAGATCTTCTGACATCTTTACCTCTCCTACAGAAGGCGGCGGGCTTTCTGGCAGACGCCTCTGCAGAGTCAGTATGCATTGCGGCAAGGACATCGGTGCTCTCCAACACTACCCGAAGAGCTCTGTGGCTGAAGATGTGGAGCGGAGATATTCAATCCAAATGTAAGCTATGCTCTATTCCTTTCAAGGGCGAATATGTGCTTGGCCCTACACTGGACGAATTACTGGAGAAAGTAACCGACAAGAAGAAAAATCTTCCTGAACCGAAACCACCCAAGAAAAAACCGTTTTGTCCACCTCAGACCCCCTCAATACAAGGGGAAAAGTAAAACCGGGCGATGGAGTTAATCTAAAGGGGGTAAGGGAAAAAATATTTTTCAGAACCCTCGTTCAGACAGAAAATGACGCCAGGCAGGTAGGGGGCAGGATTTCGAACCACTTCCCAAACAGGCAGGAGATAACGAGACCAAAAAATCCTGGACTCAGTCAGAGGGGGAGTAAAACTAGAATTCTCCTTTCCCCCACAAAGGCTAGAAGTAACACACTTTCCATCTGCAAGGCTTCAGAATATTCTGTATACAGAGCTCCAACAAATGCGATCCTCGGCCGTAATAGCACCGGTTCCAGAAGCAGAGTGAGGCCAGGGCCATTACTCCTGGCTGTTGCTAGTAAAAAAGCCAAGTAAAAATTACTGGGTCATCATCAACCTAAAGAAGCTGTACCAACACATTGTGTACCGGTGCTTCAAAATGGAATCAATAAAAACTACAATACCATTGATCAGGAAGGACTTTGCCATGGCTACCATAGACCTCCAGGAGGCATATTACCACGTACCCATAAATCCGTTCTACCATCGGTATCTGAGATTTGCGGTTACTCTAGCTCAAGAAATACATCACTTCCAGTTTAGGGTTCTTCCCTTCGGCATAGCATCACCGCCCCGAACATTTACAAAGATAATGGTGGAGATAGTCGCCTTCTTCAGAAATCAAAACATCTGTATCGTCCCCTACCTGGACGACCTTCTCATCATGGCTCCCTACAACACCACTCTAAAAGAACATCTTCGATCAGTCCTGCATCTTAAGGCTGGATTGTAAATCAAGAAAAATCAGACCTGAATCCCTCAACCAAGAAAGCTTTTCTAGGAATCCTTCTAGATTCCCAAAACCTAAAATCCTTTCTCCCAGTCAACAAGCAGTTATGCGTAAGATCAAAAGTGAGGACGCTAAAAATACAGAAAAGGGAGACCATAAGATGTGCCATGTCAGAATTAGGATCAATGACATCTTGCATCTAGGCAGTTCCCTGGGCCCAGGCCCACTTAAGAGTACTCCAGACGTTTATTCTCTCCCACTGGAACAAAAACCCAGAGACTCTCAGTGCAAGAATCTCTCCTCAGCATGTGAAGCTATCCCTTAACTGGTGGCTCAGCCAAGAAAACCTGGGAAAAGGGATACCCTTGATCCAATATCCTATGACGTCGATTACAACAGACGCCAGCAAACATGGTTGGGGAGCAGTAATGTCTCAGGGAGTCTTTCAGGGAGCTGGCCCAAAAAGATGGACGACCGGTCTTCCAATTTCAGAGAATTGAGAGCAGTAGAAAAAGCCCTGAGAGAAGCAGAACCATTAATTCCAGGGAACCCATGTCTGAGTTTACTCCGACAACATGACCATCGTAGCCATCTACGTCATATACGAAAACCTGCAACAGGTCTCAGCAAGAATATTTTGTTGGGCAGAACATCATCTTGTGTCCTTATCGGCTGTCCATCTGAAAGGATCCAACAACGTCGAAGCAGAATTCTTAAGCAGGACAGACATAGATCCAGGGAATGAAGCCTCAATATAAGAGTATTCCAGGCTATAACCAAAAAATGGGGTCTCCCAGAGGTAGACCTATTTGCAAACCGAGGGAATACCAAAACAGAGCGGTACTTCTCCATAGGTTCAAACGAAACCCAGTCAAGGGTGGATGCCTTCGCTTACCTGTGGAATTTCAGACTGGCGTACGCATTTCCGCCAGTTCCTTTATTACTAAGGACTCTGCAAAAGGTCAGAACAGACGGGGTCAAGACTATCCTGATCGCCCCTCTCTGGCCAAAAAGGAGCTGGTTTGGAGTCCTAAAACTGATGAGCTCAGAAAGACCTCTGATCCTACCTCTGGACCACGACCTTTTTCATCAGGGTCCCATCTTTCACCCAGCTCCCCACAGCCTAAGCTTGGCAGCCTGGCTTCTGAAACCACAATACTGAGAGCCAGAGGCCTCTCAGAGGCTGTCATATCCACTTTACAGAAAAGTAGGAAACCGATCACAAATAGTTTTATATTCCAAAGTATGGAAAACCTCAGCATGGTATGGATCTACTCCCATTGATCCTTTCCACCCAGACATAGCAAAAATCTTGGATTTCCTACAGAACGGCTTATCCAAACAGCTAAGGCCAAGTACCTTAAAAGTCCAGGTGTCAGCCCTAAGTTCCTACTTCGACCAAAATCTAGCAGACCATCGATGGATAAAAATATTCATTTCAGCAGCTTCCAGAATCCGTCCAAAGAAATCCAAAATGGTCCCATCTAGGGATTTGAACATAGTGCTGAAAGGTCTAACTATTCCACCATTTGAGCCTATAGACCAGATCCAGATAAACAGATTATCCTGGAAAGCGGCACTTCTCGTAGCCATTACAACGGCAAGAAGGGTGGGCGAGATTCAAGCTCTTTCCATCAGAGAGCCTTATCTAAGAATCCTGGATGACAGAATAATATTCCACCTAGACCCATCTTTTTTGTCAAAAGTATCATCTGACTTCCACAGATCCCAAGAAATAATTCTACCCTCCTTCTGCAACAATCCAAAAGACGAGCGAGAAACAGGATTCCATTCTCTGGACGTTCGGCGGACGGTTGTCTTCTATTTGGATCAAACGAAGCCTTGGAGGAAAGATCAAAATCTTTTTGTTCAGTATGGTGGTCCGAACAGAGGGAAGAAAGCCTCCAAGAGCTCTCTAGCAAACTGGATCAAAAAAGCAATCAAGGACACTTACAGGAATCAGGATCTATCTCCTCCTGAATCTTTCAAAGCCCACTCCACTAGAGCTGTCTCCATCTCCTGGGCAAAAAGGACCAATGCATCCATCGAGCAGATTTGCAAAGCTGCTACCTGGTCCTTGGTCCATACCTTCACTAAACACTGTAGATTAGATCTAACGTCAATAAGAGATCTAGCCTTTGGCAGGAAAGTCCTGCAAGCTGTGGTCCCTCCCTAACCATTAAGGCTGGGTCTCACATAGCGATACACCAGCGATCCCGACAACGATCAGGATCGCTGGTGTATCGCTACATTATCGCTGCTGAGCTGCCAAACAGGCAGCTCAGGCAGCGATCAGCACAAGGACACTGCGGGTAACATCGCTTAGTTACCCGCAGTGTACCTTGGATACCAGCGCCCTGATGCAGGGAGCTGGTAACCAAGGTACACATTGGGTTTCCAGGCGCTGCGCGGTGCCTGGAAACCCACTGTGTACCTTGGTTACCAGCTCCCTGCATCAGGGAGCTGGTATCCAAGGTACACAGCGGGTTTCTAGGCACTGCCCCGCGCCTGGAAACCCGCTGTGTACCTTGGTTACCAGCGGATCGCTGGTCTCCCCCTGTCACACGCAGCGATGCGTGCCTGCCAGCGGGAGACCAGCAATCAAAAAAATGTCCAGGACATTCAGCGACGATCAGCGATACCCAGCAGGGGGGCTGATCGTCGCTGAATGTCACACACAGCGATATCGCTGGGGAGCTCGCTGCTGCGTCACAAAACTAGTGACTCAGCAGCGATCTCGCTAGCGAGATCGTTGTGTGAGACGGGCCCTTTATTCTGTTGTGTAACTCCTGTGTGCTGTCATGGAGGGGATTAGAGAAAATAGAATTACACTTACCGTTAATTGCGTTTCTAAAGCCCGGGTCTCGCATAGCGATACACCTGCGATCCCGACAACGATCAGGATCGCTGGTGTGTCGCTACATTATCGCTGCTGAGCTGCCAAACAGACAGCTCAGGCAGCGATCAGCACAGCGACACTGCGGGTAAACATCGCTTAGTTACCCGCAGTGTACGTTGGATACCAGCGCCCTGATGCAGGGAGCTGGTAACCAAGGTACACGTCGGGTTTCCAGGCGCTGAGCAGTGCCTGGAAACCCGCTGTGTACCTTGGTTACCAGCTCCCTGCATCAGGGCGCTGGTATCCAAGGTACACAGTGGGTTTCCAGGCACAGCCCCACGCCTGGAAACCCGCTGTGTACCTTGGTTACCAGCGGATCGCTGGTCTCCTGCCTGTCACGCAGCGATGCGTGCCTGTCAGCGGGAGACCAGCGATCAAAAAAATGTCCAGGACATTCAGCAACGATCAGCGATACCCAGCAGGGGGGCTGATCGTCGCTGAATGACACACACAGCGATATCGCTGGGGAGATCGCTGCTGCGTCACAAAACTAGTGACTCAGCAGCGATCTCGCTAGCGAGATCGCTGTGTGAGACGGGGGCTTAAGACCCTCCACGACAGCACGGATAATTATCCCCCCCTAATAAATTGTCATTTGATTCCTTTGTGTAAATAAATAAATCAAGCATTTCACTCTTTGTGGTCCTTGGAAAACACTGGGGATTAGGGGAAGGGGAGGGCTATTTAAACCTCTTGTTTCCTGTCCCTAATTAGGATGGGGAGGCAACCTCCTGTGTGCTGTCGTGGAGGCTTTTAGAAACCCAATTACCGGTAAGTGTAATTTTATTTTTTTTTCTGCACCATGATCACCTTTGAGACTAGTGGAGAGGGGTTAATGAAAGTTGTTCATGAAGGAACATCATACCAGTCCTACTCTTGGATTTATGGTATGGGGTGGCATAATATACAGTCTTCATTCCATGTACACTAACGGCTCACTGTTATATTGATTTGGTCATAAAGTCAGTGGTACAGGCATTACTCCCAAGTGTCCCAGGACAATGCTAGGCCACGTGTTTCTCATGCTACAGTGAGCAGCCTGCGTGACCTAAATGTGCTACCATGACCTGCATTAACCCCGGACTTCTTACTCATTGAGCACATCTGAGGTGTCATTGGTCAGCAATTGCAAAGGGAGATTCTAGCGTCATAATTTGCATGCCCAAGTGCATTCAGTGTGGCAAAGCATTCTTCCGACAACCATTAGTAACTACATTTATAGCAGCTAAGGTGGGTAAGTGTGTGTATTTCTGCACATGGTGCTCATACTCAACTTTGAATAAATCAAGATGTTTTGAAAATATTGTTTCCATTTATCCATCATTTGCATATCATTAACATGTCTATCTAACCTTTTGATTTCCATAAATCCATTACTAATTCTTCATGGTAATACAATATCATAGTTGACTGTATACATATATTTTTGTTTAAGTCCCCCCACTTACCACCGTGTACAAAAATTCTGTAACCCTAAAAAGCTGGATAGGTACACACACGGTAAGGAAGATGTGGCAACAGCCAGCAGTATTGTTGTGGTGCGTATGGTTATGAATTTGGACTAATAATAATTAAAAGGTAGGTAAAATCTTAACCAATTTTTGCCTTTTTTTTTTTTTGTTTAAATTCTCACAAAAATCCTTAACAAAAATACTATAACAACAAAAAGTTACGTTGCTAGGTAGAAGAAAGGAAGATTCTTCAACAGAGCGTAGTATTGTGGCACATATGGCTGGTAAATTGGACGGGTAAGACACTTATTCAAATTAACTAATATATGTATAATATATATATATATATATATATATATATATATATATATATATATATATATATATATTGTGGTAGATCGACTCTGCTGTACACGGAGGTAGACATGGTAACACTGCGGCTTTAAGAACTTCCTTTGGTTTATTATGGACCGTATAAACCAAGGTGTAGTAAAACAAATACAGCCCTCTGGGCAAGACAGGAAAACAAAACGGTAGCAGAAAGCATAGTCCTGAGATTGGGTTCCTCTGTGTCATCGATAGCAGAACGCACACCACTTCGCTGGAGTTTTCCTCTCCAGACACTGAACACTGCGGCCTTTGCAGGCCAGCTACTTAAGCCCCAAGCACTTCTCAAAAATGTATAACATTGGGATGCCAAAAGGAAAAGTTACATGTTTACGTAAACTGATCATTTAGTCCCAATTTTTTTTTCACAAGAAGTAGTAAGAGAAAATGGACCCCACATTATGTAAAACAAATTCTCCTAGACATAGCGATAACCCATATGTGGTTGGAAACTGCTCTTCGGACACGCGGTGAAGCTCGGAAAGGAAGCAGGGCTGTGGGGTCGGTAAGCCAAACCTCTGACTCCAACTCCGACTCCTCAATTTCCATGACTCCGACTCCACAGCCCTGAAAGGAAGAAATGCTATTTGGCTTTTGGAGTACAGATTTGTCTGGGATAGTTTTTGGGCTCCACTTCCAGAGGTGCCAGAACAGAACAGAAAAACCCAATCTGAAACTACACTTCTCAAAAAAATTCATCTTGGTATATGGTTTGCATTTTCAACTCACTTATGCTTCACAGAATTTTATAATGCTGAATTATGGAAGGAAACAAAATAAAACAAATTTCCACTAAAATATTTTAGCCACTAATTTTATATTTTCACAAGGAATAAAAGGAGGAAATGGACCAAAATATTTATAAAGCAATTTTTCTTAAATGCAGCAATACTTAAGTATTCGGAAACTAATATTTGTGCACACGGAAAGGGCTCGAAAGGGAAGATATTTTTTAGCTTTTGTGCACAAGTTTGGCAGTAATAATTTGTGGGACTACTTGCAGAGAATGCGAGGTGCCAGAACAGCAAAAAAGTCTCAAAGTGAATCCATTTTGTAAACTACTCTCCTCAGGGAATTCATTTAGGGGTGTAATGAGCGATTATAGCTCAGAGATATTTTTTTTACCATTAGGCTGTAAGAAAATGAAACACAAAATGAAAAATTACATTTGTTACAATAAGTAGATTTAGGTCAAATTATTTAATCTTTACCTGGACTATTAAAAAAAGTAGCAAAACACAATTTATTATTATTACACTATTCCTCCCAGGTACGTAAGTACCCTATATGTGTTAATACACTTTTGTTTTGGCAGATGGCAAGACTCAGAAGAGAAGGAGCGCCATTTAGATTTTGATGTACAGTTTCCTGGGCAAAACTTTGCAGAGTCCTTAAGCTGCCAAAACAGCAGAAATCCCAAAATGTGAACCTCAAGGAAATTATCTTTGGTTGTAAAAGCTATTTTAAACTCACTGGTGGTTTTCAAAAATCAGTGCACAGTGGATGTTGCAAATTTAGCGCCCAATACATAGTGCCCAGCTTGTGCTTCTGGAGACATGCGCCCTATACATTTTTAAGTGGGTTCTCCAGAACCTAACAATTGAACACTCCTTTCAATATGAGATCAGTGGGGTTCCAACACTTCCATGATCAGCTGAAAACTGCTTCAGCAGCAGCCCCAACTAAGTGAAATATGGGAAAGCACCGCAACCTCAATCGTCGCTTGCTGGCCTCTTCTAAATACTGCAGTACATTCACTGGTAATGTTGTCTTCTGCCCGTATCTCGCTCAGCTCCAAATGCCGAAGCAGCTTTCATATGATTGGTGGGTGTGCCAGGCATCAGACTCCCACAGATCTCATATTGATCACCTAGGCACATAGGTCATCAGTGATTTGACCTGGAGAACCCCTTGAATTACATTCTCCTCTCTGCAGCAATGCTATACATTTTGACGTGAACCGTGGTTTGAGTATACTGCTGGTCTTATAAGGGGATTGGGGATAAGGGGAAGCTCCAGCAGCCACTGAAATTATACAGTATGTCACTGACGTGATTTATGATAAACTCACAGGACTGCTGACGTAGCAGATACACTTATTCCTGTGATAAAACAGGCAGGGAAATGTGAGTTCCTGCTGTTTCATCTGTTTACTCATTTATCATAAGTGACTTGTGCTTCCTCCTCTCTCCAGGAACTATGGTATATGCTTACTATGAACTGGAGAAGCTCTGCATGATAAGACACAGTAATTACACAGTATATAGCTGGGGCACAGTTATAAGATTATCTCAGCACAGGAACATTTTTTAACATCCACCTGTGGAATTTATTATTATTCCAAGATGAGACAACCCCCCCTTTTTTTTTTAAATCAAATATTTAACGTTCAGTTTCTGATAATCTGTTTTTGAAAAACATATAGCTGTAAAAGATTTCCAAATCATTGCATTCTTGTTTTCTTTACATTTTACACAGTGTCCCAACTTTTTGGAAATAAGGGTTGTACATGAGTAGGCTATTTCAACTGACAGGCCAGCCACGTGCTAGGTTTATTACTTATAGCAGTATATCTGATTTGTCCATTTAGGCTGTCTTTTCATCTGCCTATTTAAGAGTAGGTTATGTTCTAATTTAGTCTTTTCTATCACTTTTCTACTATATGGAGTAATGTTAGATTTCCACAAACACTGGGCAACTTAGTACTCTAGACAGCAATTGTATATGTTTAAGAGGACTGGTGCCCCGGAGGGTATCTGGACAAGAGTGTCTCTGAAGGTAGCATTATGGGCCATACAGATATGGAGAAGATATAGTATCTGTATTAGGCTCGGTGCATTTGAGCGTATTTTTTTGTCATCTGAGAAAATGAGATCAATTATGCTAATCACACTCTGATCCGTCTCTGATCAGAGTGTGAGCATAGTGTGCTCTGATTCTCTTGGATGAGGAGAAGATGGAGACAAAAAAATTCTCGATCTTCTCCATTCTGTGAGTGCATGGAAATCGGACTGCACTCAGGTGTAATCCAAGTGCTGTCCAATGTTTCCCATGCACTCATTGACTTGCATGGCAGAGTGCGATCCAAATAGCGGCAGTGATTTGTTTTCCTCCGACAGACACTGTCCGAGAAAAAGATGGGATATGTGCACTGCCTCTTTGAATAACATGGGGACGGGTAGCACTCATTCGATTATTACGCTTGTGTGCAGTAGCCCTTAAACTGAAAATATGTTACATATAGGATGACAGGCTAAGGGCAATGGAGTAGCTGTATCCAAAGCAAGAGACTATCATCAATTCAACATCGAACAACTACCCAAAAATAACTACCCAACACATCTGTTCTATCTATTGTACAAATAGGCAGATTCTTCCTGAATGATTTCTAACAAATACCAACACAAAGTAACATATACTTGTAAAGTGTAAAGGAAAGTATACATTGTTTTCTATTTATTTAAAAAAAAATTAAAAAAATTGTGACGTGCATTTGCATTAAGCTCCCTGTAGTCTGATAGCCCTAAATAAAATGCTGAGTGACCAATTGCCTCTAGAAGTCACAATTAGTAATTGAATCGACCTGTGTGTAATTTATTCTCAGTATAAATGTTCTGTGAAGGCCTCAGAGGTTTGTTTGAGAACATTAGGGATCAAATAGCATCATGAAAACCAAGGAACACACCAGACAGGTCAAGGATAAAGTTGTGGAGAGAAGAGTAAAGATTATAAAAAAAAATAGCCCAAGCGCTGAACATCTCACTGAGCACTGCTCAATCCATCATCCAAAAATACCGTATTTTTCAGACCATAAGACGCACTTTTTTCCCCAAAAAATTTTGGGGAAAATGGGGGTGCGTCTTATGGTCGCAACATACCTAAAAATCCGGTGGCGGCGGAGGTCCCGATGCAGCCTCCCTGTGGTGCGATGATGTCGGGGCAGCAGCGGGGCTCTGTGCTGCGTGGGGGGCTCCGCCGGCATTTCGCTCTTAGCCGGAAAGCCCCCCGCAGCTCCGCTGCTGCAACGCGGTGGCCTCCTGAAAGATGGCCGCCAGGGGCCTCCGGTGGCGGTCCCGATGCAGCCTTCCATGTGGTGTCAGGGCAGCAGCGGGGCTCTGTGCTGCGCATGAGGCTCTGCCGCCATTTCGCTCTTAGCCCCCCTCTGCTGCTGCAACGCGGTGGCGTCCTGAAAGATGGCCGCCGCATACTCTTTCAAATCTCGGCAACGAGATCTCGTCTCCCAAGATCTCAGGACAAGATCTCGGGAGAAGAGATCTCGTTGCCAAGATTTGAATGAGTATGCGGCGGCCATCATTCAGGACGCCACCGCGTTGCAGCAGCGGAGCTGCGGGGGGCTTTCCGGCTAAGAGCAAAATGCCGGCGGAGACCCCCACACAGCACAGAGCCCCGCTGCTGCCCCTACACAACCGCACCACATGGAAGACTGCATCGGGACCGCCACCGGAGGCCCCTGGCGGCGATCTTTCAGGAGGCCACCTCGTTGCAGAAGCGGAGCTGCGGGGGGCTTTCCGGCTAAGAGCGAAATGCCGGCGGAGCCCCTCTCGCAGCACAGAGCCCCGCTGCTGCCCCGACACCACCGCACCACAGAGCACAGGAGGCTGCACCGGGACCACCGCCACGGATTTGTAAGTATATTGCGACCCGACAGAGCACAGCCACCCCACAGAACACAGCCACCCCACAGTGCATAACCACCCCACAGTGCACAACCACCCCCCAGTGCACAACCACCCCCCAGTGCACAACCACCACCCAGTGCACAGCCACCCCACAGAGCACAGCCACCCCACAGAGCACCCCTGCAACACAGAGCACCACCACCGCACCAGCCTGGACTACCGAACGACCCCTGTGACCACTCCTCTACCTGTGCTGATCCCTTCGCTGGTAAGCTGAATTCGGACTGTAAGACGGACACCCATTTCACACATTATTTTTTTTCCCTATTTTCCTTCTGAAAATATGGGGTGCGTCTTAGGGTCAGGTGCGTCTTATAGTCCGAAAAATACGGTAGAAGGAATATGGCACAACTTCAAAGCTACCAGACATAGCCATCCAGCTAAACTGACATCCCAAGCAAGGAGAGCACTAATTAAAGCAGTTAAGAGGCCCATGGTCACTCTGGAGGAGCTGCAGGAATCCAGAGCTCAGGCGGGAGAATCTGTCAACATGACACCTATTAGCAAATACTCCACAAATCGGGCATTATGGAAGAGTGGCAAGAAGAAAACCATTTTTGAAAGCAAGCCATAAGATGTCCAGTTTGCAAAATGCCATGTAGGGGATAAAGCTCCGTGTGGAAGAAGGTGCTCTGGTCAGTGTAATGTATAGCTATAGTTTTCCGCTTTCATTTAGCTCAAAAAGTTCTACTTTGATCTCGTGACGAGAGCACCTTCTTCCACATGCCATGTAGGAGGCACAGCTGCATGTGGAAAAAGGTGCTCTGGTCAGATGAGACCAAAGTAGAACTTTTTGGGCTAAATTATGGTTTCAGCATCATGCTATGGAGATACGTTTCTTCGGAAGGGATGGGGAAGCCGGTCAGAGTTGATGGGAAGAAACAGATAAAAGCCGGACAAACCTGGAGGGAAACCTGTTAGAGGCTGAAGAAGACTTAAGACTGGGGCGCAGGTTCACATATTGAATCTCTCATGAGGTGAAATTCAGGGTCTCAGCAAGGCTAGATCAGCTCTAAAAAGTAAGGAACATGGCAGCAGAGCCAAGTACATCAGCATTGTAAGAAATATATATTTATGGCGTCCCATAAACTTTTTCATAACCTTTTCGGGGTCACACTGTGAAAAATACAAAAATAGAGATAAAACTAAAAATAAAGTTACAAACGGTGTATGAAAATCACCACCACTGATCAGTAGCGTAGCTACCGGGGGGCAGAGGGGGCGGTTGCCCTGGGCCCTACACTCTGAGGGGGCCCACCCAGAGCTACGCTATTGTAACTATCGGCGTGCACAGCGCGCCCATACAGTTACATTCTGCGGCAGAGTAAGAAGAATCGATCTCCCTGCACTTCCGCCTGACTGCAATGGGCCCCTGAGCAGGTGGGGGGGCTCGGTGCCAGCAGTGGGCCCCCCTGCCCGTCATCGCAAGTTCAGCCAATACAGCTGACTGCATTGATGAGAGAAGGAGCGATACTTCTCCCATCATCCCCCTGTCAGCGTCTGACTTAGACACTGACAGCGGGCGCGATGACATCACTACCCGGCTCCCGCTGTCAGGAGATGAGCGGGAGCAGCACAGGAGCCAGGAGGAAGAGAGGTGAGTATTGGATTTATTTATTTTTTTATGGAGGTGCATCATACTATTATAGAGGTCTGAGGGGGCTGCATTATATTAGCATCTGCCTGGGGGGCTGCATTATATTAGCGTCTGCCTGGGGGGGCTGCATTATATTAGCGTCTGCCGGGGGGGGGGGGCTGCAATATATTAGCGTCTGCCTGGGGGGGCTGCATTATATTAGTGTCTGCCTCGGGGGGGCTGCATTATATTAGCGTCTGCCTGGGGGCTGCATTATATTAGCGTCTGCCTATGGGGGGCTGCCTTATATTAGCGTCTGCCTATGGGGGCTGCATTATATTAGTGTCTGCCTATGGGGGGCTGCATTATATTAGAGTCTGCCTGGGGGGGCTGCCTTATATTAGCGTCTGCCTATGGGGGGCTGCATTATATTATATTGAGGACTATCTAGGGGGCCAATATATATTCTAGAGGGTTGCTTTATAATTTATACGGCACACAGTAGATGCAGTAATAGGGACACATACGGCAGCAGCGGCTCAGTATTGGGGTATCAGCAGGATGAGGGGTTTGTGCAGGTTGGGAATAGAAGGTGATGGGGCTGAAAATATGAGAAGTGAAATGTATCTTTCTTGCAATCTCTGTAGCCGAGTCCTGGCTGGAGAAGTTGTCATGTCGGTCTGGGCCAAATGGAAAAGACGGGAAAAGTGAACGACTCCATCAGAATGAACGTCCTCTGTAAGTCACCATCTATAACTGCAGTAATCACTTATATGTTCTGCAGTACTGGTATTTACCACTGACCATATGGCGGTAATATCCATGTAGGTCTTTATATATAGATTATTTTCAGTAACAGCGCAGTCATCTCCTCCATCCACTATTAGGGTGCGTCACCGAGTTGTATTCAAAGTTACCTGGTTAGAGGCCTACTGAGACGTTTCGCCCCCCCCCCCCCGAACTAAAACCCTAGCTACGCCTCTGTCACTCTGGGGGAAGTGTATTATCCCTGTACGCCAACGTCCGGTGCACGGAGTGTGTGATGAACAGTGTGCCTTGTCTTACGCTTCTGTGCCCACCTCTGCGTGTGGCGCAGGGGCAGTGGCCATCGGCTGCAGGACTGATCTGCTGTAATGGGCGTCAGTGGAGCCGGAATCTACAGCTATGGCCGGCATGGGATCTATTGCTTGGTGCGGCTCCCCGTTTCCTAGATGGGGGCTGCCGTGGCCTTGTGAGGGTCTCCACTGCCTTTTGGAGGCACTTGGCTGACATACAGCTTACAGTGCTGACCTGGACCACCTTTTCTCTGAGCCCCTTTGTCCCAACGTTACGCCCCCCGGTAATGAAGATGCTGAAATTTCCCTTCCGCCAACTGGGCGTAGACCACAGACCTTCTCTGTAGGCTCGGCCGTGTTTTGATTGGCTGGAGTCAGAGGAGAAAAAGTAAATGGCCATAGAGGTGTTCTGTGGTACACGCCCATTTGGCTGAAAGGAAAAATGTCTTTATTTCTGGGGTGGGGGGCATAACTGTCGAATGGAGGGGCACAAAAGAAAAAAACTTCCAGGATCTGTGAAGCAGAAAAAAAGAAATCCTGTGAGAGACCCCTGTACCATAATGTGAAGGACATAGAGTGACCTGGAGATGGGGACTGCACCCGCTGGGCCACGCCCAGGCTGAGGAGCCCGCCCCTGCGCAGGGATGACGTCACTGGCGCTGTCCCGCCTCCCGGTGCTGATCCCGTCCCGTGCACCTGGCACTGCCTCACCTCCCATCACATCCCCGGAGCCGCCGCCGCCGCCATGCTCCCGCCTCGGGCTGCTGCCTGCCGCCTTCCCTCCCGCCGGGCGGCACCATGACACTGCCAGGCTCCGCACCGAACGGACTCGCCATGATCTACCCGGTCCCGGTGCTCGGCCTCAGCCTGCTCGCACTGCTGCTCTGCCCCGGTCCGGGGGGCTGCCGGAGGGTCTCCTCGGGCTCCCCTGCTCCGCAGCTGACAGATCTCAGGTCCCAGATCTCCGGGGTGTGGAGGAGCTGCTGGCAGAATTCCGCAAACAGCTGCAGCAGCAGCAGAGACCACCGCAGGAGCCGGGGCAGGAGGACCGGCGCCGGCCGCAGGGCAGCGGCCGGGAGGCGGAGGAGGAGGCGGCCATGCAGGAGCAGCTGCAGGAGGTGGCCGTCCGCCCCTCCGGAGACGCCGGCGAGGATGTGTGCAACTTCAACCGGCTGGAGGACTACATCATCCGCACCAAGGACTCGCTGGAGGCCGGAGCCACCTTCCTGCAGGCCCCGGGCGAGGTGGACAGCTGGAAGCAATGCCTGCAGGAGTGCTGCTCCCTGCCCCGGTGCTCGGCCGCGGTGGCGGAGAGCTCCGGCCGGGGCTTCAGCTGCTTCCTCTTTGACTGTAGCCACCGCGGGCGCAATGTGTGCCAATTCTCCCCGCACAGGGACTACAGCAGCTTCACCCTCACGGGCCGCAATGCTTCCTGGGCCTCTCCTGGCACTGTGACCGGCAGCCTGGGTAAGAGGTGGCGGATCAGTAGACCCTTATCCCAATCCCAGGACCCCTCTACCAAGTCACCAAGACCTCCGGTCATTTAGTGAGCAAAGAAGCCTGGTATTCATTGTCCACAGAATTTGCAAATGTTCACATTCCCTGCCCATCCAGGTGCCCAGTCACTCACCCCCAGTGCCCAGACCCACCTTCCGGTGTCGTTACCACTATCCAGTGCCCAGTCACCCACCCATCCAGGTGCCCAGTCACTCACCCCCAGGTGCCAGTCACCCACCCATCCAGGTGCCCAGTCACCCACCTATCCCGGTGTCCAGTTACCCACCTTCCCTGTGCCCATTCACTAACCCTTCCAGGTGCCCAGTCACTCACCCCCCCAGGTGCCCAGTCACCCACCCATCCAGATGCCCAGTCACCCACCTATCCCGGTGTCCAGTTACCCACTTATCCAGGTGCCCAGTCACTCACCCCCCAGGTGCCCAGTCACCCACCCATCCAGATGCCCAGTCACCCACCTATCCCGGTGTCCAGTTACCCACCTATCCCGGTGCCCATTCACTAACCCTTCCAGGTGCCCAGTCACTCACCCCCCCAGGTGCCCAGTCACCCACCCATCCAGGTGCCCAGTCACCCACCTATCCCGGTGTCCAGTTACCCACTTATCCAGGTGCCCATTCACTCACCCTTCCAGGTGCACAGTCACCCACCCCCCCAGGTGCCCAGTCTCCCACCCATCCAGGTGCCCAGCCACCCATCCAGATGCCCAGCCACCCATCCAGATGCCCAGTCACCCACCTATCCAGGTGCCCAGCCATCCATTAAGAGGCCCAGTCACTCACCTATCCCGATGCCCATTGACTCACCCATCCAGGTGACCAGCCACCCATCCATCCAAGTGCCCAGTCTGCCACCCATCCAGATGCCCAGTCACCCACCTATCCCAGTGTCCAGTTACCCACCTATCCAGGTGCCCAGCCATCCATTAAGAGGCCCAGTCACTCACTTATCCCGATGCCATTCACTCACCCATCCAGGTGACCAGCCATCCATCCAGATGCCCAGTCACCCACCTATCCCGGTGTCCAGTTACCCACCTATCCAGGTGCCCAGCCATCCATTAAGAGGCCCAGTCACTCACCTATCCCGATGCCCATTGACTCACCCATCCAGGTGACCAGCCACCCATCCATCCAAGTGCCCAGTCTGCCACCCATCCAGATGCCCAGTCACCCACCTATCCCGGTGTCCAGTTACCCACCTATCCAGGTGCCCAGCCATCCATTAAGAGGCCCAGTCACTCACTATCCCGATGCCCATTGACTCACCCATCCAGGTGACCAGCCATCCATCCAAGTGCCCAGTCTGCCACCATCCCAGATGCCCAGTCACCCACCATCCGGTCCTCAGTTCCCACTTCCAGTCCATCCCACTCATTAAGAGGCCCAGTCTCTCACTTATCCCGATGCCCATTCACTCACCCATCCAGGTGACCAGCCATCCATCCAAGTGCCAGTCTGCCACCTACCCAGGTGCCCAGTCACCCACCCATCCAGGCTCCTCAGTCTCCCATCTCTCCAGTCTCCCACCTCTCCAGACTCCCCAGTCTCCCATCTCTCCAGACTCCCCAGTCTCCCACGGACTCCCAGTCTCCCACCTCTCCAGGCTCCCCAATCTCCCATCTCTCCAGACTCCCAGTCTCCCATGGACTCCCAGTCTCCCACCTCTCCAGGCTCCTCAGTCTCCCATCTCTCCAGTCTCCCACCTCTCCATGCTCCCCAGTCTCCCACCTCTCCAGCTCCCCAGTCTCCCACCTCTCCAGGCTCCTCAGTCTCCCATCTCTCCAGTCTCCCACCTCTCCATGCTCCCTAGTCTCCCACCTCTCCAGGCTCCCACCTCTCCAGGCTCCTCAGTCTCCCATCTCTCCAGTCTCCCACCTCTCCAGACTCCCCAGTCTCCCATCTCTCCAGTCTCCCACCTCCCAGACTCCCCAGTCTCCACTCTCCAGTCTCCCACCTCTCCAGACTCCCTAGTCTCCACTCTCCAGGCTCCACCTCTCCAGGCTCCCCAGTCTCCCACCCTTCAGGCTCCCCAGTTTCCACCTCTCAGGCTCCCAGTCTCCATCTCTCAGGCTCCCAGTCTCCCACCCGTCCTGGCTCCCCAGTCTCCCACCCGTCCAGGCTCCCTAGTCTCCCACCTCTCCAGGCTCCCCAGTCTCCTACCTCTCCAGGCTCCCAGTCACCATCCATTCAGGCTCCTAGTCTCCACCTCTCCAGGCTCCCACCCCTCAGGCTCCCAGTCCCCACCATTCGGCTCCTAGTCTCCACCTCTCCAGGCTCCACCTCTCCAGGCTCCCCAGTCTCCCACCTCGGCTCCCAGTTTCCCACCTCTCCAGTCTCCCATCTCTCCAGGCTCCCCAGTCTCTCACCGTCGTGGCTCCCCAGTCTCCCACCTCTCCAGTCTCCCATCTCTCCAGGCTCCCAGTCTCTCACCCGTCCAGGCTCCCTAGTCTCCCACCTCTCCAGGCTCCCCAGTCTCCCACCTCTCCAGGCTCCCCAGTCACCCATCCATTCAGGTGCCCAGTTACCCACCCAAACATGAAAACGAGACAGAACCAATAGTTAACAGTTATGCGCCAGCTGAGCATCTTCTCCAGATCTATGACCAAAGGATATGAGCAAAGGAAGATGGTTCCCGGACCCTCATACGCCTTTAGAGGGATCGCTTGTACATTGCAGTATATGAGGCTTTTGCAATCCAGTAATGCCCTCCTTTCTGCGTTGGTAACAGATGCTTGCTGCAATGGAGGTGGGACCCTTACCTCTTGGACTTGCACCAATAGTATGTCCACCGCTGACTGAGGGTACAGTGTCACTGATGCCAAAGCTCCTATTCATAAATGCCTTCACTGATACACTTCTAAGGGTTGTTTTTCTTTATTTTTACTTGCATGTATTTTTGGCTAAAAATTATTTTTGCGTTTCAGTAAAAATGTGGCACCATTACAGTGTATAGGAGAATGAGTAAATTGAATATCTGTCAGTGAGCCCGCTATGACCTTTTGATGGAAGTTTGGAACTCTTACCTGTCTGTTTTTTTTTTATAGCTCCTCTCCGCTCATTTACAGCCATAGACCACTTCACAATTGAATTTGCAGGGAACAAAGAGCCTGTTAAAGCCAAACAGGGCAACATTTTTCATGAAACCCAATTGCAAACATGTTTTTTAGCCTCAAATAGATGCAAGATTGTGAAAAAATAATTGTCAACAGAGATGGACAACCCCTTTAAAACCCATCTATGTAAAATGGGTGTAGTCACCTATTTTATCCCTAAGCTCTCCTATTTAATGTGTACAACAAAGTATTTCAAGATCAGTAAAAGTTCTTACAGTAAAGAGGGGTAGCTTAATATTAACTCCGACCAAGTTAAGTTTGATCTTCAAGGGTTTGTCCAGTTTCAAGGGTCCTGCTCTCAGAACCACATTTGTCTATAAGCCATAATTGGTTTTGCAGTTTAGCCCTATTTGCTTCAGTTTAGACACCTGTCATCTAGGAGTGCTGCTGAAGTGTGCAAGGCCACAACCTAGAATGTGTTCCCACATGATTTTGGCCACGTCATGTATTTGTCCCGAAAGAACAATTGAGTCTGTAATCACAATGGGGCTGATTAATCAACGTGTTATCATTTTTTAGGATAGAACACCTTGAAAAGTAGCAACATTTTTGCATAATGCAAAGTTTTCACACCAGTCCCAACTAGCTCGTTGGTGGGATGGGGTGTGGCAGCACCCATCTTCCAAAATTATTAATAATTAAACCTTTACTTATGCCTGAAATGTTACTCCAGGCCCTGTCTAAGGTAACATTTCTGGCAAGGCTCATGGAGGCACACACCACCCCAACTCATAATTTAAACAGCAGTCCATCCTAGTCATGTGTCACGATGAGCTGAAGTTTGAAGAAAACAGCTCCCGAGTCCTGTGTCTCAATGACAGAAGATGTAAGCACACATACTGTACCTGTATGAACTGAGAAGTGTGTGAACAGGAGAAGAAATAAATCTCGCAGACTGAGCACACAGGATTTTTTTCTCCAGTCTCAATCCTTTGTATTTAGTCAGCCCATGAGAAGATTTATTTCTTCTCCTGTCACACACATCTCTGGTATGTCCGCTTATGATACAGTTCCTATAAGTTGAGACGCAGGTCTAAGGATCAGTGTTACTTCAGACTTAAGCCCATCCTGACACGTGGCTAGAATGAGCTGCCGTTAAAATTATGTGACAATGGTCATTCTATTACATTCTTAGAGGACCCCCAAGTTCTCTGTATGTTTCCTCACACTGAATGATCATGTTGGCCAGGTTATTAACTTGAGCTGACCCGCCACATATATGGAGCTGGTGCCCTTTTAATTAGCTAATCTACAATAATCATCACACATGCAGTACAGACCAAAAGTTTGGACACACCTCATTTAAAGATTTTTCTGCATTTTCATGACTATGAAAATTGTACATTCACACTGAAGGCATCAAAACTATGAATTAACACATGTGGAATTATATACTTAACAAAAAAGTGTGAAACAACTGAAAATATGTCTTATATTCTAGGTTCTTCAAAGTATCCACCTTTTGCTTTGATGACTGCTTTGCATACTCTTGGCATTCTCTTGATGAGCTTCAAGAGTTAGTCACTGGAAATGGTCTTCCAACAGTCTTGAAGGAGTTCCCAGAGATGCTTAGCACTTGTTGGTCCTTTTGCCTTCACTCTGCGGTCCAGCTCACCCCAAACCATCTCGATTGGGTTCAGGTCTGGTGACTGTGGAGGCCAGGTCATCTGGTGTAGCACCCCATCACTCTCCCTTTTGGTCAAATAGCCCTTACACAGCCTGGAGGTGTGTTTGGGGTCATTGTCCTGTTGAAAAATAAATGATGGTCCAACTAAACGCAAACCGGATGGAATAGCATGCCGCTGCAAGATGCTGTGATAGCCATGCTCGTTCAGTATGCCTTCAATTTTGAATAAATCCCCAACAGTGTCACCAGCAAAGCGCCCCCACACCATCACACCTCCTCCTCCATGCTTCACGGAGGGAACCTGGCATGTAGAGTCCATCCGTTCACCTTTTCTGCGTCGCACAAAGACACGGTGGTTGGAACCAAAGATCTCAAATTTGGACTCATCAGACCAAAGCACAGATTTCCACTGGTCTAATGTCCATTCCTTGTGTTCTTTAGCCCAAAGAAGTCTCTTCTGCTTGTTGCCTGTCCTTAGCAGTGGTTTCCTAGCAGCTATTTTACCATGAAGGCCTGCTGCACAAAGTCTACTCTTAACAGTTGTTGTAGAGATGTGTCAGCTGCTAGAACTCTGTGTAGCATTGACCTGGTCTCATATCTGAGCTGCTGTAAACCTGTGATTTCTGAGGCTGGTGACTCGGATAAACTTATCCACAGAAGCAGAGGTGACTCTTGGTCTTCCTTTCCTGGGGCGGTCCTCAAGTGAGCCAGTTTCTTTGTAGCGCTTGATGGTTTTTGCAACTGCACTTGGGGACACTTTCAAAGTTTTCCCAATTTTTCGGACTGACTGACCTTCATTTCTTAGAGTAATGATGGCGACTCCTTTTTCTTTACTTAGCTGCTTTTTTCTTGCCATAATGCAAATTCTAACAGTCTATTCAGTAGGACTATCAGCTGTGTATCCACCAGACTTATGCACAACACAACTGATGGTCCCAACCCCATTTATAAGGCCAGAAATCCCACTTATTAAACCTGTGAAGTGAAAACCATTTCCGGTGACTACCTCTTGAAGCTCATCAAGAGAATGCCAAGAGTGTGCAAACCAGTAATCAAAGCAAAAGGTGGCTACTTTGAAGAACCTAGAATATAAGACATATTTTTTTAGTTGTTTCACACTTTTTTGTTAGGTATATAATTCCACATGTGTTAATTCATAGTTTTGATGCCTTCAGTGTGAATGTACAATTTTCATAGTCATGAAAATACAGAAAAATCTTTAAATGAGAAGGTGTGTCCAAACTTTTGGTCTGTATTGTAAATGCCATAACAACAAAGAAGATATTGGTGAAATAAACCAAAGAAGTGATTAAGTGAAGTACTAGGGTTTAACTATGGCTAGATTCCTCTGGTCTGGTTGTTATTCGACTTTTAGTTTTATAGTGATTTTTCGAGAAATATACCTGAAGCATAACAATGCCAATATCTTAACATCCAGACTATGCCATGATGGTACCTTCTTTTAAATGTAGGTAAATGACATACAATAGAATAGATACACGATATTTGATAACATATTACCATCATATCAATAGTTGAGCTAATTACTAGTCTTCGGAAAGGAACATTCACTTCCTGAGAGTCAGCATATGGCACAGCAGATGGTGATGTAGCCCACCACTGTATATTATGTGCACACTGATGTACAATACAAAATATGTTCACAATATGTTTTTAGTGCTCACCGTACTCCAGATCGGAGTACATTTCCCGGAATGGTAACAAGTGGCTTTACGAGAGGTTAATCCTGTGGCCATAGACACATAGAAGACACCTGATATTAAAGAATGTGAATCTTCCTCTTACAGATACTGACAAACCACCCAACAGCAATGCAGGACAAGATGTGGTTCTTCAGCTGCCTGTCGATTGGGTCATCCTGGATGGACGTGAGAGCAGTGATGACCACGCTATCATTCGATATGAATGGACTCTGCTTCAAGGGGACCCTTCAGTAGAGATGAAGGTATTAAAGGATAGATTATTTTCAGCCTTTTGGTAGAGTTCACACTAAGTCTTTTTTTCTGAGTTTGTAAGTTTTTGCGGAGTCGACGGGCGTTTTCATGAGGTCGCCGCGCATCGTTCTTCCGTTGGAACTGCAACCAACTGCTTTCACTCTATGCTGTTAAGAAGGATGGGCAGGACATTAACTGCTTCAACAAGTGACATGAGATGAAATATGTGCACAGCAAAATGTTGCGTGCCTATACCCTCATGTTTTTTTTATACTAAGTTTTTTTTTCAGGAGTTTTTTTTTAGAGTAGATCCTCTCTTAAATTGTCATGAGTGCGTCACATCAACCTGGGAGATCTGGGAGTAGACGATCACTGCGTATTGTGAATCGCAGATCTTCCATTTAGCCTGTGTGTTTGGATCCCATATTAAATGAATATGGTTTCCTTTGGTGCTGAAGAGGTTAGTGAACCTTTCTATGCTGGTCAGAAACTTGCAGCTCCTTTTCCAGCTGCATTTGATTTGGTCATTACCTCTTCCTATAAAACCTGGCAAGACCCTCTCTGTCTTGCCAGTGATAGCTTTGCTCCCTAGCTCTTTGGAGACCTATGCTGAATAGGAGTTTGTTGTTTCTACTGGAAATTTGTCTTCCTGTGCTATGTGCTAAAGCTAAGTGGTTTAGGAGTGGAGTTTTTGTATAAGTGTTATGTGGTTTGCTGTAGTACGTATGTGTTTATCTCCTGGTCCCTGTTCCCGTTTAGTTTATTCTTCCCTGTCCCTATCGTCCTTCCTATTGTTGGTTAGTGGTTTTGTATGATAGAGGTTTTCTGTTATACCTATTTTGTGTTTTGTTTACAATACATTTCTGTACCAGACTCCATGGTGTGGTTTAACAGATTAACAGGAGTAAGGTAGAAGATTGGGCCTCTCTACCTTCAAGAGTACCTCCGGGACAGGGATAGTTAAGGTCCCAGTTACAGGTATAGTTTGAGGCCCCTCTTCCTTAACGAAGACAGTCACAGCGTGACATAAATCCTCCTTAACCCCTTTAGGACATTGGGCTTAATAGTCCTCTCATGTCTGACTCCCCGTTTGGTGCGGGCTCCGGCGCTGAGCCCACACCTTTCCGGGCACATGACAGCTGATCTATACAGCTGACATTTGCCCGCAATCCAACCAGGGCTGTTAACTAGTTAAATTCTGCTGTCAATTTCTGATAGTGGCATTTAACTCGCGCTTCCGTCACATGATCGCGACTCACCGATGGGTCAGCATGACAACCGGAGATCTGAAGCAGATCCCGTGGTCGGTGCTCATAGCAAGTGAGCATTTTTGCAACACACATGTGAGATCTGATCATCGCCTGTGTGTAGCAGAAGCGATCAAAGTACTGCAGCTTCTAGTTTCCCATGGAGACTATTGAAGCATGCAAAAAGTAAAAAAAATGTTTTTAAAAATATAAAAACAATATATATAAGTTCAAATCACCCCCTTCGCACAATTCAAAATAAAACAATAAAATAATCAAATATACACATATTTGGTATTGCCGCGTTCAGAATCACCCGATCTATCAATATAAAAAAGAATTAACCCGTTTGCTAAATGGAATAATGAGAAAAAAATTAAAAACTTCACAATTATGTTATTTTGGTCGCTGCTACGTTGCAATAAAATGCAATAACGGGCGATCAAAACATTGTATCTACCCCAAAATGGTATTATTAAAAACATCAGCTCAGCACACAAAAAAATAAGCCCTCACCCAGACCCACTCTTTAACCGACCCTTGTTGAATTCTGGATAGATATTAACAGCCTATTTTCTTTTTACCACTACGTATGCGTCTATTCTAGTCGCCATATTTCCGGTGGATAGAATCTACAAACACATACTGATTCAGACTCCTCAAAAATTATGCAGTCATCAAAATATCGAGTTTCTACTGCATTGCAAATGTGAACAAAGAAGATGCAGATGGAAAGGTACGAGACCAATGACCCATGATCAGCAGGGCGGATTTACAACAAGGGCTCATTGTGCCGTACCTGGGAACTCTGTCTATAGGTTATGAGATAAGTTACTTTGCCTTGGAAAATATTTGCCGGCCCAAAATAATATTCTAACCCACTGTTATGTCATAATTTCTTCAGAAGAAAACTAATTCTGCACATATGGGTGGATAGTCTATACACTATCCCATTGTTGGGGTTCATCCGTGTGTGTACCGACATGAAAATGTTATTAACCCCTTCACCCCCAAGGGTGGTTTGCACGTTAATGACCGGGCCAATTTTTACAATTCTGACCACTGTCTCTTTATGAGGTTATAACTCTGGAACGCTTCAACGGATCTTCGCGATTCTGAGATTGTTTTCTCGTGACATATTGTACTTCATGTTAGTGGTAAAATTTCTTCGATATAAATTGCGTTTATTTTTGAAAAAAAACGCAAATATGGCGAAAATTTTTAAAATTTTGCAATTTTCAAACTTTGAATTTTTATTCCCTTAAAACAGAGAAATATATCACACAAAATAGTTAAGAAATAACATTTCCCACATGTCTACTTTACATCAGCACAATTTTGGAACCAAAATTTTTTTTTTGTTAGGAAATTATAAGGGTTAAAAGTTGACCAGCGATTTCTCATTTTTACAGCAAAATTTACAAAGCCATTTTTTTTAGGGACCACCTCACATTTGAAGTCACTTTGAGGGGTCTATATGGCAGAAAATACCCAAAAGTGACACCATTCTAAAAACTGCACCCCTCAAGGTACTCAAAACCACATTCAAGAAGTTTATTAACCCTTCAGGTGCTTCACAGTAACTAAAGCAACATGGAAGGAAAAAATGAATATTTTACTTTTTAGCCACAAAAATTATCTTTTACAAACTTTTTTTTTATTTTCACAAGGGTTAAAGGAGAAAATGGACAGATAAGGTTGTTATGCAATTTCTCCTGAGTACGCCAATACCCCATATGTGGGGGAAAACCACTGTTTGGGTACACGGCAGAGCTCGTAAGGGAAGGAGCGACGTTTGACTTTTTCAAACTAAAATTGGCTGGAATTGAGATTGGACGCCATGTCGCGTTTGGAGAGTCCCTGATGCGCCTAAACAGTGGAAACCCCCACAAGTGACACCATTTTGGAAACTAGACCCCCTAAGGTACTTATCTAGATCTGTTGTGAGCACTTTGAACCCTCAAGTGTTTCACAAAAGTTTATAAAGCCTGGGTGTGAAAAAAAAAAAAAATCAATTTTCCACAAAAATGATTTTTTAGTCCCAAATTTTTGAATTTTCCCAAGGAAATTGGACCCCAAAAGTTGTTGTCCAATTTGTCCTGAGTACGCTGATACCCCATATGTGGGGGGGGAAACTGTTTGGGCGCACGGCAGGGCTTGGAAAGGAAGTAGTAACGTTTTGGAATGCAGACGTTAATGGGGGTCATGTTCCGTTTGCAGTGCCCCAGATGAGCCTAAACAGTGGAAACCCCCCACAAGTGACCCCATTTTGGAAACTAGACCCCCTAAGGAACTTATCTAGATCTTTGGTGAGCACTTTGAACCCCCAAGTGCTTCACACAAGTTTATAATGCCCGGGCATGAAAATAAAAAATCCTATTTTTTTCCCACAAAAATTATCTTTTAGTCACTAATTTTTTATTTTCCCAAGGGTAACAGGAGAAATTGGACCACATAAGTTGTTGTACAATTTGTCCTGAGTACGCTGATACCCCATATGTGGGGGGGAACCACTGTTTGGGCGCACGGCAGAGCTCGGAATGGAAGGAGCACCATTTGACTTTTTCCAACCAAAATTGGCTGGAATTGAGTTTGGATGCCATGTTGCATTTGGAGAGCCCCTGATGTGCCTAAACAGTGGAAACCCCCCACAAATGACCCCATTTGGGAAACTAGACCCCCTAAGGAACTTATCTAGATTTTTGATGAGCAATTTGAACCCCCAAGTGCTTCACACAAGTTTATAACGTAGAGCCGTAAAATTTAAAAATCATATTTTTTCCACCAAAATGATCTTTTCACCCCAATTTTTATTTTTCCAAGGGTAACAAGACTCCAAAAGTTATTGTGCAATTTGTCCTGAGTGCGCTGATACCCCATATGTGGGGGTAAACCACTGTTTGGGTGCATGGCAGAGTTTGGAAGGGAAGGAGCGCCGTCTGACTTTTTCAACGCAGAATTGGCTGGACGCCATGTCGTGTTTGGAGAGCTCCTGATCTGCCTAAACAGTGGAAACCCCATAAATGACACCATTTTGGAAACTAGACCCCTCAAGGAACTTATCTAGATGTGTGGTGAGAACTTTGAACCCCCAGGTGTTTCACTAAAGTTTATAACGTACAGCCGTAAAATAAAAAATCTTTTTTTTTTTTTTTTACAAAAATGATTTTTTTCGCCCCCAATATTTTATTTTCACAAGGGTAATAGAAGAAATTGGAACCCCAAAGTTGTTGTCCAATTTGTCCTGAGTACACTGATACCCAATATGTGGGCGAAAACTACTGTATGGGCACACGTCGGGGCTCGGAAGGGAAGTAGTGACGTTTTGGATTGCAGACTTTGATGGAATGGTCTGGGGGCGTCATGTCACATTTGGAGAGCCCCTGATGCACCTAAACAGTGGAAACCCCCCCACAAGTGACCCCATTTTGGCAAATAGACCCCACAAGGAACTTATCTAGATGTGTGGTGAGCACTTTGAACCCCAAAGTGCTTCACAGAAGTTTATAACGCACAGCCGTAAAAATAAAAAATCTTTTTTTTTTTTACAAAAATTATTTTTTTCGCCCCCAATATTTTATTTTCACAAGGGTAACAGGAGAAATTGGACCCCAAAAGTTGTTGTCCAATTTGTCCTGAGCACGCTGATACCCAATATGTGGGAGAAAACTACTGTATGGGCGCACGTCAGGGCTCGGAAGGGAAGTAGTGACGTTTTGGATTGCAGACTTTGATGGAATGGTCTGGGTGCGTCATGTCGCATTTGGAGAGCCCCTGATGCGCCTAAACAGTGGAAACCCCCCACAAGTGACCCCATTTTGGAAAATAGACCCCACAAGGAACTTATCTAGATGTGTGGTGAGCACTTTGAACCCTGAAGTGCTTCACAGAAGTTTATAACGCACAGCCGTAAAAATAAAAAATATATTTTTCTTTTTGCAAACATGATTTTTTCGCCCCAATATTTTATTTTTACAAGGGTAACAGGAGAAATTGGACCGCAAAAGTTGTTGCCCAATTTGTCCTGAGTACGCTGATACCCAATATGTGGGAGAAAACTTCTGTATGGGTACACGTTGGGGCTCGGAAGGGAAGTAGTGACGTTTTGGATTGCAGACTTTGATGGAATGGTCTGGGGGCGTCATGTCGCATTTGGAGAGCCCCTGATGCGCCTAAACAGTGGAAATCCCCAACAAGTGACCCCATTTTGGAAAATAGACCCCACAAGGAACTTATCTAGGTGTGTGGTGAGTGCTATGAAGCCCCAAGTGCTTCACAGAAGTTTATAATGTACAGCCGTAAAAACAAAAAAATATTTTTTTTTGTACAAAAATGATATTTTCGCCCCCAGTTTTTTATTTTCCCAAGGGTAACAGAAGAAATAGGACAAATTGCACAATAACTCTTGGGGTCAAGAGTACGCTGATACCCCATATGTGGGGATAAACTACTGTTTGGACGCATGGCAGAGCTCAGAAGTGAAGGAGCACTGTTTGACTTTTTCAACGCAGAATTGGCTGGAATTGAGATCAGACGCCATGTCACATTTGGAGAGCCCCTGATGTGCCTAAACAGCGGAAACCCCCCAATTCTAACTCCAACCCTAACCCCAACACACCCCTAACCCTAGTCCCAACCCTAACCACAAACCTAACTCTAACACACCCCTAATCCCAACCCTAATCCTAACTTTAGCGCCAACCCTAACCCTAACTTTAGCCGCAACCCTAACCCTAACCCTAATGGGAAAATGGAAATAAATAAATTTTTTTAATTTTATTATTTTTCCCTAACTAAGGGGGTGATAAAGGGAGGTTTGATTTACTATTTATAGCGGGTTTTTATGATTGGCAGCTGTCACGCTAAAAGACGCTTTTTATTGCAAAAATAGTTTTTTGCATCGCCACATTTTGAGAGCTATAATTTTTGCATATTTTGGCCCACAGAGTCATGTGAGGTCTTATTTTTTGCGGTACGAGTTGACGTTTTTATTTGTACCATTTTTGAGCAGGTGACATTTTTTGATCGCTTTTTATTTAGATTTTTGGGAGGTTAGAATGAACAAAAATCAGCAATTCATGAATTTCTTTTGGGGGAGGCGTTTTTATTGTTCCGCGTGTGGTAAAATTGATAAAGCAGTTTTATTCTTCGGGTCAGTACGATTATGGCGATACCTCATTTATATCATTTTTTTATGTTTTGGCGCTTTTATAGAATAAAAACAATTTTATATAAAAAATAATTATTTTTGCATCGCTTTATTCTGCGAGCTATAACTTTTTTATTTTTTCGCTGATGATGCTGTATGGCGGCTCGTTTTTTGCGGGACAAGATGACGTTTTCAGCGGTACCATGTTTATTTATATCGGTCTTTTTGATCGCGCGTTATTCCACTTTTTGTTCGGCGGTATGATGATAAAGCATTGATTTTTTGCTTTTTTTTTTTTTTTTTTAAGGGGTTCACTAAAGGGTTTAACTAGTGGGACAGTTTTATAGGGGGGGTCGTTACGGACGCGGCGATACCAAATATGTGTACTTTTATTGTTTTGTTTTTTTTTATTTACAGGAAGAAATGAATTTATTGGGGAATATTTTATTTTTTTTTTTAGTTATTTTGGATTTTTTTTTATGACATGTTTATTTTTATTTTTTTAACTTTTTTACTTTGTCCCAGGGTGGGACATCACTGTATTTTAGCAGATCGCTGGTGTGACAGTGTGCACAGCACTCTGTCACACCAGCGATCGCTCAGGCAGTGCAGCAGGCTTCTCAGTGCCTGCTCTCAGCAGGCACTGAGGTAGCCGCCTCCCTCCAGGACCCCGGCGCCATCTTGGATCCGGGTCCTGGGAGGGAGGAAGCCCTCAGAACAGCGCGATCACATCGCGCTGGTCTGAGGGTCTCAGGGGGGCGCGCAGGGAGCCCCCACCCTGCGCGATCCTCCCCTGTGCCCCCAGTACACCGCGATCATGTTTGATCGCGGTGTGCTAGGGGTTAATGTGCCGGGAGCGGTCCGTGACCGCTCCTGACACACAGTCACGGGTGTCAGCTGTGATAATCAGCTGACACCCGGCGGCAATTAGCTGCGCTCCCTCAGGAGCGCAGCTGATCGCCTATGACGTACTATCCCGTCCATGGGCAGAATGGCACGGGTTTTATGGACGGGATAGTACGTCTAATGTCAGAGAGGGGTTAAAGGGGACCTGTCAGGTCGGATAATGCTATTAACCAGTAGACATTGGCAGATGGCCGGCTGCAGTCATAGGACGGGGATATCGTTATACTAACCTGAGACAGAATTGATCATATGTTTTAGACCTTGCTGAGAAGGGGCCAAAAGCCAAGCAAACTTAGACTAGGCTGTCTAAAGATGCGCTCAACAGCACAAACCACTGATAAATTTGCCTTATATTTAAGGGGTTGTCCATTACTTGCACAACCCCTTCTCAATCACTATATTTCCTCCAATTAAAATAAAAACACCTCTAGTCCACAGCGATGTCGGCACTGGCTCATTCGGGGCTCAATAACCCGATGTAACAATGTCACGTCATCCCTGGAGCCAATTCGCGGCCACTTGACTCTCCCATCTGTAGACAGAAAACGGATATTCAGAGTAAGTCAGAGCAGTGGCCGGTCACTCAATTCCTCCGGATGTCGGATTTGTCTTAAGGAGTGGACAGAAAAGTGGCCGCTTATTGGTTATGTCATGTGAGCCCCGGGAGAGCCAGTGGTGACACTGCTGGAATGGTGCTGACATCGGAGGTTAGTACAGGTGTTATTATTTTAATTGGGGGGAAACCTAGTGATTTAGAACGGGTTGTCTGAATTGGAGACAACCCTTGTTTAGGGTATGGGCACACCACATGCCGAGCTTTTCAAAAGGAATTTGATTCAGGAAACGCTGCCTTTCCCTGACATTTTGTAATTATGAAGTCTGTTTAATGAGTATTTCTGACCACCAACGTGTTTTGGGCATCTTTTTTCTTTACATTTTTCCGAGCTTTTTTTTAAACCTCATTCAATAATGAGGAGACCATTAGCAGGTTATTAAAGCAAAATCTTTGGCATCTTCTGGTCATCTTTTCATCCTTTCCATTGACTTGTATTGTGACAATAGATCATCTTCTGAGTGGAAAACACCTGAAGAATGGTCGGGTCACTCTGTTTAACAGCTTGGCGTGTTTGGAAACCTGAAGCAGTTAAAAGACGCTCCAAAGATGGAACATATGAACAGCGAGTCTATTGAAGGCTCGGTCCACAGTGTGTATTTGCCCACTGGTACGTGAAAACTTGACATCTGAATGAGCCCTTATAAGCAGCTGCAATACTGGGCATAGGTAGAAAAGCTGTCTAATCCCACACAATCCCTTATCAAGTGCATAACAACGGGTGATACAGCATAATAAAGCACTTCATATTATGGGAAAAGTATAATTGTCTTCTAAAACAGCACATCATTTACAGTGAAACTCTAGCTACAGTTATATGCAAAATACTAGCAGTCTAACATCACTAATGTGTTTGATCACTGTTTTTGGGATTAAAGATCATAGAACATGGGAACAAATTCATGACTAGGTGTTGGCGAGTGATGGCCAACCAACATGACATGCACGCTGTTAATTGGGTGTAATTGACTCATTTAATGAAAGGGGGTATTCTAATTAATAGCAGTGCGGAGCTCATTTAGTGAGGTCCTTCATTCTGTGAAGAAACAGGAGTCAATTATGGCCCTTATTTAAAAAAGGAGGGCAGAAAAATGTTGTATCTTCTGGTCTTAGCCCTTGCTCAGTGAGCAAAATGGGTAGTTCCAGACATTACTGAAGGAGAAAGAACTTTGATCAAGAAGTTGATAAAAGAGGGGAAACCATATAAAGAAGTAGGAAAAATAATTGGCTGCTCAGCTAAAAAGATTTCCAATGCTTTAAAATGGCAAACACAACCCCAAAACTTGTGGTAAGAAAGAAATACTACCATATGCATAGCTCCTAGAATCTCAAGAATGGTAAGTAAGCATCCATTGTCGTTATCCAGACTGGGTTTTTCCTGTCTCTCATTTCCTGGTCTGGTCATTCAGGGGTTAACTTTTCTCTGCCTCGGTCTGGTGTCAGGTTGGCTATTTCTCTGCGCTGCTTCCTGCAGGCAGTGTCAGTTAAATTTCCTGCGTATGGTTTGTGTAGCTGACTCTGGGGAACCCCTGGTTTGTCCTGCTGCGTTTAGCTGACTTTGCTTATGTCTGTGTTCTCCATCCCTGCCCGTCCCGTCGCTGTGTGTCCTTGTGTGTTTGGATTCCCCGATACCCAGCTCTGACCTGCTCCTGTCTCTTGCTTCTGGTATTTCTGCTTCTTACCGGTACTGACTTTTTTGTCGTGTCTCTGACTCTGTTTGGTATTTCCCTTGGTACTGCGCTACTCTCTGGTATCGACCTGGCTTGTTTGACAATTCTTCTGCCACCTGGTGGTAGCCTTGCTGCAGTGCTGCTGGTCTGCTCTGAGTAGTATTTCAGTCTTTCCTCCACTCCGCTGCCAGTTGTGGAGTTTGCATTTACCTGGAGAGCTGCAGCGTGACATCCATGATCAGCTCCAGGCAGATCAAAGAAGATCTTCAGTTACTTGTGAGTCATGTAACCATCAGAAGACGCCTACGTGAAGCCAAGCTATTTGCAAGAAACCCTCGTAAAGTATTACATGTGTTGAAAAAGTTACAGTTAGTCAAAGAACACATTGACTGGCCTAAAGAGAAGTGGCGCAACATTCTATGGGCGGATGAGACCAAGACTGTTCTTATTTGGATATAAAGGTTGCCGACAGTTTATGAAACGAACCATTAACATTGAATTCAAGTCACAGTACACTGTGAAGACTGTAAAACATGGAGGTCCAACCATAATGGTTTGGGAATGTTTCTCATACTATGGAGTTGGGCTCATTTATCTCATACCGGACACCATGGACCAGTTTGAATATATCAAAATTCTGGAATAGGTCATGAAGAAGAAGAAATCCCTTTCAAATGGGTGTTTCAGCAGGACAACGCCCCCAAAACACACCAGCAAGCGGGTAATTATACTGGTTCCAGACCAACAAGATTGATTTTATGAATTGGCCAACCCAGTCCCCTGACTTCAATCCAATTGAAAATTCGTGGAGTGACATAAAAAATGCTGTTTTGGATACAAGACCTAAGAATACCAAAGAACTGTGGAATGTAGTCTATGCAACTATCTGTTTGTAGGTGTTAGATGTTAGTTGACTCCATGTCACACAGATGTAAAGCAGTTATCAGAAATAAAGATTATAGAACTAAATATTAGTTTGGAGATTAACATATTATTCTGTAAACATATTTCAGTTTATAATGTGTGTTCGAGTTTATAAATGAAAATGCAGACTTCTATTTTTTTAGCAGCCTATTATTCCCTATTCTTCATTTTCAGATTAAAAAGTGATATTTTGTTCATTTAGAATTGAGTGCTCCCAGTGCCTTTTGCGTATTTAGAAATGCTATAATGTGGATTGAGTTTTTTTCACAATTCTTTTCAACACCCTGCTGTTATTTTGCACATAACTGTACTTCCATGCAGATTGTAGCAAAATGCAATGTGGAGCATATTCTTATGGAAAATGTTTGGTAAGTACGCATGAATATAGTGAGTGACACATTAACAAATGTCCATGAAGAACAGATGGCAGATGATAGGTCGATGTGTTTGTAGAAAGATGGCTGCTAGGCCTTGTACAGATAGCTAATAGCCCGGCAATATCTGCTCACCTGCCTCGGTGACACCTGCTGCTTCCTCCAGTTACAATCACTGGTTTTATGTTGTCGTATTGATTTGCCGGACAGACTCATGTGCTATACAAGTAATGGGATAATATATAGGGCTTGTCTGAGATTTCTAACCAGACAACCCCTTTGGGTGTCACGACTGTGTTGTTGGGTGTCCCCAACGCTAGGGGCGCACGAGCTCGCCCTGTTCCCCTGGTTACTTCTGATGGTGAAGATGCTGGGTCCACATACCTTGCCTTAGCTCCTGAATCCGCTCTCAGTCTGTACCCTTCCCCCACCCAGTAGTGCACCGTTGTACGCCAACCAGACTAACAAGGTAATACTAATAGGGGAAATGTAAAATACAAAACATAAACACCCATATAACAGAGGTAAGTACCGGGGAGTGGAGGATGGTGTTAAACCTAAGTAGAAAAAGGAAAGGAATTAGCACACACTCAAAATCTAGCAACAGGCACAGATAAATCCACCAGCCTCCTACTCTAATAACCAACAACAACCTCCAGCCGTGCAGCATAAGCTAGCTCTGATAATGAGTGCTAGCCAGAACCCAGTTTATGTAGGAGATGGGAGTGGCTAACATTGCACAGCTGAGAGCTCCAGAAGCTCTTAGCAGAGCAGATTAACTCCTGCACTGCCCAAAGAAATTTGCACTGTGAAGGTGAAGTGCTTTTAACCAGTGCAGGAGTAGGAGAAATCAGATGGCTCCTCTTTGTCCGAGGTAACCCCGTGACACTGGGTATCTGCCCTTACATCATACTGCTGTCAGGGTAGTTTGGATCAGCAAGGTAGAAGTAACTTCTACCTTGCTGATCCAAACTAACCTTTGATTGGTAGCTCTATACATAATGTCAGATAGGTTAGCAAAAACCTGGTGACAGATTCCTCTCAACTTTGTTGTTGTTATTGGCTTGTTCTGTTCTCAAATTATATTTATGAGGGCAACCTCACATTGTGGTGATCAGTTAAATGAGTGGGACCCTGCAGGTGGCATGGATTTTTATTTTTTTTTGCCCATGCCGACAGTACCACATTAGCCTGGCTCAAAGATTTACTTGTCTCTAAACTATACATTGAGCGTCTCCGTTTAAGGGAACCTTTTATGTCCCCAAATGGGGTTAATTTGCAGGTTTATAGCATTCTAAAGCAGTGCAACTGCCGCACTGAAAGCCCTGCTGCCAGGAGGAAATTAACTTTATTCTTCCTGGCAGCCTCTGGCTTTCAGTCATAGAGGTGCAGCCAATGCAGCTTCAGTCATGGCTCAGTGTATAGAGAGCGGCGGCTGTACATCATTGCTGAGACGACAGTCAGTGCCAGGGTGAGGTTATAGAAGCTACTCACTATACACTGAGTCCTCACTGAGGCCTTGTCTTTATGACTGAAGGCCATGGGCTGCTCAGGGTAATAAAGCTCATTTCCTTCTGGCAGTGGGGCTTTCAGTGCGGGTGCTGGGCAGCTTCGGAACACTATTAACCTGCAGATTAACCCCATATCTGCAGGTTAATAACATTTGGGGACATACAAGTTGCCATGCAATGGGGTTGTAATGTATTGCTGATCCGCTTGTTGGTATGGTGTGTGGAGGTTTGATGTAACCCTCACTAATGCGCTGATCAGAATTTTCTGCGCAACTTGTCAGATGTTAGAAACACTTGTACGTTGAATCCTGTTTTTGACTTCTGCATTATATCCTATTATACGCTGTGTCCTCAGTAGTCGGCGGTCATGTGGGATCTGTGAAACCAAAAATGTGGCTCAGATATGTGGTACCATCTACTAATAACAGCTCTGTAAGTCGTACCTTTCTAATAAGAAAGAGTAGGAAACCTTATTTAGTGGAGGGCAGGATCTTTCAGGAAGAAGTTGGTTTAGTGAGTATAAGTTATATGTACTATATGTTAAATAACGGCAGTAATATTCCATCATTTCCTTATGAATGGTTACAAGAATTAACTATCATGTGGTACTTGTATAGGTTCCCCAACCAGGGACACTTAGGCTTTCCCATTTGGAAGAAGGAGTTTATACCCTGCAGCTGACTGTCACGGATACATTGGGTCAGAAGAGCTCAGACAACGTCTCCGTCAGCGTCCTCCCTGAAGAACACCATAAGTCAGGTAGGTTCCTCCATATTACTCATAGTAGATCAGTCTTACCCAGCGTTTTGTTCTGTTACGGGCTTCTCCTATGTTACTAAATGACTGAAAATGAGTCGGATATTCACTTGTCTTACCTATTGCATTATTCCTGTGTCCTGTGTTGTATATAAATATGTGATTCTTCAGATGTTGTATTAGTCTAGCCTGATGAAGAGACCTGAGTAGTCTCGAAAGCTTGCAATTTGTTACCATCTTTTCAGTTAGCCATTAAAAGGTATCAACCACTGAGGACTCTCAAGTCTAAATATTTTTCGGATATTCCATCATTTACTGTTTAACTACCACATCATTATGACTACCAAACACCCAAGTGCATGAGAATTGAAGTGGAAAAGAAAACCACCATAGGCAGGAGTAGACAGAAACCAGCAGACAATAGGTTATAATAATGCAAAATTTTATTTATAATAAACAATTATGATGCACAGACATTCAAAAACCCTTAGATGAGATGTATAATAAAAATCAATATAAAATTAAAATAGGAAGACACACAAAAAAATCGCCTAATATACTGGGATACTCGTATAAATCACCAGGTGCTAGGATGTAATAAATCACATGACAATATTCATTATCTCGTATTAGGATACAACGCGCTTGTAAATAATCAATACGCCAGATAAATATGTGAAAAAATATACTTCAGTGCAAAAAACATATGCTACCAAATCACCAACAATGTGTATATAAAATGATAAACTGGCACCTGGTGATTTATACGAGTATCCCAGTATATTAGGCGATTTTTTGTGTGTATCTTCCTATTTTAATTTTATATTGATTTTTATTATACATCTCATTTAAGGTTTTTTGAATGTCTGTGCATCATAATTGTTTATTATAAATACAATTTTGCATTATTATAACCTATTGTCTGCTGGTTTCTGTCTACTCCTGCCTATGGTGGTTTTCTTTTCCACTTCAATTCTCATGCACTTGGGTGTTTGGTAGTTCTTCCGGATGGTCTACCATCCATACTTGTAAGTGGTTACATCAGTTGGGTGTGTCACATGATTATTAGGTTCATTGATATTTATTTTCAATAATTGTATGAACATACACCGTGTTGATTCCACTTCTGTTAATTTTTACCACATCATTATGGCAGCCCGGGACGGTGTTAATCTTTTAGTTTATATTCCCTACATAGTGTAACACTAAACTGACTCTGCATTGCTAAAAAAACTCTTCTATTTGTGTGTCCTTGCCTCCTACACTAATTACTTTGCTTTAAGTCAAGTGGGAGCTGCTGGACGTTGGAATAGTCAAGCTTCAAAGCCTCTAGATCAGTGTTTCTCAACTCCAGTCCTCAGGACCCACCAACAGGTCATGTTTTCAGTATTTCCTAGTATTGCAAAGGTGATGGAATTAATGCTTGAGCAGGTGATAAAATTATCACCTGTGCAATACTAAAGAAATCCTGAAAACATGACCTGTTGGTGGGTCCTGAGGACTGGAATTGAGAAACACTGCTCTAGGGACTCATCTCCCGGGGTGTGACTGGTGGGCTGTACTGTTTCCAACACCATGTTCCACAGATCTTACGCATGTGAGCAGTTCATGGTGGGACGCCTGTCAATCACCGCTGATTCCTGAGCATACGCAGTGCACCAATGAGGCTGGGAAAAGCACACTCATCTTCCCTGTGCCTGCTCGGGGAGCCAGTAGTCAGGGAGCATACTCAGCCAATCAATCACCAGTCGGGGCAATCTGAGGCTTGACTCTTCTGTGATCCAGCTCCTCCCACTTGACTTGAAGCAAGTAACTAGGTTTGGAGGAGCAAACACCATATTTATGTAAGTGTTTTTTTCCGAAATGCATGAAGTGATTACAGGCTACAAAACTAATACAATCCTGGGGGACGTTTAGGGGAGAAAATGATCCAACATGTTCTTCACTTTAAATGATGTTTTTTTCACTTAAGATACTCCTTCTTTGCTAAAGGGGTATTCTTAACTTCGTAAGTTATCTCCTATCCATGTGGATAACTTCCCAATCGGTGGGACCCCCACCCTCAATTACATTGAGACCATTGTAACCTGAAAATATTGTAACCCCATAGGCATGCTGATGGTCTATACCCGCTCCAGGTTGGTATGCTAAGACCACCAATTGGCATTGAAGAGGAGAAGCCCCTTGTCTCTGACCCTTGCAGGGTCTCCTGACTTTGTTGATTGGAGAATTGTTTAGGGATCTATCACTTTGCTGTGAGGAGTTTTAATAGATGGCCTCTATCTGCACTTTGGAGGAAGCATGGCATTCAGTAAATCCCAAATCTTCTTCTAGAGGTGACATTACACATCATACTTGCCTATTCTTCTAGATTGTTTGGGAGCCATACGACATGGGAGAGATCTCCAGAACTCCCCACAGACAGACCAAGCAAATCTTCAAAAAGGCTGCTGGTGGCTACACGAGGTTGCATTTTTCATTATTCGGGGGAGGTCTGCGTGACATGAGTTCCCTATTAATGGAATCATATAGGCTGTCATTAGATGGCTACAGCCTGTATATGTGGGCAACGTTTATATCTCCCATCTGCCTCCCCTAAAAAAAATCTACCTTAAAGAGATTCTTGGAATTACGGCATTTAAAGCAGTCATCTCGTGCTCACAAATGGGTGAAATAGCAAAATACTTGTAAAGACAAGCAACTTACTTGTCAATTTTCAGTTTCATAGTTTACTACTTGTAGCCTCCTCTGCAGTCTATCAGTGGTGGCCGGTTTTCTGGGCAAGGAGTTGCAGCGCTTACGTGCTCTTT
>JARQOD010000005.1:369821218-369901218 GCA_033576555.1 Oophaga sylvatica
ACGCATAGTGCGGGCTCCTCACTCTCCTCTTCTCCCGACAGACCAAAGGAACACTGCACCGCGGCCAGCTGGGTGAGTCGCTTCTGCCTGTCATGGCAGAAGCTTAACTCCCTCACCCCCACAGCGCAGGGCACCTTTCTGAGGCACAATTAGGTGGCAGACTGCGCTGTCCTGCAGCTGTTACCTCTTATAGAGGCTTTTTTTTTGTCTGGGGCTCGCACACCTTTTTCATTTAACAGAGGTTGTGGGGAGTCTGCGACATTAAAGGTACTGCCACACTAAACGTTCCCGCTAACGATCACGATAACGACGCATACTAATGCGATCGTTTGTGTGATCGTTTTAATGTCGCTAGTAGCTGCCAAACTGGGCGATCTCATTAACGATGCATAAGCGGTTAGCGATCTCCTTAACGACTTTGGCGGTCATTGCGATGTACAATTCAGCGCTATATGTTAGCGATCTCGTTGGCGTTCTTGTTTAGTGTGGCATACCCTTGAGGCACTGTCCTGCAGCTGCTACCTCATAAGAGGCACCTGGAGCTCACACACCCTTTTCATTAACAGGGGTTGTGGGGAGTCTGCGACATTAACCCCTTCTTAGGCGGTTAACCCTTAATTGGGGGACAGCTGGGGTGGCTCTCTCTTTAAGAGCTTTAACCCTTCAGCGTTTGTATTTTCTTTAAGAAACCACACTGTTCTAGTTACTGACAGGTTGAGCCTGCCATATACTGTGTGAGGGCATGCGGACCGTCTCCCAGATCCGCTACAGGATCAGTCTTGCGTATCTGACACACAGACCTCGACGGCGTCAAGCGCTGCGGTCGGAGTTTTCAGTGATGTCAAAATGGAGGCGTTCTATGATGGCCTGTCTGACCTTCTAGGTTATTGGGTGTCAGCTAGATCCTCTCATGGCAGGAAGCGACACAGGCCGGTGCCTTCCTTCCCACGCAGCGACTCAGAGATCTCGGGCATGGAGGGTTCCCCTTCAAGGTCAGATGGAGAGATGTCCGATTCGGATAAGGAGGATCGGCAGGGACACTCTGCCTCTCTTTTGGGCCGTACAGAGGCTTTTATTGGAGCCATGAGGGAGGCGTTACAGTTACCGGAGGAGGTAACTAAACGTCCTGGTAAGTCGGCCCGGATGTTTCAGGAATCGCATGGATCGCGATCAGCATTACCATCTCTGGATGAGCTTAATGGGGCAGTAGAGAAGGAACGCCTGTGTCCAGATAAACGCTTTCAGGGGACACGGTTTATTTTTGAGACGCTGTATCCGTGTACGACGGAATTGATTGATAATTGGATTCCTTCTCCTGAAGTGGATGTCCCTTTATCCCAGCTTAGCAAATCCTCATTACTTCCTGTTAAAGGGAAGGCGAGTCTGCAGGATCCGCTGGACAGAAAAACGGAGATGGCGGCGAAATCCATCTACGAGGCCACAGGTCATGGATTCAGAGCAACTAGGGTCCATGTGTGCTTGTAAAGCTTCCCTGAGCTGGTTAGACCGTCTACGGACGGCGTGGCAAGATGGATCCCCACTATCCGAGGCAGATGGGCTTTTCAAGCTGTTGGAGGATGCAGCCCGATATGGCAGTAATGCAGGTTTAGGATACTGCGTCACTGCTGTCCAGGGCGCAATCCTCGGCGGTCACAGTCAGGAGAGCACTGTGGCTTAGACAGTGGACCGGGGACGCGGTTTCCAAGCAAGGTTTGCTATCTTTAGCTTACAAGGGTGGTCAGCTTTTTGGATCTGACCTCACGGAGCTGATTGCCAAGGCAAAGGCAAAAGAATCGGCTTTACCGCAGCGAAGAGCTGTGACTTCTGCGTCTGGCAGGCCTAGTGCCGGTAGTAGTCGGCGGTCCTTTCGGTCCAGGGGACGGTTCGGTCAGCCCTCTTGGGATCGGGTCGTCCCTCTTTTTCAGGAAAAAAGAACGCTCAGAAATCCCGCACTCCCTGGAAACAGAGCTTCCGCCAAGACAAGCGGGGAGCTGACAAAAAGCCCGCTAAGGCGGACTGACGCCAGGGTCTCACTCGAGGGCTCTCGAGTGGGAGGTCGCCTGCTCCTATTCGAACCGACTTGGGCTTCCCACGTGTCGGACGCCTGGGTGACGCGGGTTGTGTCGGCAGGCTACTTCATAAAGTTTCTTTCTCGACCCCCTGACAGTTTTTGCCAATCTCGCATTCCGTCAGAGCCCGAGCTATTTGCCGCTCTACTACGGGAGGTCAATTCCCTTCTGCAGAAGGGTGTGGTGGTACCGGTTCCGCCGGAGTACCGGGGAAGAGGGTTTTATTCCAACCTCTTTGTGGTCCCCAAAAAGGAGGACAAATTTCGCCCCATTCTGGATCTCAAAAGATTGAATCGGCATGTCCGCACCCGGAAATTCCGCATGGAGTCACTTCGCTCCGTTGTGGCGGCCCTGTCGCAGAACGATTTTTTGGTCTCAATCGACATTCGCGACGCTTATTTGCTTGTTCCCGTCGGAAGGGCCCACCAACGCTTCCTTCGTTTTGCCATAGGTCAGGACCATTACCAGTTTGTGGCCCTGCCATTCGGGTTGGCCTCAGCACCCAGAGTTTTTACGAAAATTCTGGCACCTCTCATGGCGATTCTGCGAAGACAGGGGGTTACGATTCTTCCCTATCTGGACGACCTTTTGATTGTGGCGTCCTCAAAGGAGGAGGCGGTGACGGCTCGCAATCTATCCCTTCAGCTCCTGGAGGACTTCGGGTGGCTGGTCAATTGGGAGAAGTCGTCTCTGGAACCGTCGCAGTCAATCCTGTTTTTGGGAATGCATTTCGACACGGTACGAGCAGTGGTGTCTCTGCCTCCAGACAAGCAAGCGAGTCTTCTTCGACATGTACAGGTTATGAAGTCTTCGACAGCAATGTCCCTTCGAAGGTGTATGCGCCTTCTGGGTTTGATGGTGGCGTCGATGGAGGCAATTCCGTTTGCCCAATTTCATTCCAGGGCTCTCCAAATGCTCATTTTGAACCGTTGGGATCGATCGCAGTTTTCACTGGATTGCAGTGTCATCATCTCCCACAGGGTGCGAGAGTCTCTAGGATGGTGATTACGTCCGGAAGTGTTATCCCTGGGGAAGTCCTTCCTCCCTCCGAGGTGGTCGATCATAACCACCGATGCCAGCCTGACGGGCTGGGGGGGGTGTCTGGAACGATCTCTGGATTCAGGAGTATGGTCGTCGGAAGAGTCTGTCCTGCCGATCAACATCCTGGAATTGAGGGCAATTTTCCTTTGCCTCCAACACTTGACGGTCCTTTTAAGCGGTCTACCAGTCCGAGTGCAGACAGACAACGCGACGGCGGTCGCGTATATCAACCATCAAGGTGGGACGAGGAGCTTCAGGCTCATGATGGAGGTGTCTCGGATCCTGGTATGGGCCGAGGCCAGGGTGCCAGCCATCTCTGCGATTCACATTCCAGGAGTTCAGAATATCACAGCGGACTTCCTCAGTCGCGAAAAGATGGATCCCGGAGAATGGAGTCTTCATCCGGAAATTTTTGCACTGCTGTGCTCCCGTTGGGAAACTCCCCAAGTGGTTTTGATGGCATCCAGGTTCAATGCCAAGTTACCGACGTTCATGTCCAGGTACAAGGACCCGAAGGCTGTGGCGGTGGATGCTCTGGTGGCTCCTTGGGACCAATTCGAGTTAATCTATGTGTTTCCGCCGATATCTTATCTTGGTGTTGCGTCGGATCAGACTGGAGAGAGTCCCGGCTATGTTGATAGCCCCAGATTGGCCAAGGAGGACGTGGTTCTCAATGCTGGTGTCGCTTCTGGCAGCGCCTCCACTTCCACTCCCTCTTCGCCCGGACCTGTTAACCCAAGGGCCCGTTCGTCACCCGGACCTGAAGTCTCTGCGTTTGACGGCGTGGCTCTTGAGACCGAAATCTTGATCCGTCAAGGTTTTTCAGCCGAAGTCATTGCCACTCTGGAGCTGCCAGAGGTCCGGCTACTACTAGGATTCATCACAAGACTTGGGAAGCCTTCTTTTCGTGGTGTTCGGGTTCTTCTAGGAACCCGAGGATTTTTTCCATTCCCAATTTGTTGGCCTTTTTGTAATACGGGCTGGACAAGGGTTTGGCAGTTAGCACTCTGAAGGGGCAGGTTTCTGCTCTGTCCTTGCTGTTTCGGAAGGCTATCGCCTCGCGTAGGGACGTACGTTCCTTTTTTCGTGGGGTAACCCGTCAGTTTCTGCCGCGGAAGGCGCTTGTGTCTCCTTGGCGGCTCAATCTTGTCTTGGAGGCTCTTCAACATGGGCCTTTTGAGCCTATGGACTCTTAGCCTTTCTTTGCTCTCTTGGAAGGTTGCCTTCCAGTGACGGTCACTTCTTTGAGAAGGGTTTCTGAGTTGGCGGCTCTTTCTTGCTCGCCTCCTTTTCTGGAGTTTCACCCAGATCGCGTAGTGCTTCGCACACGGGGCGACTTTCTTCCTAAGGTGGTGTCACAATTTCATGTTAACCAGGATATTGTGTTGCCCTCGCTTTGTCCGGAGCCGAGGAATGCGAAGGAACGGGCCTTGCACACATTGGATTTAGTGCGGGCTTTGAAGTTCTATTTGTCTATTACTCAAAGTTTTCGGAAGTCGGATTCTCTGTTTGTGATTCCAGCAGGTCGTCGACGTGGTCAACGGGCTTCCAAGGATTCTATAGCTCGTTGGATTCGTTGGCCATTTTAGAGGCTTACCGACTTAAGGGCGAACCTTGCCCGATTAAGATTCGAGCTCACTCCACGAGAGCTGTGGGTTCATCGTGGGCCTTTCATCAATGGGCCTCGGCAGTTCAGCTCTGCCGGGCGGCGACCTGGCGCTCTGTCCACACATTTACGAAATTTTATAAGGTGGACGTCAGTGCTTCCGCTGATGCGGCCTTAGGACGTAGGGTCCTGCAGGCGGCTGTAGTTTAAAGTTCTTGTGAACTTTATTTAGAGCTAGTTGCGCATTTATTTAAGTTGTTGGGAATCTGCCTCTTTTGGTTTTTTACCCACCCTTAATTTCTGGACTGCTTTGGGACGTCCCACTAGTAATGACTGTGTCTCCCTTCCTTCCATCTGCTGCTGAAAGACGGATTTTGGTAAGATCTTACCTGTAAATCCTTTTCAGCGAAGGAAGGAAGGGAGACACAGATCCCTCCCATGGCAGAAGTGTGTTGTTGTGTTTTCAGATGCGGCGTGACCCTTCTCTGATAGCGATTATCTGGGCTGAGGTCGGCGCGCTAAGGCTCTGTTCCAGCATTGCCAGCTCATCGCAGTGGTCAGGTTCAGTGAGTAGTACCTGGGACTGTGTGGTTTTTTCTGTTATATGCATAACCTGTCTTCTTGTTTTTTCTCTGAAGTCCTTCAGAAGGGGTTATGTTGCTAGCTGGTGATATTTGCTCTTCCTTAGCTTGTGTACGGACTGGAGAGCTGGAGTAGGAGGAGCCCAAGCTGGAGGGGTCGGTCAACACTCTTTTTTAATCTGAGGTGTTCTATCCTGTGTGGGCTCCGCCTACCCACTAGTAATGACTGTGTCTCCCTTCCTTCCTTCGCTGAAAAGGATTTTACAGGTAAGGTCTTACCAAAATCCGTCTTTATCAAATCACATACCAATGCACCAAATGTGGACAGGTCCCATTTTAAACTGGAAATGCCTCTTTTTAACATGTAACTAAAACAATTGAGTTGTACTGTGAGACCGAATGCTGAATTAGATAAAAACATGTTGCAAAAAAAAAAAAAAAAAAGCTATACAAGATTGGCAAATATTGTGTTAATCGCACGTGGACCCTCTGCTTCCCAGAAGCCATGCACACCTCAACGTGTTGTAGGATCTAACCTTCCATCTTGCACTAGTGTTAGATGGTATGGAAGTAGCAGAAAGCAGTGACAGCAGCTAATGCAGTCATTCCAGTTATCTGCTAATATCCAGACCTTTCACCTTGTGTGTAACTGGAAGGACAAAGAGTGGGACAGAAAATCACTTCCACCTTGACCATTGCTTTTCTTTGTCTGTTAAAGGCACATAGATCACCCCCATTAGAGGTTTCATTTTGACACTTCCGTCTTCTAACTTATCGTATTGCTCCAACATTTGGTTTCCTCCGGCAGGTCCGACAGGTAGGATTAATCTTCCTCCAGGTTTTAGCTGGTCTATAAGCTGAAAGAACAAATCACAGGTGAATAAAACTAAACTGTGAAAGCGCCAAAACAAAGAATGGATCGTGCAGTCAGTATACATCAACCTAAGAGAAGCCACCACTTAAGCTTTAGTGATCCGCAATGAGAAGGGATAAATCTATTTAGACAAGTCCACTATTTTACACAAGAGATATAAGGTTTACTGATGAGGTTTAAGGGCAACTGTTCCAATCGGAATCCCCTGCCGTGTACCACTAGGATCTCTCCTGCTTGTGATGGAACATTGTGGACTAATGAAGGCACACATGGTACTGAGGTTTCTATCTGTGCACTAACAAGCTTTTTAGGTACAACTATTAGTCTCCAAATCAAACATTTATATTTCTAGCATTCGGACAGTATTGAAAGTGAGAAAACGCACTAGAAGGCCAGAACGTTGGTCTACTGGTGTGATGTCTCAGGCACATAGAACAACATGGACCCTCTCAGGTTATCTACGACAGAGCTGGATGCAGTCTGTGTGTATACAGTGCAGTATCCAGCAGCTGCCTCAATGCTATGGAGAGTCCTGTACAATGTCCAAAACCCCAACCCACCATCATGCCCAGATATGCCAGCGATGATGATACTAAGGAGAGCACCAGGTATGTTCACTTTACATGTGCAAACTTTAGTGAGATTTTGGGTTTTGCCTGAAGCGTCATTTTAAAAGAGTTCTTATGTTCTTTCTTCAGTGGCGCACTGCAGAATGGTCGCGCTGCTGATCAAACGGAGCGCTCTCCCATGGTGCTAGCAGAGGCAGCTTTGTCTCAGGAGCATGGGAGACACGAAGGGGGACTCCAGCTAGCCGATTTCAACCAGCTTCAGAGCAGCGATTACATGCTCTAGCATAGAACCCGAATGCGGAGCGTACTCCTTACCTAGGTAACTGGCTCTTCTGATACTGTAGAGTGGCCGGTAACCTAGGTAACAGGCTGTACACAATAGGACTCAATATCCATCAGTTTATGAAAACGGAGGATTTTAATGACAATTGCAAAGTTGCTTGTTTTTACAACAACTTTTCAATTATAACCATTTAAAAACTTGCTTGATTGAACCACTTTAATATTTAAAGTGTGTTAAGAGTGATCATCAACATTCCTGCTGCTGTATGTTACAGATATTTACCTACTTGTACCAGCTTTAAAAATGGTAAGCTTTACAGAACACATAACAGGATTATGATTGCTCCTTTTTATATTGCTGTATCATGATTTTCCATGTACAATATACTTTCTAAGGTCCTCTAAGCACATTCAAATGCTAATTTCTCAGTTCACAGGTGGAAAGATGCATCTCCGGAAGTGTGATAGAAAGGACTAACAAGCCATTTAAGACTTCACAAAGCAATTTATTTACCCAAAACTAGTAAAATAAAGTACGTACAGCTTGTGGCACTACCGGTGCGGCAGCTCCAACGTGAATAGCATCATATGGTGCTTCTTCGAGATTACCCATCCGTCCATCGCCAACTAAGGACACACACAACAAAGCAGGACATTAGAATATCATTATAGAGACAGTAACGGTCATGCTGATCACGTCCAACCGATACAGGAGAAGAGCTTGTAGACAAACCCAGCGTACTCTGTTGTAAGGGCTCGTACACCAACCAGCATGCTCGCTTGTAAGGGCACATAAACCTACGCAGTGCATTCTCTTGTAAAAGCATTTACACAACCAGTACATGCTCTTGTAAGGAGAATAAGCCTAACCAGTGCGCTCTCTCTTGTAAGGGCTCATACACATACCCAGTGCGCTCTCTCTTGTAAGGGCTCATACACATACCCAGTGCGCTCTCTCTTGTAAGGGCTCATACACATACCCAGTGCGCTCTCTCTTGTAAGGGCTCATACACATACCCAGTGCGCTCTCTCTTGTAAGGGCTCATACACATACCAGTACACTCTCTTGTAAGGCTCACACACATACCAGTGCGCTCTTCTTGTAAGGGCTCATACACTACCAGTACACTCTTGTAAGGGCTCTACACATACCCATGCGCTCTCTCTTGTAAGGGCTCATACACATACCCAGTGCGTCTCTCTTGTAAGGGCTCATACACATACCCAGTGCGCTCTCTCTTGTAAGGGCTCATACACATACCCAGTGCGCTCTCTCTTGTAAGGGCTCATACACATACCCAGTGCGCTCTCTCTTGTAAGGGCTCATACACATACCCAGTGCGCTCTCTCTTGTAAGGGCTCATACACATACCCAGTACACTCTCTTGTAAGGGCTCACAGACATACCCAGTGCGCTCTCTCTTGTAAGGGCTCATACACATACCCAGTACAGCTCTTGTAAGGGCTCATACACATACCCAGTGCGCTCTCTCTTGTAAGGGCTCATACACATACCCAGTGCGCTCTCTCTTGTAAGGGCTCATACACATACCCAGTGCGCCTCTCTTGTAAGGGCTCATACACATACCCAGTGCGCTCTCTCTTGTAAGGGCTCATACACATACCCAGTACACGCTCTTGTAAGGGCTCACACACATACCCAGTGCGCTCTCTCTTGTAAGGGCTCATACACATACCCAGTACACGCTCTTGTAAGGGCTCATACACATACCCAGTGCGCTCTCTCTTGTAAGGGCTCATACACATACCCAGTGCGCTCTCTCTTGTAAGGGCTCATACACATACCCAGTACACGCTCTTCTAAGGGCTCACACACATACCCAGTGCGCTCTCTCTTGTAAGGGCTCATACACATACCCAGTACACGCTCTTGTAAGGGCTCATACACATACCCAGTGCGCTCTCTCTTGTAAGGGCTCATACACATACCCAGTGCGCTCTCTCTTGTAAGGGCTCATACACATACCCAGTACACGCTTTGTAAGGGCTCATACACATACCCAGTGCGCTCTCTCTTGTAAGGGCTCATACACATACAAGATCGCGCACTGGGTATGTGTACAAGCCCTTACAAGAAAGGGCGCACTGGGTAGGCTTATGTGCCCTTACAAGAGCGTGTACTGGTTGTGTGTACAGACTCTAACAAGATCGCGCATTGGGTAAGAGCCCGTACACCCAACTAGTACACACTCCTATATCAGACCAAAATATCTTCGGTATTGCGTCTGAGGTAACCATTACGAAGCTCAATTACAAGAAAATGTATGGCTGCAGGCTGATATTACATGTTTGTTGCCTGTCAGAACATGCACTCTACTGAAACGGGAGACCAAGCGTTCCTCACCCCCTAAGCTCACATTCTCCTCATACTGCTGTGAGGAGGACGACTACAGAGCTCAGAGATGCCATCATCAGGAGAATATCCAATAAGCTGACATAACATAAAAGGCAGGCATTATAAAAGGAGTCCCTGCATCTGGTCAGCGACAATCAGCAGGACTCCTCTGGGGTTTACCGTAGGTCCACTCCCCCATTGCCCAGCGGAATAATCTAGGAATTGAGGGCTATGCCTCTGGGATAACTTCCTGTACCCTAACACAAAGGGGCATATTGTGATGAGTGCTCAGGGTCTTTCTCCTCTGTACCCCCTTACTGCAGCTCAGTGACATTGTGGGCTGAAGGACAGAGGTGCACACATCAGACTTTCTGAGAGAGGCATGACAGGCAGCAGACCAGCCTGAAAGAGCCATGGGTGATATATGGCACTGCATGCCCATACAGTGGGATACATGGTGGAGGTTTACTGATATATACATGATATATACTCTTTCTGTAATGTGAACATAGCCCAAGGCACAGATAATTGCAGCCAATAGCATAGCGTGAGTTGCCGAGCCAAGGCAAGCATTTTATGCCCTGTGGACTGGCATGTCATCATCCACTATTGAACCCCAATACTGATGCAATTATACTTTGCCCATCTTGATTTTTTTCTGTATGTTGCTGAAACCCAACATAAAATTTTAAAAAGAAATACATTGTTTGTTTTTTTTCTTGTATGTTTTTGTAATAATTGTATCACTCTGGATAAAAAGAAAAAATAAAGGAGGGAAAATGTAAAACTTACTACAATGTTACAGGAAACACTTTTTATCCAATCACAAAATCACAAGTGAGAGGAAGGCAGAGAACTGTGCACAAGACTCATTGGCTGCTCAGCCTCTCATCTCGATCGCTGCTTATGCAGAGCGCAGCAGCCGACACCAAATTCATATCAACTGCTGCATGATCCATACATGCACCTTACGATCAGAATGTATGGTGCGGGCTCAGGAGCTGGGCCATCACCATACCTGGCAGCCGGCTGTAATACATCTGCTTGTAAAAGCCAGCTTGACTACTTAAATGCTGCCGTCACTGACAGCGGCATTTAAATTGTGTGATCAACGAGTATGCACTCACAGGAACCCACCAGTGGCCCCACCCCCACAATAGCATCGTGAGTGACCAATGGGTTGCCATGACAGCTAAGTCCTTCTGAAGGTCCCACCAGTCACAGACATCTTGGTACTCCACTGAAGATCAGATATAGGCTGAACTTCAAAGACCATAATTTCTACTATAACGTGCAATATTGCAGGTTAAAGTCCCCTAGAAGAACTAAGAAAAAATACAAAAAAAAGTTTTTTAAAAATATTAAAAGACGGATTTTGGTAAGAACTTACCTGTAAAATCCTTTTCAGCGAAGGAAGGAAGAGAGACACACTAGTCATTACTAGTGGGTAGGCGGAGCCCAGATGAGATAGACACCTCAGATTAAAAAGAGTGTTGACCGGCCCCTCCAGCTCGGGCTCCTCCTACTCAGCTCTCCAGTTGTACACAAGCTTAGGGAAGAGCAATATCACCAGCAGAGCAACATAACCCCTTCTGAAGGAATTCAGAGAAAAAAAACACAAGAATACAGGTTATGCATGCATGTAGGCAAAAAACCACACAGTTCCAGGTACTACTCACTGGACCTGATCACTGCGATGAGCTGGCGATGCTGGAACAGAGCCTTAGCGCGTCGAGCTCAGCCCAGATAATCGCTATCAGAGAAGGGTCACGCCGCATCTGAAAACATCAACACACTTCTGCCATGGGAGGGATCTGTGTCTCCCTTCCTTCGCTGAAAAGGATTTTACAGGTAAGTTCTTAACCAAAATCCGTCTTTCAGCAGCAGATGGAAGGAAGAGAGCCACACTAGTCATTACTAGTGGGACGTCCCAAAGCAGTCCAAAAATTAAGGGTGGGAAAAAAAACAAAATAGGCAGAATCCCAACAACCTAGATAAAAGCGCAACAGGCGCCAAATACAAGTTAACTAGAACTTTAAACTACAGCCGCCTGCAGGACCCTAAGTCCTAAGGCCGCAGCAGCGGAAGCACTGACGTCCACCTTATAAAACTTTATAAATGTGTGGACGGAACGCCAGGACGCCGCTCGGCAGAGCTGAGCTGCCGAGGCCCCTTGATGACAGGCCCACGAGGAAGCCACAGCCCTCGTGGAGTGAGCTCGAATCTTAATCGGGCAAGGTTCGCTTTTAAGTCGGTAAGCCTCTAAAAAGGCCGACCGAAACCAACGAGCATAGAGTCCTTGGAAGCTCGTTGACCACGCTGACGACCTGCTGGAATCACAGAGAGTTCCGACTTCCGAAAATTTTGAGTAATAAACAAATAGAACTTCAAAGCCCGCACCAAATCCAATTTGTGCAAGGCCCGTTCCTTCGCATTCCTCGGCTCGGGACAGAGCGAGGGCACCTTAGGTAGGAAGTCGCCCCGTGTGCGAAGTACTACGCGATCCGGTGAAACTCCAGGAAAGGAGGCAAGCAAGAAGGAGCCGCCAACTCAGAAAAACCTTTCTCAAAAAGGTAACCGCCACTAGAAAGGCAACCTTCCAAGATAGCAAAGAAAAGCTAGCAGAGTCCATAGGCTCAAAAGGCCCATGTTGAAGAGCTTCCAATACAAGATTGAGTCGCCAAGGCGACACAGGTGCCTCCGCGGCGGAAACAGACGGGTTACTCCGTGAAAAAAGGAACGTACGTCCCTACGCGAGGCGATAGCCTTCCGAAAAGCAAAATTAGGGCAGAACCTGACCCTTCAGAGTGCTAACTGCCAAACCCTTGTCCAGCCCGTACTGCAAAAGGCCAACAAATTGGGAATGGAAAAAATCCTCGGGTTCCTTGAAGAACCCGAACACCACAAAAAGAAGGCTTCCCAAGGCTTTGTGATAAATCCTAGTAGTAGCCGGACCTCTGGCAGCTCGCAAAGTGGCAATGACTTTGGCTGACAAACCTTGAAGGTCAATGTTTCGGTCTCAAGAGCCACGCCGTCAAACGCAGAGACCTCAGGTCCGGATGACGAACGGGCCCTTGGATTAACAGGTCCGGGCGAAGAGGAAATAGAAAAGGAGGCGCTGTCAGAAGCGACACCAGTGTCAAGAACCACGTTCTCCTTGGCCAATCTGGGGCTATCAACATAGCCGGGATTCTCTCCAGTCTGATCCGACACCACCCCAGAGGAAGTAAGGGTATTGGCAGGAACACATAGATTAGCTCGAATTGGTCCAACGGAGCCACCAGAGCATCCACCGTCACAGACTTTGGGTCCTTGTACCTGGACATGAAAATCGGTAACTTGGCATTGAACCTGGATGCCATCAAATCCACTTGGGGAGTTCCCCAACGGGAGCACAGCAGTGCAAAAATCTCCGGATGAAGACTCCATTCTCCGGGATCCATCTTCTCGCGACTGAGAAAGTCTGCCGTGATTCTGAACTCCTGAAATGTGGATCGCAGAGAAGGCTGGCACTCTGGTCTCGGCCCATACCAGGATCCGAGAAACCTCCACCATGAGCCTGGAACTCCTTGTCCCGCCTAGATGGTCGATATACACGACCGCCGTCGCATTGTCTGTCTGCACTCGGACTGACAGACCGCTTAAAGGGACCGTCCAGTGTTGGAGGCAAAGGAAAATTGCCCTCAATTCCAGGATGTTGATCGGCAGGAGACTCCTCCGACGACAATACTCCCTGAATCCAGAGATCGCCCAGACACCTCCCCAGCCCGTCAGGCTGGCATCGGTGGTTATGACCGACCACCTCGGAGGGAGGAAAGACTTCCTCAGGGATAACGCTTCCGGACGTAACCACCATCCTAGAGACTCTCGCACCCTGTGGGAGATGATGAGACTGCAATCCAGCGAAGTCTGCGATCTATCCCAACGGCTCAGACTGAGCCTTTGGAGGGCCCTGGGATGAAACTGCGTAAACGGAAGTGGCTCCATGGGCCACCATCAAACCCAGAAGGCGCATACACCCTCGAAGAGACATCGCTGTCGAAGACTTCATAACCTGTACATGTCGAAGGAGACATGCTTGGTTGTCTGGAGGCAGAGACACCACTGCTCGTACCGTGTCGAAATGCATCCCCAAAGAACAGGATTGACTGCGACGATTCCAGAGACGACTTCTCCCAACTGACCAGCCACCCGAAGTCCTCCAGGAGCTGACGGGATAGATTGCAAGCAGTCACTGCCTCCTCCTTTGAGGATGCCACAATCAAAAGGTCGTCCAGGTAGGGAAGAATCGAAACCCCCTGTCTTCGAAGAAATGCCATGAGAGGCGCCAGAAATTTTTGTAAAAACTCTGGGCGCTGAGGCCAACCCGAATGGCAGAGCCACAAACTGGTAATGGTCCTGACCTATGGCAAAACGAAGGAGGCGTTGGTGGGCCCTTCCGATTGGGAAGTGCAAATAAGCGTCGCGAATGTCGATTGACACCAAAAAAGCGTTCTGCGACAGGCCGCCAAAACGGAGCGAAGCGACTCCATGCGGAATTTCCTGGAGTGGACATGCCGATTCAATCTTTTGAGATTCAGAATGGGCCGAAATTTGTCCTCTTTTTTGGGGACCACAAAGAGGTTAGAATAAAACCCTCTTCCCCGGCCCTGCAGCGGAACCGGCACCACCACACCTTTCTGCAGAAGGGAATCTACCTCCCAAAGCAGAGCGGCAAAAAACTCGGGCTCTGACGGAACGCGAGGTTGACAAAAAAACTGTCTGGGTGTCGAAAAAGAGACTCTATGGAGTAGCCTGCCAACACAACCCGTGTCACCCAGGCGTCCGACATGCGGGAAGCCCAAGTTGGTTTGAATAGGAATAGACGACCCCCCACTCGAGAGCGCTCGAGTGAGACCCAGGCGTCAGTCCGCCTTAGCGGGCTTTTTGCCAGCTTCCCGCTTGTCTTAACGGAAGTTCTGTTTCCAGGGTATGCGGAATTTCTGAGAATTCCCCCCTTTTTTTTTTTTTTTTTTTAAAAAGAGAGAGACGACCCGAACCCCAGAGGGCTGACTGAATCATCCCCTGGACCGAAAGGACCGCCGACAACTACCGGCACTAGTCCTGCCAGACGCAGAGGTCACAGCTCTGCGCTGCGGTAAAGCTGTTTCTTTTGCCTTTACCTTGGCAAACAGCTCCGTGAGGTCAGGTCCAAATAGCTGACCACCTTGCAAGCTAGCAAACCCTGTTTGGAAACTGCGTCCACTGTCTAAGGCACAGTGCTCTTCTGACTGTGACTGCCGAGGATTGCGCCCTGGATAGCAGTGATGCAGTATCCTCCAAAAACTGGAAAAGCCCATCTACCTCTATAGAGGAGATCCATCCTGCCACGCCGTCCGTAGACGGTCCAACCGGCTCAGGGAAACTTTACAAGCACACATGGATTCTTAATACCGAATCCATGATCCGCGGCCTCGCAGATGAATTTTTCTGCCATCTACGTTTCTTGTCCAGCGGGTCCTGCAGACTCGCCTTCCCCTTAACAAGGAGGATTTTGCTAAGCTGGGATAAAGGAACATCCACTTCAGGAGAAGGATTCAATTATCATCAACTCCGTAGAACACGGATACGGTGTCTCAATTTTTTGGACACAGGCGCTCCTTCTCCACTGCCCCATTAAGCTTATCCAGTGATGGTAAAGCTTGATCGTGATTGAAAAACATCCGGGCCGACTTACCAGGACGTCCAGATACCTCCTTCTGTAACTGTAACGCCTCCAATAAAAACCTCTTTACGGCCCAAAAGGGAGGCAGAGTGTCCCTGCCGATCCTCCTTGTCCGAATCGGACATTTTCGTTACGCGGGAAGGAAGGCACCGGCTTGTGTCGCTTCCTGACATGAGAGGATCTACCTGGCACTCAATATAGAAAATCAGACAGGCCATCAATAGAAACTAGCGAGGGCCTCCATTCTGACACCACTGGAAACCTCCGGCTGCTGCGCTTGACCCGTCCAGGTCTGCGCGTCAGATACGCGAGACTGATCCCGTAGCGGATCTGGGAGACGGTTGCACAGTAAATGGCAGGTTAAACCTGCCAGTAATTAGAAAGTGTGGTTTCTTAAAGAAAAAACGAAACGCTGAAGGGTTAAAGCTCTTAACGAGAGAGCTACCCCAGCTGTCCCCCATTAAGAGTTAACCGCCTAAGAAGGGGTTAAAGTCGCAGACTCCCCACAACCTTAATAATGAAAAGGGTGTGCGAGCCCCAAGTGCCTCTTATAAGGCAGCAGCTACAGGACAGCTATGCCAAACTTAACAAGAAAAAACGTTCACAATATCGCTAAAAAATTGCGCTGTTTGTAAATCGCAATGACCGCCAAAGTCATTAAGGGGATCGCTAACCGCCTATGCGTTGTTAATGAGATTGCCCAGATTGGCAGCTACTAGCGACATTAAAAATGATCACACAAACGATCGCATAGTATGCGTCGTCGTTAGCAGGAACTTATAGTGGCAGTATTACTGTCGCAGACTCCCCACAACCTCTTATATTGAAAAGGTGTGCGAGCTTTGAGATAACAGCTGCAGGCAGTGCAGTCTGCCACCCATTTGTGCCTCAGAAAGGAGCCCGCGCTGTGGGGGTGAAGGGGTTAAGCTTCTGCCCTAGACGGGTAGAAGCGACTCACCCGGGTGGTCGCGGTGCAGCGCTGCCGAGAGGGGAGGAGAGCGATGTCCGAGGGAGCTTTCAGCCTGTCAGTATTACTCGGCTAATGGCCGCCGCGCTGTGCCTCCGTGTGCTTCATGAGGGAAGCCGGAAAAGGAGACTGCCGTAAAGCGCGCGCTCAGAGCGGCGCAAAATTCAAATAAAAAAAGGGCGCGCAGCTCCTCTCTCCCCCGTTCCTATGTCCTGCAGGCATCCACCTGCGGACAAAAAACACACAGTCACAGCATGTATACTGTAACAGCGACTGCCGCGGCAGTCGCTGAAAACACTCAAACACATTAAATGTGGAGTACTCACCAGCCGAAAGCGCCACAGGGACCCCCAGGGTTTCTGGCGCTTGCCCATGCTTCCCCCCAGGGCGGGGAACGCAGTGACCCCTGCAGCGCGGTTTGCGTCCCCGCCAGGGAAGCCATCCTCATCCCCCCGGGCCGGCAGGGTTCTGCAGGGACCACCATATAGGGTAATACAGATCCGCCAAGGGAGAGGTTGGGGTCCAGCAGCGCTGAGACCCCTGAGACCTCTAGACCACATTTGGTGATCCAAGTCTCTTGTCCGATAAAAAATAATAAAATCTTCCGAGGAGCTGCTTCCAGCAGCGACTATCTTCTCTGACCTCAAATTGTAAACTGGAGAGCTGAGTAGGAGGAGCCCGAGCTGGAGGGGCCGGTCAACACTCTTTTTAATCTGAAGTGTCTATCTCATCTGGGCTCCGCCTACCCACTAGTAATGACTAGTGTGGCTCTCTTCCTTCCATCTGCTGCTGAAATATAACGTTTAAACCCCATCCATTTTTCCAGTTTTCAAATAGCAAAATAAAATACAAACACATTTGGTACTACAGCATCCTTAAAAATCCTTATCAGTCACTGCACCCCCCCCCCACAATCTCCTAGGAGGGAACTAAAATGCACCCCAAAATTATATAAACAGACACTAAAAACTGCATCTCAACACGCAGAAAGCAAGTCCTCGTGTCCTCCATTGATGAAAGGGAGGGAAAAATCAAAGCGCAAAGACAGAAAATTGTCTGGTCCTGAAGCGGTCATTATGGTTTTCATTAAACATTTACCTTTTATCTTTGCATTTATATGTCTGTAAATTATATTATACAAGTGCAGCATGTAACAATCTAGAAACAAAGTGGTTGACACATCCCCCACCGCCGGTCTGTCTTTACTATGGACGTAAAACACCACCTGCCTACTTAATCTAGGATTCGTAGAACATGAATTTTACAGTCACTTTGGTCACACAAGATGCTCTTTATAGATACTACGCTTTAATATATGTATGTCAAATAGCACTTATGTCCATACACTGAAAACGTACGCGACACTTACCTAAAAGGTTCACCCGACCAGAAGATAGTAACAACGGATCGTCTTTTTTCACGTTATTTACAGAATCATCTACTAACTCCTTAATGTGGTCAATTCCTACCACTCTGCCCTTGGTGCCAACCTAGGAAAGAAAGATTGCCAAGGTCAATGAGACAATTAACAGAGTGCATTCAACTTCATGAATCCTTGTTCTACTGGTTCACATACCCATTAACCCCTATGAAAGGGGTTTTCCCCACAAATAAAGGTCATTTTAATCAATAGATTTTGGAATAATAATAAGTTCCGCAATTGGATGTGTTCCTGTGCTGAGATAATCTTATAAATGTGCCCCTGCTGTGTACTGTGTAATGGCTGAAACTGACGGTGCAGGGACATGGTCTGATCATACTACAGCTCCTGGGCATGGGAGGAATCAAGAGAGTATACAGACAGGACAGCAGGGGATCACAGCTCCTGGGCAGGGGAGGATTCAAGAGAGTATACAGACAGGAAAGTGTTGTGAATAGGCTGGAAATGAGTTCTGAGCAGAAGCTCCCTCTGGTGGTTACAAACGGTACTGGACTGTCCAGTGAAGATTGTGAGGATTGGGAATCAGGTGTTACTGACTGGTCTTATATAAGGGAGTCGCCTTCCCATCAGGTTGCCGGTGATCAATTGTTTTGGTCTCAATCCTTGATTCCTGTTTCCTTGGTAGCCTGCTGTGTCGTGTCTGAATCTCCTGCTAACAGATAAGACATTTTCTTCTTTTTGTTTTTGTGCTTGATTTTTGCATTTTGTCCTGCACTTCTGTGGGGGGCCTTCAGGGTCCCCTCAGGGGGCTTTTGCCCTCTCAGTTCAGTTCAGCCACTGATGTTTGTACATTTGCTTTTTCCAGTTTTTTCAGTGGCTGCTGTTTTGTTTTTGGTTACACCAGAGAACTAATTTAGGTGGTAGAGGTCGTGTGATCTCAGGTGTTTTTGAAATTAGTAGAGTTGGTGCTTTTCAGGGTTTTTTGGGATTGCAGTAAGTGCCCTTCCTATCCTTTTCTATTTAGTAAGTTTGGGCCCCAACGTTTGCTCATACTATTTTCTGTCTGTGTCAGTATTTCTTCTTGTCTAACCGCCATTACATGTTTGGGGGCTTTCTATGTTCTTTGGGGATCTGCTCCGGGGCAGATAGCTTTCCTCTTTCTATCTTTAGGTGTAGTTAGTTTCTCAGGCTGTGACGAGGCGTCTAGGACCAACGTAGGAACGCTCCACGGCTGCCTCTAGTTGTGGTGGTTAGTCAGGGTACTGCAATCTCATAGTTTCCAACTGCTCTGGTGTATTTCCTTTTTGCCTGCTCTCCTCAGCTACCAAATCATAACAGGAAAGCATGGGATCACAGCTGCTGCTTTCTGTATGGAAAACATTGCTTAACTCCTTCAAGTCCTTGTAATTTTCTATTTTTGTGCTTTTGTTTCTTGCTCCACTTCTTGCCAAAGCCATAACGTTTTTAGTTTTTCCGTAAATATAGCCGTGTGAAAGCTTAATTTTTAAGGGACGAGTCCTACTTTTGAATAACCTGATATTTTACCATATCGTGTACTGGAAAATTGGAAAAAAAAATTCAAGTGCAGTGAAATTGGAAAAAAACATGCAATTCCACAATTATTTTTTTTTTTACCAAGTTCATTAAATGCTAAAACTGACTCTTCAATATGATTCTCCAGGTCAGTTTCAATTTTTTTCATGTTACGCCGTTTAGCAATCTGATTAATTTACTATATATCTTACTAGATCAGACATTTCTGAGAACAAAAGATGGATTTTGGTAAGAACTTACCTGTAAAATCCTTTTCAGCGAAGAAGGAAGGGAGAACACTAGTCATTACTAGTGGGTAGGCGGAGCCCACACAGGATAGAACACCTCAGATTAAAAAGAGTGTTGACCGGCCCTCCAGCTTGGGCTCCTCCTACTCCAGCTCTCCAGTCCGTACACAAGCTAAGGAAGAGCAAATATCACCAGCGTAGCAACATAACCCTTTCTGAAGGACTTCAAGAAAAAACAAGAAGACAGGTTATGAATATAGCCGAAAAAACCACACAGTCCCAGGTACTACTCACTGAACCTGACCACTGCGATGAGCTGGCAATGCTGGAACAGAGCCTTAGCGCGCCGACCTCAGCCCAGATAATCGCTATCAGAGAAGGGTCACGCCGCATCTGAAAACACAACAACACACTTCTGCCATGGGAGGGATGTGTGTCTCCCTTCCTTCTTCGCTAAAAAAGGATTTTACAGGTAAGTTCTTACCAAAATCCGTCTTTCAGCAGCAGATGGAAGGAAGGGAGACACACTAGTCATTACTAGTGAGACGTCCCAAAGCAGTCCAAAAATAAGGGTTGGCAAAAAAAACAAAAGAGGCAGATACCCAACAACCTAAATAAATGCGCAACTAGCGCTAAATACAAGTTCACAAGAACTTTAAACTACAGCCGCCTGCAGGACCCTACATCCTAAGGCCGCATCAGCGGAAGCACTGACGTCCACCTTATAAAATTTCGTAAATGTGTGGACAGAGCGCCAGGTCGCCGCCCGGCAGAGCTGAGTTGCCGAGGCTCCTTGATGAAAAGCCCACGATGAACCCACAGCCCTTGTGGAGTGAGCTCGAATCTTAATCGGGCAAGGTTCGCCCTTAAGTCGGTAAGCCTCTAAAATGGCCGACCGAATCCAACGAGCTATAGAATCCTTGGAAGCTCGTTGCCCACGTTGACGACCTGCTGGAATCACAAACAGAGAATCCGACTTCCGAAAACTTTGAGTAATAGACAAATAGAACTTCAAAGCCCGCACCAAATCCAATGTGTGCAAGGCCCGTTCCTTCGCATTACTTGGCTCCGGACAAAGCAAGGGCAACACAATATCCTGGTTAACATGAAACTGTGACACCACTTAGGTAGAAAGTCGCCCCGTGTGCGAAGCACTACGCGATCTGGGTGAAACTCCAGAAAAGGAGGCGAGCAAGAAAGAGCCGCCAACTCAGAAACCCTTCTCAAAGAAGTGACCGCCACTAGGAAGGCAACTTTCCAAGAGAGAAAGGAAAGATTAACAGAGTCCATAGGCTCAAAAGGCCCATGTTGAAGAGCCTCCAAGACAAGATTGAGCCGCCAAGGAGACACAAGCGCCTTCCGCGGCGGAAATTGACGGGTTACCCCGCGAAAAAAGGAACGTACGTCCCTACGCGAGGCGATAGCCTTCCGAAACAGCAAGGACAGAGCAGAAACCTGTCCTTTCAGAGTGCTAACTGCCAAACCCTTGTCCAGCCCGTACTGCAAAAAGGCCAACAAATTGGGAATGGAAAAAATCCTCGGGTTCCTAGAAGAACCCGAACACCACGAAAAGAAGGCTTCCCAAGTCTTGTGATAAATCCTAGTAGTAGCCGGACCTCTGGCAGCTCGCAGAGTGGCAATGACTTCGGCTGAAAAACCTTGACGGGTCAAGATTTCGGTCTCAAGAGCCACGCCGTCAAACGCAGAGACTTCAGGTCCGGGTGACGAACGGGCCCTTGGGTTAACAGGTCCGGGCGAAGAGGGAGTGGAAGTGGAGGCGCTGCCAAAAGCGACACCAGTGTCGAGAACCACGTCCTCCTTGGCCAATCTGGGGCTATCAACATAGCCGGGACTCTCTCCAGTCTGATCCGACGCAACACCAGAGGAAGTAAGGATATCGGCGGGAACACATAGATTAGCTCGAATTGATCCCAAGGAGCCACCAGAGCATCCACCGCCACAGCCTTCGGGTCCTTGTACCTGGACATGAACGTCGGTAACTTGGCATTGAACCTGGATGCCATCAAATCTACTTGGGGAGTTCCCCAACGGGAGCACAGCAGTGCAAAAATTTCCGGATGAAGACTCCATTCTCCGGGATCCATCTTTTCGCGACTGAGGAAGTCCGCTGTGATATTCTGAACTCCTGGAATGTGAATCGCAGAGATGGCTGGCACTCTGGCCTCGGCCCATACCAGAATTCGAGACACTTCAATCATGAGCCTGAAGCTCCTCGTCCCACCTTGATGGTTGATATACGCGACCGCCGTCGCGTTGTCTGTCTGCACTCGGACTGGTAGACCGCTTAAAGGGACCGTCCAGTGTTGGAGGCAAAGGAAAATTGCCCTCAATTCCAGGATGTTGATCGGCAGGACAGACTCTTCCAACGACCATACTCCCTGAATCCAGAGATCGTTCCAGACACCCCCCCAGCCCGTCAGGCTGGCATCGGTGGTTATGATCGACCACCTCGGAGGAAGGAAGGACTTCCCCAGGGATAACGCTTCCGGACGTAACCACCATTCTAGAGACTCTCTCACCCTGTGGGAGATGATGACACTGCAATCCAGTGAAAACTGCGATCGATCCCAACGGTTCAAGATGAACATTTGGAGAGCCCTGGAATGAAATTGGGCAAACGGAATTGCTTCCATTGACGCCACCATCAAACCCAGAAGGCGCATACACCTTCGAAGGGACATTGCTGTCGCAGACTTCATAACCTGTACATGACGAAGAAGACTCGCTTGCTTGTCTGGAGGCAGAGACACCACTGCTCGTACCGTGTCGAAATGCATTCCCAAAAACAGGATTGACTGCGACGGTTCCAGAGACGACTTCTTCCAATTGACCAGCCACTCGAAGTCCTCCAGGAGCTGAAGGGATAGATTGCGAGCCGTCACCGCCTCCTCCTTTGAGGACGCCACAATCAAAAGGTCGTCCAGATAGGGAAGAATCGTAACCCCCTGTCTTCGCAGAATCGCCATGAGAGGAGCCAGAATTTTTGTAAAAACTCTGGGTGCTGAGGCCAACCCGAATGGCAGGGCCACAAACTGGTAATGGTCCTGGCCTATGGCAAAACGAAGAAAGCGTTGGTGGGCCCTTCCGATGGGGACATGCAAATAAGCATGTCGATTGACACCAAAAAATCGTTCTGCGACAAGGCCGCCACAACGGAGCGAAGTGACTCCATGCGGAATTTCCGGGAGCGGACATGCCGATTCAATCTTTTGAGATCCAGAATGGGGCGAAATTTGTCCTCCTTTTTGGGGACCACAAAGAGGTTGGAATAAAACCCTCTTCCCCGGTCCTCCGGTGGAACTGGTACCACCACACCCTTCTGTAGAAGGGAATCGACCTCCCACAGTAGAGCGGCAAATAGCTCGGGCTCTGACGGAATGCGGGATTGGCAAAAACTGTCTGGGGGTCGAGAAAGAAACTCTATGAAGTAGCCTGCCGACACAACCCGCGTCACCCAGGCGTCCGACACGCGGGAAGCCCAAATCGGTTCGAATTGGAGCAGGCGACCTCCCACTCGAGAGCCCTCGAGTGAGGCCCTGGCGTCAGTCTGCCTTAGCGGGCTTTTTGTCAGCTTCCCGCTTGTCTTGGCGGAAGGTCTGTTTCCAGGTAGTGCGGGATTTCTGAGCGTTCTTTTTTCCTGAAAAAGAGGGACGCCCCGATCCCCAAGAGGGCTGACCGAACCGTCCCCTGGACCGAAAGGACCGCCGACTAGTACCGGCACTATGCCTGCCAGACGCAGAAGTCACAGCTCTTCGCTGCGGTAAAGCCGTTTCTTTTGCCTTTGCCTTGGCAATCAGCTCCGTGAGGTCAGATCCAAATAGCTGACCACCCTTGTAAGCTAAAGAAAGCAAACCTTGCTTGGAAACCGCGTCTCCGGTCCACTGTCTAAGCCACAGAGCTCTCCTGACTGTGATCGCCGAGGATTGTGCCCTGGACAGCAGTGAGGCAGTATCCAAACCTGCATCACTGCCATATCGTGCTGCATCCTCCAATGACTTGAAAAGCCCCTCTACCTCGGATAGTGGGGATCCATCTTACCACGCCGTCCGTAGACGGTCTAACCAGCTCAGGAAGCTTTACAATCACACATGGATCCTAGCACTGCTCTGAATCCATGACCCGCGGCCTCGTAGATGGATTTCGCTGCCATCTCAGTTTTTCTGTCCAGCGGATCCTGCAGACTCGCCTTCCCTTTAACAGGAAGCAATGAGGATTTGCTAAGCTGGGATAAAGGGACATCCACTTCAGGAGAAGGAATCCAATTATCAATCAACTCCGTCGTACACGGATATAGCGTCTCAAAAAACCGTGTCCCCTGAAAACGTTTATCTGGACACAGGCGTTCCTTCTCCACTGCCCCATTAAGCTCGTCCAGAGATGGTAAGGCTGATCGCGACCTATGCGACTCCTGAAACATCCGGGCCGACTTACCAGGACGTCTAGTTACCTCCTCCGGTAACTGTAATGCCTCCCTCATGGCTCCAATAAAAGTCTCTGTACGGCTCAAAAGAGAGGCAGAGTGTCCCTGCCGATCCTCCTTATCCGAATCGGACATCTCCCCATCCGAGCTTGAAGGGGAACCCTCCATACCAGAGATCTCCGAGTCGCTACGCGGGGAAGATGGCACCGGCCTGTGTCGCTTCTTACCATGAGAGGATCTAGCTGACACCCAATAACCTAGAAGGTCAGAAAGGCCATTAATAGAACGAGCGAGGGCCTCCATTTTGTCATCACTGACACCTCCGACCGCTGCGCTTGACGCCGTCGAGGTCTGCGTGTCAGATACGCGAGACTGATCCTGTAGCGAATCTGGGAGACGGTCCGCACCTCCTGGACCCTGATCCGACATGCCCTCACACAGTATATGGCAGGTCAAAACCTGTCAGCAACTAGAACAGTGTGGTTTTCAAAGGCAAAACAAACGCTGAAGGGTTAAAGCTCTTAAAGAGAGAGCTACCCCAGCTGTCTCCCAATAAAGGGTTAACCGCCAAAGAAGGGGTTAATGTCGCAGACTCCCCACAACCCTTGTTGAATGAAAAGGGTGTGCGAGCCCCAGGTGCCTCTTATGAGGTAACAGCTGCAGGACAGTGCTTCAAAGGTATGCCACACTAAACAAGAACGCCAACGAGATCGCTAACATATTGCGCTGAATTGTACATCGCAATGACCGCCAAAGTCGCTAAGGAGATCGCTAACCACTTATGCGTCGTCAATGAGATCGCCCACTGTGGCAGCTACTAGCGACATTAAAACAATCACAAAAAAAAAACGATCGCAAAATTAAGCGTCGCTATTGTGATCGTAGCGGGAGCGTTCCGTGTGACAGTACCTCCTGCGCTGTGGGGGTGAGGGGGTCAAGCTTCTGCCCTGACAGGTAGAAGCGACTCACCCAGCTGGCCGCGGTGTAGTGTCTTCCTTTCGGTCGGTCGGGGAGAGCGGAGAGTGAGGAGCCCTTCAGTAATGGCCGCCGCGCTAGAGGAGAGAAGCTGGAAGAGAAAAGGCAGGGTAAAGCGCGCGCTCAGAGCGCTTCCTGCCCGCGAAAAAATGGGAAAGCGCGAAGCCACGCCCCCCGCCGGTTTCAAAAAAAGCGCGCGACTCTCTCCGCTCCCATGTCCTGCAGGCATCCACCTGCGGACAAAAGTACACAATCACCACACATGAATACATGTAGCAGCGGCTGCCGCAGCGGCCGCTGAAACACTCAAACACATTAAAATGTGGAGTACTCACACAGCTGAGCGCCACAGGGACCCCTCAGAGATTTGTGGCGCTGTGCCCATAGCTTCCCCCCAGGGCGGGGAACGCAGTGACCCCAGAAGCGCGGTTTGCGTCCCCGCCAGGGAAGCAATCCTCATCCCCAGGGCCGGCAGGGTTCTGCAGGGACCACCTTACAGGGTAATACAGATCCGCCAAGGGAGAGGTGGGGGTCCAGCAGCGCTGAGACCCCTGAGACCTCTAGACCACTGGCGGTCCAAGTCTCTGTCCGACTAAAATAAAAAAATGTTCTGAGGAGCTGCTCCAGCAGCGACTATCCTCTGTGACCTCAAATTTTAGACTGGAGAGCTGGAGTAGGAGGAGCCCAAGCTGGAGGGGCCGGTCAACACTCTTTTTAATCTGAGGTGTTCTATCTTGTGTGGGCTCCGCCTACCCACTAGTAATGACTAGTGTGTCTCCCTTCCTTCATCTGCTGCTGAAATTACTTATGACAAATGACTTGCCAAATTTAAAAAAAAAGAAAAAAAAAGGTAACTTTTTACTTCAATAGTCCCCTTAGGAGACTTAAAGATGCGATCATCCGATTGCTTGTGCTACACATAGCAGTGCTTCAGCCCTGCTAAGTGTGGCAAAAATAATCTCCTATGAACGCCGGCCACGAACCAGCGTTCATAGGAGATTTGCATTGACAGGTACAGGGGCCTTCTGCAGACCCCCTGCTGTCATGATAACCCATCGGCACACTGCGATCACGTGGCAGAGGCGCAGATGGGCGGGACTTGTGACGTGCTTCCGGCCAGCGCTTGTTAAATGCAGCTGTGTGTCAGTGATTGACAGTGGCATTTAACTGGTTAACAGCTGCAGGTGGATCTCTGATCCACCAGCGGCTGTTAGAGGCACATGGCAGCTAATCAGATCAGCTGTCATGTGCGTGGAAAGATGCGGGCTCAGCATTGGAGTCAACAGCAAAGGCAGGGACACGACGTTTGACATACCTATATGTCAAAGGTCATGACGGGGTTAAAAACAGGTAGTGAAATGCTTTGCCCGACAGAAACAATCAGCTGCAATCCCATGCAGGAGCTGCAAGCTAAATAGAGAAGAAACATGTCACTGAAACAGGGACCACCACATATAACAATCAAGAATAATATTCAATTTATTAGATTGTACAAAAACACACCAAACCACACAAAATATAAAAACATTTCAAAACAATGTTTACAAAAAACAAGTTATCACAAATGGACCAATTAACAAAGTGAGCATCATATCATGTCAAATATTGCACAATACCCCAAATGCAAATATGAATGACAATAAATATAAATAGAAGAATAATGATGTTGTATAGCACCAAAGTGGACTTTAGCACTAATGCACTATGTTGACTCCCCTAGAAAATACCTAGTGCAACAATTATTAGTAACCAATCATCAGAAAACATATGAGATATAAAAAAAGCCCCAAGGGAAGACAAATGCCGTATATACTGCCCAATCCAAAATAAATAAATGGTAAACTGGCAAGATGAAAATGGACAGCCAGCCAAACATGTCAACCACACCATATGTAGTAAGAAACTGAAGGGATGAACGGTCAGGGAAGGATTGGTGTCTACAGACCTAATAAAAAGGGGAAACTGCAACCCCACCAAAATTAGTAAGGGGCACACAAGAAACAAATGGCTGAAAAGTGGTGCCACCTAATAGTCACACTGTCACATGGAGATGCCTACAGCTCAAGACGCCCGTGAAGAAGCCACGGCAGTGGCAACACGCGTCGAGAATTCCATTGGCCCTCTTGACAAAATACCCACAAACTGGTCTGCCGAAGACATTACCAAGTAATACAAACTACAAATTGTGATTTTTTTTTTTTTTTAGAAAATGAACGACCTTCCATTTTATTAAAAGGTATAACATTGTGCAAATGTCAGAACCCACCCTACTGCTTTACCCGAAAATGCCAACACTTTCTATTCAGTTTTGGCATCTCAGCTTGCGCAGGGGAAATACTCCATTTCAAAAAGTCATCAATACTCGTGGAGGTCAGTCTTTCAGAATCCCATCTAATCAACATAAAGGGGCCAAGGTGCTTCAATGGGAGCTGTGTCCCATTCATTAATCACATATGCTGGTCCATAAAAGTGCCTGGTACAACATCAAGTGAAGCCCCACCAAACATCTAACATCAATGGCCTACCTGGCAGCACAAGTTAGGGGTCATGCGGAGCTGGAGAGACTATAGGTTTCGCTTTAGTATTTCCATGTAACTGTCTGGGAAGTATGAGTCCTGCTTGCTCGACTTTCACAAGATTGACAGAGTTCATAACAGGTTCCTAGAGGCAGGGCTCAAGTTATGTAACGCTAGAAAAAAGCCTTTCATCAATGAGAAGCAAAGGAGAGCCAGGCTGAAGTTTGCCAAAGACCATAAGGATTGGACCATAGAGGACTGGAGTAAGGTAATCTTCTCTGATGAGTAATTTTCAGCTTTGCCCAACACCTGGTCATCCAATGGTTAGACAGAGACCTGCAGAGGTGTACAAGCCACAGTGTCTTGCACCCACTGTGAAATTTGGTGGAGGATCGATGATGATCTGGGGATGCTTCAGCAAGGCTGGAATTGGGCAGGTTAAGTCTTTGCGAAGGACTTAAGAATCAAGCCACATACAAGGTTATCCTGGAAAAACAGATGATTCCTTCTGCTCAGGCAATGTTTGCCAACTCTGTGGACTGTTTTTCCAGCAGGACAATGCGCCATGCCACACAGAGAGGTCAATCAATGTGTGGATGAAGGACCACCACATCAAATCCTTGTCATGGCCAGCCCAATCTCCAGACCTGAACCCCATTGAAAACCTCTGGAATGTAATCAAGAGGAAGATGGATAGTCACAAGCTATCAAAGAAGACCTGCTTAAATTTTTGTACCAGGAGTGGCATAAGGTCACCCAAAAGCAGTGTAAAAGACTGGTGGAAAGCATGCCAAGACGCATGAAAACTGTGATAAAAAATCATGGTTATTCCACAAAATATTGATTTCTGAACTCTTCCTGACATAAAACATTAGAATTGTTGTTTCTAAATGATTATGAACTTGTTTTCTTAGCATTATTTGAGGTCTGCAAGCACTGCATTTTTTGTTATTTTGACCATTTCTCATTTTCTAAAAATAAATACAAAATTTATTACTTGGAAATTCGGTGACATGTTGTCAGTAGCTTACAGAATAAAAGAGCAATTTACATTTTACTCAAAAATATACCTATCAAGAGAAAAATCAGACAAACTGAAAATTTTGCAGTGGTCTCTTAATTTTTGCCATAGCTGTATACTGGCCACCAATGCAGTAATTTTCTCCCACAGGAATATAGGGACCACACAACCGCTCTGCAAGCCCGATCTGAAGAAAAGATGGTATGCAGCGATAGTTTTTTTTAACCCCTGGAGCTTTTTTCGGTTTTGCGTTTTCGGTTTTCGCTCCCCTTCTTCCTAGAGCCATAACATTTTTATTTTTCCGTCAATATGGCCATGTGAGGGCTTGTTTTTTGCGGGACCAGCTGTACTTTTGAACGACACCATTGGTTTTACCATGTCGTGTACAACAAAATGGGAAAAAAATTCCAAGTGTGGTGAAATTGAAAAAAAAGTGCAATCCCACACTGTTTTTTTTGTTTGGCTTTTTTGCTAGGTTCCCTAAATGCTAAAACTAACCTGCCATTACGATTGACACCAAACATACAGTATCTAGGCTCTTTTTTATCTAAGTGGTGAAAAAAAAAATCCAAACTTTGTTTAAAAAAAATAAAATTGTGCCATTTTCCGAGACTCGTAGCGTCTCCATTTTTCGTGATCTCGGGTTGGGTGAGGGTGTATTTTTTGTGTGCCGAGCTAACGTTTTTAATGATACCATTTTGGTGCAGATATGATCTTTTGATCGCCCGTTATTACATTTTAATTTAATGTCACGGCGACAAAAAAAAACGTAATTCTGGCATTGTTTTTTTTTCTCGCTACGCCGTGTAGCAATCCGGTTAATCCTTTTTTTCTATTGATAGATCGGGCAATTCTGAATGCGATGATACCAAATATGTGTATGTGATTTTTTTTTATTGTTTTATTTTGAATGGGTGAAAGGGGGGCGATTAGAACTTTTATATTTTTTTATTTTCTTTATATTTTTAAAAACATTTTCTTTTTACTTTTGGCATGCTTCAATAGTCTTCATGGGAGACTAGATGCTGGCACAACTCGATCGGCTCAGCTACATAGAGGAGATGATCAGTTCGCCTCTACGTAGCTGAATTACTGACATGCTATGAGCGCTGACCACTGGGTGGTGCTCACAGCAATCCGGCACCGACAACCATAGAGGTCTCCAGGAGACCTCGGGTTGTCATGCCGACGCACCGGTGACCCGAGATCACGTGACGTAGGTCACCGGTGAGCGTATTTCCGGCCCGATGGCCAGAAGCGCCATTTAAAGGCCGCTGTCAGCGTTTGACAGCAGCATTCAACTAGTTAATAGCCGTGGGTGGATCGAGATCCACATGCACCTATTGCGGGCACATGTCAGCAGTTCAAAACAGCTGACATGTCCTGGGAAAGATGTAGAGGCTCACCGCTGGAGCCACATCAAAGGGAGGGAGTCTGACATCGGTGTAAATATATGCCTGATGTCAGTAAGGGGTTCAATCAACACTTTTGGCGCAGATTGGTCAGTAACTATTGTTCAGCCAAAAGGGTTAATCATCAAAGGTGACATCACGATCGCCCCTTGCATTTTAACTGCTGAGATTGGTGCGGGCTCAGACAGCACTAATCACAGAGTGTCATGTTGATTTGCCAAAGAAGGAAGAAGACACGGCCCATAGAAGGGCGGAAGAGGTGTGGATAATAGAGCGAGTACAGGGCGCAGGTGTGGGATTACAGCGCCGCAATCAACGTCACAGTGCAGTGTGACGTGCCAGGGAGGGGGCTGCAAGGATAATGAAGACATACATGTGTGGCGGTTTGTATGTTGGGAAGGGGATAACTAAAGCAATGAAATACTATGAAAATACTCCTTTTTAGAAAATAGATTTAGTCTTGAATTGTGTGGTCCGGAATAAAGTGGAATTTGAAACAAAGCACAACTAAGGATTCTTGTATCGCATCGCACATCCTTTTTTCTCTTATCTATATTACACATTGAAAAATAGTGGATGTTTCACAATCTGTTGCTAGTAACTAAAGGCTGGGTCTCACATAACGATACACCAGCGATCCCGACAACGATATGCACCTGTCAGGATCGCTGGTGTATCGCTACATGATCGCTGCTGAGCTGTCAAACAGGCAGCTCAGGGCAGCGATCAGCACAAGGACACTGCGGGTAACATCGCTTAGTTACCCGCAGTGTACCTTGGATACCAGCGCCCTGATGCAGGGAGCTGGTATCCAAGGTACACAGCGGGTTTCCAAGCGCTGCGCGGTGCCTGGAAACCCGCTGTGTACCTTGGATACCAGCTCCCCTGCATCAGGGCGCTGGTATCCAAGGTACACAGCGGGTTTCTAGGCACAGCCCCGCGCCTGGAAACCCGCTGTGTACCTTGGATACCAGCGGATCACTGCTCTCCCGCCTGTCACACGCAGCGATGCGTGCCTGTCAGCGGGAAACCAGCGATCAAAAAAATGTCCTGACATTTCAGCGACGATCAGCGATACCCAGCAGGGGGCTGATCGTCGCTGAATGTCACACACAGCGATATCGCTGGTGAGCTCGGTGCTGCGTCACAAAACTAGTGACTCAGCAGCGATCTCGGTAGCGATATCGCTATGTGAGACGGGCCCTTAACAGCAGCCATTATCTTTTCTGATATCTACATGCTGAGCTCAGGGGACACAATTTTTCTTGCTGACAATTGGTGGATTGCAGAAGGCATTTTCTCCTATGCTCTCTGTAGGGTTGTGCCTGTATTGGCACAGCTTCCATCAGGACAGCAGCTCCAATGAGGAGGAATGATTCATTTATTTTTGGTCATCTTTCTATACTGGATGCAGAATAAACTTTCATCAGTCTGTTATTTCCAATGGAAAAAAAAAACACCAAAACAAAGCGACTTTAATGTAACATACGGTACATTATGTATCACCATATTTTCACATGGGGCAGCATGGTGGCCGAGTTCTGAGTTCAAATCCCACCAAGGATAACATCTGCAAGGAGTTTGTACCTTTTCCCCGTGTTTGTGGGTGGACATATTGATTAGGAATTCAGATTGTGGGCCTCAATGGGGACAGTGATGTCTGTAAAGTGCTGTGGAATAAGACGGCGCTGAACAGGTCAAATGCATGAAATGTCTGCAGAAACAGACTGATCTTTCAGGGCATCTGTAGTAAATTAAATGTCTAGCTTTGTTTTTCCTAAATCGTGACAATATGTATGTGAAATGGTTACAGGTTTACCAGATTTGGAAATGCCGTCATTAAAACCCACAGGACTGACAACACTGGACAATAAGGGTTTGAGCTGAGCAGATGCGGCACAATATAGGAGTACCGGGAGAGCAGCCCCATGGGAACACTACAACCATAGGTTACTGTTTGTTTGGGATACGCCTGGCACTAGACGTTGGCAAGGAGGCCGCAGTGTCCCTGTACAGAGAAGAGCTGACAGCAGGCCCTGCGCTCAGCAGAAAGAGGCTATTTCTGTAATGCAATGTTTGGAATCATCCCCACGTTCAGAGTGCAGAGAGTCCATCACCGAGACTACGCCAATGTGCGAACATTAAAGCAGAGCAGAGCCCTACAAGTTATTCTCTCTGAAACCAGCACTTATTGCCAGGGGGTGATCTGGGCTCATGAAAACTAAAATATAGAAATGGAATTAATAGCATTCAATATATGGCAGGGAATTATAGCTGAGTGTCTACATACGCTAGGTTGAAACATTTTTTTTCTTTTATAGGGAATCTATCAGTAGGATCAATCCTACGTCATCTATATAGGCATGCAGGTCACAGGAAGCTGAATATTAGGATACACTGATATCTGCGACCGGATGTCTTTTTACAGAGATAGCTACAGTTTTCTTATATAAAGAGACAGTTACCAGTGTGAGACATGTAACTGACACAAAAGTAGAACTTAACTTTGTCTCCATACAAACACATTTGCAGCTCTCCCAGCTCAGCTGTATTGCAGCAATATTACAACCCTTAACCGAAAAAGAGGCCAATTTATAAATGCTCACTCATATATATTGATAGAATACCCAAAAAAAATATATGAAAAACAGAGCCAATTTATGAAAGAATACAAAGACAATTTTATTGATTACAAAATAGTTGTATAAAAAATTACAATAATTATACATAATCTTTAAAGACAAAGAGAAAGGCAAAAAACCTAGATACCATTATTCAGAAAAATGAGTACAGGAAAAGAATAAATAAATAACAAAGTATTCAATGTATTGTCAGGGAATACACGCTAGATCATGCCAAAATAGAAATATATAAAGAACTGCCAGTCAATGTATATATAGAGTGCACAGTGCACATCATACAGAGATAAGGAAAATTAAGATTTGACAGTCCCAATATACTATCACAGCATCTCATAGAGTGGAAAGCCTATAGCAGCAGTCATAAATCGACTGTATATATATATATATATATATATATATATATACGTATATATCCCTAGATATTTGTATGTACATTAATATAGTAGGGATTGGGCAAGAAACCTAAATTTTATAAAACCAAGCACATATGAAAAAAACATATAGATGTATATAAACATTTGTTCAATGCATAGGATAAGTGTAACAGTCAATTACGCAAATGTAGATATAGCCCAGATTGAAATCCTATATATATTGCAACAGGGATAGTATATATACGCATGTGCTGCTACAGTCATCAGCGTACCATCAAATATATGTGCCAAACATTGCAAGATAATACTGCTAAGGGTAGTAATACAAAGTATAAATGAATTCTATCCTTACAATACCAGGTCTAAATGAAATGCAGCCATTGTCATAAGTACTAGGTCACATATACATGCAAATATTACTGCCATGATTCAATAATGCAGCCAAAAGCATATTGTAGACAAATCATTACCATATGGCCATACAAAACATGGCAGTATATAGAAAAAAGCTGCAAGAAATATAGACAGTAAATGAAAATAAATACTAAGTACCCAAGACTTACTGAATAACGGACAGGGAGGCCCCAACGCGCGTTTCGCAAAGTGCGTATATATACTATCCCTGTTGCAATATATATAGGATTTCAATCTGGGCTATATCTACATTTGCGTAATTGACTGTTACACTTATCCTATGCATTGAACAAATGTTTATATACATCTATATGTTTTTTTCATATGTGCTTGGTTTTATAAAATATAGGTTTCTTGCCCAATCCCTACTATATTAATGTACATACAAATATCTAGGGATATATACGTATATATATATATATCAGTCGATTTATGACTGCTGCTATAGGCTTTCCACTCTATGAGATGCTGTGATAGTATATTGGGACTGTCAAATCTTAATTTTCCTTATCTCTGTATGATGTGCACTGTGCACTCTATATATACATTGACTGGCAGTTCTTTATATATTTCTATTTTGGCATGATCTAGCGTGTATTCCCTGACAATACATTGAATACTTTGTTATTTATTTATTCTTTTCCTGTACTCATTTTTCTGAATAATGGTATCTAGGTTTTTTGCCTTTCTCTTTGTCTTTAAAGATTATGTATAATTATTGTAATTTTTTATACAACTATTTTGTAATCAATAAAATTGTCTTTGTATTCTTTCATAAATTGGCTCTGTTTTTCATATATTTTTTTTGGGTATAATATTACAACCCTGTCTGCCTGCCAGATGGAAGCTGGAGCTGATAGGAACCTGCAGATGTGTCAGGCTGGGTGCACACGGTCAGTCAATGACAGCGCTTTGGACACAGGACATGTCCGGCTATTGAACGCAGGTGATTACGCATGTGTTCATTGAACCATGCGGAATCACCACGTCAAATACATTGTATGGGGGAGATTTATCTTGCAGAGACTCCTAGAATGCTTAGGAGGGTTGAACTGACTCCCCTTAACCCCTTCCTGCCACAGCAAACTTCCGGGTTTTTTTCCCCTTTCTCCAAGAGCCATAACGTTTTCATTTTTCGGTCCGATAGAGCAGTGTGAGGGCTTGTTTTTTGCGGGATGAGTTGTACTTTTGAATGACATCATTCATTTTATCATGTGATGCACTGGAAAGCGGAAGACAATTTCCAAGTGCGTTGAAATTGGAAAAAAAAAATCCACATTTGTTTTTACGATGTTCACTACATGGTAAAACTAACAGGGCAATAGGATTCTCCAGGACAATATGATTATGTAAATACCAAACTTGTATAGTTTGCTTTTTTTTTTAAAAAAAAAATTTAAGTGATGAAAAAAAAAATTTTTTTGGCTTGTGTTGCTATTTTCCGAGACCCACAACGTTTTACATTTTCAAGATATGGGGCTGGGTGAGGGTTCATTTCTTGCGCTGTGAGCAGAAGTTTTTACTTATACTATTTTGGGGTAGATACGATGTTTTGATAGCCTCTTATTGTAATTTATTGCAATGTTGAGGAAGCCAAAAAGTATAATTCTGGCGTTTCGATCTAATTTCTCGTTTATACCGTTTACTGATTGGATTAATTTATTTCATATTTTGATAGACTGGAATTTTACAAACACATAAATACCAAATATGTGCATTTTTTATGTTCAATGTGGTAATGATTTGATCTTTCGTCCCCATCAGTGCCCCACTAGCTCGTCACAGGTGGGGGCATGCAATGTTGCACCGCCTGACGACGAGTGTTAACTGCCAATACCAAAGATAACACCCACAGCTGTTAGAAGAAGAAGATGGTTGAGTAATTCATGTAGCGACAGCCGGAATTGATGCAGGCTCGGCAAGAGAGCCCGCATCAAAGTTAGGGACAGACACTGCATATGACGCAACTGTACGTCATACGTCGTGAAGGTGCTAACCGGGTTATCCACAATAAAAAATTAGCTTTTATTTCCTATAACAGAGCCTTGTTTTTCCATGGTTTGCATATTGTATTCCGTTTCATGTGGCGGGAAAAAAAATAGACCCATTTCTGTAATCCTGGACAACCCCTTTAGAAAGGTTAACCCACCTAACACATTTATCTCCCTTTCTGTGGATAAATGTATAATCAGTTGTGGTCTGATCATGGGAGAAGGGGCTCTGCAACTTCCCTGGGTAATAGACATATCACCCATAAGTGATCACTTCTCGAGTCACTGTCTACAGGAACGCTGGTCACAAGCACTCTACTGGGCAGCATGGTGGCTCAGTGGTTAGTACTATAGCCTGGCAGCGCTGGGTTCCTGGGTCCATATCCCACCAAGGACGACATCTTGCAGGAGTTTGTATGTTCTCTCTGTTTGCGAGTTCTCTGGTTTCCTCCCACACTCCAAGACATAGTGACAGGGAACTTAAGATTGCGAGCCTCAATGGGGACAGTGATGATTTCTGTAAAGCGCTGTGGAATATGATGGCGCTATATAAGCAAGCATAATAAATAAAATACTGATGCTAGATTAGTGAAAAAACTGCTACATTTACATCTTGTGACCTCCAGTACTTAAAATGATTGGAAATCCCAGTGGTCGGACTCCCAAAAGTAATGCATAACTAGGTGATACATGGTGTTCAGTGTATAACGCATGTAAGCCTACATGGAATTTTATCACAGATCAAAGAAAACATATTTAGGCCCCGATTCATCAAAGTGTTTACACCAGAAGTCTTGCAGAAAGCAATTTGAAAAAAGTCACAAAATGTGTGCACAATGGGAGATTGAGCAAAGATTTTATTTTTGGTGTTTTCGTTCAGCTCCGAAAAATAGGCACAGCTGGCGTGGCGATGCCCACTCATCTAATGCATGACGAGCTGTGGCTCACCTTACGCCACTAAACTTACTCCAGTCCCTGGCTGGAGGAAAATCTGTGGTGCAGCACACGGAGATTCACGCCATTTCTAAGACGCATCTGATTCACTAAAAAGCATGTGTCTCTTACTGAATCAGGCGCTTTAGAGTCCATTAACAGGACTGGTGTGAACAACACCGGCATTGATGTATCGGGGGCCTTTGTGCACAAGTAAAAAAATGTGGTTTTCAGAAATCCTAGGGGGTTATTCAAACTACAGATCACTTTTTCAGATTAAAGCAATGTCCCTAAAAGAAATGGCAGCTATGAAGAGCAACGTAGTTCAATATTAGGAAAATCACACAAATCAATTCTGCACAGTAAAGCCCCCCAAAATAAAAGTCTCTTTATTTTCCATATTAGTGTGCTTTCACATTGCGTTGTTGCCCGCGTTCAGTCGTCCCGACGGGTCTTGCATCCAAACCTTCCCTGCAAAATATAAACCCGACAGGGTCATTGACTATAATGTTGCCAACAGAGTCAACGTGTGCTCAGTTGTGCAACATTTTCGAGCGTGTACACCTATTGGAGGCACACACTGCACCTGGGTCTCCAGTAGGCGTACATGCCTGAAAATGATGCACTACTCAGAGGACACGCTGACTCTGTCGGCACCATTATAGGCAATGGCCCCCTCGGCTCATATGCCCAAATCACATATTGCTGGGGGGTTTGGACATGAGCCCTGACGGGACCACTGAACGTGGGCGAGAAAGCAATGTGAAAGCCCCTTTAAGGTGTCATCGCATTTTCGTATGTCAATGAATATGCAATGGATTTCTAGTAGAATACTAAAATTAGTAATGATAGGGGAGAATATAGAGAAAAGGGTTACCATTCTTGCGAAACATGCGGTAAGAATTCCACTCCCAGAGCCTACATCCAGGGCTTTGGCACCATCATGTAACTGATCGTGGAGGAGTTCTAATGCATATGCGTGCTAAATAAAAGAAAATAAAATGTTGAAATGACTGAAATAAACAGAGCTTCTTGCATTTCCAGTATTGGTGACACTTTTCTTCACGTACAGCCACTAAACATAATTCCATCTGAGAAGCCTGTAGTGGCAATCCTATATTCATATACTAGCTTGAACTGAAGTATGGCAGTATTGGACATTGTAGGCTATGTGCACACGTGGCGGATTGAGGGATTCTGCATCTCTTGGCAGCATCCACAGGTAAAAATCAGTGCGCTTTTTGTGCGGATTTTCTATAATGAAATGGGTATAGAAACGCAGCGGAATCCGCATAAAGAATTGACATGCTGCGGAAAATAAACGGCTGCGGATTCCGTGCGGAATTTTCCGCAGCATGTGCACAGCAATTTTTTTTTCTCCATTGCTTAACATTGTACTGTAAAACACTTACTGATCTGCAGTGAATCCGCAACATGTGCATTTAGCCTTAAAGTAACCTTTCAGTTCTTTATAGAAACATCATATTCTTTAATTACTTCCCAACTGACTCACATTTACCCAGACAGATAATTGCCTCGTCTATGTCATAGATACACAGCTCATACCAGGTTATGATGGGTATTTATAGCCAGTGCCAACACCACTGGGAGAGCGCTGGCCTCAGAGGTAAGTATATGGTACCTTGTGAGGGAATGGAGGGTGGTTACATATTGATTGAGAAAAGGTTGCTCTAAGTAGTGGACAAGCCATTTCAATTTTAAACGTCTAGCTCCCCATCTATGAAGGATGCCTTGCCAGGAGATTTGGCCAATTTGAAAACTCACTACCTCAATTCTGTCAATGTAGCCTTTATAGCAGACCTGGGCACATCCGGCCCTCTGGCTGTCTCAATCCGGCCCGCAGACCGAGACAGCCGTGGGGCTGGAAACCTGAAGTAAGCGGGCCGCACCGTGACTGCCTGCTGCCTACCGCAGTCAGCACTGGTGGAGGAGGAGCCTCCGGCCACTTCCTCCACCTATCAGCGTATGAAACCGCTGACGCGATGACGTCATGTCATCGCGTCAGCTGTGTACCGCCGGAGAGCCAGCACATCGGAGACAGCAGCAGAAGCAGGGTGCCTGGGAACGGGACCGAGGCGAGTATGTGGTGTTTTTTTTTCCATGTGTATGAATATGGGGGTGAACATGGGGATTCTCTGGGGGTGAACATGGGGATTCTCTGGGGGTGAACATGGGGATTCTATGGGGGTGAACATGGGGATTCTATGGGGGTGAACATGGGGAGGCTATGGTGGTGAACATGGGGATTCTATGGGGGTGAACATGGGGATTCTATGAGGTGAACATGGGGAGGCTATGGGGGTGAACATGGGGAGGCTATGGTGGTGAACATGGGGATGCTATGGGGGTGAACATGGGGATTCTATGAGGTGAACATGGGGAGGCTATGGGGGTGAACATGGGGAGGCTATGGGGTGAACTGAACATGGGGAGGCTATGGGGGTGAAATGGGAGGCTATGGGGTGAACATAGGAGGCTATGGGGGTGAACATGGGGATTCTATGGGGTGAACATGGGGATTCTATGGGGGTGAACATGGGGATTCTATGGGGGTGAACATGGGGATTCTATGAGGTGAACATGGGGAGGCTATGGGGGTGAACATGGGGAGGCTATGGTGGTGAACATGGGGATGCTATGGGGGTGAACATGGGGATTCTATGAGGTGAACATGGGGAGGCTATGGGGGTGAACATGGGGAGGCTATGGGGTGAACTGAACATGGGGAGGCTATGGGGTGAACATGGGAGGCTATGGGGTGAACATAGGAGGCTATGGGGGTGAACATGGGGATTCTATGGGGTGAACATGGGGATTCTATGGGGGTGAACATGGGGATTCTATGGGGGTGAACATGGGGATTCTATGGGGGTGAACATGGGGATTCTATGGGGGTGAACATTGGAGGCTATGGGGGTGTCATGGTGCACACAGGGAGGCTATGGGGGTAACATGCTGACATGGTGAGGCTATGGAAAGGCTGTATATTGTCATGCAATATATGGGGAGGCTGTGTGGGGCTCAATCAGCATATGGGGAGGCAGTGGGGACTCATGCCATACATGGGGAGGCTGTGTGTGTTAATTATGCTCAATATTAAGTGATACAATTAATATTAATAAATTAATGTTGAGTAGAATTAATTTCAAGCTATTAGTTCGGCCCTCCACAACAGTCATGGTCTCTCATGTGGCCCCTTGGGAAAATTAATTGCCCACCCCTGCTTTATAGCATTAATACAGTTCAAAGCTCATCCATTCACTGCTCACATATACCTTATGGCACTAAGTGGGCTACGATTGCCTGTACCAAACAGAAAAACGGCCCGCATTGCACTTTTGTGTCTAACTACAGCAAGCCTGATACACAACTTTGCCTGCAGTTCTCTCCAGCCATAGGATACAACAAACTGCCCGGACAAGAGACATATGACAGCCATAAGTGGTCTTATTAAACATGAATAAAATAAAAATCCTATAAATAATAACACATACCATGTGAGGGGCGCTAATTGTTGCTTGATAACCTGTAAGGGGGACAAAAACATTTAATTTACGCAGCTGTTACTCAACATGGCAGCCTGCATTGTAGCCATAAGGAAGGTCATCCTTTATTTTAAATAGCGCTACAAATAAGAAGGACACCACATTTAATATTATGGTGCATTTAACATTTAATTGATGCTGTAGTTTAATCTGACATTGTTTATTCTCTTCGTCCCATAAATATAGCCCCTCTTCTGTGTATATAAATGTAATATATATATATATATATATATATATATATTTAAAATGAGCCATAGTCCCCATGCTGAACCCCTTTTTAAGAGAGCCTGTCATTAGCCATAAAAATGTAATTTTTTTAACTTGATGTATGTACATGCTGCTGAGCTCCTGAATCTGGCATTTTTTTTATTTTGTTCTTGTGCCTTTTCGCTCTTGGGATATGGCTACCTCTTCCCCGTTCATGATCTAGTCTTTTTAGTAAACTGCAGTATAGTTCTTCTGATTCGCTATGTCTCTTACCTCAAGGGCAGGCTTTGCAGGACATTAGGTATCCATGGTTAAGACCACTAGTAACTAGCTGTCACTATGAGTGGTCGTAACCATGGATACCTGAGCAATTACAATGCCTGCACATGAGGAAACAGACATAGCGAATCAGAAGAATTATACTACATTTCTAATTGGAAGTATTTGCTAATATTACACCTATTAAAAAAACGTTAGAGTAGTCCAGATATTTTTCTATACTAAAAATGCAGGTTAACCCTTTGACTTTTTTTTTTTTTAAGCTGTAGTATATTGAGGGGGGGGTCACATAAAGAGACTCCACCAATGTCATTCCTTGTTATTTCTCAACGTGTCAGAAGATGGAGAACCAACCTTTAAAACGAAGAACATTCACTCCAGAGAAAGCTTGACAGAATACATCACTCTTTGGAACATGTCACAATTAGTGTTGAGCATTCCGATACCGCAAGTATCGGGTATCGGCCGATATTCGCTGTATCGGAATTCCGATACTTAGTTCCGATATTTTTCATATATCGTATACCGGAATCGGAAGTTCCCATAATTCTTTGAGAGGCAATGTGATTTTAGTCAGCCAATGAGGAATCTTATGAAGTGTGGGCACATCCTGTAATGCTGCGGTCATCTTAACTAATGGCATGGCTGTGATTGGATGCTGAAATGATGTCAGAATGCACTATAAAAGGCGCCGCAGCCATTTTAGCGTCACTGTGCTGTGAACTCAGTTAGGGACAGAACGCTGCTCTGCTGACTCTGAGGGACAGTTAGAGATTGCGATTTTGTGTACTTTGCTTTAGGCAGGCTAGTTTACCACCGGCTGTGTAAAGCTTCCTTTTGCCTTGCAGTGTTGTTTTAACAGCTCTGTGCAAGGTGTGTGTGTGAGAGTGCAGGTGACGCTGCAGTTTGCTCTGCATCCAACGCTGTCTGTAGGCATCTGCACGTGTCACTCACAGACTCTTTTTTTTTCTTTAGTGTAATTCTAGCTGCTCCATTCAATAGAAATTATAGTGTGACGCGCTTCCATCCGTATACAATACATTGGTTGCAAACACTATAGAAGTACACAAAGGAGCTTTTCACAGATAGTGAATAGTTGTGTTTCAGTGTTCACTGTAGTCTGTGAGGTTTTGATTTTTTGAGTGCAGATCACGCTCCAGTTTGTTCTTCAACCACTGCTGGTTGTAGTCTGCTGAGCGTGTGTCACTGCCTCATCCTTCACATTTTTCTCTAATTGGTGCTGCTCCATTATATTTGAAAAAAAATCTAATCTATTAGTGTGACGCGCTTCCATCCGTATACAATACATTGGTTGCAAACACTATAGAAGTACACAAAGGGGCCTTTCACAGCTACTGAACAGTTGTCTGCAGTGTTCACTGCAGTCTCTGAGGAATAACCACACTTAGGCCTTATAACTTTTCTGACTTTCTTTATCAATCTACCAAGATGAAGAAGGCAGGGAGTAAGGCACGTGGTCGTGGCCGTGGAGTTTCAGCAGGGAGAGGACGTGGGGATTCTGTGGCTGCTGCCGCACCCAGTGACACAGCATCCACCAGTTTTCCCCGTGAGCGTTCCTTTATGCGCACTTTTGTAGGAGCTCAGCGTACCCCCCTGCTGCGGGAAGAACAAATTGAAGCCGTTGTTGGTTGGATGGCAGCCAATGCATCGACTTCAATTGCTTCCACCTCCTCTCAGGACCACAGCACTGTTGAACAACCATCTGTCTCTTCACCGCCTGCCAAATTGCCCAGGCAGTCAGAGAGTTATGAACTGGAGCCAGCTGAGTCTCTGCTTCTGTTCTCAGAATCTGTTGGCTTGCAAACAGGGGCCCAGCCAAGCAGCATTCTGGAATGTGAAGAAGAGGCAGTATGCAGTGATGCGCAACAGCTGTGTCTCTCTGAATGTGAAGAGGCGGGTGAGCCAGTGCCGATGGTCAGCACACCGCAGAACGCATCTGATGATGAGACTCAGTTGCCAGTTTCTGTTGAGCATGGTGCTGGCCAGACCACCCAACAGCAGCAGGTGTTGGAAGAGGGTAGTGGAGATGATGAGGTCCAAGACCCAACATGGCGTGAGGAACAGGAAGGTGGTGGTAGCAGCTCTGAGGAGGAGATTGCCCCAACGGTCCAAACAGTAGGGAGAGGTAGGCTGCAGACTCGGTTGCCTGTAGCCTCCAATTTGGCACCCGTTTGTAGCAGTTCTCTTCCAACAGCCAAAACGGGCGCTCCCAGGACTTGCACTGCGTGGTCCTTTTTTGACACACTTGCAGATGATATTTGCTATGTCAAATGCAAGCTGTGTAATCAAAAAGTAAAAAGAGGTAAAAATGTCAGTAACCTTAATACCACAAATATGTGGAAACATGTGCGGTCAAAGCACGTGGTTGAGTTCCAAAGACACACTGGAGATGTAGGCCAACCTACAGCAGCACCTACATCTTCAGCTCGTGTTGGAGCCTCTTCCTCCAGCTCACACACAGCTGGTTCGGCTTCCTCACAGGATCGCCATGGAAGAACCTCTGTCACTGTTGTCCAGAGACCCAGTGTTATTCCACCCACAGCTGCAAGTTCCCTGTCATCCTCACACTCCCAGGCCACAAAACAGCCATCGGTAGCACAGGCATGGATAAAAGACGGCCATACTCGGCAAACCATCCACGAGCACAGGCTCTGAATGCTGGCATTGCAAAACTCCTGTCCCTTGAAATGCTGCCATTCAGGCTGGTGGAGACTGACAGTTTCCGTAACTTAATGGCATTGGCAGTCCCACAATACAATGTGCCCAGCCGATTTTATTTCAGCAGGCAAGCCGTCCCTGGTCTGCAAAAGCATGTTGAGGGAAAAATTAAACATGCGCTACTAAACGCCGTCAGTAGCAAGGTCCACCTGACCACCGATGCGTGGACCAGTACCCATGGCCAGGGACGATACCTTTCCCTCACTGCCCATTGGGTCAATGTTGTGGAGCCGGGTACAGATCTTGCGAGTGGCGCTGTACGTGTTCTGCCAACTCCAAGGATTGCAGGAATCAAGTCTGTCCACATTGACTCCTCCTCCTACTCCAGTTCCTCAGAATCATCGCTGCAGGAGCCGTCACGGTCTACCTCCACATGGACCCGTGAACGCTTACCTGATGCGACCGATATGAGCACAGCCGTGGCCAAACGTCAACAGGCCGTCCTGAAATTAATTTCCATGGGGAATCGAAGCCACACAGCGCAGGAGCTCTGGAATGCCATCAAGCAGGAGAGCGACGTGTGGTTTTTGCCAGCGAATCTCCAGCCAGGCTTGGTAGTGTGTGACAATGGCCGAAATCTGGTGGCAGCTCTGGGCCTTGGCAACCTCACTCACATACCATGTCTGGCACATGTGCTCAACTTGGTCGTGCAGAGTTTTTTGAGGGACTATCCGGATCTTGATGCACTGCTGCACAAGGTCCGCCTAGAGTGCGCTCACTTGCGACGTTCCAGCATCGCCAGATCGCGCATTGCAGCTCTGCAACGCAGATTTCGCCTTCCTGAACATCGCATCATATGTGACGTACCCACCAGGTGGAATTCCACGTTACATATGTTGGAGCGGTTGTGTGAGCAGCAGCCAGCAGTAATGGAGTATCAGCTGCATCAGGTGCAATCAACTCGCAATTTGCACCGTTCACACTTCACCACTACTGAGTGGGCCTCTATGAAGGACATCTGCCACGTTTTGCGTGCGTTTGATGAGTCAACGCGGATGGCGAGTGCAGATGATGCACTAGTCAGCCTGACTGTCCCCCTTATCTGCCTGCTTCAAAAAACACTGCAAGCACTAAGGGATGAGGTTTTGGAAGAGGTGGAGGATGAGGAGACACAAATTCCATCACCTTTTGGACAGTCAGCGCAACGTGGTTCCTCCCAAAGGGCTTTGCAGGGCTCACTTTGTGAGGAGGATGAGGAGGAGTCAATGGAGGAGGAAGACATCGCTCCAGAGGGAGGTACACAACGCTCTAGTCAGTATGTAGAGCGAGGGTGGGGTGATGCAGAGCAGGCAGAGATTACGCCTCTTGCAGGGGACAGCGTTTCTTGGCCAGTTGGGAGTCTGCAGCACATGGTTGATTTCATGCTGCAGTGCCTGAGAAACAACCGCCGCATCGCCCACATTCTCACCACGTCTGATTATTGGGTGTACACCCTCCTAGACCCTCGCTACCGGGACAACTTACAAAGCCTCATCACACCGTTGAACCGGGAGCGTAAAATGCGGGAGTACCAAGACACACTGGTGCAATCCATAATGTTCTCCATTCCAGCCGAGAGCACTGCTGCTGCTGCTACTGCTTTACAAAGCAGCTCTGTGCGTCGAGGCAGTGGAAACAGCTCTGCAACAAGAGGGAGCACAAGCAGCGCCTCTTCAAAAGGCAAGACCAGTATGTTCCAAATGTGGCGAAGTTTTGTGGCAGCGCCACAAATGTCTACACCATCCGAGACGGCTCCAGTCAGCAGGAGGCAACGTTTCCGTAAGATGGTGACAGACTACATGTCTTTCCCTCTCAGTGTACTCCCAGATGGCTCTTCCCCATTCAAGTTTTGGGTCTCTAAGCTGGATACATGGCCAGAGCTTAGCCAGTATGCATTGGAGGTGCTGGCTTGCCCTGCTGCCAGTGTATTATCGGAGCGCGTCTTTAGTGCTGCAGGTGGTGTACTAACAGACCGTCGCATGCGACTATCCTCCGATAATGTAGACCGGCTTACTTTTCTGAAAATGAACAAGGCATGGATCTCGCCAGAATTTGTCTGTCCGTTTTCAGATTAAATAACTGGTTCGCAACGTTATCCATGTCTCCTGTTCCCTACACATGCACAGAAAAACCCATGTCGAACATGCTCCAAATAGGGAAGAGCCGTCACCCTGATTGTTATGCTTAAAACATGAAATTGTGAAGTTTTCCAGGCCTAGAATGATAAATTTTTATGACAAATATGGACAAATAATAATTTGTCATCACAGCGCATATCTGCACATGTCTATTAGAAATGGTAACAAAAACTAAAACATAGTGTTCACTTTTTGAAATTAATGCATAAAAGTACATTTCATACTTATCAATTAATGCTTTTTAAGGAACTTTATCTGTACCTGTAAGATAATGCAGTCAATGGATGTACGAATCATAAAATCCTCATCATCATCATCACGAGTTTTATTTATGACAGACATTATAAAATACACATACTGATGCCAACTGTAACTTCACACACCATATATGAAATGGCCAGCATGTAAACCTGGTAATAATGTGCAATAATAAATTATTACATCTAGAAAGTGCATCATGCATACTGACAATAGGTAGTTATACCTGCAAGTGCTGTTGAAACAAGCACAACAGATATAAATTAATAATGTTATATAGGTATCACAGTGCATAGTTACTCATGGACAATGTCGATGTAATACTGTACCTCAATAAAGTCAGCGTCAACCATTATGGTTGTTAGTCTTGTAGATTGTTAAAGAGGGAACGTTCTTTTTTTGTTGGTCATAGGTGGAGTATTAGACAGTAAATGATTACTGCTGTCGTATTTTTGGCGTCCATAGGGCGCAATAACGCTGCGTAACGTCACATTTTATAGAGTCATCTAATTGACACACGCTACCCTACCCTACGCGTGACAGTAGGAAGGTAGTGTTGACGGATAAAGCCTTGCGCAACCAGACATGCTTTTACCCTCTTCAACACTGTACAAGCAAAACACGGATTTTGGTAAAGACTTACCTGTAAAATCCTTTTCAGCGAAGGAAGGAAGAGAGACACAGTATTCATTACTGATGGGTAGGCGGAGCCCCAGATCAGGATGTTACCTCAGATCAAAAGAGTGATGACTGGCTGGCCCCTCCAGCTCGGGCTCCTCCTACTCAGCTCCAGTCGTACCAAAGCTTTTAGGAAAAGAGCCAAGATCACCAGCAGAGCAACATAACCCCTTCTGAAGGAACTTCAGAGAAAAAACACAAGGATACAGGTTATGCATGCAAAGAAAGCCAAAAACCACAGAGTTCCAGGTACTACTCACGGAACCTGACTACTGCGATGAGCTGGCGATGCTGGAACAGAGCCTTAGCGCGCTGACCTCAGCCCAGATAATCGCTATCAGATAAGGGTCGCGCTGCATCTGAAAACATCAACACACTTCTGCCGTGGGAGGGTGCTGTGTCTCTCTTCCTTCCTTCGCTGAAAAGGATTTTACAGGTAAGTCTTTACCAAAATCCGTGTTTCAGCTGCAGATGAAGGAAGAGAGCCACAGTATTCATTACTGATGGGACGTTCCAAAGCAGTTCAAAAATAAGGGTGGAAAAAACCAACAAAAGGCAGAAACCCAACAACCTTAACAACAAAGCGCAACCAGCGCTAAACACAAGTTCATCCAGAACTTTAAACTACAGCTGCCTGCAGGACCCTACGTCCGAGGGCTGCATCAGCGGAAGCACTGACGTCCACTTTATAAAACCTTGTAAACGTGTGGACAGAGCGCCAAGTCGCCGCTCGGCAAAGCTGCACTGCCGAAGCACCTTGATGAAAAGCCCACGATGAAGCCACAGCTCTCGTGGAATGGGCTCGAATCTTAATCGGGCAAGATTCACCCCGAAGACGGTAAGCTTCCAAAATAGCTGACCGGATCCAACGAGCTATAGAACCCTTGGAAGCTCGTTGACCACGCCGACGACCTGCCGGAACCACAAACAGGGAGTCCGTCTTACGAAAACCTTGAGTAATAGATAGATAAAACTTCAAGGCCCGCACTAAATCCAATGTGTGTAAATCTCGCTCTTTCGTATTCTTCGGATCCGGACAGAGTGAAGGCAACACAATATCCTGGTTAACATGAAATTGTGACACCACTTTAGGCAAAAAATCACCCCGAGTGCGAAGCACTACACGATCCGGAAAAAACTCCAGAAAAGGAGGCGAACAAGAAAGAGCTGCCAATTCAGAAACTCTCCTCAAGGAAGTGACTGCAACAAGGAAAGCCACCTTCCAAGAAAGTAAAGAAAGGCTAGCAGAAACCATAGGTTCAAAAGGTTTATGCTGAAGAGCCTCCAAAACAAGGTTGAGCCGCCAAGGAGACACGGGTGCCTTCCGCGGCGGAAACTTACGAGAGATACCTCGGAAAAAGGAGAGCACGTCTCTATTCGAAGCAATGGTTCTCCGGAACAATAAGGACAGAGCAGAAATCTGACCTTTCAGAGTGCTAACTGCCAAACCCTTGTCTAGCCCATGCTGCAGAAAAGCCAACAGGTTGGGAATGGAAAATTTTCTCGGGTTCCGAGAAGACCCCAAACACCACGAAAAGAAGGTTTCCCAAATTTTGTGGTAAATCCTAGAAGTAGCCGGACATCTTGCAGCACGAAGGGTAGCAATGACCTCGGCTGAAAAACCTCTACGGGTCAAGATTTCGGTCTCAAGAGCCACGCCGTCAAACGCAGGGACATCAAGTCCGGATGACAAACGGGCCCCTGAGTCAACAAGTCCGGTTGAAGAGGGAGTGGAAACGGAGGTGCCGCCAACAGCGACATTATTGTCGAGAACCACACCCTTCTTGGCCAGTCTGGAGCTATCAGAATAGCTGGAATTCTCTCTAGTCTGATCCGACGCAGCACTAGAGGAAGTAAGGATATCGGCGGGAATACATAGATCAGCTCGAACTGATCCCACTGAGCCACTAGAGCATCCACCGCCACCGCCTTCGGGTCCTTGTACCTGGACATGAATGTCGGTAACTTGGCATTGGACCTGGATGCCATCAAATCCACTTGGGGGGTTCCCCAGCGAGAGCACAGTAGTGCAAAGACTTCCGGGTGGAGGCTCCATTCCCCGGGATCCATCCTTCTGCGACTGAGAAAGTCCGCTGTAATATTCTGAACCCCTGGAATGTGAATCGCCGAAATGGCTGGTACATTGGCCTCTGCCCAAATCAGAATTCGGGACACCTCTACCATGAGTCTGGAACTCCTTGTCCCACCTTGGTGATTGATATACGCGACAGCCGTCGCATTGTCTGTCTGCACACGGACTGGCAGACCGCTCAAAGGGACCGTCCAATGTTGGAGGCAAAGGAAAATCGCCCTCAATTCCAGGATGTTGATCGGAAGCACAGACTCTTCCGGTGACCATACCCCCTGAATCCAGAGATTGTTCCAAACACCCCCCCAGCCCGTCAGGCTGGCATCGGTGGTTATGACTGACCACTTCAGAGGGAGGAAAGACTTCCCCAGGGAGAATGCCCCTGGACGTAACCACCATTCTAGAGAATCCCGCACCGCGCGAGAAATGGTGACACTGCAATCCAGCGATTGCGACTGATTCCATCGACTCAAGATGAACCTTTGAAGAGTCCTGGAGTGGAACTGGGCAAAAGGAATTGCCTCCATGGACGCCACCATCAGTCCCAGAAGACGCATACACTTCCGTAGGGACATTGCCGTTGAGGATGTCATAATCTGTACATGTCGAAGAAGACATGACTGTTTGTCTGGTGGTAGGGAAACTACCGACCGAAACGTGTCGAGATGCATTCCCAAAAAGAGAATTGTCCTCGATGGTTCCAGGGACGACTTCTCCCAATTGACCAGCCAACCGAAGTCTTTCAGAAACTGAAGAGACAAATCCCGAGCCGTCAACGCCTCCTCCTCCGAGGAAGCCACGATCAAAAGATCGTCCAGATAAGGGAGAATCGTAATCCCCTGTCTTCGAAGGAGTGCCATGAGGAGCGCCAGAATTTTTGTAAAGACCCTTGGCGCTGAGGCTAAGCCGAACGGCAGAGCCACGAACTGGTAATGATTCTGACCTATGGCAAATCGAAGAAAGCGCTGATGAGCCTTTCCGATGGGAATATGCAAATAGGCGTCGCGAATGTCGATTGACACCAGAAAATCGTTCTGTGACAGAGCTGCCACAACGGAACGAAGCGACTCCATGCGAAATTTCCGGGCATGGACATGCCGGTTTAATCGCTTGAGATCCAGAATCGGGCGAAATTTGTTCTCCTTTTTGGGAACTATAAAAAGGTTGGAATAAAAACCTTTCCCTCGGTCCTCTGACGGAACCGGTATCACTACACCCTTTTGTAGTAGCGATTCGACCTCTCGCTGTAGAGCGACAACAAGCTCGGGTTCCGACGGAACGCGAGATTGACAAAAAACATTTGGGGGTTGAGAAGCAAACTCTATGAAATAGCCTGCCGACACTATCCGCGTTACCCAGGAATCTGGAACGCGAGCCATCCAAGTCTCCTTGAAAAGAAGCAGGCGACCCCCCACTCGAGAATCCTCGAGTGGACCCCTGGCGTCAATCCGACTTTGCGGGTTTCTTGTCAAGTTCCCGCTTGTTCTGGCGGAAACTCTGCTTCCAGGGAGTACGAGTTTTCTGAGAGGATTTCTTTCCTGAGAAAGAAGGACGACCCGATCCCCACGAGGAGTGACTAGATCGTCCTCGGCCCCGAAAGGACCGCCGACCACTATAAACACCAGGCTTACTGGACACCGAGGCCATGGCCCTTCGCTGTGGTAATGCTGATTCCTTCGCCTTAGCCTTGGAAATCAGCTCTGTGAGGTCGGATCCAAAAAGATGGCCACCCTTGTAAGGTAAGGCCAACAACCCTTGTTTGGAAACTGCGTCCCCGGCCCACTGTCTGAGCCATAAAGCTCTTCTGACTGTGACCGCTGAAGCTTGCGCTTTGGCCAGCAGAGATGCCGTATCCAGACCGGCATCAAAGATATAACAGGCTGCCGTTTCTAACCATTCACAAGTTTCCCGTATCTCAGATAACGGAGATTCATTTTGCAACTCCGTCTTCAGACGTGCCAACCAGCTTAGAGAAGCTCTAGCAGCACACATGGATCCTAGCACTGCTCGAAATCCATGACCCGCAGCCTCATAGCTTGCTTTTGCCGCCAATTCTGCCTTTCTATCCAAAGGCTCCTGTAAGCTCGCTTTTCCCTTAATAGGGAGTAGAGAGGATTTACTAAGCTGAGACAAAGACACATCCACTTCAGGAGCAGAAGTCCAATTAGCCTTTAACTCCGTAGAGCAAGGATAAAGTGTATCAAAGAAATGCGTTCCATGAAAACGCTTATCTGGACATAGACGTTCCTCCTCTATTACACCATTAAGCTCATCCAGAGCTGGCAATGTTGTGCGCGAAGCACGGGACTCCTGGAACATGCGTGCTGATTTACCAGGACGACTAGTTACCTCCTCCGGTAACTGTAATATATCTCTCATGGCTTCAATTAATGCCTCCGTACGCTTCGTCATAGAGGAACGCCCCTGCGGCTCGTCCGCATCTGAATCGGATATTTCTCCATCCGAATTTAAAGGGGAACTCTGCCCAATATCAGATACATCTGACTCGCTCCGTGTAGAGGCCGGTAACGGCCTGCGTCGCTTCCTCTGAGAGGAATTAGCAGACACATATTGACCTAAAAGGTCAGATAAGTTATTAATCGATCGAGCGATATCATCAGCAAATTTAGCTGGTAGAAATAACCCTCAAAGGGGTTAATATTGCAAACTCACCAAAATATATATATATTTGTGAGCCCCAGCCAATTTTTATGTCTCTGATGAGACTGCAGCTGCAGGATAGCGATCGCTGCGCTGCGGGGTGAGGAATCCGCACTCACCCAGCTGGCCGTGGTGTCTATATGAGGAGAGGAGCGGTCCGAGGAGCCCAGGAGCCTGAGTAATGGCCGCCACAGTGAGGGGGTCGCAGGAGAAAAGCCAGAGCGCGCGTCTTCCTGCTCAAAAGACCGGGATAGATAGGCCACGCCCCCTGCTAGCTCAAATAATGAGCGCGAACTCTCCCCGCTCCTGCTCCCTCTCTGTCCTGCAGCTATCTGCCTGCGGACAAAAAATCACCACATCTTCTTGTAAAAGCGCTGTCACAGCAGCGCTGAAGCATACTGACATTACATGTAGTAGCGCTGTCACAGCAGCGCTGAAGCATACTGACATTACATGTAGTAGCGCTGTCACAGCAGCGCTGAAGCATACTGACATTACATGTAGTAGCGCTGTCACAGCAGCGCTGAAGCATACTGACATTACATGTAGTAGCGCTGTCACAGCAGCGCTGAAGCATACTGACGTTACATGTAGTAGCGCTGTCACAGCAGCGCTGAAGCATACTGACATTACATGTAGTAGCGCTGTCACAGCAGCGCTGAAGCATACTGACATTAGTAATAGCGCTGCTCATTCAGACGCTAAAGCACTCACACATAATTATTATTAAAATTTGTGTGGAGTACTCACCAGCCAAGGCGCCACAGGGACCCTCAGGGGTTTCTGGCGCAGTGCCCATGCTTCCCCCCAGGGCGAAGAACGCAGTGACCGCACGTGTGGTTTGCGTTCCCGCCAGAGAAGCTCTCCTCATCCCCCAGGGCCGGCAAGGATTCTGCAGGGACTTTGAGTAAATACAGATCCGCCAAGGGAGAGGTTGGGGTACAGCAGCGCTGATACCCCTGAGACCTCTAGACCAACTAGTGATCCAAGTCTCCTGTCCGAATATTAAAATAATAAAATCTTCTGAGGAGCTGCATTAGCAGCGACCATCCTCTGGACCTCAAATCTTAGACTGGAGCTGAGTAGGAGGAGCCCGAGCTGGAGGGGCCAGCCAGTCATCACTCTTTTGATCTGAGGTAACATCCTGATCTGGGGCTCCGCCTACCCATCAGTAATGAATACTGTGGCTCTCTTCCTTCATCTGCAGCTGAAAAATGCATGATTGCAGCCGCAGACTTTATTGACGTACAGTATAACATCGCCATTACCCATCAGAGGCTGTCCACTGTCTGATACAGACATAGAATACACCTTTTCTATCCGTAGCCTTTGTTTCACCTACACTTGCAGGCACACACTTAAATTGTGACAATGCATTATGTTTTTTTAAATGGTTATTTTTTATCGTACATTATTGTGTCATCACATTGATGAGTCCATGCTGGACATGTCATACATGCTGTACAAAGTAACGATTTTATTAACTTAAATAATTGAAATGTCTGTGACTGTCACATCTAAATTGCAATGATGATGATGATGAGTGACTATTACAAAATCCATTGTCTTCACTATGTTATGGTTTAACATAGCGTTCCTTAAGAATTATTCATAAATACAAAAATGGACTTTTATTCTTAAATTTACAACACTATATTTTGTATCCAATTTTTTGGGTGGTGTGTTGTTCCATTTCTTGTTGGCATGTGCATATATGCGTTTATATTTGCAGTGTCTTTATTTTATTCTTGAAGTTAGGAAACATGTGTATCTTCGTACCGTGTTAGCCAGTAGATAGAAAAATATTTAGACTTGAGAGTCCGCAGTGGTTGTTACCTTTTAATGGATAACTGAAAAGATGGTAACAAATTGCAAGCTTTCGAGGCTACTCACGTCTCTTCATCAGGCAAAGACTAAAACCAAAAATGAAGCATCACATATTTCTATACACAACAGGACACAGGAATAGTGAAATAGGTAAGACAAGTAAGTGACGTGTAGCAGAACTCTCATTATCACAGAGGGATGAACATAAATATTGTAACAGTTCCTAGATAAGGATAGAAAGTTTTATTGCCCTCTGATTGGGGTCTGGTTTTGTGTTTTCATGCCCCTGGAAGGGCAGAGACGCAGATTCCTTAATTGATATAGAATGACATAAATCCGTGTGATCTATTCATTCCATCACTAACAGTGTCAAAGGTCATGATGAGCTTATATTCTGAAACCTTTGTATCTTTGTCATATTTGAAGTTATATTTTAATACCAGTAATTCCATATCCATCATGCTATGACCGGGCATACAAAAGTGTTTTGCCACAGGTAAATCCATTATTTTTTCTCTTATTGTGTGGCGCTGATAATTCATCCTTGTTCTCATTTTTTGGCCGGTCTCCCCTCACTTGTCCCTCCCTCACTTGTCTTGCCTATTCCTGTGTCCTGTTGTGTGTAGAAATATGTGATTCTTCATTTTTTGTTTTAGTCTTAGCCTGATGAAGAGACCTGAGTAGTCTCGAAAGCTTGGAATTTGTTACCATATTTTCAGTTAGCCGGTATCAACCACAGAGGACTCTCAACTCAAGTATAAATATTTTTCTATTCTTGGAAATGAAATTCATCATTTTATTGTCCTAGTAAAACTTCATTTATTCTTGTTTGAAGTACATACATTTACAATGGCCACGTAACAAGGCAATAACTCAATATTTTATGCCTACACCCTCCTTGACCCTGGGCTTCAACACCGCCAGTTGCTGCTCAGAAGTGTTAGATGCACAGATGAAAACAATCGCTGATGTGTTTGTGGGGTTCAGTAACGCCTGCTGTTCCCCTGCTGTGTGTCTGGCAAAAATTACTGCAGCTAACTACAACTTCAACTTCAAACATCTCATACTAGGCCTCTGCCTACACCCTCCTTGACCCTGGGCTTCAACACCGCCAGTTGCTGCTCAGAAGTGTTAGATGCACAGATGAAAACAATCGCTGATGTGTTTGTGGGGTTCAGTAACGCCTGCTGTTCCCCTGCTGTGTGTCTGGCAAAAATTACTGCTGCTAACTACAACTTCAAACATCTCATACTAGGCCTCTGCCTACACCCTCCTTGACCCTGGGCTTCAACACCGCCAGTTGCTGCTCAGAAGTGTTAGATGCACAGATGAAAACAATCGCTGATGTGTTTGTGGGGTTCAGTAACGCCTGCTGTTCCCCTGCTGTGTGTCTGGCAAAAATTACTGCTGCTAACTACAACTTCAACTTCAAACATCTCATACTAGGCCTCTGCCTACACCCTCCTTGACCCTGGGCTTCAACACCGCCAGTTGCTGCTCAGAAGTGTTAGATGCACAGATGAAAACAATCGCTGATGTGTTTGTGGGGTTCAGTAACGCCTGCTGTTCCCCTGCTGTGTGTCTGGCAAAAATTACTGCTGCTAACTACAACTTCAAACATCTCATACTAGGCCTCTGCCTACACCCTCCTTGACCCTGGGCTTCAACACCGCCAGTTGCTGCTCAGAAGTGTTAGATGCACAGATGAAAACAATCGCTGATGTGTTTGTGGGGTTCAGTAACGCCTGCTGTTCCCCTGTTGTGTGTCTGGCAAAAATTACTGCTGCTAACTTCAACTTCAAACATCTCATACTAGGCCTCTGCCTACACCCTCCTTGACCCTGGGCTTCAACACCGCCAGTTGCTGCTCAGAAGTGTTAGATGCACAGATGAAAACAATCGCTGATGTGTTTGTGGAGTTCAGTAACGCCTGCTGTTCCCCTGCTGTGTGTCTAGCAAAAATTACTGCTGCTAACTACAACTTCAACTTCAAACATCTCATACTAGGCCTCTGCCTACACCCTCCTTGACCCTGGGCTTCAACACCGCCAGTTGCTGCTCAGAAGTGTTAGATGCACAGATGAAAACAATCGCTGATGTGTTTGTGGGGTTCAGTAACGCCTGCTGTTCCCCTGCTGTGTGTCTGGCAAAAATTACTGCTGCTAACTACAACTTCAACTTCAAACATCTCATACTAGGCCTCTGCCTACACCCTCCTTGACCCTGGGCTTCAACACCGCCAGTTGCTGCTCAGAAGTGTTAGATGCACAGATGAAAACAATCGCTGATGTGTTTGTGGGGTTCAGTAACGCCTGCTGTTCCCCTGCTGTGTGTCCGGCAAAAATTACTGCTAGCTACCTAATCATGGTGAAAAAAACATGACATGTCAAAGTGTCTAGTGCTACACATAGATATGAGGCTACACCCTGATTTCTAAGCTGTAAACATTTGAAACGTCAACTTTAAAACCATAAAATGATTAGTCTTTGTCACAAATCTGTTACAAAATAATTGTGACATATTATTACAGATATGCACATGTCGAAAACAAATGCAAACACAAAAGCCTACTTAATGCTATAGGATACTGATGGTCAACCTTGTCACTCCATAGCTTAGACAAATCCAACTCACATCATGACTCAAATTCTGCAATGTTGGAAGTGCATAATGTGGGTTGAACTTTGACAACTGCTGCAGTGCGAAGGTTATACTTCAGTGTTCTTGCCTTTTAAATAAAAGCATACAAGTAAATATAATAATCCAATGTTGATTAAGGGACGTGATGTACACCTGTAATATTGTGCAAACAATGCATGTAGGAATAGTCCTCTTCAACATTACTTATATTTGTGTCATTTTAAAAAATACATATTTAATTAGAAAGTTAACAGCCCATATCATAAAGGTCCTTCATGTAAACATGATAATCGCTAACAAAAATCATGCATTACCTTGGTAAAGTCAATAGTGCATAGTCACAATAGCAAAATATATACCTGTAAGTGGTGCTGAAAGAACGACAACTGATAGAATAGGTGAATGATATCTATTTATCAGACTGAATAGCGACACCTGTACAATGTCGATATAATACTGTACCTTAACAAAACAGCTGTGTCACACCTCACACTCGTTTTTCTTGTAGCTTGTTATGTAATAGGGCACATGCGTGTATGTTTCATCATAGGTGCATGTTTACTGAGTAAAGCAGTCATGACAACGCCTTTGTGTTGTCGGTCCGCTTGCGATGATGAACGATGCACACCGTGAATGTTAGTCTGCGTCATAAGACGTACAGACGCTCCAATACCCAACGCGTCACAGCAGGAAGCCAGTCTGTGCGTCCAAACAAAGGCGCAACCATACATGCACGTAACCTTTTGTAACGCTGGTATTGTCTGTACTTTGTTTTCCAGCGTTACTTTGCATGTTTTTTGCATTAACCCTTTTGCTCCTTTCCCCCTAACCAGCTGGGATACTGTTGTCTGTTACCTATATGGATGCTGCTCAGTTCCCGGCTCTGCTGCGTACCCGTACTTGCGTGAGTGGCTCCGCTGCTTTGCATGACCGCCCGCATGTGCGGTTCCTGACTTGCTGTGAAAGCCGTCCGTAGCTTGAAAAGTCCTCTGCAGTGGTGCATGACTTACTGCGTGGTTGGCAGCAGCCATTGTTGGGTTCCCTCTGTGTTGTGCTGTCTGGCTCTGCATAGGGGGCGCGGCCCACACCTGTCCTGCTTTTATGTGGATTGGGTGTTTACTAGAATTACTGCTCCAGCCTATCGCTGTGAAGCAGCTCATATATAAAGTTCCCCAGCCCTAGTGGGCGTTGCCAGAGCTTCGCATTGAATCCACACTGAATCCCTGAACCTAGCCGTATGTGGTTGTGTGTTCAGCTCCTGCTCTGAAGTTGATCAGCTCTGGAGAGCTGATTCCCTGTTCCTGCTGTGTCTTGTTCCCTGATCCTGGATCAAACCCGGTACCTGAATGTCTGAATTGTGTCTTGTGTTTCCGCCTATGCTGGGGGCTGATTACCCAGATCGCCGTTCCTGGAGGCTGTATATCCAGGCCTGTTCCTGCTGTGTCTAATTACCTGAACCCTGATCTTGGATCGCATCCTGTACCTGACTTTCTGAACTGTGTCCTCTGTGTTATGTTCCTGAAATCCTGCTGTGTCCAGAACCCTGTGCCAGTGACTGTGAATCCTTGCTATATAACCTGAGTTCATCTTGGAAGGAGGAGTCCGGTGTGTGCTGATTTTCTGTTACTCTGTGCTCAGCCTCTGTGCAATCCCCGGCCAGCTCCCGTTGAGCCTGGCGGGGCTTGCACCAGACCGCTGGGGTTCCTTTTCAGGTCGCTGCCAGATGTCCGGATCCTATGCCTGATGACCATGGCCTGATGTCCGATGTCCGACGACCACTTCCAGATGTCCGGATCCTATCCTTCCTGCCTGATGTCCGGATCCTGCCGATCATTGCCAGATGTCCGGAGTCCGAGGCCTGTGTTCCAGTCCGTGTTCCTGTGATCCAATCCATGTTCCTGTCCGTGTTCCTGACTCCCTGAGATCCAATCCGTGTCCCTGTTGTTCTTGTGCAGTCTAACTCTGTTTCAGCCATCAGCTCCTGATTCCAGTTTCCTGCCTGTTACCTGTCGGCTTGCCTGTCTGCCATCCGACTGCAGTTCCATCCGGAAGTTCGGACATCATCTGCAGAGATCCCGGCTCTTGCCTGCTCACCTGGGAGCGATCATCTGCCATCCGACTGCAGCTCCATCCGGAAGTTCGGACATCATCTGCAGAGATCCCCGGCTCTTGCCTGCTCACCTGGGAGCGATCATCTGCCATCCGACTGCAGCCTACCTGGAGGCTCCACCATATCAGGTCGTATATACCTGCCTGTCTAGAGACTGCCTGGTCACTTACCGTGACAAGCTGCCTGTCTAGAGACTGCCTGGTCACTTGCTGTGACAACCTGCCTGTCCCAGAGACTGCCTGGTCACTTGCCGTGACAACCTGCCTGTCCCAGAGACTGCCCTGGTCACTAGCCGTGACAACCTGCCTGTCCCAGAGACTGCCTTGGTCTCTTGCCGTGACAACCTGCCTGTCCTGCCGGTTCCTCCTTGGTCTACCCTGTGATGACGTCTGTCCTGGGTCGGTGTCTGATGTTCTCCTGCTGAGCCTGTGCTACGCCTGAGGCCTGAGAGAGAGGCCGTCCTAGTATGCCCGTGCCAGATGACCCTGGACTTCATCAACCCGTGATGACCCCCCATCGTCTGACGTTCGTCCTGGGCCGGTGTCTGATGTTCTCCTGCTGAGCCTGTGCTACGCCCGAGGCCTGAGAGTGAGGCCATACTAGTATGCCCGTGCCAGATGATCCTGGACTTCATCAACCCGTGATGACCCCGCCATCGTCTGAAGTCTGTCTGAGGTCGGTGTCTGATGTTCTCCTGCTGAGCCTGTGCTACGCCTTAGGCCTGAGAGAGAGGCCCGTCCAAGTATGCCTGTGCCAGATAACCCTGGACTGCATCTACCCGTGATGTCCTCCAGCACTCGTCTGTGATCCTGAGTTGTGTACCCTTCTCTGATGTGCGGAATCGGGAGCCCGGTCTTATGTTTCTGTTTATGTACTTTGTTTCTTTAAGTAAACTTTATGTTTCTTCTTACCTGAAGTTGTGCGGTGTTGTCTAGTCCTGCAGGTCGCCACCTTGCCCACATGCTCAGCTGCCACGGATCCCGGTCGCTGCCTTCCCTAGTCCGGGCAGGCCCGGGTCTCCCTCCGTGGTCCAGTGGGTCCACATTCTCTTACCATCTGGGACCCATGCCTCACGTCGTCGTGGACTGGCGGCGTGGGAGCATTGGCTAGCTAGGTAAGCTATGCCATGTCCCGACGCCCCACAGCCGTGGGAAGCGCCACACCTTTTTATAAAGCATATAAAAAAAAAGGATGTAGTAGTAACGCACACTTTATTGAGGTACAGTATTACATCGCCATTCACCATCTGTGGCTATGCAGTCTCATCTATATATACCTTATCTATCCGTTGTCATGCTTGCAAGTCCACAGTCAGGCATAAATATCTGTTTTCACTCTGCACTTTTTAAATTTTTTGTTTGTTAATATAAATGATTGGCACATATCAGTATTACATGATGGAAATTTTAGATATTTTTTAAAAAAATTTTAGTGAGATTATTCACCAAATGTAAAGTTTTATGAATGTCAAAGATAACTTGTAATGCTGATTATGTTTTTAAGTCAGCCATTCATTGTCTACACAATAAAAATGGTGTACATACTGTTACTTAGCCATCATTAATGGATTCTGATATGTACTTGTATGCTTTTATTTTAAAAACCGTATAGCAGATTATTTAACCTATTTTAATTGTGGTTTGCATTGCTTTTCAACATGTTAATGTATGCGTTTATGTTTGTAAATTATTAATTTACATATATTTTTTTAAGTTAAATCATCATCTTATGGTACTTAAGTTTATATTTCTCTTGTTTGCAGTATAGACATTTTTAATTCACACGTAACAAGGAAAATACTTGATATTGTATTTAAACATCCTCCTTGACCCTGGGCTCCAACACCGCCAGTTGTTGCTCGGAAGTGCTGTTAGCACAGTCAACACTTGCTCCTGTGTTACTGGGGTTCAGTAATGTCAGTTGTTCCCCCGCTGTGTGAACGGCAAAAAGTCCTGCTGCCTCCACCATGTTCTCTTCTCATCCCCGAGCTACAACACCGCCAGTTGTTTCTCGGAAGTGCTGTTAGCACAGTCAACACTTGCTCCTGTGTTACTGGGGTTCAGTAATGTCAGCTGTTCCCCTGCTGTGTGTACGGCAAAAAGTCCTGCTGCCTCCACCATGTTCTCTTCTCATCCCTGAGCTACAACACCGCCAGTTGTTTCTCGGAAGTGCTGTTAGCACAGTCTACACTTGCTCCTGTGTTACTGGGGTTCAGTAATGTCAGCTGTTCCCCTGCTGTGTGAACGGCAAAAAGTCCTGCTGCCTCCACCATGTTCTCTTCTCATCCCTGGGCTACAACACCGCCAGTTGTTTCTCGGAAGTGCTGTTAGCACAGTCTACACTTGCTCCTGTGTTACTGGGGTTCAGTAATGTCAGCTGTTCCCTGCTGTGTGAACGGCAAAAAGTCCTGCTGCCTCCACCATGTTCTCTTCTCATCCCTGAGCTACAACACCGCCAGTTGTTTCTCGGAAGTGCTGTTAGCACAGTCAACACTTGCTCCTGTGTTACTGGGGTTCAGTAATGTCAGCTGTTCCCCTGCTGTGTGAACGGCAAAAAAGTCCTGCTGCCTCCACCATGTTCTCTTCTCATCCCTGGGCTACAACACCGCCAGTTGTTTCTCGGAAGTGCTGTTAGCACAGTCAACACTTGCTCCTGTGTTTACTGGGGTTCAGTAATGTCAGCTGTTCCCCTGCTGTGTGAACGGCAAAAAGTCCTGCTGCCTCCACCATGTTCTCTTCTCATCCCTGAGCTACAACACCGCCAGTTGTTTCTCGGAAGTGCTGTTAGCACAGTCTACACTTGCTCCTGTGTTACTGGGGTTCAGTAATGTCAGCTGTTCCCCTGCTGTGTGAACGGCAAAAAGTCCTGCTGCCTCCACCATGTTCTATTCTCATCCCTGGGCTACAACACCGCCAGTTGTTTCTCGGAAGTGCTGTTAGCACAGTCAACACTTGCTCCTGTGTTACTGGGGTTCAGTAATGTCAGCTGTTCCCCTGCTGTGTGAACGGCAAAAAGTCCTGCTGCCTCCACCATGTTCTCTTCTCATCCCTGAGCTACAACACCGCCAGTTGTTTCTCGGAAGTGCTGTTAGCACAGTCAACACTTGCTCCTGTGTTACTGGGGTTCAGTAATGTCAGCTGTTCCCCTGCTGTGTGTACGGCAAAAAGTCCTGCTGCCTCCACCATGTTCTCTTCTCATCCCTGGGCTACAACACCGCCAGTTGTTTCTCGGAAGTGCTGTTAGCACAGTCAACACTTGCTCCTGTGTTACTGGGTTCAGTAATGTCAGCTGTTCCCCTGCTGTGTGAACGGCAAAAAGTCCTGCTGCCTCCACCATGTTCTCTTCTCATCCCTGGGCTACAACACCGCCAGTTGTTTCTCGGAAGTGCTGTTAGCACAGTCAACACTTGCTCCTGTGTTACTGGGGTTCAGTAATGTCAGCTGTTCCCCTGCTGTGTGAACGGCAAAAAGTCCTGCTGCCTCCACCATGTTCTCTTCTCATCCCTGAGCTACAACACCGCCAGTTGTTTCTCGGAAGTGCTGTTAGCACAGTGAACACTTGCTCCTGTGTTACTGGGGTTCAGTAATGTCAGCTGTTCCCCTGCTGTGTGAACGGCAAAAAGTCCTGCTGCCTGCACCATGTTTTCTTCTCATCCCTGGGCTACAACACCGCCAGTTGTTTCTCAAGTGCTGTTAGCACAGTCTACACTTGCTCCTGTGTTACTGGGGTTCAGTAATGTCAGCTGTTCCCCTGCTGTGTGAACGGCAAAAAGTCCTGCTGCCTCCACCATGTTCTCTTCTCATCCTGGTTACAACACCGCCAGTTGTTTCTCGGAAGTGCTGTTAGCACAGTCAACACTTGCTCCTGTGTTACTGGGGTTCAGTAATGTCAGCTGTTCCCCTGCTGTGTGAACGGCAAAAAGTCCTGCTGCCTCCACCATGTTCTCTTCTCATCCCTGAGCTACAACACCGCCAGTTGTTTCTCGGAAGTGCTGTTAGCACAGTGAACACTTGCTCCTGTGTTACTGGGGTTCAGTAATGTCAGCTGTTCCCCTGCTGTGTGTACGGCAAAAAGTCCTGCTGCCTCCACCATGTTCTCTTCTCATCCCTGGGCTACAACACCGCCAGTTGTTTCTCGGAAGTGCTGTTAGCACAGTGAACACTTGCTCCTGTGTTACTGGGGTTCAGTAATGTCAGCTGTTCCCTGCTGTGTGTACAGCAAAAAGTCCTGCTGCCTCCACCATGTTCTCTTCTCATCCCTGGGCTCCAACACCGCCAGTTGTTGCTCGGAAGTGTAATTGGCACGGGTACTCACTCCTGCCAAGACTGGTTACAGCACGCCATCTGTTTCCTGTCAGTGTAAACGTCACTTAGCCTCCAATAAGTTGTCCTGTCGTGTTGCGGTCGGGTTAGCCGACTCTATGGTGCTTGAAGTTTAGGTGCTTCCTATGTGTGCTGCGGGATATGCAAATAAAGGCTGTTTCCGTTGTGACAATAGGACAATCACCCACTGTAGTACTGTGGGATTCGGTAACTGCGGCCGGCTCGCGGCCTGTCAACTTAAATTTCCATTGGTACCTTCTGCTACCCGTCCGGGTTCCAGTACCGTCAGCTGGTCCTCCGCAGTGCCTTTGGCCTAGGTGCCTCCATCTCGGTATCAGAGTTCCAGCAACGTCTGCTGGTCCTTGGTAGTGCTTTGGAGCACAGGTACCTCCTGCTTAGTAACCGTGTCCCAGTAACGTCAGCTGGTCCTCGGTTGTGCCATTGGCTCTTTTCCTTCTGCTGCCCCTCCGGGTTCCAGCACAGTCAGCTGGTCCTCGTTACTTGCATTGGCTCTTGTACCTTCTGCTACCCGTCCGGGTTCCAGTACCGTCAGCTGGTTCTCCGCAGTGCCTTTGGCCTAGGTGCCTCCATCTCGGTATCCGAGTTCCAGCAACGTCTGCTGGTCCTTGGTAGTGCTTTGGAGCACAGGTACCTCCTGCTTAGTAACCGTGTCCCAGTAACGTCAGCTGGTCCTCGGTTGTGCCATTGGCTCTTTTCCTTCTGCTGCCCCTCCGGGTTCCAGCACAGTCAGCTGGTCCTCGTTACTTGCATTGGCTCTTGTACCTTCTGCTACCCGTCCGGGTTCCAGTACCGTCAGCTGGTTCTCCGCAGTGCCTTTGGCCTAGGTGCCTCCATCTCCGTATCCGAGTTCCAGCAACGTCTGCTGGTCCTTGGTAGTGCTTGGAGCACAGGTACCTCCTGCTTAGTAACCGTGTCCCAGTAACGTCAGCTGGTCCTCGGTTGTGCCATTGGCTCTTTTCCTTCTGCTGCCCCTCCGGGTTCCAGCACAGTCAGCTGGTCCTCGTTACTTGCATTGGCTCTTGTACCTTCTGCTACCCGTCCGGGTTCCAGTACCGTCAACTGGTTCTCCGCAGTGCCTTTGGCCTAGGTGCCTCCATCTCGGTATCCGAGTTCCTGCAACGTCTGCTGGTCCTTGGTAGTGCTTTGGAGCACAGGTACCTCCTGCTTAGTAACCGTGTCCCAGTAACATCAGCTGGTACAAGGTTGTGCTACAAATACAAGATACAGAACAAGAGACACAAGAACAATAAGCAGAAGATCTAAAAGCAGAAGAACATGAAGTATAAGACCAAAATGAAGAGCAAAATATATGCTCTAAATTCTAAGCAGAAGACGACTAAGCAGTGTATGGGGGTGAGTCCGTTCCTCCTCGTGGTGCCCTGGAAATGCCTGCTGCTGCTGCAGGCTAAACTGAACACGGACAAATACTGTTGTAATTTAAATCTTTTGTGACAGCAAGAACGGAAGAATGAAAAATTCATACTTTGACAGATTACAAGTACAGGATTCTCTGTCACAAATAAGAATATGATGAAGAAGATGAAGTACAATATGAATAAGAATAATAGTTTAATAAGAAGAATATGAGTAATGTTAAGAAAAAGATGAATAGCAAGAAGTTTAAGAAGAAGATAAAGAAGGTGAAGATGAAGAATAATTTGATGAAAAAGATGATGCTGCTGAAGATTATGAAGGAGAAAGTGTGTCAAAAGTTAAAAAGGTGAAGAGCATGGAAGTTGTGAAATATACATATTTGCCAAAATAGAAAAAACGTGAACAACATTGTCAATTTCTTCGTCAATCCGAACATCTTTAAAAAAAAAAATATTTATGCTATTCCATTTGATTGGGTTAAACATCTATGCCTTTAATGTCTCCTCAACCTTCCCCAATACATTCTACATTACTCTTTGTTGTTTTCCTTCATGTACAATTAACCAACAAGGCAAGAATGGGTTTTTTTTAATTCCGATATTTTGTTCCCATAGACTTACATTGGACTTCCGGTATCGGTATCGGGTATCGCTGATATTTTTTGGGTATCGGCGATACCATTCCGATTCCGATACTTTTGGATATCGGAAAGTATCGCTCAACTCTAGTCACAATAAGTCGTATATCTGGTTTTTAATCAATCATAATGAACATTTAGGGTATGGTTCCACGGTCGGAACCACAGCGCTTTGGACGGAGCGAAAAGTCGACTCCGTCCAAAGCCCCGCCCCCTTGTGAACGCGCGGTGAATCCGGATGTGCTCATTGGACACATCCAGAATCACCGCAGCGCTACATAGGCCTGTGTTATTTCCCTTGTGGCGACGGAGCGTCGCCGCAAGGGAAAAGGACATGCTGCAATCTAAAAAGACGTGCCGCATGTCCGTTACCGCAGGTCTGCCGCCTGCGTGTTTTTACAAATAGTGGAGACAGGATTTCTTGAAATCCCCTCCACTATGCTGTAACATCTGGACGCTGCGTGTTTGAAGCGGCAGCTGTACACAGCGTTAAACACGCAGCATTTACTGACCGTGGAAACCCACCCTTAGGGTATGTTTCCACGATCAGGATTGCCCCAGTATTAGCTCAGGATTTGACGCAGGCAAAATCTGCACCAAATCTGCATCAGAGGTCACTCGCAGGTCACCTGCGTTTTTTATGTGTTTTTTTCATGTGGATTTGTATGCGTTTTTGTGAGCTAAATATATTATTTATAAAAAAAAATAAAAAAAAGATTTGTGATGTCACTTCTGGTCCAACCTCATCTTTAACATTTGTCCAACCCACACACAGATAGATCGATAGAGAGATCTATAGATCTATCTATACATCTATCTATTTATCTAGACATTATCTATTCATCTATCTATAGATCTATCTACAGATCTAAAAAAATATTTTGAGTTGGACAACCACATTACTCAGGAAGTATTGCACCCAAAATCTGCTCAAGTCTGTGCTGCTATCTGTCTTTTCTATTTATCTATAGATCTACCGATAATTAAAAATCTGTGTTAGGCCGGGGTCACACTTTACGAGAAACTCGCACCTCAATACCCGGCACTGTCGCCGTCACTCGGACCAGAGCGTTCAGCTGCATAGAAATACATGCAGCCGCACACTCCGGTCCCGAGTGCCGGCAGCAGTGCCGGGTATTGAGGCGAGAGTTTCTCACAAGTGTGACCCCGGCCTTAAATGCAGGATCTGTTTAATTTTTTTAAAAAAATGGGAAAAAAAATTGCATGGACTCCTGCGCAACTTTTAAGTCCAGAGTGGGAAAGCAGGCGACTGGGGGCCGGTGTTTATAGCCTGGGAAGCAGGTAATACCGATGGATCTTCCCAGGCTATGAACATCAGCCTGCAGGTGTCTGCGTAATAGGGGGGGCCCCAAAAAAAAAAATGACGTGGGGTCCCCATGGATATTGGCCCCCGTCTACAAACGCCAACCCGCAGCGATGCGCCAACTCCGGCACTTAGCCTCTCTCTTCCCACTGCTGTGTAGTGGTGGCATATGGGGAAATAAGGAGTTAATGTCACCTTTGTATTGTAAGGTGACATTAAGCCCGGTTAGTAATGGAGAGGCGTCAATATGACACCTATCCATTACTAATCCTATAGTATGTAAAGGGGTAAAAAAGAGACACAGCCAGAAAAAAGTATTTTAATGAAATAAACCACACGTTTTGCCATTTTATTATTTGCCTAATTCTCTGAAGCTCTCGATCTCCTGAAAAAAAATAAACAAACACAAATACTTCCTGTCCGACATAGTCCTTAATAACGAGTGTCCCACGCGAGTCCAGCTCTGCTACATCTGGATCCATGAAATCCAGAGATAGCACAGCTTGTAGATGACCGCCGGAGATCTCCGGCAATCACATACACTGTATGTATACAAGCCTAGTGACCGGAGATAACCCCCGGGCACGTGCATGGCAGTTCTCGCGGTAACATGGCAGTTCTCGCAGTAAGCTAAGTTATCGCGAGAACTGCAGTGGACGGGGACTTCTGGCAGTGGGAGAAGGTAAGACCTTATTTAAATGTGTAGTAAGCTGCGTTTACGCAGTTATTACGTATGTGACTAATCATTAGATGCGGTTTTACCGCATCTAATGATAGTCTATGGTAAATTTACGGTGCGGCGCATTATAAGCAGACATGCTGTGTTCTGGACAGACGCGCCGCGTGTCTGTTTACGCAGGTCTGCCGCCTGCATCTTTTAACGCATCGTGGAGACGGGATTTCATGACATCCCCTCCACTATGCTGTAACATCTGGACGCTGCGTGTTTGATGCTGCGGCTGTACGCAGCGTCAAACACGCAACGTTTCCTGAACCGTGGAAACATACCCTAATAAAAGACGGATTACCTGTAAAATCCTTTTCAGCGAAGAAGGAAGGGAGACACACTAGACATTACTAGTGGGTAGGCGGAGCCCAGACGAGATAGACACCTCAGATTAAAAAGAGTGTTGACCGGCCCCTCCAGCTCGGGCTCCTCCTACTCAGCTCTCCAATTGTACCAAGCTTAAGGAAGAGCAATATCACCAGCGGAGCAACATAACCCCTTCTGAAGGACTTCAGAGAATAAAACACAAAAATACAGGTTATGCATGCATGTAGGCAAAAACCACACAGTTCCAGGTACTACTCACTGGACCTGACCACTGCGATGAGCTGGCGATGCTGGAACAGAGCCTTAGCGCGTCGACCTCAGCCCAGATAATCGCTATTAGAGAAGGGTCACGCCGCATCTGAAAAACAACAACACACTTCTGCCATGGGAGGGATGTGTGTCTCCCTTCCTTCTTCGCTGAAAAGGATTTTACAGGTAAGTTCTTACCAAAATCCGTCTTTCAGCTGCAGATGAAGGAAGGGAGACACACTAGACATTACTAGTGGGACGTCCCAAAGCAGTCCAAAAATTAAGGGTGGGAAAAAACCAAAAGAGGCAGAATCCCAACAACCTAGATAAATGCGCAACAGGCGCCAAATACAAGTTAACTAGAACTTTAAACTACGGCCGCCTGCAGGACCCTACGTCCTAAGGCCGCATCAGCGGAAGCACTGACGTCCACCTTATAAAACTTTATAAACGTGTGGACAGAACGCCAAGTCGCCGCTCAGCAGAGCTGAGCTGCCGAGGTCCCTTGATGAAAGGCCCACGAGGAATCCACAGCCCTCGTGGAGTGAGCTTGAATCTTAATCGGGCAAGGTTCGCTTTTAAGTCGGTAAGCCTCCAAAAAAGGCCGACCGAATCCAACGAGCTATAGAGTCCTTGGAAGCTCGTGTACCACGCCAACGACCTGCTGGAATCACAAACAGAGAGTTTGACTTCCGAAAACCTTGAGTAACAGTCAAACAGAACTTCAAAGCCTGCACGAAATCCAATGCGTGCAAGGCCCGTTCCTTCGCATTCCTTGGCCTCGGACAAAGAGAGAGCAACACAATATCCTGGTTAACATGAAATTGCTACACCACCTTAGGCAGGAAGTCGCTCCGTGTGCGTAGCACTACACGATCCGGGTGAAAACTCCAGGAAGGGAGGCGAGCAAGAGAAAGCCGCCAACTCAGAAACCCTTCTCAAAGAGGTGACCGCCACTAGGAAGGAAACCTTCCAAGAGAGCAAAGAAAGACTAACAGAGACCATAGGCTCAAAAAGACCCATGTTGAAGAGCCTCCAAAACAAGGTTGGGACGCCAAGGAGACACAGACGCCTTCCGCGGTGGAAACTGGCGAGTTACTCCGCGAAAAAAGGAACGCACATCCTTACGCGAGGCGATAGTCTTTCGGAACAGCAAGGACAGAGCAGAAACCTGACCCCTCAGGGTGCTCACTGCCAAACCCTTGTCCAGCCCGAATTGCAGGAAGGCCAACAAATTGGGAATGGAAAAAATCCTCGGGCTCCTTAAAGAACCCGAACACCACGAAAAGAAGGCTTCCCAAGTCTTGTGGTAAACTCTAGTAGTAGCCGGACCTCTGGCCGCTCGCAAAGTGACAATGACTTCGGCTGAAAAACCTCAACGAGTCAATATTTCGGTCTCAAGAGCCACGCCTTCAAACGCAGAGACTTCAGGTCCGGATGACGAACGGGCCCTTGGTTAACAGGTCCGGGCAAAGAGGAAAGTGGAAATGGTGGTGCCGCCAGGAGTGACACCAGTGTCGAGAACCACGTTCTCCTTGGCCAATCTGGGGCTATCACTATAGCCGAGATTCTCTCTAGTCTGATCCGACGGAGTACCAGAGGTAGCAAAGAAATCGGCGGGAACACATAGATTAGTGTGAATCGGACCAACAGAGCCACTAGAGCATCCACCGCTACAGCCTTCGGATCCTTGTACCTGGACATGAATGTCGGTAACTTGGCATTGAACCTGGATGCCATCAAATCCACTTGAGGAGTTCCCCAACGGGAGCACAGTAGTGCAAAAAATTTTCACGACTTAGAAAGTCCGCCGTGATATTCTGAACTCCTGGAATGTGGATCGCAGAGATGGCTGGAACTCTGGTCTCTGCCCATATCAGGATCCGAGATACCTCCAACATGAGTCTGGAACTCCTTGTCCCACCTTGGTAATTGATATATGCGACCGCCGTCGCATTGTCTGTCTGCACTCGGAGAGGCAGACCGCTTAAAGGGACCGTCCAGTGTTGGAGGCAAAGGAAAATCACCCTCAATTCGAGGATGTTGATCGGCAAGACAGACTCTTACGACGACCATACTCCCTGAGTCCAGAGATCGTTCCAGACACCCCCCCCAGCCTGTCAGGCTGGCATCGGTGGTTATGACCGACCACTTCGGAGGGAGGAAGGACTTTCCCAGGGATAACTCTTTCGGACGTATCCACCATCCTAGAGACTCTCGTACCCTGTGGGGGATGATGCCACTGTAATCCAGTGAAACCTGCGATCGATCCCAACGGCTCAGAATGAACCTTTGGAGGGCCCTGGAATGAAACCGGGCAAATGGAAGTGCTTCCATGGACGCCACCATCAACCCCAGAAGACGCATACAGCTTCGCAGGGACATTGCTGTCGAAGACTTCATAACCCGTGCATGTCGAAGGAGACATGCTTGCTTGTCTGGAGGCAGGGATACCACTGCTCGCACCATGTCGAAATGCATCCCCAAAAAACAGGATTGACTGCGACCGTTCCAGAGACGACTCCTCCCAATTGACCAGCCACCCGAAGTCCTCTAGGAGCTGAAGGGATAGATTGCGAGCAGTTTCCGTCTCCTCCTTCGAAGACGCCACAATCAGAAGGTCGTCCAGGTAGGGAAGAATCGTAACCCCCTGCCTTCGAAGAATCGCCATGAGAAGCGCCAGAATTTTTGTAAAACTCTGGGCGCTGAGGCCAACCCGAATGGCAGAGCCACAAGCTGGTAATGGTCCTGACTTATGGCAAAACGAAGGAAGCATTGGTGGGCCCTTCCGATTGGAAAGTGCAAATAAGTGTCGCGAATGTCGATTGACACCAAAAAAGCGTTCTGCGACAGGGCCGCCAAAACGGAGCGAAGCGACTCCATGCGGAATTTCCTGGCGTGGACATGCCGATTCAATCTTTTGAGATCCAGAATGGGCCGAAATTTGTCCTATTTTTTGGGGACCACAAAGAGGTTAGAATAAAACCCTCTTCCCCGGCCCTCCGGCGGAACCGGCACCACCACACCTTTCTGCAGAAGGGAATCTACCTCCCACAGCAGAGCGGCAAAAAGCTCGGGCTCTGACGGAACGCGAGGTTGACAAAAAAACTGTCTGGGGGTCGAGAAAGAGACTTCTATGAAGTAGCCTGCCAACACAACCCGTGTCACCCAGGCGTCCGACATGCGGGAAGCCCAAGTCAGTTTGAATAGGAATAGACGACCCCCCACTCGAGAGTGCTCGAGTGAGACCCAGGCGTAGGTCCGCCTTAGCGGGCTTTTTGCCAGCTTCCCGCTTGTCTGAACGGAAGTTCTGTTTCCAGGGTATGCGGAATTTCTGAGAATTCCCCCTTTTTTTCTTTTTTAAAAAGAGAGGGACGACCCGAACCCCAGAGGGCTGACTGGATCATCCCCTGGACCGAAAGGACCACAGACAACTACCAGCACAAGTCCTGCCAGACGCAGAAGTCACAGCTCTGCACTGCGGTAAAGCTGTTTCTTTTGCCTTTACCTTGGCAATCAGCTCCGTGAGGTCAGGTCCAAATAGCTGACCACCTTGCAAGCTAGCAAACCCTGTTTGGAAACTAAGTCCACTGTCTAAGGCACAGTGCTCTTCTGACTGTGACTGCCGAGGATTGCGCCCTGGATAGCAGTGATGCAGTATCCTCCAAAAACTGGAAAAGTCCATCTACCTCGATAGAGGAGATCCACCTTGCCACGCCGTCCGTAGACGATCCAACCGGCTCAGGTAAACTTTACAAACACACATGGATTCTTAATACTGAATCCATGATCCGCGGCCTCGCAGATGGATTTTTCTGCCATCTACGTTTTTTGTCCAGCGGGTCCTGCAGACTCGCCTTCCCCTTAACAGGAGAATTTTGCTAAGCTGGGATAAAGGGACATCCACTTCAGGAGAAGGATCCAATTATCATTAACTCCGTAGAACACGGAAACGGTGTCTCAATTTTCTGGACACAGGCGTTCCTTCTCCACTGCCCCATTAAGCTCATCCAGTGATGGTAAAGCTTGATTGTGATTGAAAACATCCGGGCCGACTTACCAGGACGTCCAGATACCTCCTCCGGTAACTGTAACGCCTCCAATAAAAACTTCTTTACGGCCCAAAAGAGAGGCAGAGTGTCCCTGCCGATCCTCCTTGTCCGAATCGGACATTTTCGTTACGCGGGAAGGAAGGCACCGGCTTGTGTCGCTTCCTGACATGAGAGGATCTAGCTGACACTCAATATAGAAAATCAGACAGGCCATCAATAGAAACTAGCGAGGGCCTCCATTCTGACACCACTGGAAACCTCCGACCGCTGCGCTTGACGTCGTCCAGGTCTGCGCGTCCGATACGCGAGACTGATCCTGTAGCGGATCTGGGAGACGGATGCACTGGTTTCTTAAAGAAAAAACGAAACGCTGAAGGGTTAAAGCTCTTAAGGAGAGAGCTACCCCAGCTGTCCCCCATTAAGAGTTAACCGCCTAAGAGGGGGTTAAAGTCGCAGACTCCCCACAACCTTAATAATGAAAAAGGTGTGCGAGCCCCAAGTGCCTCTTATAAGGCAGCAGCTATAGGACAGCTATGCCACACTTAACAAGAAAAACGTTCACAAGATCGCTAAAAAAATTTGCGCTGTTTGTAAATCGCAATGACCGCCAAAGTCATTAAGGGGATCGCTAACCGCCTATGCGTTGTTAGTGAGATCGCCCAGATTGGCAGCTACTAGCGACATTAAAAATGGTCACACAAAACGATCGCATAGTATGCGTCATCGTTAGCAGGAACTTATAGTGGCAGTATTACTGTCGCAGACTCCCCACAACCTCTTTATTGAAAAGGTGTGCGAGCTTTGAGATAACAGCTGCAGGCAGCGCAGTCTGCCACCCATTTGTGCCTCAGAAAGGCGCCCGCGCTGTGGGGGTGAAGGGGTTAAGCTTCTGCCCTATGACGGGAAGAAGCGACTCACCCAGCTTGTCGCGGTGCAGCGCTGCCGAGAGGGGAGGAGAGCGATGTCCGAGGGAGCTTTCAGCCTGTCAGTAATGGCCGCCGCGCTGTGCCTCCGTGTGCTTCATGAGAGAAGCCGGAAAAGGAGACTGCCGTAAAGCGCGCGCTCAGAGAGGCGCGAAATTCAAATAAAAAAGGCGCGCAGCTCCTCTCTCCCCCGTTCCTATGTCCTGCAGGCATCCACCTGCGGACAAAAAACACACAGTCACCGCATGTAAACTGTAACAGCGACTGCCGCAGCAGTCGCTGAAAACACTCAAACACATATTAAATGTGGAGTACTCACCAGCCGAAAGCGCCACAGGGACCCCCAGGGGTTTCTGGCGCTTGCCCATGCTTCCCCCCAGGGCGGGGATCGCAGTGACCCCTGCAGCGCGGTTTGCGTCCCCGCCAGGGAAGCCATCCTCATCCCCCTGGGCCGGCAGGGTTCTGCAGGGACCACCATATAGGGTAATACAGATCCGCCAAGGGAGAGGTTGGGGTCCAGCAGCGCTGAGACCCCTGAGACCTCTAGACCACATTTGGTGATCCAAGTCTCTTGTCCGATAAAAAATAATAAAATCTTCTGAGGAGCTGCTTCCAGCAGCGACTATCTTCTCTGACCTCAAATTGAAAACTGGAGAGCTGAGTAGGAGAAGCCCGAGCTGGAGGGGCCGGTCAACACTCTTTTTAATCTGAGGTGTCTATCTCGTCTGGGCTCCGCCTACCCACTAGTAATGTCTAGTGTGTCTCCCTTCCTTCATCTGCAGCTGAAAATGAAGTTTTACAAAGACTATGGCTGGATGTGCTGAATTTCACTTTTATTAAAGATTATTTACTATAAGGAAGTTACATCATTTTTGATTTGCTTAAAATTGTTTAAAGCGAACGCTCTAGAATGCTGTAGATAAGCCCCAGATCTAACCTGAAAGATAAGAAAACAAGTTTTATTATTCTCACTTTAGGGCGGTCCGGTCCCATGGGTGTCGCAGGTCCGGGTCCGGCGCCTCCCAACTTCATACAATGTCGTCATCCTCCTTGTTTCGTGTCGCGGCTCCTGCGCAGGCGTACTGATCTGTCCTGTTGAGGGCAGAACAAAGTACTGCAGTGCGCCGACACTGGGCATCTCTGACCTTTCCCGGCGCATGCGCACTGCAGTACTTTGTCTGCCCTCAACAGGGTAGATCAGTACTTCCTGCGCAGGAGCCACAACACGAAGCATGGAGGATGACGACATCGTATGAAGATGGGAGGCGCCGGACCCGGACCTGCGACACCCATCGGACCGGACCGCATCAGACTGCCCCCCCGGGTGTATAATAAAACTTGTTTTTCTTATCTTTTAGGTTACATCGGGGCCTATCTACAGCATTATAGAATGCTGTAGATAAGCCCCGAAAGGCAGTAGCCGCAGCTTATAGCTGAAAAACGAGGTGACAGGTTCCCTTTAAAATAATACTGATCCCCTTGGCTCCCGTGCCAATTCCCAGGTCACCCTATGGTCTCTGTATCCAGAGAGGTTGCTTCAACATGGCATGTGAGTGTTGTGGACTGATCACTAGCTGCAGTAGACATCTCAGTCATATTCCCGTGCTGACGTCATAGTTGCAGGCCAGAACACAGAGACCGGTAAGGGACAGAAAAAGCAACCAGTCTGGTGTACACCTGACGTGAAGACTACAGTTCTTCCAATATATTTTTTGCAGTTTATTTTTTAAGGAAAAAACATCAAATGGAAGTGGAGAACCTTGCGAAAGGGGCACTCAAAGATGAACCAGCATAAGAAAAAATATGCTTAAATATTATATAAAAATTCTCATGTTAAAATTAGATCAAGTTTATGCCTCAAACATACGAAAAGTCTACATGAAGCACAGGGTACCCCAAGGCTCTGTACTAGAATGCCATAGGATCTGCCTGTGTTGGGACAGAATGCTTTATGCAGCACCAAACTCTTAAAGTTCCTTCATACAGTCATGGCCAAAAGTTTTGAGAATGACACAAATATTAATTTTTACAAAGTCTACTGCTTCACTTTTTCTAATGGCAATTTGCATATACTCCAGAATGTTATAAAGAGTGATCAGCTTAACAGCAATTACTTGCAAAGTCAATATTTGGCTAGAAAATGAACTTTATCCCCCAAAACACATTTCAACATCATTGCAGCCCTGCCTTAAAAGGACCAGCTAACCTCTTTTCAGTGATTGCTCCATTAACACAGGTGTGGGTGTTGATGAGGACATGGCTGGAGATCAATCTGTCATGAATAAGTAAGAATGACACCACTGGACACTTTAAAAGGAGGCTGGTGCTTGGCATCATTGTTTCTCTTCTGTTAACCATGGTTATCTCTAAAGAAACATGTTCAGTCATCATTGCAATGCACAAAAATGGCCTAACAGGGAAGAGTATCGCAGCTAGAAAGATTGCACCTCAGTCAACAATCTATCGCATCATCAAGAACTTCAAGGAGAGAGGTTCCACTGTTGCCAAAAAGGCTTCAGGGCGCCCAAGAAAGACCAGCAAGCGCCAGGACCGTCTCTTAAAAGTGTTCCAGCTGCGGGATCGGGCTACCAGCAGTGCAGAGCTTGCTCAGGAATGGCAGCAGGCAGGTGTGAGTGCATCTGCACGCACTGTGAGGCGGAGACTCTTGGAGCAAGGCCTCGTCTCAAGGAGGGCAGCAAAGAAGCCACTTCTCCCCAGAAAAAACATCATGGACAGACTGATATTCTGCATAAGGTACAGGCAGTGGACTGCTGAGGACTGGGGTAAAGTTATTTTCTCTGATGAATCCCCTTTTCGATTGTTTGGGACATCAGGAAAACGCCTCATTCGGAGAAGACAAGGTGAGCGCTACCACCAGTCTTGTCTCATGCCAACTGTTAAGCATCCTGAAACCATTCATGTGTGGGGTTGCTTCTCAGCCAAGGGAATCGGCTCTCTCACAGTCTTGCCTAAAAACACAGCCATGAATAAAGAATGGTACCAGAATGTCCTCCAAAGCAACTTCTCCCAACCCTCCAAGAGCAGTTTGGCGATCAACAATGCCTTTTCCAGCATGATGGAGCACCTTGTCATAAAGCAAAGGTGATAACTAAATGGTTCAGGGAACGAAACATAGAGATTTTGGGTCCATGACCTGGAAACTCCCCAGATCTTAATCCCATTGAGAACTTGTGGTCAATCATCAAGAGACGGGTGGACAAGCAAAAACCTAAAAATTCTGACAAAATGAAAGCATTGATTGTGCAAGAATGGACTGCTATCAGTCAGGATTTGGCCAGAAGTTGATTGAGAGCATGCCAGGGAGAATTGCAGAGGTCCTGAAGAAGAAGGGTCAACACTGCAAATATTGACTTGCTGCATTAACTCATTCTAACTGTCAATATAAGCTTTTGTTACTCATATGTTTGCAATTATTATATTTCTGTCTGTGATAAAAACATCTGTCAAACACACATAAAAACCAGAGGGCAGCAGATCATGTGAAAATATAATATTTGTGTCATTCTCAAAACTTTTGGCCATGACTGTACACCATTCTGTAAAATCCTATCTTAAATCTTAGGAAATATGTGAGTTGTGTTTTTTATTTTATATATTGTGCCCCATAAAGTCTTAGAAGACCATTGAGGGGCATTTTAACATACTGATACAAATTATTTTCCATGCCAATTTCACCTGTAACTGAGGCTGAGGTATTAGCCACAGTTCTAGGGTAAATTCAGCCTCTTGCCTAGATAGCAAAGCTGTAGCTCCTGCTCCCTTGCTACTCCCAGTAATCACATGATCACTGGGTCTAGAGGAGGATGAACTGTCAAATGCTTCCTAATCTGCATACATAATTACTAGTTCATTACAGTGTATGCAATGATCAAGTAGGTAAACATGGCAAACCATCCTGGAAGTCAGGCAACGTATGACAGCCAGCTCAATGTCCCCAACAGCTGCACAATCTCATGCAAGCTGCTTACTCTGCACTGACATTTTAGAACATCAGTGCACAGTAATGTGCGGACAGCCTAGACGTTTATAATTTATGGGCAGTCCAGAGGTAGTTAATGGGGTATTTTCATTATCCACATTTACAGCAAATCAACAAAACATTAATAGATGTACATGTCCCACATCTGGGACACACGGTTTTCTTGAAAATGGAGAGCTGACTTGTGAACAAGGTGGTAGTTATGAATTCACTTCAATGAGTTCAGGTATGCCCGAAATAAGAATACCCTATTATCATTGCCTCTTTTTACCTATATGTGATTGAATCATTTGTAATTACGGTAGATGCATTTATTTATTCTTGCTTATATAGCGCCATTACTTTCCACAGCGCTTTACAGACATTATCATTGTCCCGACTAACTAAATATCCTACTCTGTAGCGCAAAAAAGGCAGAGTACCCAGAGAAAAGTCACACAGAACAAAATCCACACAAACAAGGAGAACAAACCAGAGTACCCTGAGGAAATGCACACAAACACAGAGAACATAACCAGAGTGTCAAGAGGAAACACAAGAACAGACCCAGATAACTGATGAAACTCACACAAACACAGGGATAATGAAACCAGAGTGCCCAGGGGAAACTCACACAAACATAGGGAGAACAAACCAGAGTGCCCAGAGGAAACCCACACACACAGGGGAAGAACAAACCAGTGTGCCCAGGGAAAACCCACACAAACATAGGGAGAATGAGTGCCCAGAGGAAACCCACACAAACATAGGGAGAATGAGTGCCCAGAGGAAACCCACACAAACATAGGGAGAAGGAAACCAGAGTGCCCAGAGGAAACCCACAAAAACACAGGGAGAATGAAACCAGAGTGCCCAGGGAAAGCCCACACAAACACAGGGAGAACAAACCAGAGTGCCCAGAGGAAACCCACATACACAGGGGAAGAACAAACCAGTGTGCCCAGGGAAAACCCACACAAACATAGGGAGAATGAGTGCCCAGAGGAAACCCACACAAACATAGGGAGAATGAGTGCCCAGAGGAAACCCACACAAACAAAGGGAGAAGGAAACCAGAGTGCCCAGAGGAAACCCACAAAAACACAGGGAGAATGAAACCAGAGTGTCCAGGGGAAGCCCACACAAACATAGGGAGAATGAAACCAGAGTGCCCAGAGGAAACCCACATAAAGAAAGGGATAATGAAACCAGAGTACCTAGGAGGAACCCATACAAATATAGGGAGAACAAACCAGGGTGCCCAGAGGAAACCCACACAAACATAGGGAGAAGGAAACCAGAGTGCCCAGAGGAAACCCACAAAAACACAGGGAGAATGAAACCAGAGTGCCCAGGGGAAGCCCACACAAACATAGGGAGAATGAAACCAGAGTGTCCAGGGGTAACCCACACAAACACTGGGAGATTGAAACCAGAGTGCCTAGAGGAAACCCACACAAACATAGGGAGAACAAACCAGGGTGCCCAGAGGAAACCCACACAAAGATAGGGAGAATGAAACCAGATTGCACAGGGGAAACCCACACAAACACAGGGAGAAGGAAAACAGAGTGCCCAGGGGAAACCCACACAAATATAGGGAGAACAAACCAGAGTGCCCAGGGGAAACCCACACAACTATTATGTCCGAATGGTTGTAATTATATATAGAGCCATTGCACCCGTGCAGGCTGCATGGCACTGTCCTATTAACGCCAATTGGTGCGTCTTTGTTATACGCAACCATTTGCACAATGTGATTATTCATCATTTATTGGGTGCTGCCCTACATGGGGGTTCTTCGTTTTACCCGTTACTTTACTGTCCTTGCCCACTACCACGGTTGCATCACCATCTTTCTGCTATGGATTTTATCTATTATATATGTTTTTGATAATGTTTTTGTAACATATCTTTTTGACATGTCCTGTCTATTGCATTGATATTTAATAAAATTAATTGATTTTTATTATATATTTATTTCTTTTCCTTTTTTTCTTTTGGGACTTGATTCATAACTTAAATGATTGGGGAGATTTAAAGGGAACTTGTCACCCCCCCAGCAGTTTTTAAGTAAAAGAGCCACCTTCAGCAGCACTAAGGCAGCAGTCTGTGAAGGTGACTCTTTTTTTTTTTCTGGACCCCTGCAACGCTGAAATATTCAGTTTTAAAAACAGGTCCCCATACCTTAAATGTGTCACTGAGGCATGGCCTCTTCCAGGGACTCGTCCTCCCCCCAGCCGTCCATCAAGCCGACTCAGCGTCGTTGCGCCTCCAACAGCGTTGATTTACTTTAATTTCTGTTGTGTGGGGCGCCTGCGCTGTTGTAACAGTCCAGGGACTCATCCTCCCCCCAGCAGTCCATCAAGCCCCTTCAGCGTCGCCGCGCCTCCAAAAGGGTTGATTTACTTTCATTTCTGTTGTGTGGGGCGCTGTGCTGTTGTAACAGTCCTTGGGCATGCGCAGTGCACGCTGCCTGAGTAATGTCAGAAGACTACTGTGCCCCGCAGTGTGTTATCATGTATTCACACTGCGGGGCTGGCAATGTGGCACCTGCGCAGTCTACATGTTTAGCATGTAGACTGCAAAGTCGCCAGATTGCCAGCCCCGCAGTGTGAATACATGATAACACACTGCGGGCGCAACAGTCTTTTGACAGTTCTCGGGCAGCGCGCACTGCGCATGCCCAAGGACTGTTACAACAGCACAGGCCCCCACACAACAGAAATGAAAGTAAATCAACCCTTTTGGAGGCGCGGCGACGCTGAAGGGGCTTGATGGACGGCTGGGGGGAGGATGAGTCCCTGGAAGAGGCCATGGCTCAGTGACACATCTAAGGTATGGGGACCTATTTTTAAAACTGAATATTACAGCGTTGCAGGGGTCCAGAAAAAAAGAGCCACCTTCACAGACTGCTGCCTTAGTGCTGCTGAAGGTGGCCCTTTTACTTCAGAACGGCCGGGGGGTGACAAGTTCCCTTTAAGCCCTCATGTGTTTCTTTGATGCATTATAACCAATGACATTTGCAGCAATCATCACACTTAAAAACAAGAGTCGTCTTACCTATTGATTGCGGAGAGTCCATATAAGGATTGCATTTTGCATAATGTTTGCGGTCAGTAGCCAACATGACTTCATATACTTTGTCTGATTTTATAATAGCATTTTCTGAAGAAAAAAAAAATATTTTTTTTTTTAGAACAGTTGCAATCATTCCGCAGAGGAAATAAAATACATACTTATTAAACAAGTTTTAGGATTTTTTTTAAAGGTTATGTCACTTTCTAATACGATTTGTGTTTCCATTTCTCAGCACCTACAATTTATAGTTAATGGGATTTTTTTTTGCCACCAGTGACATAAATCCACAGACAAGCACAAATCTCATTCCTGTGTGAAATTAGTCTGTGTGTACCAGCAGAAAACCTTCAGCCGTATATTACATATTTACTGTTTCACACTCAGGTTATCAACAAAATGGATTTTTTAAATATTAAAAATGATTAATACTGCCATATTGTGAGAGCTGTGCACAGGAATGTCATCCATATGCAGCATTCGCCAGATGCATGAACAGACCTGACAGTACAAACATATATATAAATACATATAATGGAGTTTAACAGAAGACTAAAGCCTCAAGTCATCATTTGTGGGCTGATTTTTAAGTCACTTTTCTTTTTTGTCTTGTGCTATTCATTGCAGTTTGTTGCACAAAAATCTTCAAAATTGAGCACATTGTTCATTAATTGAGCAAAATATATATAAAAAAAAACTAACAAAAACTAATAGACTTTAAAAAAGGTGTAAATGAAAGGAAGAATTAAGCGTAAACAGGGGGTGGGGAAGGATCACCACAAACTAGACTAAAGAACAGACGCAAATGCAATACTATAAATTGGGCCGTACATCTTTCGATGTAGTGATGCTGTATTAATACATAATTCTAATTCCAACACACAGATGAGTGGCATGGGTTACGTGCACACTATATTCTGGCATATATATGTTCATGGCCTTGCAGCAGGCTCCGTCTAAAGATCTGAAAAACGGGTTTCAGATGGAACGCCAGCGGTTCGGCAAAACCATAGTCAATGAGACTGTCTGTCTCATTATAATTAGTGGTTTTGTTGGGAATTCCAGCCAAATCCAGTTTTAATAGTATCACTAAAAAAGTGGGGCCCCAATGTAATGTGAAACATAGCCCAAGATTATTTAAACCAGTACAAAAATAATAAAGCAAAAATATGAAAAGTTACTTTTGCCCAAAAACTATTTCTGAAACTCCGTCTTAGGCCGGGGTCACACTTGCGAGAAACTCGCATGAGTCTCGCACCTCAATATCTGGCACTCGGACCGGAGTGTGCGGCTGCATGTATTTCTGTGCAACTGAACGCTCCGGTCCAAGTGCCGGCGGCAGTGCCGGGTATTGATGCGAGACTCGTGCGAGTTTCTCGCCAGTGTGACCCCGGCCTTAGTGCAATAATAAGCTATGAGAAAGATGGCTCCAGGACTGCGGCCCTAGTGGTAGAAAATACTACGATCGGTCCTAGAATAATATTCGCTTTACTATCGCTATACAAGCTGGTATAGGGCTCTACACCACTACTCAACTGTCTCACTTTGAAGACTACCTTTTATCAATGTGTGACTTTCATTTAAGATTCAGGCATCAGCATATGCCAGACTTTTCTAAATGACCCAAATGAAAAATAATACAGAAATCGATCCCAATACAAACTCCAAAGGACTTGACTTTCTAGCAAAAGTCGCCTCCGAACTTCCACGCTGTAGGAACCAAGCATGCTGTGCGAATTCCAACAACCGTCCACTGCCGCATTTCTCATCAGGATGGGAGACCTCACCGTTATGTGCAACTGCAGCTTGCGCTTTAAGACCATTATCGATTGCTAATGTTATTACAGCAGTTACTGATCGGTAATAACTTCATGGTTTCACAATTT
>JARQOD010000005.1:369903718-369946502 GCA_033576555.1 Oophaga sylvatica
ATCATTTAGAAACAATACTAATGTTTTATGTCAGGAAGAGTTCAGAAATCAATATTTTGTGGAATAACCATGATTTTTAATCACAGCTTTCATGCGTCTTGGCATGCTTTCCACCAGTCTTTCACACTGCTTTTGAGTGACGTTATGCCACTCCGGTACAAAAATTTAAGCAGGTCTTCTTTGATGGCTTGTGACTATCCATCTTCCTCTTGATTACATTCCAGAGGTTTTCAATGGGGTTCAGGTCTGGAGATTGGGCGGACCATGACAAGGATTTGATGTGGTGGTCCTTCATCCACACATTGATCATAGGTGATGGGAAGTTACCCCTACAAGGGAATTGTCCCATAGACCAGGGTGACACAATCACTTGGAAATCCCTATTTGGCACATACTCCTTTCCTAATAGGTTTTTACCTTGCTCCCTATTATTCTAAGAAGATTACATTACTAACTAATCAGAGATGAATATAATCAGCGCTAAGTGAACCGCAACATTCTTTTAGAATTTCGGTGTCTCATGAACTTTATATTAGATACTTCTTAGTATTACGGCTTGCCACAGCCAAGATGGAGTAACGCTGTGGACATATGCATAGTGCGCATGCGCACATTGAAAGATGCCACACAACAGCCAGGATTGGCTGAGAGAACGAGATCCTATGACAATGCACTTGGGACATGCGCAGTAGCGTCTGTACTAGTTCTGTGAAGCGTTCATGGCGTCCCCCACGAGATGCATCGCTCATTGCCCATTGTAAGTACTTAGAGATTATAAACAACTGCGTGACAGTTGCAGCTGAGATGAATATGGACTTAAATACCTATTACTGGAACTTGTGAGATATTGATGCATGTTAACTATGTACAAATATACTGTTGTCAACTAAGCAGAGCTGACTATGAGGGACACCTGTTACTGTTATGTGCATATGGATTTGATTCATGATTTACATCTGGGACGTATAAGTTTGTAAAGTGATTGTAAATTGTTTGTTATCTAATGAAACCATAAATACCCACATATGTGTCTGAGACACTGCTGGAGGAAGGCTAATTGAAGCCGAAACGTTGCCCTGAGATGTGGGTTTATTAAAGTCCACAACTGCTATTGATTCTGAGGAGTGCTGCCTATTTTTTTGTCTTATTGAATTTGGCAAGCATTGGATTCCTGCTGGAGGATCTGCACCCACAAGTATTGTATACTATGCTGCTCCATTTTTTTTTAAAATTATAATTATATATATATTTATATATATATATATATAAAAGTTATGGCTCTGGGAAGAAGCGAAAAACGAAAACGCAAAACCGAAAAAAGCTCCGGGGCTTAAAAAGACGATCGCTGCACACCATCTTTTCTTCAGATCTGGCTTGCAGAGCGGTTGTGTGGTCCCTATAAACCTGTGGGAGAAAATTACTGCATTGGTGGCCAGTATACAGCTCTGGCAAAAATTAAGAGACCACTACAAAATTTTCAGTTTGTCTGATTTTTCTTTATATTTTTGAGTAAAATGTAAATTGCTCTTTTATTCTATAAACTACTGACATGTCTCCGAATTTCCAAGCAATACATTTTGTATTTACTTTCAGAAAATAAGAAATGGTCAAAATAACCAAAAAATGCAGTGCTTACAGCCCTCAATGCTAAGAAAACAAGTTCAGAATCATTTAGAAACAATACTAATGTTTTATGTCAGGAAGAGTTCAGAAATCAATATTTTGTGGAATAACCATGATTTTTAATCACAGCTTTCATGCGTCTTGGCATGCTTTCCACCAGTCTTTCACACTGCTTTTGAGTGACGTTATGCCACTCCGGTACAACAATTTAAGCAGGTCTTCTTTGATGGCTTGTGACTATCCATCTTCCTCTTGATTACATTCCAGAGGTTTTCAATGGGGTTCAGGTCTGGAGATTGGGCGGACCATGACAAGGATTTGATGTGGTGGTCCTTCATCCACACATTGATTGACCTAGCTGAGTGGCATGGCGCATTGTCCTGCTGGAAAAACCAGTCCTCAGAGTTAGGGAACATTGCCTGAGCAGAAGGAATCAACTGTTTTTACAGGATAACCTTGTATGCGGCTTGATTCATACATCCTTCGCAAAAATTAACCTGCCAATTCCAGCCTTGCTGAAGCATCCCCAGATCATCACTGATCCTCCACCAAATTTCACAGTGGGTGCAAGACATTGTGGCTTGTACGCCTCTCCAGGTCTCTGTCTAACCATTAGACGACCAGATGTTGGGCAAAGCAGAAAATTAGACTCATCAGAGATTACCACCTTACTCCAGTCCTCTAAGTCCAATCCTAGCTTTACATGTCTTGAGCCCTACCTATAGGAGCCTGTTACGAACTGTTCTTGCCGTGCTCTTCACCCCAGCTGCCATTCCTTTTGTAGGTCACTTGATGCCATTCTGTGGTTGCTGAGTGACATTCGAATAAGATGATGTCATTCCGGTCAGTGAAGAGTCGTTTTTGCCCTCTGCCGGTCAGTAGCTTTTTTGTCCCCAATGTCTGCTGCTTGACCTTATTGCAATGGACTGTCGTCTTAGAAATTTTAAGGATGGAGGCAACATGACGCTCAATGTACCCCTCTGCTAGTAAAGCCAGAATTGAGCCCTTCTTTTCCTCATTCAAGACTTTTCTTTTTAACTCCTTTGGCATGGTTAATATTTTTTCATTCCTATTACTTTTGGGATAATACTAGCACTTGTTTTGCCATCCAGCTTGTCCTATTGCAAGAGGATTGTGAACACCACAGCAGAGTTTTTTATACTTTCCTTCGTTAAATAAGATTTGGTTCAGGTGATCACCTAATCAGAAGCACATTAAGTAGAATGAGGTGTACTCTGGATGGAATTCAATTGACACTGGAATGGAATGGCTGTCAGACATGTAGAGAAGCTGAAGGCATCAAAACTATGAATTAACACATGTGGAATTATATACTTAACAAAAAAGTGTGTAACAACTGAAATTATGTCTTATATTCTAGGTTCTTCAAATTAGCCACCTTTTGCTTTGATGACTGCTTTGCACACTCTTGGCATTCTTTTGAGCTTCAAGAGGTAGTCACCGGAAATGGCTTTCACTTCACAGGTGTGCCCTGTCAGGTTTAATAAGTGGGATTTCTGGACTTATAAATGGTGTTGGGACCATCAGCTGTGTTGTGCAGAAGTCTGGTGGATGCACAGCTGATAGTCCTACTGAATAGACTGTTAGATTGTATTATGGCAAGAAAAAAGCAGCTAAGTAAAGAAAAACGAGTGGCCATCATTACTTTAAGAAATGAAGGTCAGTTAGTCCGAAAAATTGGGAAAACTTTGAAAGTGTCCCCAAATGCAGTTGCAAAAACCATCAAGCGCTACAAAGAAACTGGCTCACATGAGGACCGCCCCAGGAAGAAAGGACCAAGAGCAGGGGATAAATATGTTTTTAAAAAAAATCAAAAACATAATCGGGTTTGATTAAATCGGATATAAATAGGTTTTAAACAAGTTGTCACCAGCCAAAATTTCGCAAGTCATTACTTACACTAAATATAAGACAGTGATACAATGCCTAACAGATTTTTGCACATAACACATCTCAAATCTGCAAAGAGTAGTACTTTTTTCAGCAAGCCTTCATCGTTAAAATAGCTGCTAGTGAAACCATCTAAGCTCAAGCATGTAACAAGCCCAGAAAGGACTTTTTGGGCTAGAACACCAGGAATGGATTTAGTCCAGTGGAAATCTGTGCTTTGGCTGATTATTCCATTTGATCATTTGGGCCAACCAATGGTGTTCAATTAGTCGAGAGCAAGAAAGGTCATATATTTTAGACAATAGATCCACAACAACCTCATGGCTGTGTAAGGGAACTATTTGACCAAAGGTGGTGTGTGGTTTTACCCAGTATTGATTGGCCTCCAAGTCACCAGCCTTGACCCAAATCGAATTGTTTGGTACGGACCGTAGAAATATAACGACAAATATGGACAAATGCATCTCTGGGAACTCCTTCAAGATTAGTTGAAGACCGTTTCCGGTGAACTAATACTTGTAATCATCAAGAGAATGCCAAAGTGTTAAACAGTTTATTCAAAGCAAATTGGCAGACTTCTGTGAAGAACCTAGAATAAAAAATAAATTCAGGGTTTCACACTTTTTTTGTTAATCGTTAATTCCAAATATGTTAACTTATATTAATTATAGTCCTGAATCAGTGTAGAAGTTACTTTTCATAGACTTAACATACAGTAAAAATCTTTAAATAGGTGTAATGCCAAACTTCACTAGTCTAGGTCTGTCATAAAAGCTGGGTTCATTGACATAGATTGTATCACTATCAACACTTCATTTCCTTCTGGATGAGCAGTTTTTCTGTATTCACGGCCAAGTTGGAGATCTTCAAAAATACACTTTGCTCTCCCACCTTTCTTTCCAAGCTCTGCTGGCATCTCAACAAAATGAACCCAAATAGGGTCTCTCTTACGACCTGCCATGGCTCACGCAGATCACTTCTGAAGTTTGATTGTTACTACAGCCAAGTACTGCTGACTGACTATCCAACAAGTTTGGGCATGTCAACTGAATAGAAAAAGAAACTGAAACCAAGCTACAGAAAGTGAAACCAAGCTAGAAGTGTGGAGTTAATTGAACAATGATTGAAAGTTTTAGATTTTAATCGTGATTTATATTAAAAAAATCTTTTGATTTAAATCAGTGATTTAAATCATGATTAAAATCACGATTTAAATCGATCTGATTTAAATAGAAAAAAATCATTTGATTTAAATCATGATTTAAATCGTTGATTTAAATCGGCGTGATTTAAATCAATCCACCCTGACCAAGAGTCACCTCTGCTTCTGAGGATAAGTTTATCCGAGTCACCAGCCTCAGAAATCGCAGGTTTACAGCAGCTCAGATAAGAGACCAGGTCAATGCCACACAGAGTTCTAGCAGCAGACACATCTCTACAACTGTCAAGAGTAGACTTTGTGCAGCAAGCCTTCATGGTAAAATAGCTGCTAGGAAACCACTGCTAAGGGCAGGCAACAAGCAGAAGAGACTTGTTTGGGCTAAAGAACACAAGGAATGGACATTAGACCAGTGGAAATCTGTGCTTTGGTCTGATTAGTCCAAATTTGAGATCTTTGGTTCCAACCACCGTGTTTTAGTGAGACGCAGAAAAGGTCATTTATTTTTCAACAGGACAATGACCCAAAACACACCTCAAGGCTGTGTAAGGGCTATTTGACCAAGAAGGAGAGTGATGGGGTGCTACGGCAGATGACCTGGCCTCCATAGTCACCAGACCTGAGCCCAATCGAGATGGTTTGGGGTGAGCCGGACCGCAGAGTGAAGGCAAAAGGGCCAAGCATCTCTGGGAACTCCTTCAAGATTGTTGGAAGACCGTTTCCGGTGACTACCTCTTGAAGCTCATCAAGAGAATGCCAAGAGTGTGCAAAGCAGTCATCAAAGCAAAAGGTGGCTTCTTTGAAGAACCTAGAATATAAGACATAATTTCAGTTGTTTCACACTTTTTTGTTAAGTCTATAATTCCACATGTGTTAATTCATAGTTTTGATGCCTTCAGTGTGAATGTACAATTTTCATAGTCATGAAAATACAGAAAAATCTTTAAATGAGAAGGTGTGTCCAAACTTTTGGTCTGTACTGTACATATATATAAAACTTACAATTGCATAAGCCATTGAATAATGTCAATAGTTAGCTGCTATTGGGAGTCGAGCTAACCTTTTGTTCTGTAAATTACTGGCCTGAGAGGTGGAGACTCAAAAAATACACAAGACTGAAATATCAGCATAACTCTTCCAGCTCCCATTAGCCAAACAGCACAACTTTTTTGTTTTTTTGCTAGTAGGGTTACGGAGGATAGGATATAATTAGTGATGAGGGAGTATGCTCGTTGCTCGAGTGATCTCCAAGTATTTGGAAGTGCTCGGAGACTTAGTTTCTGTCTCCAAAGCTGCATGTTTTGCGGCTGCTAGACAGCCTGAATACATGTGGAGATTCCCTAACAAACAGGCAATCCTCACATGTATTCAGACTGTCTAGCAGTCGCAAATCATGCAGCTGCGGCAACAGAAACGTAATCTCTGATCACGCCAAAATACTCGGAGATCATCGGAGAAAAGAGCATACTCGCTCATCACTAGATATCGTATTTAAGGGATTTTCTAACGTACAAAAGTTGTCACTTATCCTGCTCCTCCTTTTGGGGGGATATCTCCTTTGGGATGTGCCCACTGTGAGTTTTTGGTGAGTTTTTCCGCTGTGTATTTTATCTCCCTCAGAACTTACAGTTCCAGCTAAGTGGATGGAATTTATAGAACTCTCCTGCCCACTGAGCTTCTGTTCTGCTCTGTATAATCTGACCTGTGGTGCGCGTTTCATATCCGCAACATGTCAATTTCTCTTGCGGGTACGCTGATATTTATGTGCAAATTATCCCTTAGATTTGCATTAGGTTAGAAAAATCTACAGGTAAAAAACGCACTTGCATTTTTGTGCCCTTCTGTGGCAGAAGCGCACCAAAAATGCATGTAATCCATACAATTGTATTAATAAAAGTTTTGTCAAAGCCAAGCATCAGAAAGTATAAAAATGTAGCTGTGATCAAAAACGCAAGTACACCAATTGACATAATAGTTGCAGAAATTCTGCAACATCGAAAAGTCACCAAAAGTCATGGGAACATAAGAGTATGTGGCCACGACATGTTTTATACTCTGGCATACCCAAGGAGTTTGGCCAGGGGAAGACGCCTCAGAAGACACCAGTGTCTTTTGTTCTGAAATGTCTTTTTCTGGTGTCTTTTAGATTGATTGTTTTTTGTCTTTTTAGAAATTGATATAAACTATTGACCAGCTTCGAAGAGGAAGCCACCTGAATCAGGTCACTTTATTTGTCTCTCGGCTTTTGAAGCCTGAAGCGGCTCAAAGAGTCTTGAAGGACTGAACATGCGCAAAGCAAGTCGTTTGTTCCTTGGTGTGCATATGTTCATTCTTTTTTAGCATTCTTTAAGCGCTTTTTCAGGCGGGTTTCAGGTAGAATCCAACTTAAAGACGTGTGAACATAGCCTTAGGGTAGTTTTAAACAGTTGTTTTCAAGCAGGCATTTTATTTGTCCTCATTTCTTACTCTTTTTATATATTTTTGTTTTGGATACTTGGCATTTTTTTGCCCAAAAGCAGTATATTACAGATGTTGCTTTTTTGTAATTTCCTATGGGCTTTTCTATAGGAAAATAATGCATGTAATAATTTTTATTATAGCGCCAACATATTCTGCAGCACATTTTAGAGGGGACTTGTACAGACAATAACGACATTACAGAATGCAAGTGGAGAACTCCTCCTAACGAACTTGTAAAAGGAAACCCAAACTCTTTAAATTAAATCATAGTATTTTACCTGTTATGTGATCGCCATATGCCTGTGTAATACTCACAGTTGCTATTAATACATTCCCTTGTTGCATTGTATTAGTAGCCGGTCTACTGTGAATTCCACACACCTAAATAAGAAATGCTAGGAGAACATCAAAGCTTTTTGTTGCTTCATGGTTGTAGATTATTTGAGTGACCTGATGAAGTTGGGTTTTGTTATCTTGTGCTTCCTTTCTATGAATTTAGTATGGCAAGATAAAGCTGGAGAGAACGAGCTTACTGTGCAGATTCCAGCTGTGTTTTCCAAAACATGGTCCGCAGTGGTGGCCTGACCCGGGTTTCTGAAAGCCGGCGTTATTCCAATTGCCCACGCATAGCTGTCAGAACACACAAGTCTCTCTTTTTTTTTTACTCTTGATGAACTCACACACAATAATTGTATATATAGCAATCGGGGTCCTTATCCAGGGTGGGTTACAGCAGTCGGACCCCGGCTGAGCCTACATATGTGGCATACCTCAAAAAATCCCCATATTCTGACAAAACTTGAAAGCATTAAAGAAAATAACATTACTCAAGTATTTGAACCATAAAGTTATCAGATTTTTTCCCCAAAATCTGTAGACCTGGGGTAATGCTCTTAAAAGGAACCTATCTTATGCCCCCAGCAGGCTCGGACTGGCCCATAGGGTAACAGGGAAATCCACCGGTGGGCCCCTGTGCAGATTTGGGCTCCCAACCCCACTGTACTGGCATAATTCACTTGATTCACTCTGTACAGAAAAAAGCAGCATCTCATCATTCACTAACCAAAATACCCAGTTTATTATTATATAGAGATATAGAAACATTTGTGATTGAGTGTAGCCTGATATTTGTATGCAGGTGAAAAGTGGGCCCCCAAAGTCAATGTTACTGGTGGGCCCTTGGCACCCCAGTCTGACACTAGCCCCAGTGTGTTGTTAGTAAAGCAACGTGCATCGCTACCATGGATTTCTTAAAGAAAAGCCCCCAGTATGTATGTGTAAAAACACTTTTTATCATTAGTAGATTGCCTCACATAGCTTCAGTGTCAGTCATAGGGGGGTGTTTTTACCGGTTCAGTCACAGTCATGGCCCTGTTCAAGATTACTCACGCCCACCGCATTGTGACCGATTGCGGAGACTGGCCTGACATCACAGCAATGGGCTCAGAAATCCCGCACTTCAATAAACACTCAGTGCATAGTGATTGGTGGCTGCAACCACACTCCGGCAGTGTCTGACAGCTGACCCTAATGCGGGATCTCGGTTACAGTGCGGGACCTCGGTTACAGCCGCCGCTCACTATGGACTGAGCGATGACAAAAGGCGCGTAGGCCCATCTCAATGACTAAAAGCCCAATGCTTTCAGTAGTAAGGTTCATTTCCTCCTGGCAGAGGGGCTCTCAGTGCAGAGGCACCAGGCAGCTTGAGAATGCTATTGACCGACATATTAACCCCATATCTGCAAGTCAACAGCGCCTTTTTTTCACATGACAGATTCCCATTATGACACTGGTATGTTGAGTAGTGATGAGCGAGTATGCTCATTACTCGAGTTTCCCCGAGCACGCTCAGGTGATCTCCGAGTATTTTGGCGTGCTCAGAGATTTAGTTTCTGTCGCCGCAGCGGCATGATTTGCGGCTGCTTGACAGCCTGAATACATATGGGGATTCCTTAACAAACAGGCAATCCCCACATGTATTCAGTCTGTCCAGCAGCCACAAATCATGCAGCTGCGGCCACACAAACTAAATCTCCGAGCATGCCAAAATCCTCGGGAGATTACCCGAGCATGCTCGGAAAAACCTGAACAACGAGCATACTCGCTCATCACTAGTTGTGAGTCATGACAACCTTTGCTACATATGTACAGGATGCATACATAGCAGCCCGCAAGTCATCGCAATGAGAGCTAAGCGAGGGGGAATAGAGGACACTCTGCTATTTAATCCATCCAATTATACTTTTTGAGTGCTCCTATTAGGGTTTTCTGTCCTCTTGACTACTAGGCATACAGATCAACCTGACCGATTGGCTGTGCCAAGCCCATATTCATGTAGGAGCTCCGAGACTCATTAAGACAAGTTTGTAGCAAGGAACACATCTCAACATATGGAAATTCACATAGCAGAACGTTGTAGCCTCCTATCATGGAGACTTGAGGGCTCATATCAACAGTAATGGATTACACACTCAAATATTCACTAGTGTACTGCGTACGGCATGAAAAAGTCATCAAGCTCCTTGAATGTTCCTTACATTGAAGACAACCTAAAAAGTTGGGAGTCTGCAGATACTGAGGCTGTGGGGGACATTATTAGTGTCGGAAAATTCATTTGTGAGACGGCAAAAGCAATATGAACACGCACCAAACACCAACAGGCAAAAGCAAAATGAGGCAGTTGGCCGAAATCACCAACCATGTTGGCTTCTTCTTTTGGACAATTTGCCAAGATGATGCAAATTGCACAAAACATGATTTATCTAGCACAACCGGTGGCCTCCACTTTTCACCATTATCCAGCAGAATTTTGCTCCGTTTTACTTAGTAAACCTCCCCCAAGGTATCATTTACATGTCAGAAACATACAGCATCTTGGTGGTAATATCACAGCAGGAGGAGTAAAGGGAATCTGTGGCGGCCATAAGATAATGATTCTGAGGCATCTTTTCTATGGCATTTGCTCTTATTACGCCCTGAAATACATAAAATTAATTAGGGTATGTACATGAGTGCCCGATTCATCAAAGCTTTTAAACCAGAATCCTGGCGTAAAAAGATTTTTCAAAAAAAGGTCATAAAACCAAACTAAAATTTTGCAACTTTTGGTGTACTCATGCCATTTTTGCCAAGCTCTGACAGTGGGACCAGAGCAGGGGTGGGATGAGGGTGTAGTAACCCGAGCTTGTCAACTTCATAACGAGCTGTGGCGTTCCTTATGTCACAAATCCTACTCCAGTCCCTGACTGGAGTAAGATTCCTGGTGAGGCACACGCAACTTTACAGATGCTACTCAATCATTAAGAGGTGTGCGACTTAATGAATCAGGAGCGTCTGACTCCAACACATCTCATCAAGAACGGAGTGAAAAACAATTGTCTCCATGAATCAGGGCCATTGTCTGTTTACTACATTTTTGGGGTGAAATCTGATCGCCAACTTCAAGTTTAAGGAAGATTTGGCGAATTTCCACTCAGTTTCTGCTCCAAAAACTCAGTGTGAACATAGCCTTATTAGGCATAACCATTACTTGTCAAAAGGTTGTGTCCTTACATGATCATCACCGATTTCAGAAAACCAGACTGTGCGATAGCCCACCCCTAAATTGAAAGTCTTCGCAGCTTAAATGCAGCATTTTGCCATGTTTTTCCAAAAATTTAGCAAAATTGTTGCATGTTTCAAAAACTGCATTGCAATTTTAACGTGTGAACGCAAAGATGTCAATTTACCCATTTTGAGGGCAAGTAACCGCACAACACAGACTACTTCTAAGAGCTCGTGCCCATGGTCGGATTTTTGTTCCGAGTGCGAGCCGACAAAACATTGGATGCCACTCGGACAATGTTATGCTATGGGGCTGTGCACATGTCAGATTTTTTTTCTTCAGATGGAACCAATCCATGAAAAAAATAAAAATAGCTGCCTATCAAGTTTGGTCCGATATTCAGATCGCACTCGCCGAGTCCGTAGAAAACCTCGGACTGCGCTTGGATGACATCGGAGTGCAGTCTGTTTTCCACGGACTGACAGAATGGAGAAAATGGAGATTTTTTTTTCTCCATTTTCTCCTCATCCGAAAGAATGGGATCGCACTCTGCTCACACCGTGATAAAACTCTGATCTGAGGTTTTTTTTGCATAATTGGCCCAATTGTCTCAGATAAGAGAATACATGAAAGATCCAGAACTGCCATGTCTTTTACAAAACCAGACGGGTCTCCACAAAAATAATGGTTTAGAAAGGGACTCTGAGGGCGACGGAACGCTGCAAACGGAAAGAGAGGAAATACTGATGCATTTAGATAAGGCAATGCACACAAAATGATATTTTTTACTGTATAGTGTATGTAAAAACAGTAATGATTCTGCTGGAAAGCCAAGGTTGGCTCTCGTCTAAAGTGATGTAGCCTGTCTTTGGCCATAACGTACGCAACGATAACATGGACCACAACATCGGTAAGGTATGAATCTATATCCTATAAGCCTTGGAGAACAACTCTTACTAGAACAATTATCTTATATGGACTTCCACTTGGCACATAATGCCACCCAAGAGTCATGGCCTGGCACAGGTTTCATTCTAGAACTAGAAGGAGATGGCTGCAGATCTTTGGAATGACAAGTAGAGGACGTCTTCTGCCATTAGATGGGAATACTTTTCTATATGCAGTGGCCAGAAGAGGCCGAGATTACGGAAGGGGCTGAACAGGCTATGTGCTCATAGAAACAAATGGGAGTTACAGAAACAGGGTTTCCAGAATCCAGTATATGGAAAGGTATTCCCATGTCAGCCAGGAATCGCTACCCCTGTAAATAAAGTCTCACACAGTATGACCCCCCTAAAAATAACGCCCGCCTCTTACAGGGGTTGTTCTGCTAAAAAACAAATATCCTTAATATGCACAAAATATCCAGTTATAAAGATGTGACATATCAGCACAGGTTCCTTTCTAGCGCTTAATGCAGGCGGTGATAACGGTGTTAGCATGTCATCAACGATCTGTGAAAGGGGGCTAACATGGGATCGCTCCCACCGCCGAGCAGCGATGCCAGCAGTAAAGCCAAGACCAAGAATGACTAGGACAGACATCTGCCTTTCACAAAGACAAAAAAAAACAAAAACAACCTTCTCAAAATACACAAAACACAGTTTCTACTCCAAAAATTCAGCAAGACTCGGTGAGCACATAGTGTAAGGACGTTTTCACTCGAATTTGAGTAGGAACTGAGTGGAAATTCACAAAAATCCTAAAAAAACAACTTGGCAGAAACACTCAGTGTGAACACTGCCTTTCTGTGGGGGAAACACTACTGACACTAAACACTCTGGAGACAAATGATAAGAGAGCCACACGTTGATGACTATGTAAAAAGCAAAGCTGCTGAGGCACAAGGCTTCTCTGGGGGACACAGTGAAAGAAGGCCTGTAGACCGCCAAAGTTCAGAAATATACACCGTCCATTTATTCTATATACAAGGGTTACAACTTCTTCCAAAATATCACTGTACGTTCCTGGGACATCCAGGCATCGGATGCAGAGCCACCTGAGGGTAAAAGAAACATTGCAGCTCATTCTAGTCAATGACCTGTCCATTAAAGGTTCTGGTTACACTTGCATCTTAGTTTTTGACTTAAAGGGGTAGTCCAGTTTTGGGTTGAAAGTCTGTAGTCATTCTATGGGATTGCAGGCTTCTGCGCATTGTCAGGAGTCTCCGGCGTTGTCGGTGAGAGTGGGCAGTCAGGCGTCATTCAGTGTGCGATTTCCACTCACATTCAGACTAGACGTGCTCTATTGAGAAAAAACAAGCAAGTCTAGTCGGCATGCAGGGGTATAGTAGGTGCAGGGGATGCCTAAGGGGCCCAATAAGTCCATTAGGCCCATATGAAAGGACCAGTACTGCTATAGACTTGCAATAATTGGAGCTTTTGCATTGGGGCCCATGAGTATCAAGCTACAGCACTGTCGGCACGTGCCCACCATCATCAGAGAATCCTGACAGCACGCTCTCCGCCCACCATCATCGGAGAATCCTGGCAGCGCGCTCTCCGCCCACCATCATCGGAGAATCCTGACAATGCGCTCTCCGCCCACCATCATCGGAGAATCCTGACAATGCGCTCTCCGCCCACCATCATCGGAGAATCCTGGCAGCGCGCTCTCCGCCCACCATCATCGGAGAATCCTGGCAGCGCGCTCTCCGCCCACCATCATCGGAGAATCCTGACAGCGCACTCTCCGCCCACTATCATCGGAGAATCCATACAGCGCACTCTGCGCCCACTATCATCGGAGAATCCTGACAGCGCACTCTCCGCCCACCATCATCGGAGAATCCTGACAGCGCACTCTCCGCCCACTATCATCGGAGAATCCATACAGCGCACTCTCCGCCCACTATCATCGGAGAATCTTGGCAGCGCACTCTCCGCCCACTATCATCGGAGAATCCTGGCAGCGCGCTCTCCGCCCACCATCATCGGAGAATCCTGGCAGCGCGCTCTCCGCCCACTATCATCGGAGAATCCATACAGCGCACTCTCCGCCCACTATCATCGGAGAATCCTGACAGCGCACTCTCCGCCCACCATCATCGGAGAATCCTGACAGCGCACTCTCCGCCCACTATCATCGGAGAATCCTACAGCGCACTCTCCGCCCACTATCATCGGAGAATCCTGGCAGCGCACTCTCCGCCCACTATCATCGGAGAATTCCTGACACTGCGCGCCTCTCCGCCCACCATCATCGGAGAATCCTGGCAGCGCGCTCTGCCGCCCACTATCATCAGAGAATCCTGGCAGCGCGCACTCTCCGCACACATCATCGGAGAATCCTGGCAGGCGGTCTCCGCCCACCATCATCGGAGAATCCTGGCAGCGCGCTCTCCGCCCACCATCATCGGAGAATCCTGGCAGCCGCAGGTCCGCGCCCACCATCATCGGAGAATCCTGGCAGCGAGCTCTCCGCCCACCATCATCGGAGAATCCTGGCAGCGCGCTCTCCGCACACTATCATCGGAGAATCCTGGCAGCGCGTGCCGCACCACTATCATCGGAGAATCCTGGCAGCACGCTCTCCCCCACCATCATCGGAGAATCCTGGCAGCGCGCTCTCGCACCACTATCATCGGAGAATCCTGGCAGCGCGTCTCCGCACACTATCATCGGAGAATCCTGGCAGCGCGCTTCGCCGCACACTATCATCGGAGAATCCTGGCAGCACGCTCTCTGCACACTATCATCGGAGAATCCTGGCAGCGCGCTCTCTGCACACTATCATCGGAGAATCCTGGCAGCGCGCTCTCCGCACACTATCATCGGAGAATCCTGGCAGCGCGCTCGCCGCACACTATCATCGGAGAATCCTGGCAGCGCGCTCTCCGCACACTATCATCGGAGAATCCTGGCAGCGCGCTCTCGCACACTATCATCGGAGAATCCTGGCAGCGCGCTCTCCGCACACTATCATCGGAGAATCCTGGCAGCGCGCTCGCCGCACACTATCATCGGAGAATCCTGGCGCCGCTCTCCCCCACCATCATCGGGAGAATCCTGGCAGCGCGCTCTCCGCACACTATCATCGGAGAATCCTGGCAGCGTCGCGCACACTTCACGAGATCTGCAGCACGCCCCACCACATCATCGGAGAATCCTGGCAGCGCGCTCTCCGCACCACTATCATCGGAGAATCCTGGCAGCGCGCTCTCCACATCATCGGATCCTGGCAGCCGTCCCACTATCATCGGAGAATCCTGGCAGCGCCTCTCGCACATCATCGAAATCTCAGCGCGCTCGACACTATCATCAGAGAATCCTGGCAGCGCGCTTGCCGCACACTATCATCGGAGAATCCTGGCAGCGCGCTCGCCGCACACTATCATCGGAGAATCCTGGCAGCGCGCTCTCCACTCACTATCATCGGAGAATCCTGGCAGCGCGCTCTCCGCACACCATCATCGGAGAATCCTGGCAGCGCGCTCTCCGCACACTATCATCGGAGAATCCTGGCAGCGCGCTCTCCGCACACTATCATCGGAGAATCCTAGCAGCGCGCTCGCCGCACACTATCATCGGAGAATCCAGGCAGCGCGCTCTCTGCACACTATCATCGGAGAATCCTGGCAGCGCGCTCTCCGCACACTATCATCGGAGAATCCTGGCAGCACGCTCTCCACCCACTATCATCGGAGAATCCTGGCAGCGCGCTCTCCGCCCACTATCATCGGAGAATCCTGACAGCGCGCTCTCCGCACACCATCATCGGAGAATCCTGGCAGCGCACTCGCCGCACACTATCATCGGAGAATCCTGGCAGCGCGCTCTCCGCACACTATCATCGGAGAATCCTGGCAGCGCGCTCTCCGCACACCATCATCGGAGAATCCTGGCAGCGAGCTCGCCGCACACTATCACCGGAGAATCCTGGCAGCGCACTCGCCGCACACTATCATCGGAGAATCCTGACAGCGCGCTCTCCGCACACCATCATCGGAGAATCCTGGCAGCGAGCTCGCCGCACACTATCACCGGAGAATCCTGGCAGCGCACTCGCCGCACACTATCATCGGAGAATCCTGGCAGCGCGCTCTCCGCACACTATCATCGGAGAATCCTGGCAGCGCGCTCTCCACCCACTATCATCGGAGAATCCTGGCAGCACGCTCTCCACCCACTATCATCGGAGAATCCTGGCAGCGCGCTCGCCGCACACTATCATCGGAGAATCCTGGCAGCGCGCTCGCCGCACACTATCAGGATTCAGCAGTCAGAGTGCCTGGAGATCTTCACCCCAAGTCTGGACGACCCCTGGAGGGACTAGGACTCTCCGGCCTGTGAGGCAGCGCCAGGGTCAGTAGGGAGCGATAACCGGATGGGCTGGGGGTCAGCTGAGCCACCTACTGCACACGGGGCCCTCACTATGGTACCAGCTGTGCCCACAATCAATATTTATGGCCAGTCCCCTCTATCCTAATGCTTGGCGAGTGACCCGCCCACGCCATGCACAGACAGGGGGCTTCACTTTGGCCCAGGCTAATGCCATTTTTGCATGCTGTATGATGAGGGCAGTAGCGCCATGTTCACACTGGCCGGCACACGCCGCACAGCCATCAGCCACACACAGCAGAGCAGTACACGTCAGGTCACTGTGTCTAGGACAGGACTGGCCGTCGCACACTCACTGCGCAGGTTGCCGACCAGCTCCGAGTGGCTGGCTCCCCCTGACTTCCAGGCCATGGCTACACACAGCGCACGGAGCAGGTACTCTGCGGCTTTCAGAGCGGCGACTGCGCCCAGCAGCTTGCCCAGGAAGCCCAACACCTCCAGCCAGGAGACGTCATCCGCGGGCCCGCCGGAGAAGGAGTGGGCGGGGCCACGCAAGAGCTCAGCGCCGTGAGGAGGCCCTGTGGCCACGCCCAGCTCCAGCACACGGGACGAATTGGCGACCACGCCCAGCGATGGCATGGATTACGTCACCGCTTCTCCCGCATGCGCAATGCGTCGATAGTTGTTTGCAGAGGTCGGTTCAGCTGCTGCAGCTGCTTGTCTGTCTCAGGACGTGTGAGCGGTGCGCGTTCATGTGTCTGTGCGCGTCCGTGCTCCGGTGTCTCCCGGGGAGATGACTGGGGGCGGCGGCAGCAGCTGTACCGAGCGGTTACCGTGCTGTGCGCCGCGGAATGCTGTGCGTGCTCCAAAATCTCATTCCCAGGCTCCGCCCTCGGCCACGGCCGGCCCACGTAGGGGCAGCGGTGCGCTGTAGGCGAGCGGCCATAACGCCTGTCAGTGAGGGAAGGCGCCTGCGCCTCGGAGATGCGTTACAGGTCGCTGGACTGTGTGCACATGTTGCGTTTTAATGCAAATGTATTTTTTTCCAGCTGAGGTCCAGGAAATGTGTACGATTGTTTTTTGCTGTGTGAGTTGGAAAAAAACTGCAGCTTGTCACGGCATTGGGCTGTGTTTACACATTGCTGCTGTTTTATAGTCCCAGCAAAGGCTGTGAGACATCAGAAATCTCATCACAGCTTGTGGGGTTATCCTGATTTTGGAAAGCTGCAGAATGTCACTTTGTGTTTTTCGGCACTTTTTTTCACCCATAGGAAATAACGGGAGTGTAAGAACGGGGGATCAGATTTTTTGTGCAGTTAATCAGGCTTTTTTTTGGGGGGGGGGGGGGGGGGTGATTGACTTTATCAACTTCATCCCAACAGGTAGCAGAAATGCAGCACAAACTCAGCAAAGCCTGCTTTTTGTAACCAGCTTAAAATCTGCGTAAAAAAATGCAACGTGTGAACATAGCCTTGTGCTTTTTTTTTTTGCATTTTTTTTTCTTTACTGCCATGAGAGTGGATTTTGGCTGCAGAAGAAAAGCACAACTAAAAGCAATGTATGAACATGGCCTAAGGGTCTGTGCACAAAACCTGAAGCGTTTCCTGATGTCAGTGAAATCAATGAGTATTGAAGTCTCGCACGCTGCTTATTTTTTTCGTCGCAGATTTGGAGAAGATATACAAATCTGTCAATTCTTTAAGCGGATGTACGGCAGAGTTTACCCAGACTGAGGAAAAATCAGCCTCCAAAACACAAGGATGAGACTATTCATTGCTAATAAAAAATAGATTAATACAAGGGTGCTACAACCGCGGGAGACGAGCTAGTGACGAATATGCACACCTCATGGAGAGCCTGTGTGTTGTGACTGTCACACAGCCGCCATACCTACAGCTGATTATCAGGGGCGCTCCAGGTATCTGGGTTCCCGATGCAGCTATTCCGATAAGTGCTTGAAAATCGCAGCATGAACTAGTTTCTTCCGTAAATTGGATGAGACTCACCTGTTCAAGCCCACGGATCCGTAGAAAAGATCAGATGTCCAACATCCGATCCGATTTTAACTGGTACATTGCAATTCTGCAAAAATTTATACAGATTGCACACGGATGACAAGTGAGAAAATTGTCCCACTTTTCTTGATGAAACTTTGATTTCTTTTTTTTATATTCTTGCGTGAACCTACCCTGACACATCTGCAGGTTCCTCTCAGCTTCCATCTCACAGGCAGCCAGTAGTATTGCACTATTGTAGAGCTGTAAGAGCAGCAAAAAATGTGTTTATAAGAAGGCAATGTTCAGTTCTACTGTTATTATTATTATAGATTTATATAGCGCCATTTATTCCATGGCGCTTTACATGTGAAGAGGGGCAAGTATAGACAAGTACAGTAAACATGAGCAATACAAGGCACACACAAGTACAGAAGGAGAGAGGACCTGCCCGCAAGGGCTCACAGTCTACAGGGATGGGTGAGGATACACTATTAGAGGGTAGAGCTGTATATATAATTTAATTTTATTAACAGGTACCAAACATGAATAAACAAGACACTGATGCAATTAAAAACATACACACCAGACACGTCATAAAATAATGACAATATCACCCCACACCTAACCCTGCACAGCAAAGAGACCAGTAATACCAATTAATGTGATGGCAGATGAAAGAGTATGATATCTGAGGAAAAATGCATAAAATATGGTAATAAACTGGCACCCCTTCACAGCACCATATGAAATGAGCAAAAAATACGTCAGAGAAAATTGAATACTGATAAATAACCAGAGAGAAAAATCCTTCTAAAATGCAAGAAATAATATACCAACTCCTAACAGGTGCTAGACCAGAGAAGGAAGCCAAAATCCTCAGATACATGCGCCATGGAGTCCCATGTGAGCTGTGGAAAAAATAGGGGGGGAAGAAACCCCACGCGTATCGCCACACGGAAAGGTGGCTTCCTCAGGGGACATGACGTCAAATTATTAGACTAGTTCAGATAACAAGACAACGAGCCTACAGTAGAAAATGGCAGTGGAGCCGCAGGAACACGTCCTCAGCTTCCTGCCCGATGCTTTCTCTGACACAGGCGCGTGTGTCATCACTCTGTGCGCGCCTGTGTCATCCAGAAAATTCCCGGCAAGAAGAAGGAAGCGATGCTGCAGGGGAACGTACGGAGAGGTGAGTGTCTGTTTTTTTTTTTTTTTTTTGCCATACACTGGGAGGAGCTACACACTGGGAGGAGCCATACACTGGGGAAAGGACGATGAGAGTGGGTTGGTGGAGAGTTGGCATGGGAGAGGTGGGTGGAAGAGGGTCTTTAGGGGCTTATAATAAACATGGGGGGAGTATATTTGATATGGATTGGGTGGTGGGGGAGAGTGCCGAGTCCCTGATCGCATCATAATGAATTTTGAGGGCTCGGAGGAGACACTGTCAGGGACTAAACACCCTCCCCACTGCCAATTTATTATAAGGCCCCGATCGTGTCTTCTGTCATCTCATAGCGTCATGATGAATTATCACGGACTTATAATGAGTGAGGGGCGGGGTAAACGCAGGGCAAAAATGTTCAGCTGGAAATCCGGAAAACCGCTGCGTAAAAGACACGTTTTTGCTTTTTGAAGGTGTTTTTCTTGCAGATTTTTCTCCACTCATTAGAATGGTTGAAATAAATGCTGCAAAAATGTCAAGAATTGACATTATGCCGATCTGAATCTGCAGGGAAAAAAATATGCAGCGTGTGCATGAGACTTCAGGGATCGCAATCAGTTTGCTGGGACTGTAAAACACCGAGTATTTGCTGCAACAAAAGCGCAACATGTGCACACAGCCTTGAGATGAATTGGGGGAAATGTCACAGACACTGATTATATTTATTGTGGGTGCCGTAAATTAGAGTTAATGGGGGGAGAGAGCTTCGTTATCACTTTATATTTTTATTGGTGGGTGGCTGATTGTATATAAATGTTGGGGTACATATCTGTAGTCAGGGGCCACGTGGAGTATTCCCATCACCAAGACCCTATCCCAATATGTAGTAGGCGTAGCAATACTGGCAAATACCTACAGGTAGAAACCCAGTATAGTTCTCCCAATTAGCTAAGTTTTGCTTACCTCATTTGCAAGCATCCCAGTAATCTACATATCCATGGCCACAGCCACAAACATAGTGACAGTTAGTCAACTGTTAGTAGTCGTAACCACGGATACCCAAACTACTGCCCTGCCTGCAAATGAGGTAAGCAACACAGCCAATTAGGAAAACCATACCACATTTCTAACTGGAAGCACTTGACAACACTATTACACCTCCTACATATTGGGACAGGATCTTGGAGATGGAAGTGCCCCTTTATTTACATAGTTCCCTCCTTTGTTATATATAACACCATCCTTTATTACATAGCATACTCTATATATGTATGGCACCGTCCCTTACATAGCGTATCTCCTTATTTTTGTTACAGTGCCCTCTCTTATTACATAATCCTTTCTCGTTAGATATATAATGACTGCTGATGGACTATCTGACCAGAAGAGCAGTCCATCAGCTCCTCCATCAGAAAAGAAGCTTTCCCAGGCTCCATCAGCCGTCATTGCATTATGTATCTAACAAGAGCGGACGGTATGTAATAAAGACAGGGGGCGCTATAAATAACAAGAGAAAGTAAAGGACAACAGAGGGCGCTATGTGAAATATATTACATGAGTACAGCTTTGTCACCACAAAAAGGAGGGGCCCAGACATATTCTTACACAGGGGCCCCAAGCTGTCAGTGTCCGCCCCCGGAAAATGTCTTCTAGTAACTGAGAAGGAATTATAAGTAGTGTATAGATATATGATCCATATATTCTCAGCAAAAGTAATAGGATCCCTTCATTATTAGACTCTTTATCAGCAGTTTCTTATAGTATGACGCTTTCTTTCAGTATGGATGGCATACTGTTCATTGTTAGTTACGTCTCTCACACTGGTGACTCCCCTTTTATTAAACACTAGATGGTGGCACGATTCTAATGCATCAGGTATTCTAGAATATGTATGTATGTAGTTTATTTATGCATATCTCCGCTCCCACCCTCCCATCCTCGTATGCATGGCTCTGCTCCCACCCTCCCATCCTATATACATGGCTCCGCTCCCACCCTCCCGTCCTCGTATGCATGGCTCTGCTCCCACCCTCCCATCCTATATACATGGCTCCGCTCCCACCCTCCCATCCTATATACATAATAATAAATAATAATAATCTTTATTTATATAGCGCCATCATATTCCGCAGCGCTTTACAGTTTAACAGTTTCAAAACACAAGTCATAAGTAACAACGTTAACAATACAGTAATTAAAGCAAAATAAGACGGCCCTGCTCGTGAGAGCTTACAATCTACAATGAGGTGGGGGAGATACAAAATACAGGGGTGTATATACAATGGTGCATTTACAATGATGGTCCAGCCATCTTAAGGGAGTGAGGGATGGATGGAGATAGTGAATGGGCTACACACACACACACACACACACACACTTACACATAGAATGACTTTGATTAGTGAATGTGATAGGCCGCTCTGAACAGATGTGTTTTGAGGGAGCGCCTGAAACCATGCAAATTGTGGATAGTCCTAATTTCTTGGGGTAGAGCATTCCAGAGGATTGGCGCAGCGCGGGAGAAGTCTTGGAGTCGGGAGTGGGAGGTACGGATTAGTGCAGAGGTTAGTCGAAAGTCGTTTGCAGAGCGCAGCAGTCGGTTAGGCCGATAGATAGAAATGAGGGAGGAGATGTAGGGGGGTGCTGCAGTGTGGAGAGCTTTGTGGGTGAGAACAAGTACTTTGAATTGGATCCTATAATGAATGGGCAGCCAGTGTAAGGACTGGCGAAGAGCGGACGCGTCCGAGTACCGATTAGCCAGATGGATAACCCTGGCTGCTGCATTAAGGATGGACTGGAGAGGAGATAGTCGAGTAATGGGGAGGCCAAGTAATAGAGCGTTACAGTAGTCCAGGCGGGAGTGGATCAATGCTACAGTGAGGGTTTTTGTTGTTTCCATGGTGAGAAAAGGGCGGATTCTAGAGATGTTCTTTAGGTGTAGGCGGCAAGAGCGGGCAAGAGATTGTATATGGGAGGTGAAGGAGAGATTGGTATCAAACATAACACCCAGACAGCGAGCCTGCTGCCGGGGTGTTATTATGGTGCCGCCCACTGAGAGGGAAATGTCAGATTTAGGGAGGTTAGTAGACGGCGGGAGCAGAATATAGAATATATATACATGGCTCCGCTCCCACCCTCCTATCCTGTATACATCGCTCCGCTCCACCCTCCCATCCTATATACATGGCCCTGCACCCACCCTCCCATCCTATATACATGGCTCCGCTCCCACCCTCCCATCCTGTATACATCGCTCCGCTCCCATCCTATATACATGGCCCTGCACCCACCCTCCCATCCTATATACATGGCTCCGCTCCCACCCTCCCATCCTATATACATGGCGCCGCTCCCACCCTCCCATCCTGTATACATCGCTCCGCTCCCATCCTATATACATGGCCCTGCACCCACCCTCCCATCCTATATACATGGCTCCGCTCCCACCCTCCCATCCTGTATACATGGCTCCGCTCCCACCCTCCCATCCTGTATACATGCTCCGCTCCCATCCTATATACAGGCTCCGCTCCCACCCTCCCATCCTGTATACATGGCTCCGCTCCCATCCTGTATATACATGGCTCCGCTCCCACCTCCATCCTATATACATGGCTCCGCTCCCACCCTCCCATCCTATATACATGGCTCCGCTCCCACCCTCCCATCCTGTATACATGGCTCCGCTCCCATCCTATATACACGGCTCCGCTCCCACCCTCCCATCCTGTATACATGGCTCCGCTCCCATCCTGTATACATGGCTCCGCCCCATCCTATATACACGGCTCCGCTCCCACCCTCCCATCCTGTATACATGGCTCCGCTCCCATCCTATATACACGGCTCCGCTCCCACCCTCCCATCCTATATCATGGCTCCGCTCCCACCTCCATCCTGTATACATGGCTCCGCTCCCATCCTATATACACGGCTCCGCTCCCACCCTCCCATCCTGTATACATGGCTCCGCTCGCATCCTTATACATGGCTCCGCTCCCATCCTATTATACAGGCTCCGCTCCCACCCTCCCATCCTATATACATGGCTCCGCTCCCATCCTGTATACATGGCTCCGCTCCCATCCTATATACACGGCTCTGCTCCCACCCTCCCATCCTGTATACATGGCCCGCTCCCACCTCCATCCTAATACATGGCTCCGCTCCCACCTCCCATCTATATACATGGCTAGCGCCGCTGATCTCCCGACGATAGCGGTGGCGTGGGCCGGATGTGCCTGTCGCTGATTGGTCGCGTCCAGCCGGACGCGACCTATCAGCGACGCAGGATTTCCGTTACAGACGGAAGTGAAAAGTTAGACAATTATATAGTAGATAAGCTTTGGAGGCAGATTCTCATGCAGATCAGTGTCTGCCCCATAGTCCTGAATAGCTCACCTACATATAAGAAAAACATGGATTTCTATGGAACACGTCAGATCGAAGATATCAAGGTATCATTTTATTCAGCTTCCTATGAGCAACATGCACATGTAGTCGTCTTGCGTTCACACGTTAAAATTGCAATGCAGTTTTTGAAACATGCAACAATTTTGCTAAATTTTTGGAAAAACATGGCAAAAGGCTGCATTAAAAGGGAATCTGTCACCCTAAATTGGCGGGACATTTAAATGATGGCAGTCAGGTCAGATGGGCGGTGTTTTGGGTACTTGCCTTAACATGTTGTTCACCGCTGTCTCCATTATTTCTGGGAATTGTAGTCGTTGCCCTCCATATAACGCGCCTGCGCATTGCAATCTGCGGGCAAAGCATACTGCGCGTGTGCAATTCAAGATTGCAATGTGCAGGCGCGTTATATGGAGGGCAACGACTACAATTCCCAGAAATAATGGAGACAGCGCCGAACAACATGTTAAGGCAAGTACCCAAAACACCGCCCATCTGACCTGACTGCCATCATTTAAATATCCCGCCAATTTAGGGTGACAGATTCCCTTTAAGCTGCGAAGACATTCAATTTAGGGGTGGGCTATCACACAGTCTGGTTTGCTCAAATCGGTGCTGATCATGTAAAGACACAACTTTTTGACAAGTAATGGTTATGCGTATTAAGGCTATGTTCACAATGAGTTTTTGGAGCAGAAACTGAGTGGAAATTCTCCGAATCTTCCTCATACTTGGAGTTGGCGATCAGATTCCACTCCAAAAACGTAGTAAACAGACAATGGCCCTGATTCATGGTGACAATTGTTTTTCACTCCGTTCTTGATGAGATGTGTTGGAGTCAGACGCTCCTGATTCATTAAGTCGCACACCTCTTAATGATTGAGTAGCGTCTGTAAAGTTGCGTGTGCCTCACCTGGAATCTTACTCCAGTCCCTGAATTTGACAAGCTCTGGTTACTACACCCTCATCCCACCCCTGCTCTGGTCCCACTGTCAGAGCTTGGCAAAAATGGCATGAGTACACCAAAAGTTGCAAAATTTTAGTTCGATTTTGTGACTTTTTTTAAAAAGCTTTTACGCCAGGATTCTGGTTTAAAAGCTTTGATGTATTGGGCACTCGTGTACATACCCTAATTAATTTTATGTACTTCAGGGTGGAATAAGAGCAAATGCCATAAGAAAAGATGACCCAGAATCATTATCTTATGGCCGCCACAGATTCCCTTTACTCCACCTGCTGTGATATTACCACCAAGATGCTGTATGTTTCTGACTTGTAAATGATACCTTGGGGGAGGTTTACGAAGTAAAATGGAGCAAAATTCTGGTGGATAATGGTGAAAAGTGGAGGCCACCAGCTGTGCTAGATCAATCATGTTTTGGGCAATTTACATCTTCTTGGCAAATTGTCCAAAAGAAGAAGCCAACATGGTTAGTGATGTAGGCCAACTATAATAATAATAATCTTTATTTATATAGCGCCATCATATTCCGCAGCGCTTTACAGTTTAACAGTTTCAAAACACAAGTCATAAGTAACAACGTTAACAATACAATAATTAAAGCAAAATAAGACGACCCTGCTCGTGAGAGCTTACAATCTACAATGAGGTGGGGGAGATACAAAGTACAGGTGTGTATATACAATGGTGCATTTACAATGATGGTCCAGCCATCTTGAGGGAGTGAGGGATGGATGGAGATAGTGAATGGGCTACACACACACACACACCTAGAATGACTGATTAGTGAATGTGATAGGCCGCTCTGAACAAATGTGATTTGAGGGAGCGCCTGAAACCATGCAAATTGTGGATAGTCCTAATTTCATGGGGTAGAGCATTCCTGAGGATTGGCGCAGCGCGGGAGAAGTCTTGGAGTCGGGAGTGGGAGGTACGGATTAGTGCAGAGGTTAGTCGAAAGTCGTTTGCAGAGCGCAGCAGTCGGTTAGGCCGATAGAAATGAGGGAGGAGATGTAGGGGGGTGCTACACTGTGGAGAGCTTTGTGGGTAAGAACAAGTACTTTGAATTGGATCCTATAATGAATGGGCATCCAGTGTAAGGACTGGCGAAGAGCGGACGCGTCCGAGTACCGATTAGCCAGATGGATGACCCTGGCTGCTGCATTAAGGATGGACTGGAGAGGGGATAGTCGAGTAATGGGGAGGCCAAGTAATAGAGCGTTGCAGTAGTCCAGGCGGGAGTGGATCAATGCTACAGTGAGGGTTTTTGTTGTTTCCATGGTGAGAAAAGGGCGGATTCTAGAGATGTTCTTTAGGTGTAGGCGGCAAGAGCGGGCAAGAGATTGTATGTGGGAGGTGAAGGAGAGATTGGTGTCAAACATAATACCCAGACAGCGAGCCTGCTGCCGGGGTGTTATTATGGTGCCGCCCACGAAGAGGGAAATGTCAGATTTAGGGAGGTTAGTAGACGGCGGGAGCAGAAGAAGTTCAGTTTTGGAGAGGTTGAGTTTCAGATAGAGAACGGACATGATGTTGGAGACTGCGGACAGTCAGTGGCGTTCTGTAGTACAGCGGGGTAGGGTCCGGGGATGACATGTATAGTTGTGTGTCATCAGCATAAAGATGGTACTGAAAGCCAAATCTGCTGATGGTCTGTCCAATTGGGGCCGTGTAGAGAGAGAAGAGAAGGGGTCCAAGGACTGAGCCCTGGGGTACACCGACAGTGAGAGGAAGAGGAGATGTGTTATGAATGTGCTAGAGATGGTTTCTGAGCAGAGGCTCCCTCTGGTGGTTACAGACAGTACTGAACCTTTCAGCGAGGAGTGACAATCTGGGTTCACTGACTGGTCTGATATAAGGGAGGTTCCCTCCCATGATGGTTGCCGGTGATCAATTGTTCTTGTCTCAATTGTGGTTCCTGGTTCATTTGGAAGTTTGCTGGAGTCTTGCCTGCATCTCCTGCTTTCAGATAAGATATTTTTTGCTTTTCTTTTTGTGCTTGCTTTTTGCATTGTTTTCTGCACTTTTGTGGAGGTCAGCCAGGTCCCCTCCTGGGGCCTGAGCTCCTCACAGTTTATCTGCAGCCACTGTTATTTGCTCATTTGCTTTTTCCTGTTTTTTCAGTGGCTGCGGCTTGGTTTTTGTTCTCACTGAGATCTGATTTAGCGGGTGGCGAGATTGTGTGATCTCAGTATTTTTGTAATCAGAATGGTTGGATTTTTGTAGGGTTTTCTGGGTTGCAGAAAGTAATCTCTCCTGTCCTATCCTATTTAGTCAGCTTGTGGCCCCAGCGTTTGCTCAGTCTATTTTCTGCCTATGTTTGTATTTTCATCTTGTCTAACCGCCATTATATGTTTGGGGGCTTCCTATTTTCTTTGGGGATCTGCTCCGGGGCAGAGAGCTTTCATCTTTCTGCCTTTAGGTGTAGTTATCTCTCAGGCTGTGACGAGGCGTCTAGGATCAACGTAGAAACGCTCCACGGCTACCTCTAGTTGTGTCGTTAGTTTAGGAATCTGCAACCTATCAGTTACCAACATCTCAGGTGTTCGGCTGCCCTGCTGTTGTTCCTGTCCTCCTCAGCTACCGAAACATAACAGTATCACCAGCCATAACTGATAATTATATGGTTCTCACAGAAGGGAAAAATAGTGTGGAAAGAAAAAGTTGTCAGAGATTTTTATTTTTTTTTCTTTCTGTCTGTTGCATTTTTTCCCTCTTTTTCTCTGGGTGCTGAGGAGGATTTTTTTTCTCTCTCAATGGAGTTTGCACAGTTGTCTGGCCGTGTGGATCAGCTTGCCACTGAGGTTCGGAGTATTGCTACCTATCTTGCTAGGTTGCCGGTTGTGGAACCTAGGATTCCCATGCCAGATTTGTTTTTGGGGATCGGGCTAAATTTCTGAATTTCAAAAATAACTAAGTTGTTTTTTGCCTTAAAGCCTAAGTCCTCAGGGAACGCAGCACAGCAGGTTCAAATTGTCATCTCTCTCCTGCGCGGCGATCCTCAGGATTGGGCTTTTTCCCTGACACCTGGGGATCCTGTTTTGAATGATATTGATGCATTTTTTCTGGCTCTGGGGTTATTGTACGATGAACCTAATGTCACTGATCAAGCTGAAAAAACCTTGTTGGCATTAAATCAGGGTCTTGAAGACGCTGAGTTGTACTGTCAGAAATTCCGAAAGTGGGCAGTCCTGACCAAATGGAATGATGATGCTTTGGCAGCCCTTTTTCGGAAGGGGCTGTCAGAGAATGTAAAGGATGTTATGGTAGAATTCCCTGCTCCCTCTGGTCTCAATGATTCTATGTCATTGGCTATTCAAATTAACAGACGTTTGCGTGAGCGCAGAGGTATGCGTGAGATGGTGTTGCCTTGTGAGCCAGCTCCTGAGCCCATGCAGTGTGATGGAGTGACTTCTGGGGCTCAGCGTCATGAGTTTCGAAAGCGCAATGTGTTATGTTTCTACTGTGGTGATGCCTCTCATGTTATTTCAGTCTGCCCTAAGCGGGGAAGACGTTTTGCACGCTCAGTTGTCTTGGGTAGTGTTCAGACTAAATTTCTGTTGACTGTTACCCTGATTTGCTCCCTGTCCACATTTTCTGCTCAGGCTTTTGTTGATTCAGGAGCAGCTTTTAACCTGATGGATTTTGACTTTGCCAAACGTTGTGGGTTTCCCATGATACCCCTGCGGAAGTCTATTCCCCTACTGGGCATTGATTCCACCCCTTTGGCAGAGAATAAACCCCAGTTTTTTACTCAGGTGATAATGAAGGTTGAACCAGATCATCGGGAGAGTTGCAAATTTCTGGTGCTGTATAATCTGCATGACATTATTGTACTAGGTTTCCCTTGGTTACAGTCTCATAATCCTGTTTTGGATTGGAAATCTGTGTCTGTGACCAGTTGGGGCTGCCAATGTGTTAATGCCGACACTCCTGTTTTTTCTGCCTCTCCCAAGTCTCAGGATGTTCCTGACTTTTTGACTGATTTTTCAGATGTATTTAGTGAAAGTAAATCTGCATCTTTGCCCCCTCACAGGAGCTACGATTGCGCTATTGAATTAGTGCCTGGTGGTAAATTTCCTAAAGGTCGCCTTTTTAACTTGTCTGTACCTGAACACGATGCTATGCGATCTTATATTAAGGAGTCATTGGAGAAGGGTCATATCAGACCATCCTTTTCACCCTTGGGTGCCGGTTTTTTCTTTGTGGCCAAAAAGGATGGTTCATTGAGGCCGTGTATTGATCGTCTCTTAAATAAGATCACTGTGAAGTATCAATATCCGTTACCCTTGATTTCTGACCTGTTTTCCAGGGTGAAAAGTGCTAATTGGTTTACCAAGCTTGACCTCAGGGGGGCGTATAACCTTATTCGCATTAAGCACGGGGATGAATGGAAGACGGCGTTTAATACCCCAGAGGGGCATTTTGAGTACCTAGTGATGCCCTTTGGGCTCACTAATGCTCCTTCCGTCTTCCAATCCTTTATGAATGATGTTTTCAGGGATTTTGTGGATAAATTTCTGATTGTTTATTTGGATGATATCTTGATTTTTTCCAATGACTGGGACTCTCATGTGAAACATGTTCCGACTGTGTTCCAGATTTTGAGAGAGAATGCACTGTATGTGAAGGGATCAAACTGTCTTTTTGGTGTACAGAAGGTCTCATTTCTGGGATTCATTTTGTCTCCGTCTGTTATTGAAATTGACCCGGTCAAGGTTCAAGCCATCTGTGATTGGGTCCAACCTACTTCATTAAAGGCTCTTCAGAGATTTTTGGGTTTTGCCAATTTTTATCGTAAATTTATTGGTAATTTCTCCGGTATTGTTAAACCATTGACTGATTTGACCAAAAAGGGTTCTGATGTGGTGAATTGGCCTCCTGAGGCAGTCTCTGCGTTTCAGGAACTTAAGCAGAGATTCACTTCTGCTCCTGTTCTACGGCAGCCTGATGTTTCTCTACCGTTTCAGGTGGAGGTTGATGCCTCTGAAATTGGGGCAGGTGCCGTTTTGTCCCAAAGAGATCCAGAGACCTCTAAGAGTAACCCTTGTGCCTTTTTCTCTCGAAAATTTTCTCCAACTGAACGTAATTATGACGTGGGTAATCGGGAGTTATTGGCCATGAAGTGGGCCTTTGAAGAGTGGAGACATTGGCTGGAAGGAGCCAAACATCAGGTGGTGGTCCTCACGGACCATAAGAATCTGGTTTATCTCGAATCAGCCAAGCGACTTAATCCTAGACAGGCCAGGTGGGCCTTGTTTTTCACACGTTTTAATTTTGTGGTTTCTTTTCTTCCTGGCACTAAGAATGTTAAGGCGGATGCCCTCTCGAGGAGTTTCTTTGCGGACTCTCCTGAGTTATCTGATCCTATTGTTATTTTGAAAGAGGGTGTAGTTCTTTCCGCCATCTCGCCCAATTTGAGACTGGCTCTGGAAGGGTGTCAGGAGGATAAACCAGAGCACTGCCCCATTGGGAAATTGTTTGTCCCAGACCAGTGGAAGAAGAGTGTGATGTCTGAGATTCATTGTTCCGCGTTGGCTGGTCATCCCGGGATTTTTGGTACCAGAGACTTGGTGAGTCGGTCCTTTTGGTGGCCTACTTTGTCTCGTGACGTCAGGGAATTTGTGCAGTCCTGTGGGACTTGCTCTCGCTCCAAGCCTTGCTCTCCTCTAGCGTTTTGTTAATGCCATTACCTGTGCCCAAGAGGCCATGGACCCATATCTCTATGGATTTTATTTCCGACCTCCCTGTTTCTCAGAGAATGACCGTTATCTGGGTAATCTGTGATAGGTTTTCCAAGATGATACATCTTGTGCCATTACCTAAGTTGCCTTCCTCCTCCGAATTGGTGCCTTTGTTCCTTCAGCACGTGGTTCGGTTACATGGCATTCCGGAGAACATTGTGTCTGACAGAGGAGTCCAGTTTGTTTCCAGATTTTGGAGGACATTTTGTTCTAAACTTGGTGTTTTGCTTTTCATCCTCAGACCAATGGACAAACCGAGAGAACAAACCAGACCTTGGAGACTTATTTGAGATGTTTTGTGTCTGCTGATCAAGATGACTGGGTCTCTTTTTTGCCTTTGGCTGAGTTTGCTCTTAATAATAGGGCTATCTCTGCCACCTTGATGTCTCCATTTTTCTGCAATTTTGGGTTTCACCCTCGATTTTCTTCGGGACAGGCGGAGGCTTCTGTCTGTCCGGGTGTTGACACTGTTGTGGAGCGAATGCAGCAGATTTGGGACCAGGTAGTGGAGAGGTTGTCTCTCTCTCGGGAGAAGGCCCAACGGTTTGCCAACCGGCATAGGACTGATGGTCCTCGGTTTAAAGTGGGGGACTTGGTTTGGTTGTCCTCAAGAAATATCCCTATGAGGGTTGCATCTCCAAAGTTTAAGCCCAGGTTCTTTGGACCTTATAAGATCATGGAGATTCTTAATCCTGTTTCCTTCCGTTTGCTTCTTCCAGGGACATTTAAGATCCATAACGTGTTCCACAAGTCCTTATTGAAGAGGTTTGTCGAGCCAGTGGTTCCTATGGCTGCGCCTCCTGACCCTGTTTTGGTTGAGGGCAATCTGGAGTATGTGGTTGAGAAAATATTGGATTCTCGTTTTTCTAGACAGAAACTCCAGTATTTGGTTAAGTGGAGAGGTTATGGTCAGGAGGACAATTCTTGGGTGTTTGCTTCGGACTTCCATGCTAGGAGACTGATCCGTGCCTATCACCGAGCTCATCCTGATCGGCCTGGTTGCACAAGTGAGGGTTCGGTGACCCCTCCTCAAGGGGGGGGGTACTGTTATGAATGTGCTAGAGATGGTTTCTGAGCAGAGGCTCCCTCTGGTGGTTATAGACAGTACTGAACCTTTCAGCGAAAAGTGGCAATCTGGGTTCACTGACTGGTCTGATATAAGGGAGGGTCCCTCCCATGATGGTTGCCGGTGATCAATTGTTCTTGTCTCAATTGTGGTTCCTGGTTCATTTGGAAGTTTGCTGGAGTCTTGCCTGCATCTCCTGCTTTCAGATAAGATATTTTTTGCTTTTCTTTTTGTGCTTGCTTTTTGCATTGTTTTCTGCACTTTTGTGGAGGTCAGCCAGGTCCCCTCCTGGGGCCTGAGCTCCTCACAGTTTATCTGCAGCCACTGTTATTTGCTCATTTGCTTTTTCCTGTTTTTTCAGCGGCTGCGGCTTGGTTTTTGTTCACACTGAGATCTGATTTAGCGGGTGGCGAGATCGTGTGATCTCAGTATTTTTGTAATCAGAATGGTTGGATTTTTGTAGGGTTTTCTGGGTTGCAGAAAGTAATCTCTCCTGTCCTATCCTATTTAGTCAGCTTGTGGCCCCAGCGTTTGCTCAGTCTATTTTCTGCCTATGTTTGTATTTTCATCTTGTCTAACCGCCATTATATGTTTGAGGGCTTCCTATTTTCTTTGGGGATCTGCTCCGGGGCAGATAGCTTTCATCTTTCTGCCTTTAGGTGTAGTTATCTCTCAGGCTGTGACGAGGCGTCTAGGATCAACGTAGGAACGCTCCACGGCTACCTCTAGTTGTGTCGTTAGTTTAGGAATCTGCAACCCATCAGTTACCAACATCTCAGGTGTTCGGCTGCCCTGCTGTTGTTCCTGTCCTCCTCAGCTACCGAAATATAACAGAGATGACGTGGAGCCAGAGAACGAAACACTGAAGGAGTGGTCAGAAAGATAGGAAGAGAGCCAGGAGAGAGCAGTGTCCTTAATACCTAGTGACTGGAGCCTAGACAGTAGGAGACGGTGGTCAACTGTGTCGAAAGCTGCAGAAAGGTCGAGAAGAATGAGCAGAGAGTGGTCACCGTTACGTTTTGCTGTCAGAAGGTCATTGGTCACTTTGATGAGTGCAGTTTCAGTCGAATGTAGGGGGCGGAAGCCGGACTGTGAAGGGTCTAGGAGGGAGTGAGTGGAGAGGTGACGGGTAAGGCGGGAGTAGACTAGGCGCTCCAAAAGTTTAGAGATGAAGGGGAGATTGGAGACCGGTCTGTAGTTGTTTGTGCAGGAAGGGTCGAGAGTGGGTTTCTGTAGTAATGGAGTAATGATGGAGTGTTTGAAGGAGGATGGGAAAATGCCAGAGGAGAGTGATAGATTAAAGATTGTAGTTAGGTGAGTTGTGACAACTGGAGAGAGAGACTGGAGGAGATATGAGGGAATGGGGTCCGGTAGTGCATGTAGTCAGACGAGAGGAAGAGAGGAGTCTGGAGACTTCTTCTGTGATGGGATCAAATGTGGAAATTGAGCCAGGGGAAATGCAGGGAGGGATGGGAGTCACAGCACTTGGTGGTTGAGAGCAGATTTCCTGACGGATAGTATCTATTTTTTCTATAAAGTGGGAGGCCAGGTCGTCAGCACAAATGTCTGTGATAAGGGCTTGTGCTTTTGGCCTGAGGAGGGAGTGAAAAGTGTCAAAAAGTTTCTTGGGGTTGTTGGCTAGTGAGGAGATCAGGGTGGTGAAGTAGGTCTGTTTGACGAGGTGGAGGGCAGCATTATAAGTTCTTAACATGAATTTAAAGTGGATGAAGTCTTCTGGTGTGGGGTTTTTCTCCAAAGGCGTTCAGCACTCCTAGAGCATCGCTGAAGAAGTTGAGTTTGCAATGTGAGACAGGGCTGTTTTACTGTGTGTTTGGAAGTTCTGAGGGTGAGCGGTGCTACTTGGTCAAGGGTGCTTCTAAGAGTGTCATTGTAGTGATGAACAGCCAGATTAGGACAAGAAAAAGAGGAGATTGGGGGCAGCGATGAGTGTAGGGAGTCTGAAAGTGTCTGAGGGTGTCTGAGGGCCAACTGTCTCATTTCGCTTTTGCCTGTTGGTGTTTGGTGCCTGTTCATACTGTTTTTGCAGTCTCACAAATGAATTTTCCGACACTAATAATGTCCCCCACAGCCTAGGTATCTGCGTGCTCCCAACTTTTTAGGTTGTCTTCAATGTAAGGAACATTCAAGGAGCTTGATGACCTTTTTCATGCCGTACGCAGTACACTAGTGAATATTTGAGTGGGTATTCATTACTGTTGATATGAGCACTCAAGTCTCCATGATAGGAGGCTGCAACGTACTACTATGTGAATTTCCATATTATGTTGAGATGTGTTCCTTACTACAAACTTGTCTTAATGAGCCTCGGAGCTCCTACATGAATTTGGGCTTGTTACAGCCAATCGGTCAGGTTGACCAGTATGCCTTGTAGTCAAGAGGACAGAAAACCCTAATAGGAGCACTCAAAAAATGCTCTGGTCCCAGTGTCAGAGCTTGCTGCAAGGATTTATTAATCAATGTACAGTACATTCCCAGGTGTTTTTATCTTATCTGTCAAGAGTAGACTGCAAGTGCTTCTCACTAAATTAGAATATCATTAGTGCGTGAGAAAGTAAGAAAGGAACAGCTGTTTTTTCATCTTTATACGGTACTCACTTATCGTAAGTGACTTATCCTTCCTGCCCTAGCCAGCAGTTGGGGTATTTCTGACCATGAACTAGAGAAGCTCTGCACGGTTAGACCCAGCAAATAACAGTATATATTTGTAAGATTATCTCAAAAAAGTAACATTTTATTTAACACATCCAATTGAGGAACTTATTATTCCAAGATCCATTGATTAACATGCGCTTTATTCATGGGACAACCCCTGTAACACCCTTGACAGATGATACCCAGGAGTAGAGTAATCTGGTCTGGTTTCTCAACTGACTGCAAGTCAACAGAAAAACTGGGTCAGACTTCCACTCCATTACCTTCAGTTTCACAAGATTTGCAACATCCTCTCTCAGGAGAGACATTCTTCTTAGGGTTCTTTCCCTCATTTAACTACTCAGATTCGAAGGTAACCCTGAGGCTTGCCAAGGATTTAAAAACAATTCTTGAGAAAAACGATCCAGCTCAGAAGAATAAAATCCCAAAAACTTTATTCAAAATCCATATACAAAGAATGAAAAACACTAAGAACACTTGCTGTTCGAAACGCGTCAGTCTCCCAGCAGCAACCTTTCCTCCAGGCATTTAGGTCGGGTGTTTTTCATTCTTTGTATATGGATTTTGAATAAAGTTTTTTGGATTTTATTCTTCTGAGCTGGATCGCTTTTCTCAAGAATTGCATTATTCACCGTCTGACAGGGACGTGGTCCGTGCTTTGAAGATACACTGGCATATGAAGGGTGAGCTGGACTAATTTTCTATTGTGCTGCAAGAATTTATTAATCAATGTACAGTACATTCCCAGGTGTTTTTATCTTATCTCCGGTTAGAACCGGGGGGATTATCACAGCTGACACCCAGCACTATGTGCCAGGAGGGTCACGGACTGCTCCCAGCACATTAACCCCCAGCACACTGCAATTAAACATGATCGCAGTGTTCCGGCGGCATAGGGAAGCATCACGCAGGGAGGGGGCTCCCTGCGTCCTTCCCCGAGACCCTCACAGCAGCGCGATGTGATCGCGCTGTTGCGAGGGACTCCTCCGTGCAGGACCCCGAATCCAAGATGGCCACGGGTCCTGCAGGGAGGCTGCTTCCTCAGTGCCTGCTGAGAGCAGGCGCTGAGAAAGCCTCCTGCACTGCCTGTCCGATCGCCGATCTGACAGAGTACTGTGCACAGTGTCAGACCAGCGATCTGATATTATACAGTGATGTCCCACCCTGGGACAAAGTAAAAAAAAAAAAAAACTCCCCAATAAATTAATTTATTTATGTAAATAATAAAAAAAGCAATAAAAGTACACATATTTAGTATCGCCGCATCCGTAACGACCCGCCCTATAAAACTGTCCCACTAATTAACCCCTACAGTAAACCCCTTAAAGAAAAAAAGGCAAAAAAATGATTTATCATCATACCGCCGAACAAAAAGTGGAATAACACGTGATCAAAAAGACAGATATAAATAAACATAGAACCCCTGAAAACGTCATCTTGCCCCGCAAAAATCGAGCCGCCATACAGCGCCATCAGCAAAAAAGTAAAAAAGTTATAGCTCGCATAATAAAGCGATGCAAAAATAATTATTTTTTATATATAATTGTTTTTATTGTATAAAAGCACCAAAACATTAAAAAATTATATAAATGAAGTATTGCTGTAATCGTACTAACCCGAAGAATAAAACTGCTTTATCAATTTTACCACACGCGGAACGGTATAAACGCCCCCCCCAAAAGAAATTAATGAATTGCTGGTTTTTGTTCATTCTGCCTCCCAAAAATCGTAATAAAAAGCGATCAAAAAATGTCATGTGCCCGAAAATGGTAGCAATAAAAACGTCAACTCGTCCCGCAAAAAATAAGACCTCACATGATTCTGTGGGCCAAAATAAGAAAAAATTATAGCTCTCAAAATGTGATGATGCAAAAACTATTTTTTCAATAAAAGAGTCTTTTAGCATGTGACAGCTGTCAAATATAAAAAAAACCCGCTATAAATAGTAAATCAAACCCCCCCTTTATCACCCCCTTAGTTAGGGAAAAATAATAAAAAATAAAAAATGTATTTATTTCCATTTTCCCATTAGGGTAAGGGTTGGGGCTAAAGTTAGGATTAGGGGTGTGTTAGGGTTAGGTTTGGAGTTAGAATTGGGGGGTTTCCACTGTTTAGGCACATCAGGGGCTCTCCAAACGTGACATTTCATCTGATCTCAATTCCAGCCAATTCTGCGTTGAAAAAGTCAAACGGTGCTCCTTCCCTTCTGAGCTTTGCCATGCGCCCAAACAGTAGTTTACCCCACATATGGGGTATCAGCGTATTCTGTTACCCTTGAGAAAATAAAAAATTGGCAAAAATATCATTTTTGTGGAAAAAAATATGATTTTTTATTTTTATGGCTCTACATTATAAACTTCTGTGAAGCACTTGGGGGTTCAAAGTTCTCACCACACATCTAGATAAGTACCTTTGAGGTCTAGTTTCCAAAATGGGGTCACTTGAGGGGGGTTTCCACTGTTTAGGCACTTCAGGGGATCTCCAAACGCGACATGACGCCAGCAGACCATTCCCTCAAAGTCTGAAATGCAAAACGTCACTACTTCCCTTCAGAGCCCCGGCGTGTGCCCATGGAGTAGTTTTCTCCCATATATAGGGTATCAGTGTTACTCAGGACAAATTGAACACAACTTTTGGTGTCCAATTTTTCCTGTTACCGTTGGGAAAATAAAAAACTGGGGACTAAAATATCATGTTTGTGGAAAAAATATGAATTTTTTTATTTTCACTGCCCGGGCGTTATAAACTTCTGTGAAGCACTTGGGGGTTCAAAGTGCTCACCACACATCTAGATAAGTTCCTTTGGGGGTCTAGTTTCCAAAATGGGGTCACTTGAGGGGGTTTCCACTGTTTAGGCACATCAGGGGCTCTCCAAACGCGACATGACACCCGCAGACCATTCCATCAAAGTCTGCATTACAAAATGTCACTACTTCTATTCCGAGCCCCGACGTGCCCACACAGTAGTTTCCTTCCACATATGTGGTATCAGCGTACTCAGGACAAATTGGACAACTTTTGGGGTCCAATTTCCTTGGGAAAAATCAAAAATTGGGGACTAAAAAATCATTTTTTGTGTAATTTTTTTTTGTCACACCCATACATTATAAACTTTAGTGAAACACTTGGGAGTTGAACGTGCTCACAAAAGATCTAGACAAGTTCCTTAGGGGGTCTATTTTCCAAAATGATGTCACTTGTGGGGGTTTCCACTGTTTAGGCACATCAGGGGCTTTTTATGGCGTCCAGCCAATTCTGCGTTGAAAAAGTCAAACGGTGCTCCTTCCTTCCGAGCTCTGCCATGCACCCAAACAGTGGTTTAACCCCACATATTGGGTATCACCGTACTCAGGACAAATTGCACAGCAACTTTTGAGGCCTTGTTACCCTTGGGGAAATAAAACTTGGGGTGAAAAGATCATTTTTGTGGAAAAAATATGATTTTTTAATTTTACAGCTCTACGTTATAAACTTGTGTGAAGCACTTGGGGGTTCAAAGTGCTCACCACAGATCTAGATAAGTTCCTTAGGGAGTCTAGTTTCTAAAATGGGTCACTTGTGGGGGTTTCCCATTGTTTAGGCACATCAGGGGCTATCCAAATGCGACATGGCGTTCAATCTGGATTCCAGCCAAATTTGGTTTGAAAAAGTCAAATGGCGCTCCTTCCCCCACATATGGGGTATCAGCGTACTCAGGAAAAATTGGACGACAACTTTTGTGGTTCAATTTCTCCTGTTACCCTTGGGAAAATAAAAAATTGGTGACTTAAATATCATTAAGTGTATGATTTTTAATTTTACGGCTCTACGTTATAAACTTGTGTGAAGCACTTGGGGATTCAAAGTGCTCACCACAGATCTAGATAAGTTCCTTAGGGGGTCTAGTTTCCAAAATGGGGTCACTTGTGGGGGGTTTCCACTGTTTAGGTACATCAGGGGATCTGCAAACTGAACATGACATCCATCAAATTCTGCATTCCAAAATGTCATTACTTCCTTTCCGAGCCCTTGGTTTGAAAAAGTCAAATGGCGCTCCTTCCCTTCCGAGCTCTGCCTTGCGCACAAACAGTGGTTCCCCCCACATATGGGGTATCAGCATACTCAGGACAAATTGGACAACAACTTTTGTCCTTGGGAAAAATCAAAAATTGGGGACTAAAAAATAATTTTTGTGGATTTTTTTTTCACACCCAGGCATTATAAACTTTAGTGAAACACTTAGGGGGTTCAAAATGCTCACAACAGATCTAGATAAGTACCTTAGGGGATCTAGTTTCCAAAATGGTGTCACTTGTGGGGGGTTTCCAGTGTTTAGGCACATCAGGGGCTCTCCAAACGCGACCTGGCGTCCAATCTCAATTCCAGCCAATTTTGGTTTGAAAAAGTCAAACGGTATCGGTGTACTAAGGAGAAATTGCACAACAACTTATTCTGTCCATTTTCTCCTTTTACCCTTGTTAAAATAAAAAAAAATTGTTTGTAAAAGATCATTTTTGTGACTAAAAAGTAAAATGTTCATTTTTTCCTTCCAAGTTGCTTCAGCTCCTGTGAATAATAATAATAATAATAATCTTTATTTTTATATAGCGCTAACATATTCCGCAGCGCTTTACAGTTTGCACACATTATCACCTGAAGGGTTAATAAACTTCTTGAATGTGGTTTTGAGTACCTTGAGGGGTGCAGTTTTTAGAATGGTGTCACTTTTGGGTATTTTCTGCCATATAGACCCCTCAAAGTGACTTCAAATATGAGGTGGTCCCTAAAAAAATGGTTTTGTACAATTTGTTGTAAAAATGAGAAATCGCTGGTCAACTTTTCACCCTTATAACTTCCTAACAAAAAAAAATTTTGGTTCCAAAATTGTGCTGATGTAAAGTAGACATGTGGAAAATGTTATAGCTTCATAAAGAGACAGTGGTCAGAATTGTAAAAATTGGCCCAGTCATTAACGTGCAAACCATCCTTGGGGGTTGAGGGGTTAATGACCGGAGGTATTTTTGGTTTTACATTTTTTTTGCTCCCCTTCTTCCCAAAACCATACCTTTTTTTTGTGGTCAAAATGGCCATGTGAGGGCTTGTTTTTTGCTGGACAAGTTGTACATTTGAACGACACCATTGGTATTACTATATTGTGTACTCGAAAACTGGAAAAAAATTCCAAGTGCGGTGATATTGCAAAAAAGTGCAATCCCATAGTTGGTTTTTAGGGTTTATTTCACCATGTTCACTAACTGCTAAAACTAACCTGACATTATAATTCTCCAGGTCAGTATTAGTACATAGACACCAAACATGTATAGGTTTCTTTTTTAAGTGTTGAAAAAAAATTCCAAAGTTTGTTAAAAAAAATATCGCCATTTTCCCATACCCGTAGCGTCTCCAGTTTTTGTGATCTCGGGTTGGGTGAGGGCTTGTTTTTTGCGTGCCGTGCTGACATTTTTAATAATACCACTTGGTGCAGATACGATATCTTGATCTCCAGTTATTGCATCTTAATGCAATATTGCGTCGACCAAAAATTCTGGTGTTTTGACTTTTTTCTCGTTACGCCGTTTGGCGATCAGGTTAATTCTTTTTTCATATTGATATATCGGGCGATTCTGAATGCGGCGATAACAAATGTGTGTATGTTTGATTTTTTTTAATTGCTTTATTTTGAATGAGGCGAAAGGGGGGAGATTTGAACTTTTATATTTTTTTATTTTTTTAAAACTTTTTTTTACATTTTGCATGCTTCAATAGTCTTCATGGGAGACTAGAAGCTGCAGTTGTCAGATTGGCTCTGCTACGTACAGGCGATGATCAGATCATCTGAATGTAGCAGAATTGCTGACTTGCTATGAGCGCCGACCACCGTGCGGCACTCATAGCATTCCAGCAGTGACAACCATAGAGGTCTGCAGGAGACCTCTGGTTGTCATACCAACCCATTGGTGACCTGCAATCACCTGACGGGGTCACCGATGGGCGGATTTCCAGCGATTGCCGGAAGCGCGCTGTTAGAGTTTGATAGCCGCATTCAACTGGTTAATAGCCGCGGGTGGATCACGATTCCACCTGCGGCTGTTCCGGGCATGTGTCAGCTATTCAAAACAGCTGACATGTGATGGGAAAGATGTGGGCTCACCGCCGGAGCCCACGTCAAAAGGAGGGAGTCCGACATCGGTATACTATTACGCCTGATGTCGGAAAGGGGTTAAAAGAAAGATCAAAATCAGTGGGTTCCAAGAATTAACACTTTATCCAAGTTTTCTCATGAAGAGTGTCTAGTCATTTTTGGGAGGATTGCCATAAATTGAAACCCCAGCCAATAAACTCAAAACCAAAGGTGAGGAAGAAGGGATCACTTTGTGAGTTACCTCAGCATTTATGTCTCCTGAAAAATGTCTGACTTCTTCTCTTTTTTTCCAGTCCTCTAAAATGTCTGTTAAAGTACTTTTGGACACTGAACAGTGGGAATTTTTATTCATGCATCCATGGACAAATGGCTGAATATTCCTTTGATTTACCCGCAAATCTTCTTTGAAGTTCATCGTTGCAAATGCTTCCATAATTCATCATGACCTTGTTCATTTTGCACTGCCTCGGCTGCTAACTTGTTAAATGCTGCTGTCAATCTCTGACAGCTGCATTTAATATGCCCGGCAGCGAGCGCGTCATTCCACACGCTCATCGGCACGCCCGTGTCATGATCGCAGGGCGCTCATGGGTTGCCGTGACACCTGGAGGTCTGCTAAGGACCTCTGTGCTTGTCATGATGATCCTCCTGTAAAAGCCAGCCTGCAACTGGCGGTCATAGGAGATATTTTGTTATACGTAGCAGTGCTGATGCATCAGATGATTGCAGCTTCAAGTACCCTATGGGAACTATTAAAGTAAAAAAATGCTTTCACAAGCATGAAAAAAAATAAAACACAAAAATTCAAATCACCCCCCATTTTTCCCTATTAAAAATGTTACAAAATACACATATTCAGTATGTAAAGTCTTGTTTATCAAAATATAATAAATTAATTTGATCGGTAAATGGCATAACGAAAAAAAAATGAAATGTCAAAATTATGCTTTTTTTGGCCCCTCAATATTGCAATAAAATGCAATAAGAGGTGATCAAAACAAACTTATCTACCCCAAAATGGTATCAATAAAAACGTCTGCTTAGGGCACAAAAAATAAGCCCTCACTGAGCCCCATATTCTGAAAAATAAAAACCTTAAGGTTCTTGGAAAATGGTCACACAAGCAAAATGTTTTTTATTAAAAATTTCCAATTGAATTGAATGAAACTGAATTTTTTTTCACTACTTAAATTAAAAAAAAATACTTATTTGGTATCTGTATTCTTGTACTGACCTAGAAAATCATGCTGCTAGGTCAGTTTTACCATATAGTAAACATGGTAAAAAAAAACAATTGTAGAATTGCACCTTTTTAATAATTTCAACACACTTGGGTTTTTCAAAACATAAAATCGGAGTTCAAGATCCATGATATTCATTCATGAAATGAAAGATTTTGTCATATTTTAATGATATTCTGATTTCACAAGTCCAGGACTCTCACCGTCAGCATGTTTGTTCAGTTCTTTATAGACTGAGTCAAAACAATCTGTGTGCCAAACTTGAATATTTTAGGATACATTATATGCTCTGAAGACCTGCAGATTGATCCAAACAAGGTTTTGGCAATTCTTGACCAATCTCAAGCTATGAGACTCAATACTCTACAAAGATTTCTTGGCTTTGACAATTATTATTGGCAGTTCATCAAGATTTATTTTCAGATTTTTGTGTGTCAGATAAAGCGTGCTTCCCGGCTTGTTAGGTAGGCAAGCCATAAGGCCATATTCACAAGTTGAGTATTTGGTCAGTATTTTACATCAGTATTTGTAAGCCAAAACCAGTAGTGAAATAATCAGAGGAAAAAAAAGTATAATAGAAACACGTCACCACTTCTGTATTTATCACCAACTCCTGCTTTTGGCTTACAAATAGGTAAAATACTGACCAACTACTGAAGTGGCCTAAGAGATATTTTTCAGTTTTCAGTAAATAGTAGAATGATGTGCATTACCAAAAAGCTCTATCTTGGTCTCATCTGTCCACAAGATGCTTTCCCAGAAGGATTTTGTCTTGCTCACATACATTTTGGCAAACTGCAGTCTAGTTTTTTTATTTATTTATGTCAGCAGTGGGGTCCTCCTGGGTCTCCTGCCATAGCGTTTCATTCAAAAGTCGACAGATAGTTTGCGGTGACACTTACTCACCCTGATCCTGCAGAACAGCTTAAATTTCCTTGGAACTTGATTGGGGCTGCTTATCCACTATCTTGACTATCCTGCATTGCAATCTTTCATCAATTTTTCTATGCTGTCCACGTCCAGGGAGATTAGCTACAGTGCCATGGGTTATAAACTTCTTGGTTATGTTTCACACCGTGGACAAAGGAACATCCAGCTCTCAGGAGATGGACTTGTAACCTTGAGGTTGTTGATAATGGTCAACAATTTTGGTTCTCAAGTCTTCAGGCAGTTTTCTTCTCATTCTGTTCTCTATGCTTAGTGTGGCACACACAGACACACTACAACGATTGAGTCAACTTCTCCCCTGTTTATCTGGTTTCAGATGTGATTTTCATATTGCCCACATCTGTTAGTTGCTACAGGTAAGTTTCAACGAGCACCACATGCTTGAAACAAAGTTGTTTACCCACAATTTTGGAAAAGTGCCAACAATTTTGTTCTGCCCATTTTTGGGGTATTGTGTAAAATTATGTCCAATTTGCTTTTTTTTC
>JARQOD010000005.1:369955346-369991554 GCA_033576555.1 Oophaga sylvatica
CTCTCTGTGACTTAAGTAGAACTCACTCTCATGACAGGCAGTTGTAGCCTGCTTCAGGGATCGCTCCTCTAAGGCATCTCCGGCTCACACGTGCTGCTGCTGTGTCGTCAAGTCTCAGTTGGGGCAGAGAACCTGCTGTCCTCTGCCTTTCGGATTCTGCTACTGGGGCTTTAGTTACCTATTCAGCCTCGGACTCCGTGGTCTTGTTTCTGGCGATCAGGACTAGGGTGAGCTCAGCTTTAGCTCCAGTCCCCCAGCTTGTCCCCACACGTCCTTCCTCAACTCTCTCCTCCCTCTCTCCTAACTAACTCCTCCCCCAGCCAGAATGTTCCAGAGAAGCTCCCGTGAAATCAGGTGTTAGAGCTCCCCCTTCTGGTCTGGAGTAGGAAAAGTGTTGTATGCTGTGTGTTACCTGTTAAGGGGATCCTTCCTTGCTTTCAGGCATGACATCACTCCCCCCTGGAGGGAGGCAAGGTTACTGTGGCAACTGAACTCCTGGGTGCCACATTCCCCCCTAGTACAATTCAGTACTCCTGGACTGAGGAAACATAAAAGAGAACAAAACATAACTATTTACAAGAATTTTAACAACAAATATATGAATTTGGCAAAGTCTTGAAATGGGGTGTCCTTTTCACCCTAACAAAGTACAATATCAGGGACCCTTCTCAAGCCCTCAGTGTAGGCCTTGGGCGGGCTACAAGGCATGGCTGGTCTCCTTTCTGGACCACATCTTCGGCCACGCCAGACAGTTTTTTTTCCGTAGCCATCGGTGCTAACTATTTACAAGCATTGTCCTGGTCACTACGAATCCAGTGACTCAATCGTCCATATAATCAAAGAAATAAAAATGCTCAAAAGTTCATACAGTAAGTCTCTGTAGGCGCATATACTTAATGGTTGGAATTATAAACGTTATTAACTTATTTACATTTCCCATGTACACAGTCTACTTATATGCGGAACCTCATAGGGAGTAGGCCTTTGGTAGTATGGATAGACCTACTTAGCACTGATGTTGGTGGTGATCTTGTCGGATTCACTGTGCTAGCTACCACTGGTGTAGTGCACTCTCTAGTGGTTACGCTACTGGTGACTCTACATAGTACAGGTATGTCTGATTTTCTAGGACTACTGCTACTCACTGTGGGCATGACAGATTCACCGTTGGCAGGAGGTGGACTTTCGCATTCCACTGCAGGTGTGGCTTCTGTCACTTGAGCTTGCAGATCTTCAGGCTGGTTTTGAGTCACTTCTCTTTCTGGCACTACTAGTTGGGGAAAGGTTAAGATGGGCACGAATATGGCTTGGTTTACTCTTGTCCAATTTGAAGGGAACTCACCTTGTACAGTACGGATCTGTTCTTCTTCTTCATTTACTGGCTGAAGAATGTCCTTATCTCCAATCTTTTCTTTCAGTTGGTCAGGGCATGGTTTCAGATGATCCCTTGATACTGCTGCGGAGTTTTCTCCTCCATCTTTGCTGATGAGGCACACCTTGGTGTTATCAAAGTCTGAAGGCATGACGGTGTATGGTTCAGCTTCCCACTGATCATCAAGTTTGTGTAGTTGTCTTTTTCTTTTAAGTACCTATTCTCCAGGTGACAAGGGAACTGCAGGCGCGTGCTGATTGTAATTTCTTTCTTGCTTCTGTCTTGCTTGAGACAAACTCTTCTCTAGACATTCTTGCACTTTGCGGTACTGCTGCCGCTCTGTATCCCAGTCTGCGTCTAGTGATGTTACCTCAGGTATCAGGACTCCCATGTCCAAGTCAATGGGCAATTTGCCAGGTCTTGCTCTCATCAAGTAGGCTGGAGTAGAGTTGGTGGAATTCACCAGAATGTGGTTGTAGAGATCTACCAGATCTGGCAACTTTTCTGGCCACAAGTTTTTCTCTTACAGGGTCAAGGTCTTCAAGAGGTCAATTACCACTTGATTCATTTTCTCACACATGCCATTTGTTTGTGGATGGTATGGCGTTGTCCTGATTTTCTTGCAGCCGTACATGTTACAGAACTCCTGGAACACTTCTGCTTCAAAGGCTGGGCCTTGGTCAGTAAGCACTCGCTCAGGGTAACTGTGCGATCGACAAAAGTGTTGTTGAAAAGCTTTGGCCGCTGTTTGGTCCTTGACAGGCATGACTACCAGGAACCTTGAGTAATGGTCAACGATGGTGAGGTCGTAGACATAGCCTAAGCAGCTTGGGGTCAGCTTCACGTGGTCCAAGGCTACCAATTCAAGTGGCTTCTTGGTGATTATTGCCTGCAACGGGGCTCTCTGGCTGTTACGATCCTTTCTGTGCAAGTTGCATTGTCCACATTCCCGGCACCAATCTTCAATGGCCTTCCTCATACCAACCCAGTAGAATCTCTCACGAAGTAGACCTCCAACTTCTTCCATCTGAAGTGTCCTTCTCCATTGTGGTACGCTTCCAAGACCATTGACGTATCTCGTCTCGGACTACCACCTGCCAGACCAATTCATGAGTTCGGGCGTTGACACTTCTCCGACACAGCTTTCCCTCGTAGATGAACAGTCTGCCCTTCTCCTTCCAAAACTGTTGGGTCTCTTGTGGAGCATCTGTGAGTAGGCACCGTGTGCACAGCTGTAGAAGGTGCTGAGGTTAGGTTCCCAAACCCTAGACATATAATACATAAACCTCGCACTCAGCTTGGCTATAGTATAGTATTTATTGTGGTACTACAGTCATGGACAAAAGTTTTGAGAATGACACAAATATTAATTTTTACAAAGTCTACTGCTTCACTTTTTCTAATGGCAATTTGCATATACTCCAGAATGTTATAAAGAGTGATCAGCTTAACAGCAATTACTTTCAAAGTCAATATTTGGCTAGAAAATGAACTTTATCCTCCAAAACACATTTCAACATCATTGCAGCCCTGCCTTAAAAGGACCAGCTAACCTCTTTTCAGTGATTGCTCCATTAACACAGGTGTGGGTGTTGATGAGGACATGGCTGGAGATCAATCTGTCATGATTAAGTAAGAATGACACCGCTGGACACTTTAAAAGGAGGCTGGTGCTTGGCATCATTGTTTCTCTTCTGTTAACCATGGTTATCTCTAAAGAAACACGTGCAGTCATCATTGCAATGCACAAAAATGGCCTAACAGGGAAGAGTATCGCAGGTAGAAAGATTTCACCTCAGTCAACAATCTATCGCATCATCAAGAACTTCAAGGAGAGAGGTTCCATTGTTGCCAAAAAGGCTCCAGGGCGCCCAAGAAACACCAGCAAGCGCCAGGACCGTCTCTTAAAAGTGTTTCAGCTGCGGGATCGGGCTACCAGCAGTGCAGAGCTTGCTCAGGAATGGCAGCAGGCAGGTGTGAGTGAATCTGCATGCACTGTGAAGCGGAGACTCTTGGAGCAAGGCCTGGTCTCAAGGAGGGCAGCAAAGAAGCCACTTCTCTCCAGAAAAAACATCATGGACAGACTGATATTTTGCAAAAGGTACAGGCAGTGGACTGCTGAGGACTGGGGTAAAGTTATTTTCTCTGATGAATCCCCTTTTCGATTGTTTGGGACATCAGGAAAACGCCTCATTCGGAGAAGACAAGGTGAGCGCTACCACCAGTCTTGTCTCATGCCAACTGTTAAGCATCCTGAAACCATTCATGTGTGAGGTTGCTTCTCAGCCAAGGGAATCGGCTCTCTCACAGTCTTGCCTAAAAACACAGCCATAAATAAAGAATGGTACCAGAATGTCCTCCAAGAGCAACTTCTCCCAACCCTCCAAGAGCAGTTTGGCAATCAACAATGCCTTTTCCAGCATGATGGAGCACCTTGCCATAAAGCAAAGGTGATAACTAAATGGCTCAGGGAACAAAACATAGAGATTTTGGGTCCATGGCCTGGAAACTCCCCAGATCTTAATCCCATTGAGAACTTGTGGTCAATCATCAAGAGACGGGTGGACAAACAAAAACCTAAAAATTCTGACAAAATGAAAGCATTGATTGTGCAAGAATGGACTGCTATCAGTCAGGATTTGGTCCAGAAGTTGATTGAGAGGTGAATGAACAAACAGAAAAATCAAAATTGATCATAAGCAAAGTATTTACAATAGCAGGTGGTCATGCAGATGAGTACGTCATTTAGGCAGAGGGATATCCAATGATACTAGCCGTATCATCTAGCTTTGAGAATTATTTTGGGAAAGTATTGTGGAAGAGAGAAAGGATATTGAAACATACCGTACTTAGTAAAATAAATGTAGAATGCGTCCTATGAGGAAAATCCTATGAGGACAAAAAACGGTAGTGCCCTGTGCCTGTAATGTAGATTATTCACTAATTAGGAATAATAGTGCTATTGTGGGCTATGATAGCAGAGTGTATATACTCACACTTATAGGTAGGACGGCTCAGTTACGACTGTAACGAAAATAGTGTGTATCATATCAGTAACAACTCCATGGCAAAGAGAAAAAGTGATAATAGTCGCTAGTCATAGTATACATCAATGTTTACCTTAGAGATTAGGTAGAGGGAATGTACCTCTGGTAGACGCGGTATCCACCGTAAGTCTATTGGCGCTGTGTTGAAAAAACAGCAGTATATCAGGATTTACTGATAATGCCTACGTTATGACACTTTACTGGCAAAACTCCACTTTTAAAGCGTTACATACCTTTGAGACCTCTGAGCAGGGGCGAGTGTGTCTCTAGGTGCAGTGTCCACCTCTACTCTGAGACCTTGTAACATGCCCGGATTTTTAACCCCTTCATGACCCAGTCTATTTTGACCTTAAAGGGAATCTGTCACCCTAAATTGGCGGGATATTTAAATGATGGCAGTCAGGTCAGATGGGCGGTGTTTTGGGTACTTGCCTTAACATGTTGTTCGCCGCTGTCTCCATTATTTCTGGGAATTGTAGTCGTTGCCCTCCATATAACGCGCCTGCGCATTGCAATCTTCGGGCAAAGCATACTGCACGTGCGCAATTCAAGATTGCAATGCGCAGGCGCCATCATTTAAATATCCCGCCAATTTACGGTGACAGATTCCCTTTAAAGACCTTGCCATTTTTTGCAATTCTGACCAGTGTCCCTTTATGAGGTAATAACTCAGGAACGCTTCAACGGATCCTAGCGATTCTGAGATTGTTTTTTTGTGACATATTGGGCTTCATGTTAGTGGTAAATTTAGGTCAATAATTTTTGCGTTTATTTTGTGAAAAAAATGGAAATTTAGAATTTTTATTCTGTTAAACCAGAGAGTTATGTGACACAAAATAGTTAATAAATAACATTTCCCACATGTCTACTTTACATCAGCACAATTTTGGGAACAACATTTTTTTTTGTTAGGAATTTATAAGGGTTAAAAGTTGACCAGCGATATCTCATTTTTACAGCAAAATTTACAAAACCATTTTTTTTAGGGACCACCTCACATTTGAAGTCACTTTGAGGGGTCTATATGGCAGAAAATACCCAAAAGTGACAACATTATAAAAACTGCACCCCTCAAGCTACTCAAAACTACATTCAAGAAAATTATTAACCCTTCAGGTGCTTCACAGGAACTAAAGCAACATGGAAGGAAAAAATGGACATTTTAATTTTTCCAACAAAAATTTTCTTTTAACATCAAGTTTTTCATTTTTACATGGGCAACAGGATAAAATGGATCCTAAAATTTGTTGGGCAATTTCTCCTGAGTACACAGATACCTCATATGTGGTCATAAACCACTGTATGGGCGCACGGCAGGGCTCAGAAGGGAAGGAGCGCCATTTGACTTTTTGAATAGAAAATATGCTGGAATATTTAGCAGTTGCCATGTCGCATTTGGAGAGTCCCTGTGTACCTAAACATTGGAGCTCCCCCACAAGTGACCCCATTTTGGAAACTAGACCCCCCCCAAGGAACTTATCTAGATGCATAGTGAGCACATTGAACCCCCAGGTGCTTCACAAATTGATCCATAAAAAAAAAAAGTACTTTTTTTTCACAAAAATTTTCTTTTAGCCTCAGTTTTTTCATTTTCACATGGGCAACAGGATAAAATGGATCCTAAAATTTGTTGGGCAATTTCTCCTGAGTACACAGATACCTCATATGTGGTCATAAACCACTGTTTGGGCGCACGGCAGGGCTCAGAAGGGAAGGAGCGCCATTTGACTTTTTGAATGGAAAATATGCTGGAATATTTAGCGGTTGCCATGTCGCATTTGGAGAGTTCCTGTGTACCTAAACATTGGAGCTACCCACAAGTGACCCCATTTTGGAAACTAGACCCCCCAAGGAACTTATCTAAATGCATAGTGAGCACTTTGAACTTCCAGGTGCTTCACAAATTGCACCAGAGAGAACAAACAAAAATCCCTAAAAAATACCTTTTACTTCATTGATTAAAACCATCATTAATAGACACATAACAAAAAGACTGGGGGATACCAGAAAAATACATAAAGCTTATAATCACAATATCGCAATGCATTACTTATTTTTGGGGGCCAAAAAATCTAGGATAACCCTAATGGGCCCTAATGAATCCCTTCATGACCGCGGAGGTTGGCACCCTAGTTGTTAATGACATGGCGCCCCCGCTCAACGTCGGTGCCCCTAGTAAACCCTGTATCACCTAGGTCCAAAAAACGGATACACAGAAAAAACACACACATACATATAACACCGAAAAATATCAAGGTGGAGAGACCTAATTGTCTCAAATAAAGTGCTCAGGTGCTGTAAACTTATCTCGGAACGTCCTTCAATCAGGACTAGTGTCAGAGAAAATATTGCAGCTATATTGGGACTTATCTCGTAGAAAAAAATTTTGCTGCAGGAAAAAGGACACAATCTCTGAGAAAAAATGCAGCCAACTAATCAATTTATCTCGTAGTCAAAAATACTCATATGCTGCAAGAATACTAATCTCAGAGAAAAAATTGCAGCCATATTAGGGAATTATCTCGTAGTAAAAAATACTGATAGGCTGCAAAAAATGCAAAATTGCAAAAAAAGAAAAAACGTCTACAGACAAATGAAAAAAATGTGAAAAATTCCACAAAAAGTGGATAAAAAGAGCACTTGACACACACTCCCACCTGGGAAATATCAAGATATATTGCACACAGGAGCAGATGATATTAATAGGATTAAATCATCATTATATTATATGGGGGTTAGTGCTTGAATCTCTCACAAAAGCTATAATTCCTAACACTCGTATGTATAATCTCAGCAGTTTAGATATTCAAGTGGATATGCACCCCCCCTCCCCCCATGGCTGTACACCCTAACAACAATATGCATAGTTTCAGCCGTTTGAAAATTTAAGGAGACATGCATGTATCATACATAATAATACCCTTATCAGATACTTAGCTATTACTAAGCTCCCATAATTTTGTGTGCAATCAATAAGATAATACTTATCAGCCAGATATAAGAACAAGACCCAAATGCACAGAAAATAATAGTTGTTACTATGCTCCCACAGTTTTGTCAGGCATGAAGTGTGCAAAAAATAATAAGACAATACTTATCAGCCAGATATAAGAACAAGACCCGACGCGTTTCCCCCTTCAATTTCTTTAGGGTTCATCAGGGGTCAGAAAAGGGGTCTGTTACCCCATGGCCGACGAAGCAATGCAGTGTGCGGCGTGCTCCATGTGCGTCCAGCGCCATTACTTAAAGATAGATCCGGTCACATGTTACAATCATGGATGCCAAATGGAACGCATCTTGCGTTCCACAGACCGGAAATAAAAAGAGAGAGACTCGGCAAAGCTAAAGATAGATGCGGTCACATGTTACAATCATGGATGCCAAATGGAACGCATCTCGCGTCCAACAGACCGGAAATAGAGGAAGAACAACTCTGCAATGCTAAGCAACTCAGAAAAATATCCGGTTGTTGGTCACATGACAGCATATATTTAGAAGTGGAACATTTACACTCCAAAACATAAAAAACAATTCAGATTATTAAATAGCCGAGTACCCATAAATTTTATAGCGCTATAAGAATAATTACCAGTATTAATGAAACAAATTCCCAGAATATAAAGAAAGCACTGGAGCACCACCACCATGTATCCTCATATAAATACAAATGTTGCACACTCATAATAAGTGTGTTGAGGTTTCAGAGTCCTCAAATAAGAAATTAAAGTATGTAGCATCTGTCAGGAAACCACCTTCATTAAAGATAGCTAGTGAAATTTAATTGTTCATTCAAACCTTTAGGGCTCTGTGATTCGAGCCAGAAGATCCAGCGTGTTTCCCGCTGTAGGATCTTTCTATCCCAATCCCCCTGTCTTACCACAGGCTGAACTCTCTCAATTACACAAAAGGAAATTTGTTTCTCGTCACCCCCATGTACCAAATTGACGTGGCGGGCTAAGAGTAGTATATCTGTGCACTTGCTCCTGTCCCCTTGACTATGTGGGGAAAACGAAACGTGAACTGCGTACCCGCATTGGGGAACATCTGGGAGACATTAGACATAAAAGGGACACGCCTCTAGCCCGCCACGTCACGAGATAAGTCCCTAATATGGCTGCAATTTTTTCTCTGAGATTAGTATTCTTGCAGCATATGAGTATTTTTGACTACGAGATAAATTGATTAGTTGGCTGCATTTTTTCTCAGAGATTGTGTCCTTTTTCCTGCAGCAAAATTTTTTTCTACGAGATAAGTCCCAATATAGCTGCAATATTTTCTCTGACACTAGTCCTGATTGAAGGACGTTCCGAGATAAGTTTACAGCACCTGAGCACTTTATTTGAGACAATTAGGTCTCTCCACCTTGATATTTTTCGGTGTTATATGTATGTGTGTGTTTTTTCTGTGTATCCGTTTTTTGGACCTAGAGTGATACAGGATTTACTAGGGGCACCGACGTTGAGCGGGGGCGCCATGTCGTCAACAACTAGGGTGCCAACCTCCGCGGTCATGAAGGGATTCATTAGGGCCCATTAGGGTTATCCTAGATTTTTTGGCCCCCAAAAATAAGTAATACATTGCGATATTGTGATTATAAGCTTTATGTATTTTTCCTGGTATCCCCCAGTCTTTTTGTTATGTGTCTATTAATGATGGTTTTAATCAATGAATTAAAAGGTATTTTTTAGGGATTTTTGTTTGTTCTCTCTGGTGCAATTTGTGAAGCACCTGGGGATTCAAAGTGCTCACTATGCATTTAGATAAGTTCCTTGGGGGGTCTAGTTTCCAAAATGGGGGTCACTTGTGGGGGAGCTCCAATGTTTAGGCACACAGGGACTCTCCAAATGCGACATGGCAACAGCTAAATATTCCAGCATATTTTCCATTCAAAATGTCAAATGGCGCTCCTTCCCTTCTGAACCCTGCCGTGCGCCCAAACAGTGGTTTATGACCACATATGAGGTATCTGTGTACTCAGGAGAAATTGCCCAACAAATTTTAGGATGCATTTTATCCTGTTTCCCATGTGAAAATGAAAAAACTGAGGCTAAAAGAAAATTTTTGTGAAAAAAAAGTACTTTCTTTTTTTTACGGATCAATTTGTGAAGCACCTGGGTGTTCAAAGTGCTCACTATGCATCTAGATAAGTTCCTTGGGGGGTCTAGTTTCCAAAATGGGGTCACTTGTGGGGGAGCTCCAATGTTTAGGAACACAGGGACTCTCCAAATGCGACATGGCAACCGCTAAATATTCCAGCATATTTTCCATTCAAAATGTCAAATGGCGCTCCTTCCCTTCTGAGCCCTGCTGTGCGCCCAAACAGTGGTTTATGACCACATATGAGGTATCTGTGTACTCAGGAGAAATTGCCCAACAAATTTTAGGATCCATTTTATCCTGTTGCCCATGTGAAAATGAAAAAACTGAGGCTAAAAGAAAATTTTTGTGAAAAAAAGTACTTTTTTTTTTACGGATCAATTTGTGAAGCCTCCAGAAAAAATATATAGGGAAAATAAGAAAAGCACCAGAGAGAACAAACAAAAATCCCTAAAAAATACCTTTTAATTCATTGATTAAAACCATATTAATAGACACATAACAAAAAGACTAGGGGATACCAGGAAAAATACATAAAGCTTATAATCACAATATCGCAATATCGCAATTAGCTCCAATCGTTAGCGGACACCATGACGCGTTTGGAGAGCCCCTGTGTGCCTAAACAGTGAAAAAAAAACACATGTGACACCATTTTGGAAACTAGACCCTTTATGGAACTTATCTAGATGTGTTGTGAGCACTCTGAACCCCCAAGTGCTTCACAGAAGTTTATAACGCAGAGCAGTGAAAATAAAAAAAATCATTTTTTTCCTCAAAAATGATTTTTTAGCCTGCTATTTTTTATTTTCACAAGGGTAACAGGAGAAATTGGACCACAAAAGTTGTTGTGCAATTTGTCCTGAGTACACTGGTACCCCATATGTGGGGGGAACCACTGTTTTGGCGCATGGGAGAGCTCAGAAGGGAAGGAGCGCCATTTTGGAATGCAGACTTGATGGAATGTTCTGCGGGCGTCATGTTGCGTTTGCAGAGCCCCTGATGTGCCTAAACAGTAGAAACCCCCCACACGTGACCCGATTTTGGAAACTAGACACCCAAGGAGCTTATCTAGATGTGTAGTGAGCACTTTGAACCCCAAAGTGCTTCACAGGAGTTTATAAATGCAGAGCAGTGAAAATAACAAAATCATTTTTGTTTCTCAAAAATCATTTTTTAGCCCTCTATTTTTTATTTTCCAAAGGGTAAAAGGATAAATTGGACCCCAAAAGTTGTTGTCCAGTTTTTCCTGAGTACGCTGGTGCCCTATATGTGGGGGGGACCACTGTTTGGGCACAGGTAGGGCTCAGAAGGGAAGGAGCGCCATTTGACTTTTAATCGAAAATTAGCTCCAATCGTTAGCGGACAACATGTCATGTTTGGAGAGCTCCTGTGTGCCTAAACTTTGGAGCTTCCCCACGAATGACCCGATTTTGGAAGCTAGACCCCCTAAGGAACTTATCTAGATGCACATTGAGCACATTGAACTCCAGGTGCTTCACAGAAGTTTATAACGCAGAGCCGTGAAAATAAAAAATTATTTTTTTTTCTCAAAAAATGATTTTTTAGCCCCCTATTTTTTATTTTCACAATGGTTACAGGAGAAATTGGACCCCAAATGTTGTTGTCCAGTTTGTCCTGAGTATGCTGGTACCCCATATGTGGGGGGAACCACTGTTTGGGCACACTTTGGGGCTCAGAAGGGAAGTAGTGATGTTGGTGTGCTGGCATCTTTTTTCTTTTGCAGAGCCCCTGATGTGCCTAAACAGTAGAAACCCCCACAATTGACCCCATTTTGTAAACTAGACCCCGCAAGGAACTTATTCAAATGTGTGGTTAGCACCTTGAACCCCCACGTGCTTCACAGAAGTTTATAATGCAGAGCCGTGAAAATAAAAAATCATTTTTTTCCTCAAAAACTGATTTTTTTAACCCGCATTTTTTTATTTTCACAAGGGTAACAGGAGAAATTGGACCCCAAAAGTTGTTGTACAGTTTGTCCTGAGTACACTGGTACCCCATATGTGGGGGGAAACCACTGTTCGGGCACACTTTGGGGCTCAGAAGGGAAGTAGTGACGTTTTGAAATGCCGACTTTGATGGAATGGTCTGCGAGCGTCATGTTACGTTTGCAGAGCCCCTGATGTGCCTAAACAGTAGAAACTCCCCACAAGTGACCCCATTTTGGAAACTAGACCTCGCAAGGAACTTATCTAGATGTGTGGTGAGTACTTTGAACCCCCAAGGGCTACACAGAAGTTTATAACGCCCGGGCATGAAAATAAAAAAAATCATATTTTTTCCACAAACATGATCTTTTAGTCCCCAATTTTTTTATTTTCCCAAGGGTAACAGGAGAAATTAGACCCCAAAAGTTGTTGTACAATTTGTCCTGAGTACACTGATATCCCATATGTGGGAGAAAACCATCGTATGGGCACACGTCGGGGCTCGGAAGGGAAGTAGTGACGTTTTGAAATGCCGACTTTGATGGAATGGTCTACGGGCGTCATGTTACGTTTGCAGAGCTCCTGATGTGCCAAAACAGTAGAAACTCGCCACAAGTGGCCCCATTTTGGAAACTAGACCCCGCAAGGAACTTATCAAGATGTGTGGTGAGCACTTTGAACCCCCAAGGGCTACACAGAAGTTTATGATGCCCGGGCATGAAAATAAAAAAATCATATTTTTTCCACAAACATGATCTTTTAGTCCCCAATTTTTTTTATTTTTCCAAGGGTAACAGGAGAAATTAGACACCAAAAGTTATTGTCCAATTTGTCCTGAGTACGCTGATATCCTACATGTGGGAGAAAACTACTGTATGGGCACACGTTGGGGCTAAAGAAGGGAAGTAGTGACGTTTTGAAATGCCGACTTGATGGAATGGTCTGCGGGCGTCATGTTACGTTTGCAGAGCCCATGATGTGCCTAAACAGTAGAACCCCCCCCCAAGTGACCCATTTTGGAAACTAGATCCCCCAAGGAACTCCTCTAGATGTGTGGTGAGCACTTTGAATCTCCAAGTTCATCACACAAGTTTATAACACAAAGCCGTGAAAATAAAATATAATTTTTTTTTCCACAAAAATAATTTTTTAGCCCCAATTTTTTTTCCCCCAAGATTAAAAGGAGAAATTAGACCCGCAAAGTTGTGACATTTTTCCTGAGTATTCTGATACCCTATATGTGGGGGTAAACCACTGTTTGGGCACACTTCGTGGCTCGGAATAAAGGGAGCACTGTTTGACTTTTTGAACGCAAAATTTGCAGCAATCAATGGTGGCACCATGTCGCGTATGGAGACCCCCTGATGTGCCTAAATAGTCGAAATCCCTCAATTCTAACTCCAACCCTAACCCCAATACACCTCTAACCCCAACCCTAACCCCTACACACCCCTAACCCTAATCCAAACCCTAACCATAACCCTAACCCCAACACACCCCTAACCCTAATCCCAACTCTAACCATAACCCTAACCACAAGCCTAACCCTAATCCCAACCCTAACCCCAAAACACCCCTAACACTTATCCTAACTCTAGCCCTAACCACAAACCTAACCCTAATCCCAACCCTATTTCCAACCCTAACCCTAATTTCAACCATAACCCTAATTCTAACCCTAACCCAAATTCTAACCGTAAGCCTAATTCTAACCCTAATGCTAATCCTAATGCTAACCCTAAGGCTAACCCTAACCTTAGTTCTAACTCTAACCCTAAGGCTAGGTTCATATTGCGTTTTACCAGCCCGTTCAACACATAGCGTTGACGGGCTGGTAACGGTATAGCATAATGCGATCGCATTATGCTATACCCGCTAGCGTAGAGGAATCAGCAGATGATTCATCTTTGCTAGCGGTGACGGAGCCCAGACGCTGCAGCCTGCGTCCGAGGCTCCGTCACTGAATGATGGCACTTCGCGAACGCATGCCGCTTTACGGCATGCATCGCGATGCGCCCGACAATGGGGGTGAAGGGCAGCGTTAATGGACTGCATTACACCGCGTTATACCGCGGTGTAACGCAGTCTATCTAACGGACTGCCATAACGCAATATAAACCCAGCTTAACCCTAACCCTAAGGCCCCGTGCACACATTGCGGATTCACTTGCTGATTTTTCCGTGCGGATTTTGCTAAATCCGCAGGTAAAATTACCTGCGTTTTACCTGCGGATTCAGTGCGGATTAAGGGCCTGTGCACACGTTGCGGATTTACTGCGGTTTTGCTGCGGTTTTTGTGCGGATTTGCCCTGCGGTTTTACACTTATAATGGAATAGGTGTAAAAACGCTTCGGAATCCGCACAAAGAATTGACATGCTGTGGATTTAAAACCGCACCAAATCTGCGTGGAAAACTCAGCAGCATGTGCACAGCGTTTTTTTTTACCATTTATTTACATTATACTGTACATGGTTTCCTGATCTGCTGCGGATCCGCAGCGCCAAATCCGCTGCGAATCCACAGCAAAATCCGCAACGTGTGCACAGGAAAAAAAAAATTTCTTTATTTTATTATTTGTCCCTACCTATGGGGGTGATAAAGGGGGCGTTTATTTACAGTTTTTTTTTATTTTGATCACTGTGAGAGAGTATCACAGTGATCAAAATAAAAAAATTTTACACTGGAGGGCACACTGCGCATGCGCCGGCCGATCGGGCGCACTGCGCATGCGCCCGCCGTTTTCCAAGATGGCGGCGCCCATGAAGAATCCCGGACCGACGCCGGGACGGTCCCAGGGACATCAGAGGACCGGGAGAAGTGAGTAGGGGGGGTCGGAAGGTAAGGGGGGGGATCGGAAGGTGGGGGCAGCGGAGGCAAGGAGGAGGGGAGCAGTAAGTGATGACGGTGGCCGATCGCCGCCGTGACTCGGTGTGGGGGGTCGGTTCTCGGTCTCCAGTCATGGCAGATGCTATTGCAAATTTCATTGGTGAAATATTACAAATCGCTCTGATTGGCTGTTTTACTTTTAACAGCCAATCAGAGCGATCATAGCCATGTGGGGGTTAAGCCACCCCCACTGTGGTGATGCACAAAGGGTCTTGTAACTGCTGTTTGGGTGACCTTTCAGTGACCCCGGTCACCCTACCCGCAGGAACATGATTTATAGCATGACGCCTACGTAGGCGTCATGGGTCGGGATGCCACCGGTTTTCATGACGCCTACGTAGGCGTCATGGGTCGGGAAGGGGTTAAAGGACGAGCTGGGGAGGAGCTGTTATTTAATAAACCAATCAAGTCACTAAGGCTGTCTCGTCACTCAAATGGAGAGGGCGGTCAGTAAACATGCCTCAGCAGTGACGAGAACGCTAGCGTGACCGAAAGTGACCTTATCAATATGGCTATGCGTTCCACAGCCATGTGTCTCTGTGTGAGACAGCCTTAGTGACCTGATTGGTTCATTAGATAACAGCTCCTCCCCAGCTCGTCCTTTATGACTCCGGGCATGTTACAAGGTCTCAGAGTAGCGGTGGACACCGCACCTGGAGACACACTCGCCCCTGCTCAGAGGTCTCAAAGGTATGTAACGCTTTAAAAGTGGAGTTTTGCCAGTAAAAGTGTCATAACGTAGGCATTATCAGTAACTCCTGATATACCGTCTACCAGAGGTACATTCCCTCTACCTAATCTCTAAGGTAAACATTGATATATACTGTGACTAGCGACTATTGTCACTTTTTCTCTTTGCCATGGAGTTGTTACTGATATGATACACACTATTTTCGATACAGTCGTAACTGAGCTGTCCTACCTATAAGTGTGAGTATATACACTCTCCTATCATAGCCCACAATAGCACTATTATTCCTAATTAGTGAATAATCTACATTACAGGCACAGGGCACTACCGTTTTTTGTCCTCATAGGATTTTCCTCATAGGACGCATTCTACATTTATTTTACTAAGTACGGTATGTTTCAATATCCTTTCTCTCTTCCACAATACTTTCCCAAAATAATTCTCAAAGCTAGATGATACGGCTAGTATCATTGGATATCCCTCTGCCTAAATGACGTACTCATCTGCATGACCACCTGCTATTGTAAATACTTTGTTTATGATCAATTTTGAATTTTCTGTTTGTTCATTCACCTTGTCATGTTCATATATCTGTAGTAAACTGAAGAAGGTCACATGAGACTGAAACATCTTATCGGTGTACTACCACAATAAATAGTCTACTATAGCCAAGCTGAGTGTGAGGTTTATGTATTATAGTTCTTGTGGAGCATCTGGACCGGGACGCAAGTCAGCTTGTGTCAGTAGCTCCTTTACCAGGCGGACTGCTGGGTCGCTATTCTGAGTCTCTGCCCATTCATGGTGAGGCAATGTGTTTAATGTGACCTCTTTTGTGATGTAGCACTTGTTTTTCACCCCTTGGACGCGTTGGGTCACAATTGAACGATGGAAGGCTGGTAACTCGATTTCTTCGAGTGTGTCCAGATCTTCTCCTCCCTCATCTGGTAAGTTGGCATCCTGGACAGCGCATCAGCATTGGCGTTCTTATGTCCCGCTCGGTACTTGATGGTGAACTCGTAGTTGGACAGTCGGGCCATCCATCACTGCTCCAGCTCACCTAGCTTTGTGGTTTCCAAGTGAGTTAGAGGATTGTTGTCTGTGAAGATGGTAAACTTCGTTGCAGCTAGGTAGTATTTGAACCGCTTGGTCACAGCCCAGACGATGGCGAGGAACTCCAGCTTGAAGGAGCTGTAGTTGTCAGGGTTCCTTTCAGTGGGACGAAGTTTCCTGCTGGCGTTGTAGAGCACTCTTTCCTTGCCTTTCTGTACCTGTGACAGTACTGCTCCGAGTCCCACGTTGCTGGCATTAGTATAAAGGATGAATGGTTGGTCATAGTCTGGGTAGGCCAGAACTTCATCCCCCGTAAGAGCCAACTTCAACCGAGTGAAGGATCTTTCCAGTTCATCATTCCAATCAAACGTAGAACTCTTCTTCCTGGCCTTCTTGGGCTGGCCCAAGAGAAGGTTTTGCAGGGGTGCAGCTATTTCAGTGAAGCCCTTGATGAACCTTCGGTAGTAGCCTACCAACCCGAGGAACTGGCATATTTCATGGATGTTGCTGGGCCTCTGCCAGTCCTTGATAACAGTGACTTTGTCAAGGTTTGGCGCCACGCCTTACGCACTCGCTACATGACCTCGGTACTGCACCTTTGGCTTCAGGAGGTGGCATTTGGACGACTTCACCTTTAGGCCAAATTTGGACAGGGATTCCAACACCACGGCCAGGTGCTCCAAATGTTCTTCATAGGTCTTGGAGAAGACAATGACGTCATCTATGTACAACAGAACTGTCTCAAAGTTCATGTGTCCGAGGCAGCACTCCATCAATCTCTGGAATGTTCCTGGTGTGCTGCAAAGCCCGAATGGCATGTAGTTGAACTCTGAGAGGTGTTGCAAAGGCGGTCTTCTCTTTGTCTGCCTCTGCCAAGGGAACCTGTCAGTACCCACTAGTGAGATCTAAGGTAGAGAAATAGTTAGCAGTTTTCAGAGCAGCTAGTGATTCCTCTATCCTAGGTAACGGATAGGCGTCTTTGTGGGTAATTCTGTTAAGTTTTCTATAGACAACACACATCCTCATTGTACCATCTTTCTTTCTAACGAGGACTAGCGGAGCTGCCCAGGGGCTACAACTGTCTCTGATCACCCAAGCATCCTTCATCTCTCGTAACATACTCTGGGCACATTGGTAGTGATTTGGGGGTACAGGCCGGTACCTTTCTTTAATGGCGGATGATTTCCAGTGAGGATATAATGTTGGACCCCTTTTACCTGCCCAAAGTCTAAAGGGTGTTTGCTGAATACCTGTTCAAATTCTTGGACTACTCGGTAAACCCCATTCTTTTGGTGTGGAAGGATGGAGTCAGTGCCTATGTGCAGCTGCTGGCACCAATCCTCCAGCTGTTTTGCAGAGCCATTGTCCACCACCTGGTCGGACGAGACCAAGGGTTTTGCTGTCTGAATTGCGTTTTTTGACAGTGAACAGCTTAGCAACGGTGGCATACCCAGGTAGTGTGGCCTCCTCCTCCCCACAATTTAAGATGCATATGCATACTGGCACTCTCCCCTTGCAGACATCGACTACCCCTCTGGCTGTCAGGATAATGGGCCTACTATCAGAGTACACTGGTTCTACCAGGGCTTGGTAATCTCTTCCCTGAGGCCTATGGCCGCCCCACACCAAATTAGCATTTCACTCCTTGGGGCTATTGCAATGGGGAATGAATCACTCACTCTGACACTGCCGACTTCTCCGTCAGATAGCTCTACCTGCTGTCTTTGCATCAGGGCCTTGATCTCCTTTTGCAGGACCCATTGCTCACTGGAACCAGCAGTTTCAGCTACCTGTTGCAACAAAACAATAACCTCAGCAAGACAATTTTCTATTACATTAGTACCTAAGGTCATCATTAGGTTACATTCTCGTCGATCAATGTGTCTACAATTATCATACCTTGGGCTTTTAATTCTACTCGCTCCACCTTAATGGTCACCTCCTTATACCCCTTCTGTGGCAAAGGCTGACCATTGCTGGCGACTACTGTCAGCTCATCATCTGTGCCACGAGTAAGATCAGAGTCAGCCCACTACTGTTTGTAAAGAATATATGGCATAGTCGTCACCTGAGAGCTGGTGTCCAGTAAAGCGTTTATTGGGATGCCATCAATCACAACTGGGAGGACCGGTCATCCTCTGACGTACTTGGCTCGCCAGTTCTGTGGGCCGGATCATCCTACTCCTGGGGGTTGGCCCTCTGCCCCAGGGGTTGCTCGTTTAAATAGCAGAATCTTGCGATGTGCCCTTGTGTCGACCCGCCACCACAATTGTGGGTTACCAGGGCAATGGGGTACTCAGAGCCGAGCCCGTAGAAGTCTATGGGGATTGTCACAGGTAGCTGTGGCTCGGTCTGTGGCCCTGGCGGTCTGGCGTATGTTGGGGATATATTTACAGGGGATAGGTTTATATACAGTTCGTGACGCCACCTGTAGTCTTCTGGTAATTTATACCAGCGCTGCTGTAGATCTCTGAGGGGATGGTGATGCAGCTAGATGTCAGGTCCCCTACAGGTGGGACTCTTCCCTCAGGTCGGTAGTTAGGTAGGGATTGTGCAGGCATGCAATAATAACTCAGTCTCACACCGTCAGCGTCTTTCCATACCTTTACTTGTAAGATGTTCAAGCAGGTCCCAGGGAGGCTGATGGGGTTGATGGAGGATGAGCTTTGAGGCAACAGCTAAGCAAGTTAGGGGCCTCCTTTACTGTCCAATGAAGATGAGTACGACCAGCCTGAAGCGTAGTCCCCTCTATGATTCCAGCTTATCCAAAGCTGTGCTTCCCAGTCAGTTTAGTGTTAGGAGCCTTTCTATGAGGGAGCTGAATTCTTATTTTGTCCTGCAGAGACTCAAAGTCTTCACTTCCCCTGACCCCAGTTACGTACTGACTATAAGGGGCTTGTTTGCCGCGACCTAGGGTCCGGTAAATCTCTGGTTTTCTCTTCACTATGCTTGTAGCTAATAGTGATCCTTCGGTCCCCAGTGACCGGTAGCAATGTGCAGGACTCTTCCAAGCCAAACGCACTTTTCCAATAATCTTCCTTCCACTTTGCCCTTCGATTTGCTCGACTCTTAATAGATAGTTCAGTCTTTCTTCCAGTGGGGCACAGCTCTGACTAGACTAAGGTGAATTAGACCACCTGTACCAGCCTCCACGTTCTGAACTGATGACAGGCTCAAACTGGACACGTCTACTCTGTCCAAGGACAGGAAACTGACTGACTAAATTCACTCCCTTCCACACCCCTGCTGGGTGTGTCAGAAGTGCACATGATGTCATGAAGAGACCTTAACTGTTACCTCTCCACTCATCCTCTTGGTATTGTGTACCAGGGCTACACACCCTGCTTTGCTGCAGTGGCGGCAAATGGGTCGTCCGTCCTGGTCGTAGCAATCGTTGTCTCTCCCTCTGATCGGTGGGATCCTCTTCCTCCATCGCCATGGGACGTCATCCAGACCAGAGGCCAACTCTATCTTCTCCTTTGGGGCACTTTCAAGGACTGCACGGTTTTGGCTAGGGCAGCCACACTTTTGGCCAGCTATTGAACCTGAAGACGTAGTTCTGCATATGGATCGTTATCCAGGGTCTGTGCGTTGGCCTCAGCAGGGGCCTGAGGTAAGGATGCCGCCTCCTGGTGGCAGGTAATTGCTATTCGCCTAGGGGGCGCTGGACGGCTGACATTTGGTTAGTGTAACACCCGGATAGCCCTGTCTTTAAAGTCTGCAAAGCTCAGGTCAGGGTTTTGTAGGGCCATGATGCGCAGCTGTGACCTGTGGGTGCTGGACAGGAGTCCCTCAATAAATTGCTCCTTTAACAATCTGTCTCCATCCTGCATGCTGTCTGTGTCAATTTGCTTTATGGCCTGCAGTGCCTCCTGAAGGTTAATAGCATAGTCCCGTATACTGTCTTGCACCCTTTGTTTGTAACCAAAGAACCTCATTTTTATTTCTGCTGCAGTGCGGGTGTCAAAGTTGTTGCTCAGCTTAGCCAGAATTTGCTTAACTGTCTCTTTATCAGTGTCCTGCCAGGACTTTACTTCTCTTTGAGCTGCTCCATTTAACTGTCCAATGAGAATGCTTACTTTTTAGCTTTCAGACAAGGGGTATACATCAAATAAACTGCACAGTCTCTCTTTGAAATCGCTCAGGTTATACTGCTCCCCTGAATATTGTGGTAGCCAGGCCGCTCCCGGTATATATGGCATTGATAGTGGCATTATAGGGACTGCAGCGGCTGTCGCCAGATCTTGCTGCACTCTGGGGGCTGTTGCTGCGCCGGCCGCTGGGTTCTGCTGTGCTATGGGGGCTACGGCTGCACCTGCCTCTGAATCTTGCGTCTCTAAGGGGGCTGCTGCAGCGTCCACTGCTATATGTTCTCCTGTGCTAGACATTTTCTTCCTACCCTAGTTAATCTTAGCCAGGCTCTGCGTTTCCACTGGCTTACCAGGCTGGTGCTCCGTCGGCGGGATGAACGGTGCGCGCCAGGATTCCAGGCCTCAGCTCCCCGTGCTCTGCCAGCTGCCGTCCCCGCGCGCAGCTCTTCTCTTTTTGCGCTCTCTCCCTGGCTCCGCCCATGACAGCACGCCCCTTCTCCTGTGCGCCTCGTTGTTCAAATATGGCGACAATTGTACCAAAACTTCAGCAAAGTCTCTGACACATTAAACAGTTTCTCTGGCACACAGGACCTGGTGATACTGGGCATCAATATCCTGTTTGTGATGCCAAATTGGATCACCAGCCAGGGCAGTGGGGTACTTTGTGCCAGGCGGCTTCTTGAAGGGAAAGTGTCACAGCGGCATTGTATAATAGAGTTTGTAATAAAGTGTCCCTAACGCCACCTGTGGTTTCTGGTCAGAGGTGACCAGTGCTGCAGTGCAGGTTCTCTGGGACTGATGGTGATGCAGCAGAGTTGGTAAAGCTCCCCGCAGGTGGAGCTAAGTCCCAGGCAGATGTAATGTAAGGTAGATGGTAAAGATGTAGTATTTAGCAAGGGATGTAGCATTGTTGAGTGGGTGTTGCAGGAAGAACTTGAGAAGACACAGTCAGATGCAGTTTCCAAAGCTTTACTCACAGTTCTGCAGGCAAAGTATCCAGGGCACTGGTTACAGATGGTGCTGGAGTCGGTCAGCCTGAAAGCAATTTGGGAATCTCTTATTCAGGTGGGATGTGAGGCCTCCTTTCAAGCGCCATTCTCTGAGGTACTTGCTGTTGTTAACTCTGTTCAAGTTCCTCTCTCATTCTGTGACTTCAGTAGAACTTTACTCTCATGACAGGCAGCTGTAGCCTGCTTCAGGGATCGCTCCTCTATGGCGTCTCCGGCTCACACGCGCTGCTGCTTTGTCATCGAGTCTCAGTTGGGGCAGAGGACAGCTGGTTCTCTGGATTCTGCTACTGGGGCTTTAGTTACCCTTTCAGCCTTGGACTCCGGGGTCCGGTTTCTGGTGATCAGGACTAGGGGTGAGCTCAGCTTTAGCTCCAGTCCCCCAGCTTGTCCCCACACGTCCTTCCTCAACTCTCCTCAGACACTAACTAACTCCTCCCCCATCTAGAATGTTCCAGAGAAGCTCCCTTGAAATCAGGTGTTAGAGCTCCCCCTTCTGGTCTGGAGTAGGAAAAGTGTTATATCCTGTGTGTTACCTGTTAAGGGATCCTTCCTTGCTTTCAGGCATGACATCACTTCCCACTGAAGGGAGGCAAGGTCACTGTGGCAACCGAACTCCTGGGTGCCACACTTACATTCTAAAGGTACTGTCACACTAAGCGAGATCGCTAACGAGATCGCTACTGCGTCAGCGATTTTATGACGCAGTAGCGATCTCGTTAGCGACTTAGCTGTGTGTGACATGTAGCAGCGATGTGGCCCCTGCTGAGATGTCGTTGATCGCTTATGAACGTTCTGAGCTGTTTTTTGGTCGTTGGTGTTCCGCTGGTGAGCCTGAATCGCTGAGTGTGACACCCTTTATGAACGACTTTACCAGCATCACAGGCAGGTCTAGGTTTTCCCAATGACCGCAGAGGTCGTTATACAGATCGCTGATGAGATGTGTTTGAAAGCTAACTAGCGACCACATAGCGATCGCACTAGCGATCTCGCCAGGTTGTGTCGTTGTCGTGATCGCTAGTGCGATCACTAAGTGTGACAGTTCCTTAAGTCTTTTGGAAATAGAATTCCCAAGTTGACATATGGGAAATTACGGAAACCTAGGGGGTGAGGAAACTAATTAAGATAAGAAGAGTTAACCATTCAAGTTCCCTTGAAGCCAAGACTCCTTGGTATAAACAAACAGTTAAGGCGGGAAACTTTTTGTGAGATCGGACATGACGTCTGGCATTTCTTTGATTAGAGGAGTGGTAGTGGGCTCTCTTCAGGATGAAGCTGCTATGATGAAAGAACTTCCCCAGACTTTGTGTCTCCAAATGAAAGTTAAGAATATTGGGGTTTGTATAGATCCGATAGTGATGGGACATACATTTTCAACTTCAAGACTATTAGGGGAAGAATATGCAGATTTTTTCATAACTGTGATATCTGCCTATAAGCCCAAAATCAATAGTGTCCTGATAGCTGACACAAGCCATGTCATGTTTACTATCTATGGAAAGGTAAAACCCTGATAAAAAATATGGTGGCGATCTAGAATTTCTGCGATCGTCAAGAGTGAAGACATTGTTAATGTTTTGAATTTCATAAAATTCTGAAGGACTGAGAACATCCCACAATCGGGCCCAGGTCAGCAAGGGGGAGTGTATGGGAGTAACTTAAGTCATGATAAAATGTCACAGCGAATTATGATCTGTGTTCATGTAGAAAGATACCTATCAGCGTATTATCGATCCTGTTCACTGGATATTTCCAATCTAAGTGCTCTCCTTCGCTAAGCCAAATCATCTCTGTCATTTGCGTATTTGGTTTCTTTTGTTAATACTGTTTATTTTATGTAATTGTATATGTAAGGGGGTGAAGGAGTATTACTGACTTGCCCTGCCCCGCCTTAAGTGTTCTTAATGTTTATATGTACTAATTGTTGTGTGTCGTAAATATTTTGATGGTACTGCTACATGGGAACATGTATTACCACATATAGCAATGTTATTGCCACATCCTCTATTGTTACCATTTTATGTGTAATTATTGTATATGCATTGTGTTCAGTTAGTATAATACTGTTTATATATATATGTATATACAGTACAGACCAAAAGTTTGGACACACCTTCTCATTCAAAGATTTTTCAGTATTTTCATGACTATGAAAATTGTACATTCACACTGAAGGCATCAAAACTATGAATTAACACATGTGGAATTATACATTACACTTTACAAAAAAGTGTGAAACAACTGAAAATATGTCTTATATTCTAGGTTCTTCAAAGTAGCCACCTTTTGCTTTGATTACTGCTTTGCACACTCTTGGCATTCTCTTGATGAGCTTCAAGATGTAGTCACCGGAAATGGTTTTCACTTCACAGGTGTGCTCTGTCAGGTTTAATAAGTGTGATTTCTTTCCTAATAAATGGGGTTGCGACCATCAATTATGTTGGTCAGAAGTCTGGTGGATACACATCTGATAGTCCTACTGAATAGACTGTAAGAATTTGTATTGTGGCAAGAAAAAAGCAGCTGAGTAAAGAAAAACGAGAGGCCATCAGTACTTTAAGAAATGAAGGTCAGTCAGTCCGAAAAATTGGGAAAACTTTGAAAGTGTCCCCAAGTACAGTTGCAAAAAACATCAAGCGCTACAAAGAAACTGGCTCACATGAGGACCGCCCCAGGAAAGGAAGACCAAGAGTCACCTCTACTTCTGAGGATAAGTTTATCCGAGTCACCAGCCTCAGAAATCGCAGGTTAACAGCAGCTGAGATTAGAGACCAGGTCAATGCCACACAGCTCTAGCAGCAGACACATCTCTACAACAATTGTTAAGAGGAGACTTTGTGCAGCTGGCCTTCATGGTAAAATAGCTGCTAGGAAACCACTGCTAAGGACAGGCAACAAGCAGAAGAGACTTGTTTGGGCTAAAGAACACAAGGAATGGACATTAGACCAGTGGAAAACTGTGCTTTGGTCTGACGAGTCCAAATTTGAGATCTTTGGTTCCAACCACCGTGTCTTTGTACTACGCAGAAAAGGTGAACGGATGGACTCTACATGCCTGGTTCCCACCGTGAAGCATGGAGGAGGAGGTGTGATGGTGTGGGGGTGCTTTGCTGGTGACACTGTTGGGGATTTATTCAAAATTGAAGGCATACTGAACCAGCATGGCTACCACAGCATTTTGCAGCGGCATGCTATTCCATTCGGTTTGCGTTTAGTTGGACCATCATTTATTTTTCAACAGGACAATGACCCCAAACACACCTCCACGCTGTGTAAGGGCTATTTGACCAAGAAGGAGAGTGATGGGGTGCTACGCCAGATGACCTGGCCTCCACAGTAACCAGACCTGAACCCAATCGAGATGGTTTGGGGTGGGCTGGACCGCAGAGTGAAGGCAAAAGGGCCAACAAGTGCTAAGCATCTCTGGGAACTCCTTCAAGACTGTTGGAAGACCATTTCCAGTGACTACATCTTGAAGCTCATCAAGAGAATGCCAAGAGTGTGCAAAGCAGTAATCAAAGCAAAAGGTGACTACTTTGAAGAACCTAGAATATAAGACATATTTTCAGTTGTTTCACACTTTTTTGTTAAGTTTATAAATCCACATGTGTTAATTCATAGTTTTGATACCTTTAGTGTGAATGTACAATTTTCATAGTCATGAAAATACTGAAAAATCTTTGAATGAGAAGGTGTGTCCAACCTTTGGTCTGTACTGTATATGTGATGTGTACTAATGTTATGTACAGTTCAGGGAAAGTAAGGTGCTTTCTTTTTGGGACATTAGAGGAGGACACCTTAGTATATCGTTCTTACAGACTGGGTAAGTGTAGTTCTGTTGCAGGCCATTAGATGGGGGCATACTAGTGGGCCTTGTTAGGTATAGCTTATAGGAAGTTCATAGAGGGTTAAGTGTAGGAGGGGCTGCCGTGTAGTAGTGGGAGGTTCCTAGGAAGTTAGTTCAGACAGGGCCAGAGTGCCCAAGTGTCCACATGGGCTATAGACCCAGACAGCTCGGCTGCCACACAATTTTCAAGTGCTGCAGCTCACATTACCCACGGCCACTGTGCATTATATCAGTGGGCCCTTACAGAGAAGGAAGATGTGGCATCTTACCGCCTGGGCCAATGCTTTTAGGGCAGAAGTTGGCTGGACTAAGGAGATGAAAGGAGTTGGAGGTTCGACGGGAACAGTACAGATGGGCCGGACGCTTCACCAGTGGTCACCAAACGTAGTGATTGATGAATTCATGTCTGGGGTGAAGCAGGCTGAAGGAAATGTCATTACAGCGAGGTCAAGCCTGGAAGGAACTGGGAAGCAGTCTAGTATGGTCCGGTCCGGGCATGTACTGCACAGAAATGACAACAAGCAAGGGAAAGATCAGGAAGCAAACGAATGTTATGATGTACCAACTATGGATGCAACGTGCAAAATCCTAGGTAAAGAAAGTGTTAAAGTTGACTCGGACTGTGTCTCTATTGATGGGGTCGCCTAGAAGAGGGACCGTTATGGCCCGGGAAGTGCCCGGGTGAAGCTGAATCTGGAGATGCAGGTATGACGAGAAGAATACAGTAGTATTGTTTCATGTAGGGAAAGGACTGGACACAGCTGCCACCAAAATACAGGTCACGACTAAAGTCCTGTCCTCCCTTTACATATATACTGTATTGTTTTGTCTCCTTTGCAAAATATTTTGTATATTTTTCTATAAACACTGCCTATCGTTCTGGAATAAATATAAAATATAATAGTTCTGTTCCTTTTGTTTTGTAAACCACACTCCTAAAAGCCATGCGCTACATGTCAGGTCATCCAGTCAGCCTGTATAAAAATGACTGGTGGTGGCAGCGAGTAGTTCTTGGGATATTGTGGAGTTAGCAGTGATTGTATCAGGGGTATATACTCATATTCCATGCGTTGAAATCGGAGGTGTATATACCATACGCTCATCTCACTGTTAGTTAGCCAATAACCAGCCTTAGTGGAAAAAGCAGCAGTCCCCTCTGTTAATCGTTGGTCAATTGCATAATTGTCTGAACGATAGGGGGAGGCAGAGAGCTGTTCGTGACAAAAAGATAACAGTGTGGTGGGTTCAGTTATGTTCCCCCTGTCTGCCATCTTTGACAATTGTTGGCAGCAGTGGGATCTGGTGTCATCTTTGGCAGTCTGGAAAAGTTTTCCTTAGCTGTGTATTTGGCTGTAGATTTTAAAACTGTGTAAAAATTATTGAACCCCAATAGCAGAAGTCCTAATTTGTATATGTGGTGCCTCTGAGGGTTCAGTCGCCACAGAGGTATTGCGCCTCACCCAGAGGTGTGATACCCCACTCTCAGGTAAGGAGGGAGCACCACCCAGGACTCTAACACCTGCACCCAACACACACTAGAACAGCTGGGCACCCTGGACGTACCCTGCGGGAGGATGGTCTCAACCCAAGCTGAGATAGGAAAGGGTGTATGGGTGGGTGGAGTAGTCAGTAGCAAGGAGGAGTGAAGCTTGAGGAAGCAAAAGGCAGAGTTAGAGAGTTCTGAACGGGAGGAGGAAGGAGTAAGACGTGTGGAGAAGCAGCTCCCAGTGAGGGGAGGCTGCAGTGAAAGGAAAGGAGTCTAGAGAGAGACTCAGAAGGGACTAGAAGCTGGAAGAGCTTGGTCCAGAAGTAGAGAGAAAGAAGCAGAAAGAAAGAGGAGCTTCTGGAGTGAGAGAGGAAGGGGTCCTAGGGATACGGAGAGAGTAGGAGCCATTAGTCGGTCCCGGTCTGTTGGCAGAGGGACCAGGTCGCAGAGGGCACTCGACCCCTTAGCCTAGTGGAGGATTTTATGACTCAGCTAGCAAGTCGACCGCTGTGATAACATAGGGATCACAGACAATAACCACCGTTATCTTCGCCAGAGAGGTAGCTATATAGAATCAAAGGAACGCAGAAATAAGTCGTTGTCCGACAGGATTCGCAGCCGCTGATCTGGGACACTGTTGGTGAAGGTGCTGGAAGGATAGAAGGCGGGAAAATTAGCACAGTGAGAAGGCCAGTGAAAGGAACACAAATATAGAAAGGAGTCCTGGAAAGGTGTAGCCCAATCTACCTGGGGGTTTGCTGAGCCCCTCACCTGGAGGACACGGTGCCAAGCGGGCATCTGTACTGCAGCCAGAACTGTGAGTAAAGCTTTGGAAACTACAACTCGCTGACTGTTTCTCAGTTTCTTCCTGCGTCACCTATTACACTCAGCTACATCTCCCAGCACCATTACCACCTTTTACTACATCTACCTGCCCTGGGATATCATAGCCTCACCTGTGGGGGGCTGTACCAACTCTGCTGCATCTTACCATCTGTCCCAGAGGATCTTCACCGCAGCGCTAGTCGCCATTGACCAGGTACCACAGGTGGCGTCACGAATACCTTGCTACAAACTGTAAACATCCCTGTAAATAAACTCCTTTTATTGGACGCCCAGGGCCACGGACCGGGTCACTGCCGTTGTGACACATCCCTTCAATACACCGGCCCGGTACCGAGTATCCCACTGACCTGGCGGGCGATCCATATATATCTGCCCAGGTTTCGAGTTATAGCCATAGTGACAGATGGGTGCATCTCCCAACTTTTAAAGGAGACATGCATTGCAGCACTTTCAAAGTAATTTCCATCCTATTGCAGTTCTTTAATAATAAAATAATACTAATAATTTTTATTTCAATAACACCATCATATTTTGCAATACTTTATAATTTAGAGGGGATTTGTACAGACTATAAAGATATTACAGAATAACAGATATCTCCACAGATACCAAAAGGAGTGAGGGCCATGCCCACAAGCAATCTATTTGGAAATTGGGGTGACACAAAATGTAAAAGGTAAAAAGTGATTGTATTGTATGGTCCAGCCATCAATATAATAAATAGAATATTCACTAAGGCTGCAAGAACTGGTCACCAGCAAGTACAGATACAGACAGCTACTAATTTCATGGAGGGTGTGTGAACAGATGCTACAAGGGTCCTGACTTTGAAGAAATTTTTGTTTAGGCAAAACGGAGATAATTAGAAAAGTGAGGTGAGGCGATAGGTCAAACTAAAGAAATGCATTTTTAGGTTACGCTTAAAACTGTGAGTATTGGAATTAATTAAATTGTCCTGGGTAGTGTGTTCCAAAGAATTGGCGCAGCACATGAGAAGTCTTGGAGATGGGAGTGGGAGGTATGGAATATTGAGGATGCTAGTCTAAGGTCAATAGAAGAATGGAGGGCAGTGGTGGGATGGTAGACTTAGGCGAAGGAGGAGATGTATGGTGGTGCTGAACCATGAATTGCTTTGTGGATGAGAGTGAGAAGTTTATATTGTGCTCTGTAATGGATGGGTAGCCAATAGGGTTGAGCATTCCGATACTGCAAATATCGGGTATCGGCCGATATTGGCTGTATCGGAATTCCGATTCCGAGTACCGATATTTTCGTCTTATCGGATACCGGAATCGGGATTGTCACTGTCACTGTCAGTGTCCGTCGGTCGGGTCTGTCAGGAGTCAGCGGCACTTACCTGGCAGAAGATCTCTGGCGGTCACGTCCTGGACTGCTTGATGGCCGCAATCTTCTTTCCCCGGCGGTCACATGCATGTTTCTCGCGATAACTGCAGTGACTGCTGGGTAATCCCGGCCGTAAAGCAGTCAGTCCGATGACGTCACCGCGGGGAAGCAGGTAATCAGCTGTGCTGCGTCGCGATGACAGGCTCTGCCTGTCATTGCGATGTAGCAGAGTTGGATCGTCGTGGGACTGTCGTTATGGACTGCGTCGGACAGGTGGTATACTGTTGGTTTTTTTTTTTTTCTTTTTTTACAGGAGATCGATGGCGTCGCAGGAATGAGAGTACAATAAAATTAATGAAAACTGTGTTGTCTCTTTTATTTCATTAAAATACTTTTTTCTTGCTTTGTCTTTTTTTTATACATTTAATAACTTTGGGATTAATAATGGATCGGTGTCTTATTGACGCCTCTCCATTATTAACCGGGCTTATTGTCACCGTGCAATCAACGGTGACATTAACCCCTTATTACCCCGCTTGCCACCGCTACAGGGCAAGTGGGAAGAGCCGGGTAAAGTGCCACAATTGGCACATCTTTTGATGCGCCAAATGTGGGGCTGCTGTAGCCTGGTATTATCAGGCTGTTGAGGGCCAAAATCCATGGGCCTTGACAGTCTTTTAATACCAGGCCGCAGCAGTCTGCATTTTACTTGGCTGGTTAACAAAAATAGGGGGATCCCCACGCCGTTTTTTTTTTCGAGGGGATCCCCTATTTTTGTTAACCAGCCAAGCTAAGCAGACTGCTGTGGCCTGGTATTATCAGGCTGGCAAGGTCCATGGATATTGGATCCTTACCAGCCTGAAAAACCAGGCCTCAGCGGTCTGCTTCATCTGGCTGGTTAACAAAAATAGGGGGGACCCCACGCCAATTTTTTTCGAGGGGATCCCCTATTTTTGTTAATCAGCCAAGATATGCAGACTGCTGTGGCCTGGTATTATCAGGCTGGCAAGGTCCATGGATCTTGGCTCCTTAACAGCCTGAAAATCAGGCCTCAGCGGTCTGCTTCATCTGGCTGGTTAACAAAAATAGGGGGGACCCCACGCCAATTTTTTTCGAGGGGATCCCCTATTTTTGTTAATCAGCCAAGATATGCAGACTGCTGTGGCCTAGTATTATCAGGCTGGCAAGGTCCATGGATCTTGGCTCCTTAACAGCCTGAAAATCCAGGCCTCAGCGGTCTGCTTCATCTGGCTGGTTAACAAAAATAGGGGGACCCCACGCATTTTTTTTTCGAAGGGAACCCCTATTTTTGTTAATCAGTTCCCTCTGACGTCACTGATTGTGTCCCTGGCTGACCTGAAGTGAAAGTGGAAAGCAATCAATTAAGCTTTCCACTTAAGGGCCCGTCTCACATAGCGATATCGCTACCGAGATCGCTTCTGAGTCACTAGTTTTGTGACGCAGCAGCGAGCTCACCAGCGATATCGCTGTGTGTGACATTCAGCGATGATCAGCCCCCCTGCCGGGTATCGCTGATCGTCGCTGAAATGTCAGGACCTTTTTTTGATCGCTGGTTTCCCGCTGACAGGCACACATCGCTGCGTGTGACAGGCGGGAGACCAGCGATCCGCTGGTAAACAAGGTACACAGCGGGTTTCCAGGCGCGGGGCTGTGCCTAGAAACCCGCTGTGTACCTTGGATACCAGCGCCCTGATGCAGGGAGCTGGTATCCAAGGTACACAGCGGGTTTCCAAGCGCTGCGCGGTGCCTGGAAACCCGCTGTGTACCTTGGTTACCAGCGGATCGCTGGTCTCCCGCCTGTCACACGCAGCGATGCGTGCCTGTCAGAGGGAAACCAGCGATCAAAAAAAGGTCCTGACATTTCTGCGACGATCAGCGATACCCGGCAGGGGGGCTGATCGTCGCTGAATGTCACACATAGCGATATCGCTGGTGAGCTCGCTGCTGCGTCACAAAACTAGTGACTCAGCAGCAATCTCGGTAGCGATATCGCTATGTGAGACGGGCCCTTAAGCGATGTTACCCGCAGTGTCGCTGTCCCAGATCGCTGCCTGAGCTGCCTGTTTGGCAGCTCAGCAGCGATCATGTAGCGATACACCAGCGATCCTGACAAGTGCATATCGTTGTCGGGATCGCTGGTGTATCGTTATGTGACACCCAGCCTTTACTCTCCTGTCAGGCAGGAGAGGAACTCATTCATTTGGGGTTTACTGTGAGGCTGCAGCATTAGCTGTGGTCCCTGCAGTAAACATTAACCCTTTCTGAAGGATTACACCGTGGGACCTGACTGTGCATGGGATAGGTAAGAATAATTTTGCTTTTTTATTTTATTTTTATTACAGGAAATGGTTTTTGCAGTAAAATAAAAGATGGTCAAAAACATGTGTCTTTATTTCATTAAAATGATTTTTAATTAAAGTGTGTGTGTTTTATTTTTATTTCATGCAATAGGATTAATAATTGATAGTTGTCTAATTGACAGCTCTCAATTATTAACCTGGCTTAAGGTCACCTTTCAATAGCAAGGTGGCTTTAACCCCATATTAACCCATTCGCCACCGCTACAGGGCAATGGGAATAGACGGGCAAAGTGCCAGAAAGGGCGAATCTAATTATAGATTTGTCTTTCCTGGGGTGTCTGGGGGCAGATGTTAGTAGCCGGGGGGGGCAAAAATAATGGTCCCTCTCTGGGCTATTATTATCTGCCCCCACTCACTGGCTTTGTCTGTCTGGTTGCGAAAATAGGGCGGGAGCCCACGCATTTTTTTTCAGCAATTTTACACCTCATATATATATACATGTCATTGAATTTGTGACACATATATATATATATTTATATTTGTAGTTCATACACTTCTACATAGTATAATAGCCGCTAATTCAATTGCCGGCTTTTGTGAAAATGCAGAACCCGACATGAAATGACACTTGGTGTACATAGGGTTAACCATGTCTTTTCATGTCCTTTGCTATCTAATTTGCACAAACAATTAAATCAGTCTATGTGTGCAAAATTTCACACCTGTAGGGGTTAATTAAAGGTGTAAATTCGTAGCAAAAAAGTCCGTTTTTTTTACAACGAATTTACACCTTTAATTAACCCTACAGGTGTGAAATTTTGCACACATAGTCTGATTTAATTGTTTGTGCAAATTAGATAGCAAAGGACATGAAAAGACATGGTTAACCCTATGTACACCAAGTGTCATTTCATGTCGGGTGCTTCTGTCTTTTCACTGAAGCCGGCTTTACCCGGCAATTGAATCAGAGGATATTTTACTATGTAGAAGTGTATAAACTATACATATATGTATATATATATGTCACAATGACATGTATATATATTATATATGTATTCTATGTGTGTATATTTAGTGTTTACAAGGAAAGAATGGGGTTTTTTTAGTTGCGATATTTTGTTCCCATAGACTTACATGGGACTTCCGGTATCGGTATCGGGTATCGCCGATATTTTAGTGATATCGGCGATACCATTCCGATTCCGATACTTTAGGATATCGGAAAGTATCGCTCAACTCTAGTAGCCAATGCAATGTGTGACGACTCTTGGAGTGGACCCTCTGAGTCACGGTACCAACCAACCCTGGGCAAGCTGACCTAGTGAGAGCCACCCCTATACAGGGAGCATCAGGGGCAGACCCAGGGGAGTAAAGTACCACGACTGCTGGAACCAGGTGGCCGGTTCACAGAAGACGGGAGAGTGCAGGATTTGGAAGTGTGCAAAGCGTGGATAGGGAATATGTAGAGTACAGGACAGTGCAAGGTGTGTGCACGAGGGTACGCAGAGTACAAGACGGTGCTAGACGTGTGCACGAGGGCACGCAGACTACTGGATAGTGTAAGAAGCACGACTGGGCACAAAGCAGAGCGTGTGCTAAGAAGCAAGACAGGGCACAGAGCAGAGCGTGTGCTAAGAAGCACGACAGGGCACAGAGCAGAGCGTGTGCTAAGAAGCACGGGAGGTGCTGGGAAGCATGCCGAGGTACAAGGCAGGGGACCTGAATACAGAGAGCAGCCAAGTAGGGACCAAGCAGGTCTAGCTAGGAAGCACAACAATAATCAGGCACCGCCTACAGGAAGAGGCAGCCTGATATAGGGCAAGTGTGCTGGGACTTCCGGGTCAGGTCCTCCTGAACCATAGAGATATCAGAGGAACAGCCACAGGGTCAACGCGGGAGGTACGCGTGCACACTCGACGTGATGACGTTGGGCGCTAAGCCCCGGTGCCAGGTGAGCGTGGTGTAACAGTAACCCCTCTTTACGCCCCTCTTTCTAAGGCTGGAAAGAAACTTAGACAAAATCTGAGGTGCGTGAATATTCTACCGGGGCTCCCAAGACCTCTCTTCAGGGCCAAAGCCCTTCCAATCAATTAAGAAGAGGGTCTTCCCTCTTCTCTTCTTTATGGCCAGGATGTCATTCACCTCAAATTCATCCCCTACACCAATAGGCTGGGGTGTGTGGCCCGGAGAAGGAAGAAACCAATTAAGTACCACGGGCTTGAGGAGGGACACATGGAAGGAATTGAGAATACGGAGCGAGGGAGGTAACTTCAATTTGTATGTCACGTCATTAATACGCCTGAGGACCTCAAAAGGACCAATGTATTGGGGACCTAGTTTGTAGGATGGTACCTTAAGATGAATATATTTGGAGGAAAGCCACATTTTGTCACCAGGGAGGTAAGGAGGAACGTCCAGACGGCTTTTATCAGCGTGTTGTTTCATCCTGTCACAAGCTTTCTCAAGAGCGGTTTGGGTCTCCTGCCATACCCTGAAGAACTCCACGGACAACGAGTCGGCCACAGGTACTCCCGAGACAGGAAGAACCGGTAAAGGCACACTGGGATGTTGTCCGAAGACGATGAGGAAGGGGGACTTGGTGGACGATTCACTGGTGTGGTTATTGTAGGCAAATTCCGCCAAGGAAGTAGACTGACCCAGTCACTCTGATGTGCATTAGAAAAGTGACGGGGATAGGATGTAAGAATTTGGTTTGTTTGTTCCATCTGCCCATTGGTTTGGGGGTGATAGGCGGAAGAAAAGTCCAATGTCACTTTCATGAGTCCACAAAGGGCTCTCCAGAAAAGGGAGGTGAATTGAACCCCTCTGTCTGAGACGATGTGCAGAGAAAAGCCTTGAAGTCGGAAGATGTGAGAGATGAAAATCTTTGCCAGTTCGGGAGGATAGGCCGGGGAGAGAAATTAAATGAGCCATCTTCGAGAATCGGTGTACAACCACCAGGATCACAGTACAACCGGAGAAACGAGGCAGATCGGTGATAAAATCCATGGCAATGTGCTGCCATGGAGTTGAAGGTATTGGAAGCAGAAGCACAAGGCCGGAAGGTGGTTGTCTGGGAACCTTGTTCTGGGCGCAGGATGGACAGGAGGCCACAAAGTCTTTGACATCTTTGGAAATAGATGGCCACCAGTAGTAACGGGAAATCAGGGAAAGAGTCTTCTTGACACCAACGTGGCTGGCAATCTTAGAGGAATGTCCCCAGCTTAACACTCGTTTCCGGTTATCCTCAGCCACGAAGGTTCTTCCCGGAGGTAACATGATCAACTTGACAGGAGCCACGGTAATTATTTTGGACGGATCGATGATATGAGAAGGTTCTTCTTCAATATCCATCGAATGGAAGGATCTCGATAATGAGTCAGCTTTAAGTTCAAAGTTAAAGCGGGTGAAGAACAAGAACCACCTGGCTTGCCGGGGGTTGAGCTTTTGTGCAGACTGGATGTACGCCAGGTTTTTATGGTCTGTAAAGATATTGAACGGATGTATGGCACTTTCTAGCAAGTATCTCCATTTCTCAAAGGCCAACTTAATGGCCAATAACTCTTTGTCGCCAATGGAGTAATTTTGCTCAGTCAGGGAGAATGCTTTAGAAAAGTAGCCACAAGTGACCAAGCGTCCAGAAGAAGACTTCTGCAAAAGGACTGCGCCAGCCCCAGTAGAGGATGCTTCCACCTCGAGAGTGAAAGGTTTACTAACCTCAGGATGATGAAGCGTTGGAAGGCTTCCTTCAAGGATTGAAAGGCATCTTCTGCCTCAGAGGACCACACATTAGGGTTGGCTCCTTTGCAGATAAGAGATGATGCACGTTCTTCCTGTGAGCAGACAGATCCAGAGAAAACACGAGGATATCGTCCAGATAGACTACCACACAGGAATACAGCATATCCCGGAAGACGTTGTTCACGAACTCCTGGAATACCGCAGGAGCGTTGCAGAGGCCGAAGGGCATGACCAAGTACTCGTAGTAACCATCTCGGGTGTTAAAGGCGGTCTTTCACTCGTCGCCAGAACGAATACGGATCAAGATGTAGGCCCCACGAAGATCCAGTTTGGTGAAAATTCGAGCTCCTCTAAGCCAGTCAAAGAGCTCAGGGATCAATGTCAGTTGGTACTTGTTCTTGACCGTGATATCGTTCAGCCCTCAGTAGTTTATGCAGAGACGGAGAGAGCCGTCCTTCTTTTTGACAAAGAAAAATCCCGCTCCTGCGGGTGAGGAGGACTTACGGATGAAACCTCTGGCAAGGTTCTCCTGGATATACTCTGACATAGCTTGGGTTTCAGCAGGAGATAGCGAATATATTCTACCCCTGGGTGGAGTAGAGCCAGGGGCAAGGTCAATCGGACAGTCATATGGTCGTGAGGAGGCAGAGTCTCGGCCTCCTTTTTGTCGAAGACATCTGCGAAAGACCAGTAAGCCGAAGGCAGCCCTGTAGGTGCCGAGGACGGACAGGCAGAATTCATCGGATGGACGGGCAGTAGGCACTTCTTCTGACAGGACGGTATCCAACGGATTACATCACCGGATCGCCAGTCCAAAGTCGGTTCATGAGTCCGTAACCAAGGGAGACCAAGAAGAAGCGTGTGGGACATAGACGACAAGACGTGGAAGGAGATCTTTTCTCCGTGCAGAGCTCCAATCTGCTTCGGTGACCTCAGTAAAGGACTCCTGCAAGGGTTTACTGTTAACCGAAACTAACTGCCGAGGAGTCTCCAGGGATCTGACAAGAATCTGGTATTTTTTAACCGCCTTGAGACTGATAAAGCTCCCTGCTGCGCTTGAATCTATATAAGCCTCTTCAGAGTAAAGCTTCAGACCAAAATTCAGCAAAATAGACACGGTCAAGGAGGAGAGGAATCAAGTATACCTAGGGAGGCCTCTCCTACCAATCCTAGGTGGAGAAGTTCTCCCGACCTCTTGGGGCAGGAACGAAGGAGATGAGAAGCGCTCCCACAGTAGAAGCAGAGCCTTTGTGCAAGTCTCTCCCTACTACGCTGTATTACTGACAAAAAATGCGTATGCACAGCCTTTTGTAAGAGGTGCAAGAGTAGGGGCCCAAACCCAAGTAAAATAAGAATAAACTCTGCACTCAACTTTAGATAGATTGCAAACAAGTGGATTTTAATAAGATCCAAATACATGTAGTACACAGGG
>JARQOD010000005.1:369991654-370041441 GCA_033576555.1 Oophaga sylvatica
CCCTGGCGAAGACTAAGGTGAAAGGAGGAGAGCTGAGCTTTAAAGGCAGGACTCTGAAACTGAACACAGCACAAGTGGATGCTGTTGAAGATGAGAAGTTGTCAGTGTGTGGTGTGGATCTGCATCATGCCAAGGACTCGGAAGGTGATGCTGCAGAGGTGGAGAAAGCCATGGAAGTGGTGGACACCAGGCCAGGTGCCTCACCAGAGGCTGATGTCTCAAGTGAAGCTGTGAGGAACAAGACTGAAGATGTGGGGAATGACTCTGCCCCGGAATATGTTTCTGTTGGAGACAGCGGCGTGGACGGTGTACTGTCCGGATCCGTGGCTGCGACTCGCGAAGCTCGGGCCGGAAGTTCGGCGCCCGGTGCGCCATCGGAGTTCTCGAGCGACCCAAAGGATCTGGATAAATCCCAAGATGAGATTTTGAGACCTCGGGTTGGCCTTGGTGAGCTCAGGCGCATTTTCATGGAGTCTACACTTGAACCACGTCCCAGTGAGTGGGAGGGGCGATGTGTCGCTCCGTTGCCGCTGCAGATACACGGGAGCTCAGATGGGATGCAGAACATGGTGGAAAAGAAGACTGATGGTAGGCTTCTGAGCATGTCCTACCAGAAGAGCCTGAAGAAAGGGCCGAAGACGTAAAGGACGTCCAACAACTACAGGAGAAGATGCGTAGCCATGAGGATCTCCTGGAGAAAGAAGTAAGAGCTCTGAGTCTTATGCAAAGTGAGCCTGTACCAGAAGAGGATAAATTATGTGTACCGACCAAGAAAAACGATCATCTCCCTCTACAGTGCCAATCGTTTGAACAGTGTGGCTCGGAAGGGTCAGTGCCCCAAAAACAGGAGGTACGAAAGTTTCTGAGGAAGAATCAGCAGAGCTGTTCTGACGTGCCTGGTCGTACTTATCTGGTGAGCCACTATACCGAGACTGAGGCTGGCACTAAAGTCAAGATGAAACAGTGCAGGACACCCGAGGCCCGCAGAGAGTATAGGCCTGGGAGGGTACAGGGTAGTGCGGATGCTTCAGATGAAGAGAAAACTGATGTTGGCTATGACAGTGGTGAGGATGAAGCTGATGAGGGCCATGACTGGTCCAGAGTTCACTGTCTCTGTTGGATTGTTGACCAGCCCTCCGGTCTGGATGACCAGCCCTCCGGTCTGGAGAAGAGGGAGGGGATATGTGAGACAGTGAAGGAATATGTGGTGAATGAGGTGTATATTTCACCTAAGTACCTTGCTGACTGGTTTGAGCGAAATGTGTGGCTTTGTAAACCTGGTGGTAAAGAAAGGTCACTACACCTGCCATTCAGTACACGCTTGCAGCTCAGACCTGAATCCACTCAGGTGTTGATTAGGAAGCCAGAAGTAGGTGCTTGTGAGCACAGTCAGAGAGCTCATTCAGTCTGGACAAGGGGTCCAGACACAGAAGGTGTCTCCAAGAGTGTGGGAGCTGTCTTTAGCCCGGACACAGGGAGGTGTCCTGGCACAAGGAAGCAGTCTCTAAGAGTGTGAGCTATCTCAGTCTGGGTGCAGGAAGTACCCCGGACACAGGAGTAGTCGCAGTGAGAATCCGTGCGAATAGCGACTGAATAGGAGGTGACCTCTCTCAAGTCTGGACATTGGAGTTGCCTTCAGACATAAAGAGGAGTGTCTGTGAAACTCCATACTGGTAACATATGTGATATGTGTTGTTTTGGGCACAGACTGGTAGAGTCTGGGTCCCGGATAGAGAGGGCCATCTATCTAAGTGTAATTTAGTGGCTAGACAAGCCCAGGTTTTCTGTTTATGATTTGTTTTTATCTGTGTGCTGTGGACTTTAATAAAACTGGTTGCGGCCAGTTTTCACCAAACTGCTGTCTGAATGAACTGTTTCCGTGCCATTCTGTCTACCCAGACAGCGATCCTAGAGCTAAACCCCCCGGAAAGCTTACACCAGCCAGATGAAGCAGACCGCTGAGGCCTGGTTTTTCAGGCTGGTAAGGATCCAATATCCATGGACCTTGCCAGCCTGATAATACCAGGCCACAGCAGTCTGCTTAGCTTGGCTGGTTAACAAAAATAGGGGATCCCCTCGAAAAAAAAACGGCGTGGGGATCCCCCCTATTTTTGTTAACCAGCCAAGTAAAATGCAGACTGCTGCGGCCTGGTATTAAAAGACTGTCAAGGCCCATGGATTTTGGCCCTCAACAGCCTGATAATACCAGGCTACAGCAGCCCCACATTTGGCGCATCAAAAGATGTGCCAATTGTGGCACTTTACCCGGCTCTTCCCACTTGCCCTGTAGCGGTGGCAAGCGGGGTAATAAGGGGTTAATGTCACCGTTGATTGCACGGTGACAATAAGCCCGGTTAATAATGGAGAGGTGTCAATAAGACACCGATCCATTATTAATCCCAAAGTTTTTAAATGTTTAAAAAAAAGACAAAGCAAGAAAAAAGTATTTTAATGAAATAAAAGAGACAACACAGTTTTCATTAATTTTATTATACTCTCATTCCTGCGACGCCATCGATCTCCTGTAAAAAAAGAAAAAAAACAAACCAACAGTATACCACCTGTCCGACGCAGTCCATAACGACAGTCCCACGACGATCCAGCTCTGCTACATCGCAATGACAGGCAGAGCCTGTCATCGCGATGCAGCACAGCTGATTACCTGCTTCCCCGGCGGTGACGTCATCGGACTGACTGCTTTACGGCCGGGATTACCCAGCAGTCACTGCAGTTATCGCGAGAAACTGCATGTGACCGCCGGGGAAAGAAGATTGCGGCCATGAAGCAGTCCAGCCCGTGACCGCCGGAGATCTTCTGCCAGGTAAGTGCCGCTGACTCCTGACAGACCCGACCGACGGACACTGACAGTGACAGTGACAATTCCGATTCCGGTATCCGATATGACGAAAATATCGGAACTCGGAATCGGAATTCCGATACAGCCAATATCGGCCGATACCCGATATTTGCAGTATCGGAATGCTCAACCCTACCAGCAGATATATGGTATTGTATCAGAAGCGTACAGCTGTATACAGTGTAGGGGAATATTTTAATCTCCGTATATATTTCCGGAATCACACACAGACGCTCACTCAGTATGGATTTGACCGTAATACAAAAGGCAGAAAAACGGTACTGTATCAGAAGATACCAGCTGTATACGGTGAAGTGGAAAATTTAAATTTCTGTATATATTTCCGGAGTCACAAACAGACGCTCTCTCGGTATGGATTTGACTGTAATACAAAAGGCAGAAAAAAGATACTGTATCAGAAGCGTACAGCTGTATACAGTGTAGGGGAAAATTTTAATCTCCGTATATATTTCCGGAGTCACACACAGACGCTCACTCAGTATGGATTTGACCATAATACAAAAGGCAGAAAAACGGTACTGTATCAGAAGATACCAGCTGTATACGGTGAAGGGGAAAATTTAAATCTCCATATATATTTCCGGAGTCACACACAGACGCTCACTCAGTATGGATTTGACCGTAATACAAAAGGCAGAAAAAGGTACTGTATCAGAAGCGTACAGCTGTATACAGTGTAGGGGAAAATTGAAATCTCCGTTTATATTTCCAGAGTCACACACAGACGCTCACTCAGTATGGATTTGACTGTAATACAAAAGGCAGAAAAACGGTACTGTATCAGAAGATACCAGCTGTATACGGTGAAGGGAAAATTTAAATCTCCATATATATTTCCGGAGTCACACACAGACGCTCACTTAGTATGGATTTGACCGTTATACAAAAGGCAGAAAAAAGGTACTGTATCAGAAGCGTACAGCTGTATACAGTGTAGGGGAAAATTGAAATCTCCGTTTATATTTCCGGAGTCACACACAGACGCTCTCTCAGTATGGATTTGACTGTAATACAAGAGGCAGAAAAAAGGTACTGTATCAGAAGCGTACAGCTGTATACAGTGTAGGGGAGAATTGAAATCTCCGTATATATTTCCAGAGTCACACACAGATAGTCAGCATGCATTTGTCCGTCATACCAGCCGGTACACGGTAGTGTGTAAGGAGCGTACAGCTCTATACGGTGTGGGGAAAAATGAACGGTAGGTAACTGTGCAGAAAAAAAGAATAAAAGTATTTGTGCTGTGTAAAAAGCAGTCTGCACAGCAGTGTACACACAGCAATACAGCTATCAGGTAGCCTAATAACCAGCGCTGCTGCACACAAGAAAATCCTCCCCTATCACTGCACACTAACTGTACAGCACAATTGCTATCAGCACAAGCATATAAGAACTTCTCTTTCCAGTCCTAACTCTCTCCCTACTGATAAGCAGCGTCAGCAACCTCTCCCTACTGTTAAGATCGGCAGAAGTAAAATGGCGGTCGGCGGTCAGGGCTTTTATAGACACTATGACGCCCCCCAAAGCAAGCCAATCACTGCAATGCCCTTCTCTATGATGGTGGTGGACGCTGCCCATGTCATCTCGTTGCCCACAGTGTATGTCCTTGCTCATTGGCAGAAAAAAGGTGCCTGCAAGCATTATGGGAAAACCGACTTTGGCGCTTGTTTTGCCGAACGCATGGCCGACTTCACGCTATGGTTGGGTTTCGCTCAGCGAAACCCAACTTTGGCGAAAGTCGGCGACTTATGAATCTGACCCACCTGTTTCGCTCAACTCTAGTAGCCACCTTTTGCTTTGATTACTGCTTTGCACACTCTTGGCATTCTCTTGATGAGCTTAAAGAGATAGTCACTGGAAATGGTCTTCCAACAGTCTTGAAGGAGTTCCCAGAGATACTTAGCACTTGTTGGCCCTTTTGCCTTCACTCTGCGGTCCAGCTCACCCCAAACCATCTCGATTGGGTTCAGGTCTGGTGACTGTGGAGGCCAGGTCATCTAACGAAGCACCCCATCACTCTCCTTCTTGGTCAAATAGCCCTTACACAGCCTGGAGGTGTGTTTGGGGTCATTGTACTATTGAAAAATAAATGATGGTCCAACTAAATGCAAACGGGATGAAATAGCATGCCGCTGCAAGATGCTGTGGTAACCATGCTGGTTCAGTATGCCTTCAATTTGAATAAATCCCCAACAGTGTCACCAGCAAAGCACCCCAACACTATCACACCTCCTCCTCCATGCTTCACGGTGGGAAAAAGGCATGTAGAGTCCATCCGTTCACCTTTTCTGCGTCGCACAAAGACACGGTGGTTGGAACCAAAGATCTCAAATTTGGACTCATGACACCAAAGCACAGATTTCCACTGGTCTAATGTCCATTCCTTGTGTTCTTTAGCCCAAACAAGTCTCTTCTGCTTGTTGCCTGTCCTTAGCAGTGGTTTCCTAGCAGCTATTTTACCATGAAGGCCTGCTGCACAAAGTCTCCTCTTAACAGTTGTTGAAGAGATGTGTCTGTTGCTACAACTCTGTGTGGCATTGACCTGGTCTCTAATCTGAGCTGCTGTTAACCTGCGATTTCTGAGGCTGGTGGCTCAGATAAACTTATCCTCAGAAGCAGAGGTGACTCTTGGTCTTTCTTTCCTGGGGCGGTCCTCATGTGAGCCAGTTTCTTTGTAGCGCTTGATGGTTTTTGCAACTGCACTTGGGGACACTTTAAAAGTTTTCCCAATTTTTCAGACTGACTGACTGTCATGTATAGTGTACAGTTCCTATAGCGTCTTGTGCTTGGGTGCGAGGAAAACACAGGAGACATAGGTTGAAATGAAATGACTTGTATTACTTCATACAAGCATGCTGAAAAGTTCACACAGTTTGCAGGAACAGCGACAGGAGACACAGCAGGCCAGAGTAACTTCAAGCACTACAATAAATCTCCAAAGCAGGTTCAGGATCTCTTCTCTGTACCGTAATTCCTCTGCAAACATGGATTCACCAAACAGCAGGTTTCCAGAGTCCAAAAGTGTTCCAAGGTTCCTCAGTAGGGAATAGCTGGAGTACAAGTCCAATGCTTCCAGGAGTCAGGTCACAGACTGACTGAGGCTTGATTCAGGAGCACTGATTGTTCAGCTGAGGCTGCTTAAGAAGCAAGAGGGAAGAATCAGGGCGGGAACATGAAAACTGGAAACTCCATATTAACTGAGGGCAAGAGCTGCAGAAAGACAGAAAGCAAAATGGCCGACGGAAAACTGAGTTTCAAGGAACATGTCAACAGAGACAAAGAACCTTACACTGACCTTCATTTCTTACAGTAATGATGGCCACTCATTTTTCTTAACTTAGCTGCTTTTTTCTTGCGATAATACACATTCTAACAGTCTATTCATAGGACTATCAGCTGTGTATCCACCAGACTTCTGCACAACACAACTGATGGTCCCAACCCCATTTATAAGGCAAGAAATCACATTTATTTAACCTGACAGAGCACACCTGTGAAGTGAAAACCATCTCCGGTAACTACCTCTTGAAGCTCATCAAGAGAATGTCAAGTGTGTGCAAAGCAGTAATCAAAGCAAATGGTTGCTACTTTGAAGAACCTAGACTATAAGACAAATTTTCAGTTATTTCACACTTTTTGTTAAGTATATACACTGTTTGCATAATTATTAGACAAGTTGTATTTGAGAGGATTCTTTTTATTATTAAACAACAACTATGTTCTCAATCAACCCAAAACACTCATAATTATCAAAGCCTAAGATTTTTGTTAGTTGGAGTGGTTTTTTTTTTTAGATTTGGCTATCTTAGGAGGATATCTGTTTGTGCAGGTAACTATTACTGTGCAGAATTATTAGGCAACTTAATAAAAACCAAATATATACCCATCTCACTAGTTTATTTTCACCAGTTAAAGCAATATAACAACACAAAATTTAGAAATAAACATTTCTGACATTCAAAAACCAAAAAATAAAGTGACCAACATAGACACCTTTCTTTGACACTCAAAAGCCTTCCATCCATATATTCTGTCAGTTGCTTTATCTATTTACGATCAACATTGCATGCCGCAGCCACCACAGCCTCCCAGACACTGTTCCGAAAGGTTTTCCCTCCCTGTAGATCTCACAAGGGGGCCATGTCATTATTTTTCTTCTTTTAGACCTTTACTGGGCAGCCACGCTGTGGTGTATTTGGATGCATGTGATGGAGCATTGTCCTGCATGAAAATCATATTTTTCTTGAACGATACCGACTTCTTCCTGTACCACTGCTTGAAGAAGGTGTTTCCAGAAACTGGCAGTAGGTCAGGGAGTTGTGCTCCACTTCATCCTCAACCCGAAAAGGTCCCACAAGTTCATCTTTGATGATACCAGCCCATACCAGTACCCCACCTCCACCTTGCTGGCGTCTGAGTCAGAGTGGAGCTCTCTGCCCTTTACTGATCCGGCCTCAAGCCCATTCATCTGGCCCATCAAGAATTACTCTCATTTCCTCAGTCCATAAAACCTTAGAAAAATCAGTCTTAAAATTTTTGTTGACCCAGTCTTGACGTTTTATCTTATGTTTCTTGTTCAAAGGTAGTCGTTTTTCATCCTTCCTTACCTTGGCCATGTCCCTGAATACGGCACACCTTGTGCTTTTTGATACTCCAGTAACGTTGCAGCTCTGTAATATGGCAAAACTGGTGGCAAATGGCATCTTGGCAGCTTCACGCTTGATTTTCCTCAATTCATGGGCAGTTATTTTGCGCCTTTTTTATCAACACGCTTCTTGCGACCCCGTTGGCTTTTTGCCATGAAACGCTTGATTGTTCAGTGATCACGCTTCAAAAGTTTGACAATTTCAAGACTGTTGCATCCCTCTGCAAGACATCTCACAATTTTTTACTTTTCAGAGTCCGTTAAATCTCTCTTCTGACCCATTTTGCCAAAGGAAAGGAAGTTGCCTAATAATTAATCACACCTTATATAGGGTGTTAATGTCATTAGACCACACCCCTCCTCATTACAGAGATGCAAATCACCTGATTTACATAATTGGCAGTTGGCTTTCAAGCCTATACAGCTTGGAGTAGGACAACATGTATATAAAGGATGATGTGATCAAAATACTCATTTGCCTAATAATTCTGCACACAGTGTAATTCAACATGTGTTAATTCATAGATTTGATGCCTTCAGTGTGAATGTACAATTTTCATAGTCATGAAAATACAGAAAAATCTTTGAATGAGGTGTGTCCAAACTTTTTGTCTGTACTGTATATAAGGAAGTTTGTGCTTAGATCTATCACTAATTTAACTCGTTAACAATCAATCAACTAACTTAAAACAGCAGGAGGCAATAACATGCAGAGACAAACTTGCGGCCCAAAATGGGTCATAAACTGTAAAAATAAGTGAGGTGACCTTACACTATCACGGAACAATCCCCACCACATGCGTACATAGGACAAAGAGTGAAGGTTTACTCGTCGGTAAAGACATCAATATTCAAAGAAAGGAAAAAAACTAAGACAGGAGTCCACAATTCATAAACAGTAAAACTTTATTAATCAAGGGTAAAGGTTAAAAAAAATTGGGAACAGTGGGAAAAACAACCAGATGAAATAGCGAACGCAGACCCAGATGACAATCACAAGTACTGGTACATATCTACACAATGGTGGCAAAACAGTATATACAGTATAATATAAACTGAAAGGCATCTAAGTTAATATGTGTAGAATCAATATAGCATATCAAGTAATGGTAGAAAATTATTACAATGAGATGGAAGTAATAAAAAAATGTATCTACCAATATATTGAAGAATTAGGAAAAGTGCATAAAAAAATCAAAGAATTATACCAAAATGAAAAGTTGAAAATTAAATTGCCTTGAGATGTACGTATCTGTGACACTGATCGGTATCTAATATAATACAGGTAGATGTATATTGTGGGTAACCTAGAAGATTAGTAAGGTGCATGTGCATGAATACCTTTTTAAAAAGTTTCTCCAGGGTGTGTCAGAGGAAGAACATATAGCTATAATGCAAAATTATCAAAGCCTTCTATATACTGTGAGAAAAGAGGAAAAGTGGAGGGTGTGTCAGTCCTTAGTACCTGTATGATTGTCCGTGGTGACTGTTCCTGGGATGCATCCACCCCAATGCGCGTTTCTGCATCTGCCTTCTTTCATGACTCCCATGAAGTATGATGCCAATAAAAATTACTTACAAACACAATATGATACTGTCACTGGAATATCGAGACAGAAAGTGGCTAGACGATCGCGGCAACTGAGTTAACAAATTCATGCACTGGTAAGAGGCAATTCACCATTTTATCAAGCTGTACAGATTTTTTTCCTTATTAGCAGTGCAAGGGTTTATCTGTTTAGTTTTGAGGTCCTGGAGTTTTTGTATCTGGATTGTCTCAGCTGTGCAGTGTTGGACACTCCCCTCTGCTATATATGCTCATCTCTGACGCTTAGGAGTTGCCAGTGTTAGTTCTTAGTGACTGGTGTGGAGTTGGAGGTGTTGTCTATGGTTGGAGTTGGTGTTTGCAGATTTTTGCTTCGAGTGTTGTTTGCTTGCACATCCTCTTCCTCTCCTATTTGGTTTCTCCTTCCATTAAGTCCCTTGTGTTGTACTCTGTTGTTTGGTGAGCGTATTTTGTATGATTGTTATTTTCATTTAACCATGTCTGTCTTCCGCCTTTTTGTCTGGTTAGGGCATTCCTATACACTTCAGCTTCACCCCCCTAGGAGGGGGAAGGGGACGATTAAGAGTAAATTTAGGAGTTTACTAAGGCACGTGAACCCAGTGTCTCCACCTTCAGGAGCAATCTGGGGGACAGGGATACACCAGGGCACCCCTAGTGTTAGGAACCAAACAAACAGGCAATCCCCACTTTTATTCAGGCTGTCTAGCAGCCGCAAATCTTTCAGCTGTGGCAACAAAAACTAAATCTCCGAGCACATCCAAACTACTCGGAAAATACCCGATCATGTTCGTAAATCTCAAGTAACGAGCATACTCGCTCATCACTAGTTAGCAACCCGGGGGTACATATTTCCTCTGTGGGTAGGTATCAATTTTTTACTGTATAAGATCCAAATTGGTAAAAGTAAGGTGGTTATTTCAGCGTTTCTAGACAGTGGGGTGGGGTTTAACCTGATTGATGCCAGGATTGTCTTGGACCTGGGTCTCAAGCCACATAAACTGTCTAGACCAATACCTATAAACACCATTGACTCTGCGCCCTTGAGCCAGGGTATTTTACTCAGGTCGTGTGAGAAATACATTTGCAGGAAAGGGCCATGCACTCAAAATTAATCAATTTTTATGTGCTAATAGGCTTGCCCTCTCCTGTGGTTCATGGACTACCTTGGGTTATTCTGCGCAATCCTGTAGTGGACTGGCAGACTCTGGAGGTGATAATGTGGACTGAGTACTGCCAAGTAGAGATGAGCGAATTTGTTAGAATTTTGTCCCCGAATCTGATTTTGACATATTCGAGCCACATTCGAACACTATTCGTGCCGAATATTTGTCTTATGATCGGTTCCAAACATATTCAGTAATTTCTACTCCCATTAACTTTAATGACGTTCGTCTGTGTTGGACGAATATTGCAAAAACAAAATTCGAATCCGATCATATTTGGAACCGAATACAAACATATTCGCTTATATCTACTGTCAAGCACACTGCTTGGGCACCCGGTTTGTCAGGGTAGATACCAGTCTCTGCCAGAATACCTGCCTGATTTTGGAAATCAGTTTTTTGAACAGGGATGTCGAGAACTCCTTCCTCATCATCCCTATGATAGTGCCATTATGTAGTGCCCGCATCTCTTCCTGCAGTCCCTCTCTCTCTGCAGAGAAATCAACGTACTTACCGCCGAGGCTCCTGTCCTGTTCCTTCCGAGTCTGCTGATGCCCAGGGTGTGAGCACTCCTAGCAGGTCTCCAGGCACTGTGATTAGAGAGCGCACGCATTTCTCTAAAGTGTCCTAAGTGTTAGCACCGTGCCGGATCCCTGCTCTGACAGCCAGGGTCTCCGCTGTGTCACTTCACTCACCCGCACTGCGGTCAGTTCTTCCCTTCCCCATGCTCTGCATGCTTCCAGCAGAGCTTCTAGCCGGGCCTCTAGCCATGTCCTTAGGGCACGCACATGCATGCTCCCGCCCTCATAAAGGGCGAGCGCATGCAATTGCTATTTTCTCCCCAGCCAATGACTGAAAGGCATTATGGATATATTGCTTCCTCCCCACTGGGGAGGTGCCTGAGCAACCTTCCTGTTCTGCAGTCTAAGTTGCATAAGGTTGCGTACCAATCCCTGCTACACTTTGGTACAGATCCTGCATGCTGCACTCTGGTGCAGATCCTGCCTGCTGCACTCTGATGCAGATCCTGCCTGCTGCACTCTGATGCAGATCATGCCTGCTGCACTGTGATTCAGATCCTGCCTGCTGCACTCTGATGCAGACCCTGCCTGCTGCACTCTTATACGAACTCTGCCAGCTGCATTCTGAGACAAACTCTGCCTGCTGCACAATCCAGTCTATCCTACTGGGTCCAGCTGCTGCACGTCTGTTGGTCTGTCCTGGACTAGCACCTGGCGTTCTTCGGGAGGCAAGACTAACTTCACCATCAGAGGCTCTAATGAACAGTCCGGTGCTCTCCCCCAAACCACATACATGACAGTTTGCTCAGGCTGGTCCCTGGATCCTGCCTGTTCGGACCATGTACGAAGAGCTCTGCTGACAGAAAGACGTGCAGGAGGAGCTGTCCATGCAGTTGCAGTCCCTGAATACCAAGTTGGAGGCCTTAAACATCTCTCCAGATTTCCTGCATGCTGAAGCAGCCGTGTCTTCTCCGGAAACTTCTCAGACTGTTTGCCTGGTTCAAAATCCAGGCCCCCGACTCGCAGCTCTACCACACTTTGATGGCAATCCAAAGCTCTGCTGTGGTTTCATCAATCAGTGCCGCCTACAATTTTAACTTCTTCCTCACCATTTCCTGTTGGACTGAGCAAAGTTTACATTCCTTATGTCGCACCTTGGAGACAAGGCCCTGATGTGGTGGAACCCATTATGGGAGAGAGAGGACCCAATCATCTCCAATTTACCTGCATTCTTGGAGGCTTTTCACAAAGCATTCAATGAACCCAGGCGAACCACTTTTCTCCATTTACAACAGTTCAATTTATCTGTGGGACAATATGCGGTACGCTTCCGCCCTCCGGCATCCGAATTTGGATGGAATAGCAAAGCGTTGGTGGCGACATTCTGGTAGGGGCTTTCCAGAGACATTAAGGATGAGCTAGTTGGTTGAGACCTACCAGTTACCTTTGAAAACCTGATCTCCCTCGCCATCCGTATAGATCTTAGTTTCTGAGAGCGTGCCTGTGAGGTGAAAGAGGACTGCGGCACCTGGCTCCATCTTTTCAAATGCCGCTTGTTCCTTCGCCCTCCCCTGTCGAGGTCTCACCTGAACTCATGCAGGTCGACCGCTTTGCCCGTGCCAGTCTGTGACAGAGGGATCACCGTGCTAAAAGCCAGTGCCTGCATTATGGAAACATGGGCCACTTCATTCGAGCCTGTCCGGTGAAGCCGGAGAAACTCCAGCATCTAGGGTCAGTAGGAGAGGCCTCCCTAGACAGAAAAGACATCTCTCTACCCCTGACCCTTACTGTGGCCGTGACAACCGGTGAATCCGAGTTTATTGAGTAAGCGTTCTTGGATTCTGGGGCAGCTGGAAATTTTATCCTCCAGGCTGTAGTGGATCGGTTCCAAATCCCAGTTCATCCAATCCAAAACCCTCTGGCAATAACATCTGTTGATGGGAGAACTCTTCGGGAGACGGTTCGTCTGGCTACTGAGCTTCTTGAAGTCCGTATTGGGATGCTTCATACTGAGAAGATAGTCTTCTATGTTTTCCCACATGTCTCACGCCTTTCTCTTAGGCCTACCATGGCTATGACAGCACGAACCTGTGTTGGACTGGAGAACTAGAGAGGTGCTCTGCTGGGAACATTCCTGTCATGAGAAGTGTCTGGCTCCAGTACGTCCGGCTAAGGTCTGTCTTCTCCAGCATTGCTGCCCAGTTTGCCGTCTGCCTATTGGTCCTTTGCCGATGTATTTGACAAAAAGGAAGCAGAGACTTTGCTTCCCCACAGGCTGTATGACTGGCCTTTCGACTTGATTCCCAGAGCTACACCCCCTAGAGGCCGAATTTACCCTCTGTCCCCAGCTGATACTCAAGCTATGTCACATGGGCGTACCCACCGTGGGGCAGGGGGGGCAGCTGCCCCCCCCCAGAAGCAGGGGCACACAATAAAAGAGCGCGGAGAGAGCAGCACAATGCCGGCTCCCTCTGCCACAGGTTGCAGTGCCTGTCTGTGTGCGCAGTGCATGGAGCTGCTGTCTCACCAGAGGAGCTTCTTCCTGGCTGCAGCAGCTGTAGTTTCACTTTCTGCCCTGCAGGCTCTGGTTGTCTCAGCCACACTGGGTCCTAGTGCCCTCTGTGTGCATACACTAGACACTTCCTGCTCCTGCCTCAGCCACTGCCTGCAAGCTTCATGGTAAGAGGGGATGGAATTTATTAAATTCATTCTGCTCAGGCATGTCATGGTCACTGTGGGGGAATGTGAGAGGATTGGGGTACTGTGGGGGAGGGGTACAGGGCACTGGGGTGAATGTAAGAGGATGGGGGTATTGTGGGGGCTAGGGCACTGGGGAGGTTAATGTGAGAGGATGGGGGTATTGTGGGGGAGGGGTACAGGGCACTGGGGTTAATGTAAGAGTATGGGGTATTGTGGGGGCTAGGGCACTGGGGGTTAATGTGAGAGGATGGGGGTATTGTGGGGGCTAGGGCACTGTGGGGGTTAATGTGAGAGGATGGGGTATTGTGGGGGCTGAAGTGAGGGAGGGGCAACAGGGCACTGGTTGGTGAATGTGAGAGGATGGGGATATTGTGGGGGCTGGCGCACAGGGGTTGATGTGAGAGGATGGGGTATTCTGAGGGAGGGTGGACAGGTCACTGGGGTTGAATGTAAGAGGATGGGGTATTGTGGGGCTAGGGCACTGGGATGTTTACTGTGAGAGGATGGGGGTATTGTGGGGACTGAAGTGGGGAGGGGCAACAGAGCACTGAGGGGTGCATGTGAGAGGATGGGGGTATTGTGGGGTTAGTGGGACAGAACACTAAGGGGTGCATGTGAGACGATGGGCTGTTGGGGTGTGGGTGGGGGACAGGGGAGGTAGGGGCTTTTTTTTACTTGTGAGCTCCTTAATACTTTAATAATAGATTAGTATTTCAGTATTATTATAACAAGGGCATAGACAGACGGCCGTATAACTCATGCGAGGATCGCACTGCAATCCTCGGACTTGCTGGTACCGCTCCTGACATGAGCGTGACTGCCATGTATAATATATGGTATATACAGCGTAGTGTCGCATACACTGCTGTATTATACAATATACAACAGTTCTAATGCTCCATACCTAATATGCAGGATAATGTACAGTGTATATGATGTAACCTGTAGAAGATGCGACATTGGCTTGCCCCCCCCCTAGTTTTGATCCTGGGTACGGCCATGCTATGTCAGACTACATTCAGGAGAATTTGGCCAGGGAGTTCATTCAGAAGTCCTCCTCTCCTGCTGAGGCCGGGTTTTTCTTCATTAAAAAGAAAGACAGATCACTCCGACCCTGTATAGACTATTAGGGTCTCAACCAAATCACAGTGAAAAATAAATACCCTATCCCACTGATCCCTGAGTTGTTGGACCGATTACGAGGTGCCAGAATCTTCACCAAATTAGATTTAAGATGCTCCTACAATCTAATCTGCAATCGCCGGGGAGACGAATGAAAGATGGCTTTCAACACCATGGACAGACATTATGAATACCGAGTGATGCCCTTCGGTCTCAGTAATGCACCGGCGGTTTATCAAGGGTTCGTCAATGACATCATCCGGGACCTGCTTTATTCTTGCTTTGTTGTGTATCTGGATGATATTTCGGTATGTTTCCCTGATCTGGCCTTCCACAGAATAGCAGTGCGGTACGTTCTTCAGCATCTTAGGGAGATTCGACTCTACGGCAAGTATGAGAAATGCAATTTTGAACAGTCTGCCCTTCCCTTATTGGGTTACATTATCTCAGATACCAGACTCAGGATGGATCCTGAGAAAGTCATTTCCATCGATATAAGTGGCCGCTGCCCGAGTCAGAGCAATACAGAGATTCCTTGGCTTTGTTATTATCGACAATTCATTTCTCACTCCTCCACTCTGACCGCTCTCATCTCTGCTATGATAGGAGAAGGAGCCTATCCAAAGAACTGGTCCTCCGAGGCTGAGGAAGCCTTCCGCTCTTTTAAACGGTCCTTCTCCACCACTCCCGTACTGCATCATCCAGATTTGAACAAACCGTTCTTCCTAGAGGTGGACGCATTCTCATTAGGGGCTGGAGCTGAGCTCACTCAGAAATTTTCCTCGGGTCGCCGTGTGTCCTGCTATTTCTTCTCTAAGGCCTTCTCCGCTCTAGAGTGTAACTACTCCATTGGTGACCGGGAGTTACTCGCCATTAAGATTGCTTTGGAGAAGTGGCGATACCTGCAGGAGGGCACAGTCTATCCAGTGGTCATCTACATGGACTGTAAGAACCTGGCGTACCTCCAGTCTGCCCAGAGACTTAATCCACGCCAAGCCAGGTCGTCTTTGCGTTTTGCACGCTTTAACTTTTTATTACATTTCAGGTCCGGAGACAAGAATGTCAGAGCTGATGCCCTCTCTCACTCATTTCTGTCCGGGGACCAAGAGGAGGAACCTCAATTTATCAACGAATCATCCAAAATGGTTACTGTCGCTCCATCCAGCCTGTCACGAATTCCAGAGGAAAACCCTTATGGCTGAATCCGAAAAGAAGCGAGTTTTGTCATGGGGCCACCTATCCAAGGTGGTTGGTCACGCGGGACAAAGGAAGACACTAAAATTGATTTCTTTCCATTACTGGAGGCCATCCATGATGAAGGAGATCTATGCTTATGTGGCTACCTGTCCGATTTGTGCCACAATAAAGTCCCCAGACGACTTCCTACCAGTTCTCTCCTGCCGTTACCCATTCCATCTGGTCTATAGCAGCACATAGCAATGGACTTCATTACAGATTTCCCAGTATCAGAGGGTTACACAGTCATCTGGGTAGTCGTGGATCGCTTCTCCAAAATGGCGCATTTTACCCCGTTGTCTGCTCTTCTGTCCGCTCCTGAACTGGCTGACAGCTTCATCAAACATATTTTCTGCCTGCACAGATTTCCTCGTCACATTGTGTCCGATCGAGGTCTGCAGTTCACTTCCAGATTCTGGAGAGCTCTCTGTAAACATCTAGATATCATCTTGGATTTCTCCTCGGTCTTTCACCCTCAGTCCAATGGGCAAGTGGAGCATGTCAACCAGGTCCTGGTCAACTACCTGTGACACTTCATCAATGCCCACCACAATAATTGGGTGAAATTACTTCCATGGGCTGAGTTCGCGTACAACAGTCACGTTGGTGATGCCTTGGGAGAGTCTCCTTTCTACATTGTGTTTGGTCGGAAACCCGAGGTTCCCCTCCCGGTGACGGTTCCTTCTGATGTCCCTGCTGCAGATGTCCTCTCCAAGGATTTTGAAAAGTTGTGGGAGGACACCAAAGCCACATTAGAAGCATCCTCTGCCGGTATGAAGAGACATGCAGACAAAAGGCGCTTGGACCCTCCGTTCTTCCGCCCTGGCGACAAGGTATGGCTCTCGTCCAGGTATGTCCGGGTGAAGGTTCCCTCTTATAAGTTGAGTCCTCATCTTATCGGGCCTTTCAAAGTACTGAAGCAGATGAACGAGGTCTCCTATAAACTGAAGTTGCCTCCTTCATTACGGATTACGAATTCTTTTCATATATTTGTAATGAAGCTGGTCATCCTGAGCCCCTTCTTCAAGGATCCCAGTACCACGCCCATGCCAACTGCCTCGGATGCTGTTTTTGAGGTGGAGAACATCTTGGCCATGAAGAAGGTGAGAGGCAAGACCTTCTTCCTTGTCAACTGGAAGAGATTTGGTCCCGAAGAGAGATCCTGGGAGCCTAAGGAGAACATTCACACTCCGATTCTCCTCTGGAACTTCCTCAATGGCCTGAAGAGGAGGGGGCATAAAGGTAAGGGTACTGTTAGCACCACGCCGGATCCCTGCTCTGACAGGCATGGTCTCCGGCGTGTCACTTCACTCACCCGCGCTGCTGTCAGTTCTTCCCTTCCCCATTCTCTGCATGCTTCTAGCAGAGCTTCCAGCCGGGCCACTAGCCATGCTCTTAGGGAACGCACACAAGTCTCCTGCCCTCTTAATGGGCCAGTGCGTGCACTTGCTATTTCCTCTCCAGCCAATGGCTGAGAGGCATTATGGATATACTGCTTCCTCTCCACTGGGAAGGTGCCTGAGCAACCTTCCTGTTTTGCAGTCTAAGTTGCATAAGGTTGCGTACCAGTCCCTGCTGCACTCTGGTGCAAATCCTGCCTGCTGCACTCTGATACAGATCCCGCCTGCTGCACTCTGGTGCATATCTTGCATGCTGCACTCTGATGCACACCCTGCCAGCTACCTTCTGATACAAACTCTGTCTGCTGCACAATCCAGTCTGTCCTACTGGGTCCAGCTGCTGCGTGTCCATTGGTCTGTCCTGGAGTAGCACCTGGCGTTCATCGGGAGCCAAGTCTAACATCAACATCAGAAGCTCTAGTGAACAGTTCGGTGCTCGCTTAGTAACGCCCCTCCAGGCTTTCCGCAGTCCGTGGCACAGTGGTTCCACAAACCACGGCCGTGACACCAAGCCAATAGCTGGAGGTCTCTTACTATTTAAAGTGCCTCCTCCAACATGGAGGTGCCTGTGCAATGTTGTGAGTTTGTTCCTAACACACTTGTCAGCTCTCAGGTGCCAGTACTTGCATCTCAGCCTGCTGCACCTGCCAGTGCTTCCTTCTACGGTAGCCAAGTCTGCTGCACTCGCCAGTGCTTCTTTCAACGGTAGCCGAGTCTGATGCACCCGCCAGTGCTTCCTTCAATGGTGGCGGAGTCTGATGCACCTGCCATTGTTTCCTTCAACAGCTGCACCCACCAGTGCTCACCTCAACGGCAGTCAAGCCAGCTACACCTGCCAGTGCTCATCTCTCCTTCAGACTGTCCTCTCTGCACCTGCGATTCTTGTCAGCTTCTCTGTCTGCCTGCATCTGTTGGACATTCCCCCGGGCCATCCCAGCTACCTGTTGCTAGGGGTCATCTGCCATCTATCCAAGGTCAGTCCTGGAGTAGCACCTGGATCACCTCACTTGTCCCTCCACGGAATACGGAGTCGTTAGCTGCTTTATGGCCATGGTCAGCTTCCAGGTCTTCCTTGGGCTTTGGCACAGTGGTTCCACCACCCAGCCCATTACACGTTAAACTTATGGCTGGGGCCAAGCTACCTAAGAGCAGGTGATATAATAATTCTGGTCAAGAGAGGCAGGCCGTAAAGGACTGTGATACAGAAAGTCTGGCAAAGGGTCATATCAGACCTCACTCATCTCCCTTTGCAGGGGCCTTTTTATTTATTAATAAGAAAGATGGGAGATTATGCCTCTGCCTAGATTTCCGCGAACTCAATCGGATTACGGTCCGGGATCAATATCCTCTCCCTCTCATTCCGAACCTCTTTAACAAAATCGTCAAGTTTTCTAAACTCATTCAAACAAAGGAGGGGGATGAGTGGAATACAGTCTTTAATACTCCTGAAGGACACTATGAAAACCGAGTAATGTAATTTGCGTTGACTAATACTCCCGTCGTCGTTCAACACTTTGTAAATTACATTTTTGTCACCTGGCAGGTAGACTTGTGGTGTTCTATCTTGGTGACATATTGATTTATTCATATGACCTCGAGTCACTTCAGGTACATGTCGGGCAGGTCTTTCAGATACCTAGGACAATAAGTTATTTGTCAAACCAGAAAAATATATGTTCCCGGTCCAGGAGATCCCTTTTCTGGGTCATTACTTATCTTCCACCAGTTTTCGCATGGATCCGTGGAAAGTCCGGGCGATAGTGCATTGGGATCTTCTTGAATACTTAAAACTTTACAAATGTTTTAGGTTTTACCAAATATTAACATAAGTTCATCATGAACTTTTCGGTAGTGGTCAATCCTCCAACAGATATGACCAAGAAAGGGACGAACTTTTCCAAATGGTCCAGTCTAGCCAGTGAGGCATTCGATTCTTTAAAGAAATATTTTTCTTCTGCGCTGAATTCTAATAGAGCCTGATGTTACTCAGCCATTCATTGTAGAGGTTGATGCTTATGAAGTAGTGATGGTGGCTGTATTGACGCAGAGTGCATCTCCAAGTAAATGACGCCAGTATGCTTAAGTTTCAAAGAAACTGACGTCCACTGCGAAAAATTATGACATTGGTAATAGAGGGAAGTACATCCGGTCATGGTAATCACCGATCATAAAAAATCTTTTATATTTAGAATCTGCTAAACGTCTGACACCCAGACAGGCAAGATGGTCTTTGTTTTTTTCTCCAGATTCAACTTTAATGTGATATATAGGCCGGGGGATAAAAATATTAAGGCAGATGCCTTATCTCGTTTTCCTGGGGGAGGAGATAATATTGAACCAATATAATATATGTTCTGATCTGCAGAGGGAGGTTGTAAAGCATCAGTGGGATGCTTTACCTGATGCCAAGACCTCATTTCTGCTCTTTCAATAGGAATCTTCCTTTAGTGGCACCAAAGGAGCAACCTTTTTCTTAATCTATTACATCAATGTGGCAAGGTGTTCTTGATAATTTGAAGAAGATGGGGTCCAAATGTAAAAGTGTGGCTGATTGGAGATGTTTGGTGGGTCCAGACCTCTGTTGTTAGGGTCTGCGGAACGCACCTAATAGATATTGTAGAGAGGTGCATTCGCAGCCCGGGGTCCACCGTGCAGGCGAAGCCCGCTGCTAGTAAGATGGCGAAAGTAGCGAACTCTGTTATCCCGCAGAGTCGCTAAAATAAACGCCGTAGCGCGCTGTGGCAGTTAGTGCAAACTCTGTTAATCCGCAGAGCCGCTAATGGGAATGCCACAGCGCTATATGGCGATAAGTGCGAACTCACTTAGCTTCAGTGAGCCACAAAGTAAAACGCTAGGGTGCTGAACCAGCGTTATAAAGCGAACCCTGTTGCGTCACAGAGCGGCTGAGAAAAAGACTGTGTCCTGTTAGACTCACAGGGAACACAGATGACTGCTAAGCGGATTACAGTCTGAGGTCATGCAGTGAGAACACATGCAACAATCTCCTCACCGGAGTAGCCGGTATTCTAATGGCGTTTTCAGCCGAGCCCTGAACACGTGCATACAATCTCCTCACCAGAGGTGCCGGTATTCTAGGGGCTTATTTCAGCCAGACCTAACCACATGCATACATGACCTCACTGGCGCAAGCACGTAACAGATTTGATACTAGCGCATGGCGGCCCAGCCATGCCACCCTTTTATAGTAACAGCTACAGGACCTGCCAGAAAAAGGACCAATGAGAAACTGTTCCAAAACACATGTAGTTTCAGGACCTTCCTGGCGGACCAATAGGAGCTGCTGCAGTACCTGAACATGTGACCCCTGATCTCCAATGAGAGATCTTACCCTGGGCATGCTCAGAAGGGAAACGCAGGACTTCGTCCTAAAGACGTCTGCTCCAGCACTGGCTATAATAGAAGATCCAGGAGGGGCAGCAGCAAGTCTCTGCACAGTATTGGAATGGGCAAGACGCTGGGACTGACATCTCTGCTGAGCAGGCTCCATTGTGGCCGGAGACAGATGGGGGACCGCAGCGGGAATGGCTCGAGATTCCCCTTGTGCAGCATTGGGAACTCGAACCCTAACATCTGTATTGGCAATTTGGTGTGGTTGTCTTCGAGGATCATTAAGTTGAAGGTTCCTTCTTGGAAATTTGGACCCAGGTTTATCGGTCTCTATAAGATTGTGGCCGTTGTCAATCCAGTAGCATATCGCCTTGCTTTACCACCCACTTTTAGGATCCATAATGTGTTTCACCGATCTCTACACAAGAAATATATTCTTTCCTCCGAACCATTAAGACCTCCACCTTCCTTAGTCATTGTTGATGGGAATCTGGAGTTTCAGATGACTAAGATTACGAATTCTCGCTTGGTTCGTCAGTCTCTTAAGTATCTGGTACACTGGATGGCTAATGATCCTGTAGAGTGAATGTGGGTACCAGTATCTGACATTCATGCGATAAGGTCGGTCCAATCTTTTCCTGCTGCTCACCCAGATAAACCTAGCCCTGAGATTTTGGAGATCTCTCCTATAAGGGGGGTACTGTTACGGGGATACCGCAACAGACAAGGGCCAGACGATACACTTCAGCTTCCACCCTCCCTGGGGGGGGACAGATAAGGGTTAATTTTGGAGCTTACTAAGGCACATGAACCCAGCGTCTCTGCCTTCATGAGTAATCCTGGGGACAGGGATAGAACAGACCCCTCTAGTGTTAGGGACTTGGTTAGCACCCACAGTACCTAGGAATTGCGTGACAGATACCCCCACAGTGACCTCCTCCACAGTACCTTCCAAGTGTACAATATAATGACCCTCACAGTCCCACAACAGAGCATGAAGGCCCCCACAGTCTTCCACACAAAATAATGCCCCCCAACCTCCCCTCCACACTGTATGACACCCCACAGTATAATGGCAGTGGCACCATACCCTGACTCACAGACCCCATACGGCCCCATGGTTTGTCACTATTAGCAGTACGCTCCTGCCCATGTAATAACAACCCCTTATAATAATAATGATCTTGTACTGCCTCGTTTTAACAAAATCCCACCCCTGTGCTTCCTTATAATAATAATGTTTATCTTGCTTCCTTATGATAATAATGATCTGTTTTCTAGAGCACTTGCACAGGGCATTAATATATTCTAGGGACCAGTTTTACCATCTATAGGGCACAAATGAGGCATTATGCTTCGTAAGGGGCACAGTGGTGGTCATTATTATTGTGCGGGCAGTAAGAGGAGCGCTGTTATTGTGCCAAGCAGCAAGTAAAGTAATAGGGACACATAAGGCAGCAGTGGCTCAGCATTGGGGTATCAGGATGAGAAGTTTGTCGTGGGAATAGTTGGGGATGGTGCTGGAAATGCGAGAAGTCCAATGTGTCTTTATTGCAAACTCTGTCTATCACTACATGGTCACTATGTGGCAGAGCTGTAATATCAGTGTTGATCTTTGTATAGTGATTTATTCTCAGCAACAATATGGTCATCTGCTGATGTTCCCCAATACTGAAAATTAGGCTGTGCCAACATAGTTATCAACATAGTTATCTGGTTAGGGGCCCACTCAGAAGTTTTTTCTCCTGAGCTGAACCGCTAGCTATGCCTCTGATCAAGAGTAAGGATGTGCAGAGGGCACCAGAAACACATTATTGTTTTGATATTGTATTTTATGGACTACAGATGCATGTGAAGATATTTTAACAATGTGTTAATAAAACTGAGTATTTTTTTTCCATTGACTTGGATCACCTTTCTACTTTTCTGAGTGCAAAATACTCACATTGCCTGACTTTGGCTACCCACTCTATGCCACTGCCTTTCACACACCTCATATAATCATCTAGAACTCTATAGATCTGGAAGACAAAACAAAGTGAATACAGTACATAATGAATTAAATAACTTTTACTTTAAGATAAAGGAAAACGTTGGGTTCTAAATAGTAACAGCCACATTTTGTCATCACTGTGGTTTTCCTTCCTCTTGCAGCCAGAACATTTTGTTCCACTAATTTAGAATACAATGAATTATTAATATTCAGTCAAAATATATGACAAAAAATGTTTAATAAGCAAAATCAGATTTTATATTCCCCAAAGGTTGAACTGTAGCAGAAATAACATGCAGCAATACAGAGCCATACAGAGGTTTAATTCATATAAAGAAAAAAAGAAATTACATTTTACATTGGAGATAGTATTTCAATCTAGAGATGCAGAAAACATGATACAGTGGCACGTGGATAGACAATTTAAGAGTTATAAGTACATTCAATATAAGTTTATTCCATGCCTGGATGAGTGCGTTGCTAAATGTGTAATTACATGATGCAAGTGTGCTTTTCTATTCCCCTTTTCCCTATTGGTGCTATGTATTTTAAAGTATTTTTCTATAATAAAATTTGTATTGATTTTTTGATAAATCTGGCCTTTTGATCATCGTTTTTTTTTGCTTTGATTGTAGGAACGTAGCCTAAAACACATATACCACAAAACCATAACTAAATATCACCAGCATATGTAGTAGTGAAAATTCCGCTATACTGATCACTAACTGCACTAGGACCAATATTACCACCATACAGTGACCTTTTAATGATATCAGTTTTACACCAATGTCCTACAGACTATATACTGTATGTGTATACTGTACAGATACACACCAGTGACATTCTTGTTGATCGCAGTCATTTATTTTCCATTTCCTTCTCCATTCAGCCCAGAATGCCACAACCTATTCCTCCATCCATAACTGAAAAATGTAACACACAGACATCTTTCACTTATTGCTTTTCCAGGACCCTCCTGATATATTACCATTTACCACTTCAACACAAACCATATAAAGTTATAACCAATGCCCTAGCCTAGACTGTAATAATGCATGTTAGAGTCTGTGCCCTGCGCAGTAGTAGTACCCTCCTGTTGTGCCTCACAGCGTAACAGTGCCCTCTATAGTAATAATATTATTTTCTGTATTTTCTCATAGTAATAATGCTCCATTGTGCTTCCTTCCAGTTATACAGCATTCTATGGAATTTGTGTCCCGCTGAACCATCTTACAATAATAATTTCCCTTGAACATTTTAATAATAATTATCCTGTACCTCATTATAATAATACACCACCCTTGTGCTTTCTTATAATATTAATGCGTCCTGTGTAGTGTTGAGCGATACGATACTGCAAATATCGGATATCGGCCGATATTAGCTGTATCGGCCTTTCGATTCCGAATACCGATATTTTCGTCATATCGAATACCGGAATCGGGATTGTCACTGTCATTGTCAGTGTCCGTCGGTCGGGTCTGTCACTGTCAGTGTCCGTCGGTCGGGTCTGTCAGGAGTCAGCGGCACTTACCTGGCAGAAGATCTCCGGCGGTCACGGCCAGGACTGCTTCATGGCCGCCATCCTCTTCTCCCCGGCGGTCACATGCAGCTTCTCGCGATAACTGCAGTGACTGCTGGGTAATCCCGGCCGTAAAGCAGTCAGTCCGATGACGTCACCGCCGGGGAAGCAGGTGATCAGCTGTGCTGCGCCGGGATGACAGGCTCTGCCTGTCATTCTGATGTAGCAGAGCTGGATCGTCGTGGGACACTCGTTACTATGGACTGCGTCGGACAGGTGGTATACTGCTGTTTTTTTTTTTCTTTTTTTTACAGGAGATCGATGGCGTCGCAAGATGAGACTGTAATAAAAGTAATGAAAACTGTGTTGTGTTTTTTATTAAATTTAAAAAATTTTTTATGAACATTCACCGTCCGGGTACATCAACAATTTAACTATTTACATATTTAACTATTTACATACAGGGACCCTGTCCGGGTTATTAATAATTCTTTGGCAGGGGTGTTCCAGGTACCACCTGGTACTCTTCTGATGCTTGCCAAACATCCGAGACACCAAGGACCACCAGGACCTGATGACGTCGTGTGGCCTGTACAGTCAAGTCGTGACCCGCTATCTGGGTCTGTGTGGCCACCTCTTTCATCTCCCTCCGGGTCTGGACCCCTATGTCCCGGACTAAACGAACCCCAGGGGGCCTAACAGGCGCCGGGTACGGGCCAGCTATACTTATCATGTCCATAGCTGGGGCTGCTGAGGAGACCACTGAGGGAGGCTGGGGAGATTTACGGCGTGGGGTGGGCACTTTTGCAGAGGCCTGGATGTGGGAGGCTGAAGGCTCCGAGGGTCTCACAGGTTCCTGACACTCTGGGGAGTAGGGGTCGCACCTGGTAACATTTAGGGCGTACCATCCATTGTAACCCCAGTGTCGGGTGTAAGTCACCAAGTCTCCTGGCAACAGGTCCCTCCCCGGGTGTCCTTCTGGGAGGTGAGCCTCCACGTCCCGCCGGTTCACAAAAACTTCTAAATAAAGTCCAGGCTCCTGGATGAAGCCCCAACCACCTTTCAATTTAAAGCTCCGTACTGCACCCTTACGCCACGGCTCCCACAGGGTTCCTTTATCTTTTCTCATCTGTCCTTATCTGCCCGGTCCTTCTCCAGCTGACGTTGGCGAAGCTTCTGGGATTCGCGCTGCTCCCTTTGTCACTCTGCTTCCTTCTCCCAACGTCTCCACTCTTCCTCCTGACGCCGGTTGAAATTCTCCTCCACCAGCAGCTCCATGTCTCCACCATCAAACTGCAGCTTACAGTGTCCGGTTTGCGGCAGCTCTCCTGGCGCCCCCCAGTCCTGGCGGCGCTCACCTGCGGAGGAAGCAGCCGGCTCTGGAACAGATGACAGTCGGGGCTCCGGTACAGACTGGTAGACCTCTGGTGCCTGCGCGCCTCCTCCATGAGGACGGGTGTCGCTTCTTCTGTCTCAGCGACGGGGGCAGACAGCGGGATCTGGAGTGCTGCCGGTGCAGAGGTTTTTGCAGGAACGGGTGCCTCCACTGCGACAACGTCAACCGGATCACATTGCAAGGGCTGGGATGCCCGCACGGACTCCTCTACTAGAACGGGTGCCTCACCTTCCGGTACAGACACTTCAGGTAAGAGGGATTGGCCCGCTCCAAGTTTAGTTTTAGGGCACGCCAGCTGGCTTCCATCCTGGCGACCTCCTCCCGGTGCCGGGCCAGGCCTCTTAGGGTATCCTCCGCTTCTTCCAGCGTAGGAGGGTTTCCAGGCCGGGTGCCCAACGGTGGTTCCGTGGCGATCGGGTCGCTTCCGTGGGGGAGAGCTCTGACTGCTCCATCCCTTCACACTTCTGCTCGTGTCCATTAGCCATCTCTGCCAAGTCACATGTGTCATTAGCATCTGGAGAGGGCCCCTCTTTTGTAGTGAGGCGGGACCTTCGTGTTAGTTTCCGCACACTGAGGAGGATGAGGAGGCGGAACTCAAGAGCTGTGGGGCACGATCTTACATTGCAGTACCATTTAGAGTGGTTGGCCACTGAGTGAGTGTACACCCACGAAGAGCACGCCCTTCTTCTTCACCAGTGCCTCGTCGTGACGCAGATATGGCGGAAAAATGGCAAATACATTCTCTGATGATTTTAGCAATTCTCAAGCACAAAACCAGTTCAATTCAGGCACACAGCACTCGCTTATAGCGAGCTACAGAATCCTGTTCGTGACGCCCAAGTTGAGTCGCACAGAGCAAGAGGTTTTGGGGGTACTCGGCACCGAGCCCGTCGACTTCTATGGGGTATGTCACGGCTTTACCCGGCAATTGAATCAGAGTCTATTTTACTATGTAGAAGTGTATAAACTATAAATATATGTATATATATATATATATATATATATGTCACAATGACATGTATATATATTATATATATATATATGTATTCTATGTGTGTATATTTTGTGTTTACAACGAAAGAAAGGTTTTTTTTGGTTGCGATTTTTTGTTCCCATAGACTTACATTGGACTTCCGGTATCGGAATCGGATATCGACGATATTTAGTGATATCGGCGATACCATTTCGATACGATATTTTTAGATATCGAGCAGTATCGCTCAACACTAGTCCTGTGATTTCCCTATAATGATAATGATCCACAGAGTGCCTCCTTTTAATAATGACCCTGAGTAGGGGCGTACACAGAAATCTTGGGACCCCTTAGTAAAAGTCCTATTACTGCACATAGAGAGTAGTCACAGGTAGGCATTTCTCCCAACTTAAGACATTTGATATGCATTTCAGTACCTGCACAATTATTTTACCATTACTGAAGCCCCTCAGTGTTTTCACCCACTTCAAGAAATCCCATCCAATACCAATGCTCTTCCTACCAATTACAATGTTAAAAATGGACAACACATGGATTGCACGTGGATGGAATACAGTACAGACCAAAAGTTTGGACACACCTTCTCATTCAAAGATTTTTCTGTATTTTCATGACTATGAAAATTGTACATTCACAGTGAAGGCATCAAAACTATGAATTAACACATGTTGAATTATATACTTAACAAAAAAGTGTGAAACAACTGAAAACCATGTCTTATATTCTAGGTTCTTCAAAGTAGCCACCTTTTGCTTTTGCTTTGCACACTCTTGGTATTCTCTTGATGAGCTTCAAGAGGTAGTCACCGGAAATGTTTTTCACTTCACAGGTGTGCCCTGTCAGGTTTAATAAGTGTGATTTCTTGCCTTATAAATGGGGTTGGGACCATCATTTGTTGGCAGAAGTCTGGTGGATACACACTGATAGTCTACTGATTAGACTGTAAGAATTTGTATTATGGCAAGAAAAAAGCAGCTAAGTAAAGAAAAACGAGTGGCCATCATTACTTTAAGAACTGAAGGTCAGTCAGTCCGAAAAATTGGGAAAACTTTGAAAGTGTCTCCAAGTGCAGTTGCAAAAACCATCAAGCACTACAAAGAAACTGGCTCACATGAGCAGGGCCGGCTCCAGGTTTTTATGGGCCCCGGGCGAAAGAGCCTCAGTGGGCCCCTTTAACACAGACCACGATTCATGATGCACAGATACAGCAGAGAAATATGGGTACAGTACAATGCCAAATACTTCACTTCTTCCATTACATGAGTGATATCTATTGTAAATTGTACAATAGCTCAAGAAACCGCCAAATCCTCACAGCGCACAGAACAGACTGGACAGTACAGTCCTCCATACAATATTATGGGCACCACAGTCTCCCCCTCATCACCCATATAATACCCCATGCAGGATGTCACCCCCCATATAACTCTCCATACAGAATACTGGACCCAATATAATGCTCCATACAGGATACTGGTCCCATATAATGCTCCATACAGGATACTGGTCCCCATATAATGCTCCATACAAAATATGGAGCTCTCCTCTGCGCTGTACTGCGTTCTGCACTGTTATGGCTCAGGAAAGGGCGCTGTGGAAAGACTCCCCATTATCATCATGATTGCCTCCCCATCATCATGATTGCCTCCTTATCATCATTATTGCCTCCCCATCATCATCATGGCCTCCCCATTATCATCAATGCCTGCCCATCATCATCATTCCTCCCATCATCATCAATGCCTGCCCATCATCATCATCTTCTCCCCATCATCAATGCCTGCCCATTATCATCATCTTCTCCCCATCATACAATGCCTCCCATTATCAGCAATCCTCCTCATCATCATGCTCCCATACATATGCCTCCCCATTCATCATGCTCCTATATGCTACTGCCCATCATCATCATCGCCTCCCCATCATCATTATCGAATCCCCATCATCATCAATGCCTGCCCATCATCATCTTCTCCCCATCATCAATGCCTCCCCATTATCAGCAATGCCTGCCCATTATCATCATCTCCTCCCCATTATCAGCAATGCCTGCCCATCATCACACACAGACAGCACCACAGCACACAAGCACTCTCTCACATACATACACACACACACATACACACACACACAAAGCACCGCACTACATACACACAGACACACACAGAGACACACACACGTCTCACCTGTCCAGCGTCAGCGCTCTCTGCCACAGCCGGCTGCTGAATGATGACTCATTCAGCGGCGCTGCTGTGAGAGGAAGGCCGGCGCCCCCTGGAGCAAACGGTGGCACGGAGAGGTGAGTATTGTGCCAGCTGCTGCCGGGGCCCTGAGCAAGCGGGGGGGGCCAGTGGCGGCGCTGACACCGCTCTCCTCCACTAACGGGCGCGGGGGTGCCAGACGGCGAGTGGGCCCCCCCGCCTGCTCAGGGCCCCGGCACTTGCCCGGGTGTGCCGGGTGCTGACGCCGGCCCTGCACATGAGGACCGCACCAGGAAAGAAAGACCAAGAGTCACCTCTGCTTCTGAGGATAAGTTTATCTGAGCCACCAGCCTCAGAAATCGCAGGTTAACAGCAGCTCAGATTAGAGACCAGGTCAATGCCACACAGAGTTCTAGCAACAGACACATCTCTTCAACAACTGTTAAGAGGAGACTTTGTGCAGCAGGCCTTCATGGTAAAATAGCTGCTAGGAAACCACTGCTAAGGACAGGCAACAAGCAGAAGAGATTTGTTTGGGCTAAAGAACACAAGGAATGGACATTAGACCAGTGGAAATCTGTGCTTTGGTCTGATGAGTCCAAATTTGAGATCTTTGTTTCCAACCACCGTGTCTTTGTGCGACGCAGAAAAGGTGAACGGATGGACTCTACATGCCTAGTTTCCACCATGAAGCATGGAGGAGGAGGTGTGATGGTGCGGGGGTGCTTTGCTGGTTACACTGTTGAGGATTTATTCAAAATTGAAGGCTTACTGAACCAGCATGGCTACCACAGCATCTTGCAGTGGCATGCTATTCCATCCGGTTTGCGTTTAGTTGGACCATTATTTATTTTTCAACAGGACAATGACTCCAAACATACTTCCAGGCTGTGTAAGGGCTATTTGACCAAAAGGAGAGTGATGGGGTGGTACGCCAGATGACCTTGCCTCCACAGTCACCAGACCTGAACCCAATCGAGATGGTTTGGGGTGAGCTTGACCGCAGAGTGAATGCAAAAGGGCCAACAAATGCTAAGCATCTCTGGGAACTCCTTCAAGACTGTTGGAAGACCATTTCCGGTGACAACCTCTTAAAGCACATCAAGAGAATGCCAAGAGTGTGCAAAGCAGTAATCAAAGCAAAAGGTGGTTACTTTGAAGAACGTAGAATATAAGGCATATTTTCAGTAGTTTCACACTTTTTTGTTAAGTATACAATTCCACATGTGTTAATTCATAGTTTTGATGCCTTCAGTGTGATTCTACAATTTTCATAGTCATGAAAATACAGAAAAATCTTTGAATAAGAAGGTGTGTCCAAACTTTTGGTCTGTACTGTATGTGAAAAAACATTGACATGTGAACAGTTACAAAGACTGTAATGGGTAAGTGTTCTCTCCGTGAAAAATAAGTATATAATAAATAGTGAGAAATGAATGTCTCAATAAGAACTTAATTTATCACTTCTCTCTAGAGATGTTTCTTTAGCTTTTATGTAACCCTACCCCTTTATTGGAATTGCAACTTTCTGCTACTTTTTAACGGTAACCTATCATTAGATTCATGCTGCCCAAACCAAGGACAGCAGCAATCGGACCTGGTTGCACCATTGCAGCCAGATGTGTTTTTGCTGCCTGCATGGCTTCCAGGCACATGTATAAATCTTTTCCTTCCTTGCCTTTTCCCCTCCCTCCTTTCCATTCCTCCCACTTCCTGGTGGTGGAGGATATAAAGTTGGATAAGTATATTTTTATTGTACACCTGTTGAAGGCTGTAAGCAGCTGAAACATGTTGTGTAAACTAGTGGTTTAATAATCTTTTATTTCTAAATAAATGCTCATTGAAGCAATCAAAAAGATACCGTCTTTGATTCTGTTGTGGAAACAGAAGACAGTGCTGATCCTGGTCTCCTTTTTTAATTTAAATAGATTATTAGACCTGTGAGGCTCAGACAGGTGGCAGAAAAGTTTTCATAAGATATGCAATAGGAATTTACTGAGCACCTCAGGAAAGGAACAGCATAAAAAATGAGGGAGTTTGATGGGACAGGAAAGCCCAAAATAAGGGAGGTTATACCAGTATCAACTCCCAGGAGCATGTTGTTCCCTTAATCCCAATTTAGGTATCGATGTAGTAGAGAAAAAAAGGAAAAACACCTATTGCTCCTGAGAGAAGACACTTGACCTTCACCCAGATACCCCTTAGAGACTCCAGAAGATCCCTCTTGCGTTTGGCACTGAGCTGAAACATCTCCTGTCCGACTTCAGGGATGTGAAGGAGACTGTAATAAAGCACCAAAGCTACCTCTACATGTCATTGTCCTCCTTGTTGTAATTATGTATATTGGACTTTTTCTGGTTAGCAGGAGGACCAAAAGACTGGCCGCACAACTGCACAAAGGTCAGGCTGAGCATCATGAACTCAACCGGAGACCTTTGCATATAGACACTTTAGGGGTAAGTGGGAAACTAACTATACACGGACATACTGAGGACTGTCCACAGCAGTAGTGTTCATGTGCAGGGGTTCATGCATTTGTGGTCAGTAGTTAACTCCAATTGCACATGTGTCAATGATTTGCATATGCTTTATGGCTCAGTAGAATCCATACTATTTTAGCTTAAGTCTCTGTATGCGTTCAAACCAAAGGCATATTTTGGAATGGAGTTGGAATATGTGTTTTGTGTTCCCTAGGGACACTTTCTAAGGTACTTGCCACTTTAACTCTAGCAATTGTGAAGTTCGTAAGAGATGTTCCTTCCCACAGTCAAGTTAGGTATTGTGACATCACTACCTTCTCAAGAAATTCTGACCTGCCTAGTAAAGATCTACATATTTATCCATTGAAATTGCCTCTTTAAAGTGTAAGAGGACTTGAACTCTTTAGCGCCACCTGTTGAAAGCCTCAATCCTACAAGTTACTATTGATCCTTTAAGGAGTCTTGTAATATAACTTAGGATAAAAGCTAAATCAGAATCTCAATTTGCAGACACGGTGTTTCAGGCTATTGGTTCTTGTAAGTGTAAAGTATCAGAATTGATTTGACTAGGTGAGAGGCTCTGGACTGAGATCTAAGGGGTAATGTTTCTCCTTGTGGAGAGTGACATACTGTCTCTAGCATGCCAATATAAGGAGACATATTTGCCGTGCAATGCTCCTCTGGGAAATTTAATATGCAAATTGCCTCTTTAGCGCAACCTGTTGGAAGCAGCAATCCTACAAGTCATTATAACCCTTTAACGAGTCTTTCAATATGATTTACGATAGATGAGCAAGTCCTCTTCCTCTCTGAAGAGGCAATTTGCATAATACATTTCTCAGAGGTGCATATTCTTTATTGACACACGGTTTTGTCTTAGCTAGTCTACAGTATAAGGAACAGATAACGTTAAGGTATCGCTAAGTTGTATATTAATTGTTGCTAGTCAAAGCTGACATTAATAATTAATATTGAACCTCAATAGACATGTAGAAAGTCCTCCTTTATTAATTACTATTTTTGCTAAATATTTAATTACTATTAATTAATTAATATTATATTATATATAATATATGTTATATTATATATAATATTATATATATATTATATAATATTATAATTAATTAATATTTAATTAATTTCTATTTTACTAAATATTTTTCTATCTACTGGCTAACACGGTACGAAGATACACATCTTTCCTATATTTTTGGCGGGAAATTTACCACCTTTTACAGGTTTATCAATTATTTAAATATTGTTTATTGGCAGATTATAATTTCCCCTTAAAGATAAGCAGATTAATCTGCGAAGGATCGACTTTAAATTGAATTTCCTGAAATTTGCTTTCCACATGTGTTTGAACACTTTACAACTTGATTCACTAAGATTGCAGAAAAAAAAGTTGTAATGACACTCAACTCTGCTCTACTCTACCCAGTAGCTCAAGAGAAAAAATTAACAAATACACTGCAGTAAAAAAATACATAGCAATAGTGCATGAAAATAATATAGGGTACTTGGTTAACATATTTTTGATCAAAAAAACATAAAAGACATCCAACCACGTTACTGTGATCCTATTTGAGTGGTCTTAATATCCAGTATTAAAATCTTTAAATCTTACCATGTGTCTAAAGACATTTGCGAGAATAAGGGCTGAGCAGGACCGAGGCCCTGACTAATGGACACCCAGCAGTGGGGAGCTTATTTAACGTAATGTCCAGCTCAAAAAAAATGGAGGCCCTATCTGCCTAATGTGCAGAGACTGAAACCGAAAGCAAAAGCAACAAATTGAAATGTAACTTGGTATCCATGCAGTATTCCACCACGTCACGGTGATGCTATTCACGCCAACTTACATTCCAGTTCATTGCTTTTGCTTTCTATCCGGTAGTGTGGTGCCCCTGAGGGTCCAGTCGTCACAGAGGTACTGCACCTCAGCCAAAGGTGTAGTACTTAACTCTCGAGTAAGGAGGGGGCACTAGCCAGTGCTCGCATATGTGCATCCAACACAGATCACATGACTTCAGGCTAGAGGGGAGGGGCCCCAGCTCTGGTGGGAAGGGAGTGTGATAGTTGGAGGGAAAGTTGTCAGTTAGTGAGTTGGAGGACAAGCTGTGAGGAGGAGTTTGAGAGGAGCAGTTGTGAGGAGAAAAGCTCCTGAGAGAAAGAAGGATTCCTAGGGGCCAGGGAAGTGAGGAATCCACCCATGGCGCTCGAATTCAGCCTGACCAAATTCAGAAGGAAGGACCAGGTTGCAGTAGGGGACCGGCCCCAGACTAGTGGAGAATCTGTAAGACTCAGCTAGCAAACCGGAGGCTGTTGTGACTGTATGTGCGACAGCCAAATCCACACACATTCGCTGAAAAGGTAGCCATATAGGATCAAAGGGGATTGAGAGGACGTCGCCCGACAGGATCTGAGGCTGCTGGCTAGGGACACTGTGTGTGAGGCGCAGGGCATGTGTGGCAGGAGCCGGCGCTGGGAGAGAAGACCAGAGAAAGAAACATAAGAAGGGAGCTCTGGTAAAGTGTATCCCAAACTACTCGAGAGCTGGCTGGACCACCAACCCAGATGACACAGCACCCCGGCTGTTGATTGTAACCTGAAAGACCGTGAGTAATGTGTGAAGACTGCACCGTGCTGTGTCCTCAAATTAATTTACTGCATCACCTACCCCGCACTACAACCGCTACCACCATCTTAACCCTATAACTGCCCTGGGGCCTAGCTCTACCCATGGAGAGCTGTAACATCTCTGCTGCATCACCAACTCCCCCAGTGGATCTGAATCGCAGCGTCGGCCATCTTATTGACAAATACCACGGGTGGCGTCACGAACTAATCCCCTATAAACTATTCCCTTTTACTTTTTATTAATATATTATTGGACTCCCAGGGCAACGGACCGGGTCGTGGCCACGTGACATCCTCAGAAGAACTGTCCGACCAGGACCGAGTACCCACGGCCCGGGCGGGCGCTCCAGTAGCTGCAGAGATCGGCCTGAGAGAAGTGGTGTCTATTATTACATTCCATAGGAGAAGGCATGTTTCTCTCACCTTCTGAGGGCATGTTAATTTTTCCTTTGCATAATGCCACCTTGTTATGATTGGTCATCTTCATTCAGTGGAAGAAATACACCCCCCCAGAAGAATCTCTGGTAACATCCCTTGAACTTATCATAAATTACAACCTGAAACTTTACAAGCTAAAATCTCCACAGCATTCACTCCCCGAAATGCATGTTGGGGGCTGCAGCGGCCTGGACCCACTGAGGAATGCCTGTTTGTTAGGGAATCCCCACATGTATTCAGGCTGTCTAGCAGTCACAAATCATGCAGCTGAGTCGACAGAAACTAAATCTCCGAGCACGCCAAAATACTCGGAGGACACCCGAGCGTGCTCGGAAAACCAGAGCAACGAGTATACTCGCTCATCACTATTCAATATGCTAAAACTGGTGAAAGTTCCTCTTTAAGTGGAAGGTCTAAAAAGACACTGTATAATTCACCATGTAATACATTTAGTTAAAACGACAATAAAAGGAAATTCAGAAAACAGTAAAAAAGTACTTTAATGTAGTGTCAATACATCAAACCATAGTTTGACTTCTATCTAAAAAGGCACATTAAAATCTAATGTGGTATTGTGAATATTATAAGGTATAGTAAACATGGACAAACAAATATATAAATATCATCATGACATTTTAGCTTGAGAACATTGTACAAAAGTGAGTGAAGTGAAAAGACTTACATCTGTCTAGCCGTACTAGTTCTAAAATAAACACTAAATAAATTACCTCTTGTCCAACATTTCTTTTCACAATGTTGCAAAACAAGAAATTAGTAATTTTTGGAAAAACAAATTTCTGCCACCAACTTAAGTATTAAACATAACAGGCACCCCACACAGAAATATGAAAACAATGATGTTTTTACAGTACGCGCTACTTTACAGTTTTGACAATATACCAATTATACCAATTAGACAGGCTAAACATAAGACTCCTTAGCATATTGTATCTGATCATAAATCTCAAAGATGGGCTGACTGCACCTTCGACTTATACTTTCATGCTTGCTCCTCTGTCTGGATTCTGACTTGGTTCTGACAAGTCCTGATTTTACCCTCGCAGGCTGAGAATTTGGCTGAATTGGTTCACAAGCACTTTGAGTATTTAGGTCGTTAACAGATCTTAGTCTATTGTCTTTATTAGATGGGTTCTCTATATTGATGAAATTTGTTGAAGGTCCATTAGTAATGTCTGGTGTTAGGCAGAAATTATTTGACACACTGTGTCTCATGGTTTGGACAGTCATGCTATGACTGTAAGTTGTTACACTTTTATAGACAGCCTCTTCATACGAGGGAGGTTTTCCAGGATTTCTTTGGTCTACCATCCTGAACACTTCATCCACAGATATTTTCCGAGCAGAAGGAGATCTTTTTCTTACGACGTGTGGTTGTTGGAACTTTGTGACCTGGGAATCATTACAATCCACTTGGCTCCTATATCGGAAACTCTTGCTGAATCCATTTTGTTGTAATCCCTCAGCATTATCTCCACCAGGGCCCCAGCTTTGTGTTTTGGTTATCATTTTTTTGTGATTTACATAGCTAAAAGAATTTGAGTGTTTTTTGATTTCTCGCCCTGGTTTAAACATATCATTTATGACATTGCACTTTATGGATAAAGATTTGTGCCTCAGCAAATCATTTTTCTTTGAATGTAAGGGGGATACAAGTGGAGAGCTTGTAAAAACAGAGCAATCTGAGCAAGAGCTGTCAAGGGAGCAGCTTGAGCATGCTTTGATCAAAAAGTCATCAATGGTATTTGGGTCACAGTTGCTATCAATTGTCAGACCCTTTGGCATATTCCTCTTATATAAAGCTCGATCACAGTATTTCTCAGGGGAAATAGTGGGCAGCTTATCATTACAGTGCAGCCATTGTTTCCTGATGGTAACATCATCATGACTTCTGGTTAGCTTCTTTTTTGTCACTGACATATCATTCTCTGAAGGAAAAATGAATGGCTCAGAGGACCTTCTGTCCATGCTGCTGACTTCATTTTTAAAGTGGGTTATAGGCAAAACTGAAAGAGGCATATCATGATGGATATTGGCCTCTTTATTTTCACTTTTGCTGTGTATCTGCAGTCCACAGTGGTGTCCAGTGAAAGTGCTAGCTTGACACATATGGTCCGGGCCAGGGCTGTCATAGGCTGAGTCATTCTGATGAAGAGACAATTCTGCAAAAATACAAAATGTGTTTTCTTAGTTTTCATATATGCACAACTATAATTCCTTGGGCCTCAATAATACTGTATGTCAGTTTTTCTCATGTGAGTTCTATCTGTGTGGATAGAACTCATACCTATTATAGTCTATGGGGCTGTTCACATGTCTGTGTATTTTTGTGGACCAAATGGATCAAACTCACCAATAGTAAAGTCGGTGTCCCTGCATGGTTCCTCCACCTCCTCCCAACAGGAACGCCAACATTCTAACTGCCTCAACCACTCAGCTATTTCCTTTGCTTCTGCTCCGGTGTCACAGAAACATGGCATGGCATGCAAGCTTCCTGTCAGCATGCTTAGGGCATGTGTCCACCTCTTAAAGGGATCGGTACCTGAACCTGAAACAGCCTTGTCAGTACCTGACCCTGAAAACTCCTTGTCGGTACCAGAACCTGAAACTGCTCTGTTGGTCCCTGAAGCTGAAACCACATTGTTGATCACTGAAACTGCCTTGTTGGTACCTGAACCTGATACCGCCCTGTCGGTATCTGAACCTAAACCCCTCTTGTCAGTCCCTGAACGCAAAAAAAACGCTGTCTGTACCCGAACATAAAACCGCCCTGTTGTTCCCTGAACCTGAAACAGCTCTGTCAGTACCTGAACCTATAATCACTCTGTCAGTACCTGAACCTGAAACCGCCCTGTCGGTACCTAAACCTGGATTGATCCCGTCTGTTCCTGAACCTGAATACCTAGACCTGAATCCATCCTTTCTGAACCTGAACCTGTCCCTCCTGAACCTGAATCAGTCCTGTCTTTTCCTGAATATGAATACCTGAACGAGAACCTATCTAGTCTGAACCAGCACCTGAATCTGTTACCCATCTTGTCAAGCGCTCCAGAATCAGCACCAGTGTCCATGCTGTCAAGTGTTCCAGAACCCGCAATATCTGAACCTACACTGGTGTCCATTCTGTCAATTGTTCCAGAATCGCTCTGTCTGAACTAGCATCAGTATCTAGCCCTGCCTTGGACTCGGAGTCCATACCTGCATTTCTAACCCTTGGGATCAGTTGTTGCAGTATCGGGGACTGTCTTGGGGTAGTACCTGGTGGCGACTTGCAGCTCAAGCCTAACTCATTAAATTCACTAGTGAAAACCAGGTAGCTGGTGGTGCAGTGGGAAGATAACCCACCAGCATGACACCAACCAAGTCTATGGTCCATGAAAATAAATTGGACTGCACTTGGACGCCATCCGTGTACTGTCTGTGTTTTCTGGAATGTTTAATAAGAAAAACGTGAGAAACCACCATCAATTTTTTTAGTTTTCAAACTATGATGGTAAAAACTGACACACTGACCAAAATCTGATGCCACCTGATCAAAACACTGATGAAACTCGGACACCTTTTTGCATACAAGGAAAATCACTGACATCTGAATAATGAATACTTACATATTACTAGAGAAGAGAAAAAAAGTAATGCATTACCATTATATCGTGGGGGCTGGAATGCCAGCATTCAAGCTCCAGCTGAAAAAGTTCTAGTTTTCCTGGTCCTGCTGCCGCAGACTACCGAAATATAGGCCAGACGAGGATAATGCAACTTTTTTTGCTCAACTCTACACGTTATAGATGTATAATTTTAGATTACCCTATTTACCCACCTGGACTATGAATATTTTCAAGGGAATCCTCTTCGAAAGTGCTGATTAACTGTGATATGTTTTCATCAAACACTTCAAAGCAGTGATCTATTAAGAACTCAACCACAGCTGTGACCTATTAAAATAAAGGCATATAAAAGTAAGCTTAAAGGGTGCTGATACAGATAAAGAAGTTGTTTGGTGATTAAAACTGTTCTCATGGCGTTTAGTGCTAAGCATCAGCTGCAGCAGAGCCACTTGTACACATACCCCAAGCTCTTGGGCGAAATTGAGGATAAGTTGTCGAAAAAGCTAGAATAAGCAATTGGGCTCTGACGTTGTAGGCACTGAGCAAATTGAGAAGCAGGACAGGAAAGAGCAGCTTGGGAGAGTCAAATAGCTATCCCAGTTATAACCAGTAATTCTAGTTTAGGATTAGATAGCTGGGAACTGACTAAAGTTGCATATTGAAATACAACAATTGCTTTTTTATGCATTTGATTGATTTTGTGCTGTAAGCGGCAGTCATGTTAGCGCTATATAAAGTCACTATCACAGCTCTTGCTGATCTATGCAGTGGTGCCAGTCATTTTCTGGTCTACTATACTTTATACATTCAATGTAGTGTTCTTTTACCTTCTCATTTAGCTGCATTTGAGTTTCTAAGGGAAGGTTCTTATCAACCTGAGAGATAAGCATGGTTGGTGCAATGCAGACAGCTAGATTTCTGGAGTCCATCTTGTTTATGTCTGAAGCTTTACTAATATGATGGAGAACACAGATCAAGTGTCGCAGCAAAATAAGATTTGGCTTTGGTATTTTCTCTGCAGCCCTGCAAAAAGAGAAACAGAAAGAATTGAGGATTTGCGCAATCTTAGTTCAGCCATTCTGAAAACTTCCACGTCTAACGTGAAACTAAAGAAAACTTCCTTACGAAAGAGGAACTAAAGTTAAAAAATTTTCATCAAAAACTCCCATTCAAGCTCAAGCGGTCTGGTATTTCCAGTGTGAGCATGCTAAAACAATGGTAAAAAGCATAGGGCAGGGTTCACATCACATTTTTTGCTTCTGTTTATTCTATAATATGGGAAAAGCTACAAATAAACATGTTCAGAGTGTCCAAAAATACTTCATTAGTCAGAGATGAAAAGTCATTTATCTTACAATGTGACTTTATCAGTGACAGATGCCACTGTATGGCATCCATTTGAGGGTTAACATATGCTTTCCCAGTTCAACAGCATAAACCCAAAGTGGGTAAGCAAAATGTAAAAGCAATATGTCTGGAATTGTTAAAAAATATAGAAGCTGAAAACGCTTATAAATGCATTAAATACATAGTTAACACTCAGATTCCAATTCACAATGGCCTTGTCTAGGTAATCACAATCATAATCAATGTATGCCACCATAGACAGTGCCAGTCTTCAGCAAATGTAATTGGAAGGGAGATTCAGATCGGAATATATTTTTCAGTGGTAACATATGTGTGATTGGTCAGTGAACAGTCAATCAGCGCTCCACATTGAGGGAAAATGGTTGAACACTTTAAGATCACCAACCCACGTTACCCACCTCAAATTATAGAGTACCTCTTTCAAGAGAGCTATGTGGTCTACAATAAGTGCTACCTTAGCCTACTATTCTTGCTTGGGCAGGTCATTTGGCAGACAAGCCACTACCCTAATGGATGAAATTGTAAATCCCATCTGCTTAACCCCTTAGATGCTGCTACTGTGGATTCTATGTGTTTTTAAAGAGGGATGGGGCGCCGTGTGTAAGCCCTCTGATACATCCTGGCACTTTCATAGGTTGCCAAAACCCCCAGGGGGTCTTTAAAGCCTTTAGGTTTGCTGTTAATATTACCATTTTATTGCGGCATATTCTGGTCATCTGTGTGACCTGTTGCTCTATTCAATGTCTGCAGTTATGACGGAAACTGTTGGCGCCACAGATGTTAAAGATGCATAGCATGAAGCGTTTTTCTTGCCATTAAAAATAAAGAAACCTGATGGGTCCATTATAAATCTGATAACATGACGATAGTGTGAACCTATTTTAGAGGGTTGAGAACGAGTGATGAGAGAGTATACTCGTTGCTCGGGATTTCCCGAGCATGCTCGGGTGTCCTCCAAGTATTTTGGCGTGCTCAGAGATTTAGTTTTTGCTGCCGCAGCTGCATGATTTGCGGCTGCTAGACAGGCTGAATACATGTGAGGAATGCCTGTTTATTAGGGAATCCTCACATGTATTCAGTCTGTCCAGCAGCCACAAATCATGCAGATTTCGAAAGAAACTAAATCTCTGAGCATGCCAAAATACTTGGAGGACACCCGAGCATGCTCGGGAAAACCCGAGCAACGAGTATACTCGCTCATCACTATTGAGAACCGATCAGTATATCTGCATAGCATTTAGGGCTCAGAACCTAATTGGAATTGTTGTGCCGAAACAAAATAGCATTGTCAGAAGCACAATGAAATATTACACTCTATGGGCCCAATTCATTATTGTATGTGTGTCTTTTTTTGTCTAGTTTGTCGTGTTTTTTCATTTGCCCCTTGGAGTATGTGCACACGTTGCATTTTTGTTTAGTTTTTTCCACACGGATACACAGCGTTTTATAGTGCCAGCAAAGTGAATGACATTTCTGAAATCTGATGCATATGTTGCTTATTTTTTCCTTGCAGCATATACAGTGTATTTTAAGAATACTTACGAGTACGGAAAAATATACAAAAAACACAAGGCAAAAATGTTCGTATTTTATTCAGCGTTTTTCCTGCCAATACATCAGGCTTTGCAGTAGAATTTTCTGCTGCAAGTTCTCAATGTGTGAACATTGTCTTCTTCTTTTAATTTTCTCCTTTTATAAAGTCTATTTTTCGAATTTGCCTGTTTTATCATATTCATTATGGGGTCGGGGTTTTGAATTTGCAAATGATTTTTTCATCAATTGCGACTTTTAAAAACTCGCCAAATTTTTGCGTAGATATAATCCAGTGTATGGGGGATCCCTTATGGAGTGATTTTATCTACTCCTGAAATTTTTCAACACAATTTTCCACATGTAGGGTGCATGTGACTTTTTGTAGTAAAAATTTGAAAAAGGGTTGAAGATATAAAAATCAAGAACATTTTTTATTTTGCTCAAAATTAATGAAATCGCGGTCGACATTTTGAAGAATCTGGCACAAGAAATGTCACTGAATACAAGACAAAAAAAATGACTTGCATGAAAAATGCCAATGATGATGAATCAGGTCATACTGTAGATGTGGCTCCAATATGCTAGGCAAATATTGGGCAAACAAAGATTACACTCACTCACCATTTCATCTCCTCAACTTTCTCTTCCAAATTCACCTTCTCCAATGCACTTATCCATTTGTTGTACAGATCGGATGACAGGAGCTGGTTGGGGATGCCTCTTAAGAAATCCTGATAATAAGAGAATATTATTTTAGCTAAAAAAATAACATTAAAATAGGCAAATAGATTTATGATGAACAAAGCAGAATACTGAAATACCTGACATTTACTTCTATAAAGACTAGGGGTTCTGTATAGCAAGGGCATGAGGTGCTAGAGGTGCTAGGTACAATGGTGGCATGCCAACAAACTACTCGGCTTTGGCCAGGGTGTTTAGATAATTTAGGACCGTGCTCCCTAATGGACAATAACATTTAGAAGATGACATAAGTAGATTTTTCTATAGGAAGCATTAGCAATAATTTTAAACTTCACAAAGGAAGAAATGGTTACGTGAAGACCAGTCAGGTTTACCTTAAACACAACAGCGAGTAGGTGCACAGGTTTATTTTTCAAGTCCAAGTCTCTTCCATAGTTCAGGTTGTCTTTGAGTTCCTTGCGAGCTCTTTCATTGGCTGCTTTGCGAAAAATGCCCTCCGTCTGTGGACCTTGCACTCTCAGGATAGTTAATATGTCCTAAAGGGAAATCACAGAAGAAGTTATTGATTTGCATGTAAAGACATGGGTATAACTGCCCCAATCATCCATTTGCCCTCTATACCCTACGTTCTCAGCCCAGGGGGATGGTAATCCACGGTGCCCTTGCTACATTTTTAACATATGATTATAGCCTCGGGGCACTTTGATTAAATGTAAATGGGTGCTTGGTTCAGATACATTAAGAAGCACCTCTCCAAATAACATGATACATAATATAATATACCTTTTCTTCTTTATGGCCAGTATTATTAGATTGTCCTTCTTTTTACCAAGCAATCTCATTTTTATGGTTTACCATATCAGTGGTGTAGCATGGACCAACTGTGAGAACTGAACACCTATATGTAAATGAGTTTCACCAAAACATCAAATTTTAAATTTCCATTTTTTAAATGGGGGCACTTTAGATTTCTACATATGAAACAATTACTTTGTCAGGAGGTTTGTAAAGGATTGCATTACCAGACACAGCTTACACACAAGAGTCATGCTATTTCATACAACCCCTTGAATTCTTACTTACAAGTATTGCTTTAGGAAGGTTGTCCTCCTCGCAGATAATGGACAAGGGCTGGTCAAATAAAGGCGTGTTCAGTTCTGGTGGACTTGAAGACTCTGAGAGTGTAGAACTGCGTCTGAAAGTGAAGGGCCAGGAGATGACGGCTTTCCTTTTCTTGTTGCTTTCTGGACAGTCCAAGAGAGAAAAGACACCAATGAATCCAATAATAAACTTATTACACCAGGAAATCCGGTTCTATGGTTTTCCAGCGTTGGGTACCCTACCTACTCTGACAATGTGCAAATCATTATCATTTTCTTTAACTGCCTATTTCACATAAATTTTCTTTTGCATATGTATAGTTAATTGTAAAGTTATTGGATTGTGGTAATAAATCGTTAAATTATATTCAGCATGTATTAATACTGCAAGGGCTGATATTACTCACCAATGGCATGGCAGATGCCCTCCTCACTCATCATGTCTGCCAATAATTGGAATTTCTTGGCAACTGCCTGAGAAAGAGAACGAAGAAAATGTAAGATAGAAGAAAATAATATTCAGACAACTAAAGGGAAACCGATGCATTACAGATCTATGGACAGGAGAAGCTGAGCTACATAAATGGATGAATATATATTAAATAGATATGGGATGGATGGATAGATAGATATTAGATAGATATATAAATGGATAGATAGATAGATATGAGATAGATGGATGGATAGATTGATGGATAGATAGATATTTTTTTATTTTTTTTTATGGGAAAACAATCCTAATCAGTGATTACAGTCTTCCTTTTATAAGGGTGAGTACATATATTGCTGTAAATCAATGAACAGAAGCAATTACTGGACTCCTCAACAAAAAAATGAGCGACCACTAATCTCAACACATCATTCTGCTCCGCCGCTCCTGCTTTATACCCAGCTACCTGCAGACTGAACTGAATGTTCAATTTGACAGGTTCACTTTCATTTAGGCTTTTAAAATAAAGACTGAAAAACATTTTAAAAAGTAATAAAAGAACAGACGGCTTAATACTAATAATGACTATTTATTAAGGTCAAACCACCCATAATAACGTATAATCTGGCATCATTTTAATTCACACTCTGTCTTTCATTCCCATAAAACAAGAGGAATGCTTTCAGTTTCTTTTTACAGTGTGCAGGATATTAGAAGCGTATTCCAAGATTATTATCAAGCATTATCCGTTGGGTATCAGTTAACCATTTCCAGGATTTCTGTTTGCCGTCAATAAATTTGCATCTGAAAACTTAACTATTTATTTTAATAAACTAGACAAGGATATTTAGCAACTAGAAAATGTTTCCATCCATTGACATCAAGCAGAGATCTTAAAAAGTTGGAAAAATGTATCCTCCAAGAATGTCAGAAAGTTTAATTATAGGATAGAAGAACGTTATTTGCATGCGAGTGATACATTCCTTACATCTTAGAAGTTGTCCCCTCTTTCACTTATAAGAGGAAGTATTAATGGCTGCTTCCTCCATTCACATCACATACATAACATACGTCAATGACTCACCTCTGTGTGACATTCAATTTGGGAATCCATGTTGCTGGCGACAAGAGCCTTAGACTACAATGGAAATAAAATAGGGATTATGTAAGGATGATGTCTGTGTGTGAACGGTCATAAATGTCAGATATGGAAAGAGGCCATATACTCACAGCATTGCAGCCGGTTAGAACCTTCATTAGTAATCCTGCTCCAGGGGCGGCCGTACCCTCAATGCCACCGACTTCTCTTATCTGCCTGTAAGCAGAAATCGTGTGCTTAGCTTTTACAGTGACTCTTCAGAGCAGGAGACCGCTAACCTGCACCTTTGCATTATATGTAAAACAATCACAAAATATAAAATGTTTACCATGAATTATGAAAAAAGGGGAATTTCAAACTGAAAAGAGCAAACACTATTCTACCCATAATATGGTAAATGTTTCCTATATGTGAAATACATGGTGCGATGTGTTCAATGACAATTCTTCATCTTCTGCCACCTGGTGGTAATAGTTGGTACTACAGTTTTGCAATAGAGATGCTTCTTTCTTTATAAAGTTTTGTCATGAAAAAAAAATAAAAACACATTTACTAACGACCCATTCAGACGTCAAAGTGATTTTCACAGATCAAACTTCTACCTAGGATAGTGGATTGGTCTATTCACATGTCTGATCTTTTGTATCAGACCGAGTGGCCCCTGTAAAGTTGTGGAGACTTGTCTGATCATGATCCGAATGTCAGATCAAAATCGTCAATGCAAGTGTATGGGTCAGTGAAAAAAAATCAGACTACACTTGGATGCCATCTGTGTGCAGTCCGTATTTCATGGACTGTTAGATAGAAGGTGAATAAACCTTTTTTTTCTTTTTTCAGACACTCAGACCAGCCCTGCTTTCATCTATCACGTTGTCCACTAGAATCAATTAATTAGTCAACCTCATGGAAGGATTTATTGCTGCTGTGCTGCTCTTCTTTTTTACTATCTTCTTTAAGAATATTAAATATAATCTTAAAAAAAACATGTTTTCTACATGGTGTCGCTTGAATGGCTGCAGGTGAACAGAGCTGTTGTGAATTATTTCAACCGCAAAGCAACTCCCATGGTTACAACCACAATCAGAATAACAAATCTACAAAACAAAGTTTGGCGCGCTTGGGCACGCTTTGTTCTGTTCCATCAACTTATCAGAGATGAGAACTCATGCAGCCATAACACCCAGATTTATCGTCAGAGTAATGCAAGTCACATAGAGCCACCACATCATTCTAATTAGGCATCATTACATATCTGTAATATACAGGTCCACATGAAGCCGCATAGATGATATACGTCATATATTCTGGGCACTGAGCATGAACACACGTTATACACCGCAAGTCGTGTGTAGTTATAGTAATCCACAGCAGATACTGGTATTTTCTCACCGTAAGCGACAATTAAGGTAAATAAGTATGAGATATGGAAGGTGGATATATTTAAGTATAAGGGGTTAATAATATAACTAGATGTACTGCACTTAGCTAGGGATAATTTGTTGGCCATGCATACAGCACCATGGAATATGTAGGTGACATGTAAAGTAAAGGGTTAATAATATAACTAGATGTACTGCACTTAGCTAGGGATAATTTGTTGTCCATGAATACAGCACCATGGAATATGTAGGTGACATGTAAACTACAGTATAAACAATAATCACTAATAATAATAATCGCTTGTCTGCTTGGAAATCTGTAATTTGGACAAAGCTTTGATGTAGGTGTTTTTTGCCATATTAATGTAGGTATGTATATATTACCCTCTTCAGCACCTTCCATATTTTCATACATTATGTATTCCACTTACCACACAAGTGTGTCCAGCCAGAGTTCCTTCACTTCACAGGACCTGTAAGACAGAAGAGACAAGGCTCACGACCATCCTGCGCCAAGAAGCCGAGTGTGTACTGAGGACTAAAGAGTTCTCCACGCTTTCCTATTTTGTGTAGGGGGCAGGTGGAAATTCACAAGAGTCACGGAGACAGGAAGAAGCATCATCATGGGTCGCTCTGCAAAAGTCACTGTTTTACAAAACACGCCTGTTTCCTCTTCTCTCAAAGAGGGGACTACTGCTCGAAGGTAATTCTACTAATGGAAACCATGACCGTAGGCAGGTATTAGCACCCATGACATCACGGCCTGTGATCAGCTACCACAAACAAAGCACAATGTACACCCACAGCATTAAATCCTACCATGAAAAGTCTTTATGATCATTGGACATAATAACGATTAATAATAAAATAAATTCTGTAGTGATTGTCATCAATGGTAGTGGGAACAAAAACATCAACAGCTAAAATCACAAATGACAAAACATAATTTCAAGGGGTTTTCCTGATGAGGTCAAACAACATAAAAGCTAAACGGTTCTTATTGACCGACATACGTATATCCAAAATTCATCCTTACAAGCTGAAACTGAAGAAATGGGTAATATTTTTTTGACATGTGTTAATACCTGGGTCAGAAGAGTTAAAGAGTAACTGCAGTATTACTTTTATATCAGAAGTCAATAGTATACATGAAAATAAACAAATTTGTAATGTACCTTATCGGAAAAATCTGCCAGAGCTCTGCAAAATGACCTCCAGCAGGCCACAAATGTGTATGTGTCTGCACAAAAGGTTAGAAACCGACTCCATGAGGATGGTCTGAGTGCCCGACGTCCACAGATTGGGGTTGTGCTCACAGCCCAACACCGTGCAGGACGCTTGGATTTGCCACAGAACACCAGGATTGGCAAATTCACCACTAGCGCCCTGTGCTCTTCACAGATGAAAGCAGTTTCACACTGAGCACATGTGACAGATGTGATAGAGTGGAGACGCCGTGGAGAGTGATCTGCAGCCTGCAATATCCTTCAGCATGACCGGTTTGGCAGTGGGTCAGTAATGGTGTGGGGTGGCATTTCTTTGGAGGGCCGCACAGCCCTCCATGTACTCGCCAGAGGTAGCCTGACTGCCATTAGGTACCGAGATGAGATCCTCAGAACCCTTGTGAGACCATATGCTGGTGCGGTTGGCCCTGGGTTCCTCCTAATGCAGGAGAATGCCAGACCTCATGTGGCTGGAGTGTGTCAGCAGTTCCTGCAAGATGAAGGCATTGAAGCTATGGACTGGCCCGCCCATTCCCCAGACATGAATCTGTTTGAGCACATCTGGGACATCATGTCTCGCTCCATCCACCAACGTCACATTGCACCACAGACTGTCCAGGAGTTGGCAGATGCTTTAGTCCAGGTCTGGGAGGAGATCCCTCAGGAGACCATCCGCCACCTCATCAGGAGCATGCCCAGGCATTGTAGGGAGGTCATACAGGCACAGGGAGGTTACACAGGCACGTGGAGGCCACACACACTAATGAGCATAATTTTGACTTGTTTTAAGGACATTACATTCCACTTTAATTTTGTGGGTGACTCCAAATCCAGGCCTCCATTGGTTTCCATTAATTATTTTTGTGTGATTTTGTTGTCAGAACATTCAACTTTGTACAGAACAAAGTATTCAATGAGAATATTTCATTCATTCAGATCTAGGATGTGTTATTTGAGTGTTTCCTTTATTTTTTTGGGCAGTGTATATATATATATATATATATATATATATATATACATATATATATAAATATAGGATTATTTGATTTTTAAACGATGTGTATAGTTTTCTTTTAAAATGCTGTTTTAACATGAGTTTTTACATACAGGAACTGCTCTTAAAAAACCTTATAGTAAAATCGCATTGCATACGCATTGCATACGCATGTCATACAGATGTTCCGTGGAAAAATCGCACAGAAATCGCAATACACTAGCATGACACTTGCATGACACTCGTCCATTTTTTCGGCCCGGAAATCGAACCGTTTTTTTTCTCGCAAATGGGTATGAGCCCTAACAAGCATGATCTGTTCAGTTTCATAAGAATGTTTTATTATCACCATTCCTTTTGCTGATTTACAACTAATCCTGCATCCTTAGGTTATTGCATTTTTATGAAGAGGCAATTTGCATATGCATTTTTATAAACAGCATTAAGAAAATGTATGGTCCTCACATTTAGGTATTTGTCAATTTCTAGAGGAAAAAGTTACCATGATCTAGTATCAAGGGTTTGACCACAAGTTTTCCTTCCCTTTCCGTGGGTAATAGCTGGCTGCTGTTGAGAACATGCTTCACTGTTGTGCTTACGATATTTGGCTACATGCAAAGGTCTCTTTCCATGCCGTATGATATATCATTGACAGACCCATGTTTTAATTTCACTTGTGGTAAGCACGACCTTCTGACTGCTCATTTAAGTAATTACTTCCATTTGCAACTTTCATTAGAATTGTCTCTTTACTTTTCACATTTGCAATAGTTGTGGCAGTGGAATTCATACAGCCTTTGTTGGCGTTTTTTTTTAATCATATTGTCTGATTGTTCAACAATAACATTTATTTTACCTTTATAATTGGTGATCCTGATTATTACATACACACTTCTTTTTCTTGCTGCTCTTTTGAGAAGCATAGAGCATCTCATTCCCGCACTGAATCCTCAAGCCAAGTTGGTCCTTTTGCTTGGGAGAAACATCATCAGAGACCGCAAAGTGAGGAAGCAGATCAGTCCTCATAACTCACCCTACGCTCAGAAGTTAGACCTGGGATGGGTCATCATAGGAGACGTTTGTCTAGGAAATAGTCAGAAGCAAAACAATGTGAACTCTTTCTACAAGAAAATGTTAGAGAGCGGGCATCCATCCTTTTTTCTACCCTGTCCCAACAAATTACTTGTGAAGTAGAAGCTTGCCAACTTGGCACACTCGAACGTCAGGGTAGACAAATACACCACAGTTTACTTGTGCAACTGACAAAGATTATCTAGGGTGTGCTGTCTTCTAAAGGGCTAAAGATTATAAATTAGCCCATTCCATCGAAGATGAGACCTTCCTGGAGATCTAATATTTAAACCGTGTGCACTGCTATAAAAGAAGGTGCCAAAGTAGGTTCCCAAACCGTAGTAATATGTAAGATAAAGCAGCACGCCATTAGATGAGAGGGTCACCGCCACCACTTATCGCTCAGGTCCAGCGGTGGAAGCCGCGACTTAGACACTAACGGGGCTGCTGCTCATGCCCGTCCACAGCTCGTTTTCCCCAGTGCAACAGGGTGCTGATACGTTTACTCACCGCACGGAGCTACCACAATAGTTTGGGCTCACATTGTCTACACTTTATCTAACTCACAACTTGGACTTATCCACAGCGTGACAAACGCAACTGATGAAGGTCTTGTACGACCGAAACGTTTGACATTCATTGCTGTCCACAATAAAATTTCATACCATTTAGCATCATTAAGTTGACTTCCTGGAGATCAAACGGATCATGGATTTCACAAGGATGAAAACCAATAGCTGGGTGGCCCCACTACCATTCAAGCCACTGAGATCCTGTCTTCATAACAACAGAGAACCGGCACTAAAGCACCTTGCCTTCCTAAATCGCAGCTTCTTAAGGAAGCCGGAAATGAAAAAAAAACACTTCTTTGCTTTTATGGGGAAAATATTCCAAAATGGCAATGTAAAGGACTGGCCGAGGGGTGTTTTTCGCTGGCAACTGCTTCGTCCCTGGGGTAATTCTCACCCGTTTCAGAATATAAAGAATAATTAGAGTCAGAGTCCAGAACAACGTCAAA
>JARQOD010000005.1:370041541-370114497 GCA_033576555.1 Oophaga sylvatica
TTCAACTCTCTCACAGGAAGGCTCCGACCACAAATCTGACTGGGCAGTACAGCTTTGGAATAGCTGGAATTATAGAGGGAACTACGCTGCAGGCTGGTTGTACTCATCATTATTGGACAGTAAAGGAGGCCCCTAATTCGCTTAACCGTTGCCTCAAAGCTCATCCTCCATCAACCCCATCAGCCTCCCTGGGACCTGCCTTACCATCTTGCAAGTAAAGGTATGGAAAGACGCTGACTGTGTGAGACTGTGTTATTTATCTGCATGCCTGCACAACCTTGCTTTAACTACCGACCTGAGGGAAGAGTCCCACCTGTAGGGGACCTGACATCTAGCTGCCTCACCATCCCCTCAGAGATCTACAGCAGCGCTGGTACAAATTACCAGAAGACTACAGGTGGCGTCACGAACTGTATACAAATCTATCCCCTGTAAATATTCCCCCAACATACGCCAGACCGCCAGGGCCACAGACCGAGCCACCGCTACCTGTGACAATCCCCATAGACTTCCATGAGCTCGGCTCTGAGTACCCCATTGCCCTGGTAACCCACAATTGTGGTGGCGGGTCGACACACATGTCTCGCTCCATCCACCAACGTCACATTGCACCACAGACTGTCCAGGAGTTGGCAGATGCTTTAGTCCAGGTCTGGGAGGAGATCCCTCAGGAGACCATCCGCCACCTCATCAGGAGCATGCCCAGGCATTGTAGGGAGGTCATACAGGCACAGGGAGGTTACACAGGCACGTGGAGGCCACACACACTAATGAGCATAATTTTGACTTGTTTTAAGGACATTACATTCCACTTTAATTTTGTGGGTGACTCCAAATCCAGGCCTCCATTGGTTTCCATTAATTATTTTGTGTGATTTTGTTGTCATAACATTCAACTTTGTACAGAACAAAGTATTCAATGAGAATATTTCATTCATTCAGATCTAGGATGTGTTATTTGAGTGTTTCCTTTATTTTTTTGGGCAGTGTATATATATATATATATATATATATATATATACATATATATATAAATATAGGATATATTTGATTTTTAAACGATGTGTATAGTTTTTTTTTAAAATGCTGTTTTAACATGAGTTTTTACATACAGGAACTGCTCTTAAAAAACCTTATAGTAAAATCGCATTGCATACGCATTGCATACGCATGTCATACAGATGTTCCGTGGAAAAATCGCACAGAAATCGCAATACACTAGCATGACACTTGCATGACACTCGTCCAATTTTTCGGCCCGGAAATCGAACCGTTTTTTTTCTCGCAAATGGGTATGAGCCCTAACAAGCATGATCTGTTCAGTTTCATAAGAATGTTTTATTATCACCATTCCTTTCTGCTGATTTACAACTAATCCTGCATCCTTAGGTTATTGCATTTTTATGAAGAGGCAATTTGCATATGCATTTTTATAAACAGCATTAAGAAAATGTATGGTCCTCACATTTAGGTATTTGTCAATTTCTAGAGGAAAAAGTTACCATGATCTAGTATCAAGGGTTTGACCACAAGTTTTCCTTCCCTTTCCGTGGGTAATAGCTGGCTGCTGTTTGAGAACATGCTTCACTGTTGTGCTTACGATATTTGGCTACATGCAAAGGTCTCTTTCCATGCCGTATGATATATCATTGACAGACCCATGTTTTAATTTCACTTGTGGTAAGCACGACCTACTGACTGCTCATTTAAGTAATTACTTCCATTTGCAACTTTCATTAGAATTGTCTCTTTACTTTTCACATTTGCAATAGTTGTGGCAGTGGAATTCATACAGCCTTTGTTGGCGTTTTTTTTTAATCATATTGTCTGATTGTTCAACAATAACATTTATTTTACCTTTATAATTGGTGATCCTGATTATTACATACACACTTCTTTTTCTTGCTGCTCTTTTGAGAAGCATAGAGCATCTCATTCCCGCACTGAATCCTCAAGCCAAGTTGGTCCTTTTGCTTGGGAGAAACATCATCAGAGACCGCAAAGTGAGGAAGCAGATCAGTCCTCATAACTCACCCTACGCTCAGAAGTTAGACCTGGGATGGGTCATCATAGGAGACGTTTGTCTAGGAAATAGTCAGAAGCAAAACAATGTGAACTCTTTCTACAAGAAAATGTTAGAGAGCGGGCATCCATCCTTTTTTCTACCCTGTCCCAACAAATTACTTGTGAAGTAGAAGCTTGCCAACTTGGCACACTCGAACGTCAGGGTAGACAAATACACCACAGTTTACTTGTGCAACTGACAAAGATTATCTAGGGTGTGCTGTCTTCTAAAGGGCTAAAGATTATAAATTAGCCCATTCCATCGAAGATGAGACCTTCCTGGAGATCATAATATTTAAACCGTGTGCACTGCTATAAAGAAGGTGCCAAAGTAGGTTCCCAAACCGTAGTAATATGTAAGATAAAGCAGCACGCCATTAGATGAGAGGGTCACCGCCACCACTTATCGCTCAGGTCCAGCGGTGGAAGCCGCGACTTAGACACTAACGGGGCTGCTGCTCATGCCCGTCCACAGCTCGTTTTCCCCAGTGCAACAGGGTGCTGATACGTTTACTCACCGCACGGAGCTACCACAATAGTTTGGGCTCACATTGTCTACACTTTATCTAACTCACAATTTGGACTTATCCACAGCGTGACAAACGCAACTGATGAAGGTCTTGTATGACCGAAACGTTTGACATTCATTGCTGTCCACAATAAATTTCATACCATTTAGCATCATTAAGTTGACTTCCTGGAGATCAAACGGATCATGGATTTCACAAGGATGAAACCAATAGCTGGGTGGCCCCACTACCATTCAAGCCACTGAGATCCTGTCTTCATAACAACAGAGAACCGGCACTAAAGCACCTTGCCTTCCTAAATCGCAGCTTCTAAAGGAAGCCGGAAATGAAAAAAAAACACTTCTTTGCTTTTATGGGGAAAATATTCCAAAATGGCAATGTAAAGGACTGGCCGAGGTTGTTTTTACGCTGGCAACTGCTTCGTCCCTGGGGTAATTCTCACCCGTTTCAGAATATAAAGAATAATTAGAGTCAGAGTCCAGAACAACGTCAAACAGTTCAGCTTTATTTTCCTCCAGACACAGCACATCCAAGACACCATTAGCATGCCTGACACGGTACCAGCAATACATCTTCTACAACTCCGCTTCACTTCTTCAACTACACCAGAATGGACCACAAAGTAAAATCGGGACGAGGAGCCCGATGAAAACGGCACTTCGATCTCTTTTCCTGGAGACACTTCAATCCAGTCACGGAAATACACATCTACTAGGACGTCCACCCCCTTTTCGTTATCCTACCCGTGTACTCGTTGGTGGCCCCCTCGCTGCTGCTTCAGCACGTACACTTCTGCTGAGCTTTCCCACAGTGGTTCTTCAACAGGCACTACTGATTCGTCAGCCCACAGACTCTGGCTAACATTCCCACGGTGATTCCTTCACCGGCTTCACTACGGTTGCTGGTATCCTTCACACACCTCACTTCTTGTGTGTCGGTTGCACGGCCCGGGAAAATGGACATCCTCACAGTAGCAGGGTCTACCCCTAGCTAACTTTATATAGGAAGTCCCTCACACCAACACTTCACCTACTTAACCCCTGGGTGTCCCGAAAAGTCTACATTACACTGGATGTGCTCAATGCCCCCATCTTGTGTTCTAGCACTACACTACACTAACAACTCTCTAACTTGGTCCATTAATATGCCCTCATCTAGTGATCCCTTTGCAGAACTACATCTAATCACTATATATATATATATATATATATATTACACTACAAGTGCCCTCCTTTTATGTCCCCAAAGGATGCACTACTTTACCTAACTCTACATATATAAAACAACACTATAAATATATGACAGATATATATACGCAGCAGCATAAACATTTAAAGGGTTAAAACCTTGACCCTCCTTACAGCCACGTGGAGGTAGCTCCCCCTCTGAAAGAGAGCGAGGAATGCTAGTACCTCCCAATATTCAGTGTCTACCATCCCAAAAAGCCTGGATAGATAAGCCAGTGTTTGACTCCAGATCACGATACCAAGGACTCTCCTTGAATGATGTTCTTTTAACGGGCCCCGAGCCCAATAATGCTCTCATTGGTGTTCTCATCAGAACAGTTATCAAAAATAGAAGAAACTCCACATCAATTTTTTTTTATTTATTTACAGCACAGGTACCAGATGGTGAATACTCCCATCAGCGGCGTCTGCTCTCGCTGTTATCAGCTACAGCAGGCGTAGGCTGATGGGAGTACTACTCTCTTTAGCCGATGCCTGTGACCGGAGGTAACCTCATCTGACAGTGTGGGAATCGCAGCTCTCTGACCAGAGGTAATTATCTTATTGCTGATCAGAGCCCGTGTTTTGACACGCTGTCATGAGTGGATAACTTGGCTGAATGAGCATTCCTGGGGAAAGCAGACTTGGGCAAAATAGCTGCCAGTAAAATGATTGGGCAAACGATGTTTCGGCCTGCAGCCATCTAATGTGTATGGCAGGCTTTAGAGTTTTTCTTGCCCTCGTGAGTACAATTACATTGGGTACAATAGACATAATTACAACAGGTGTTTATTATGATATCACTGTCTTTGGAGGCATGTTTGGATATATCAGCATGGTTCTGTGACATAATTGTAAGAGACATTTCTGTGCATTGGTATCTCTATATGCATTTTCAGTAGTCATCTGAAAGAGGTACTGTATGTACAATATGTGTGTACACAGTATATATACAGATTATACAGATATATGGGAATGATACAGGCATGCAGTTACTTCTTAGATGATTTTCTGGTTGAGAAATACTGTTATGAAACAAATATAACCGTTGGTTAGACGGAAGATGACACAATATGACTTCAAAGTGAATCAGACGAGGAGAAGTAGTGAAAATATATGCATTATATATAATATGCCTTTGAATGATTCATTGTACAGTTGGTACAATTCAGATAAGCATGTGAGGACATGTGATAAAAGTCATTCATAAGACCTTGGATTTCCTATAAGAGCCTGTATATACTATATGATCTACATCTGAAAACGACCAATGATTTACTACATGTTTATCAATCAGCATTGTTTAACAGCCTGTTTAAACAGGTTTACTGCGCTTATGAAGGGCCACATGCACATCAGATGAAAGTCGATCGAACCTTCTGGCCAAATATTTGACATAATTGGGGACCTTACAACTTTTCCCTGACCGATGATGTCAGGGAAGAGAAGATTGGGCTGTTAGATATTCAGTGTCCTTTTCTTTTCAAGGAAGATAAGCTGCTGACAGAAAAGTCTGCCAGCGACTTTGATTTCTCTCCTTGTTAAAATACATAATAATAAATAATAATCTTTATATATCGCTAACATATTTTGCAGCGCTTTACAGATTGCACACATTATCGTCACTGTCCCCAATGGGGCTCACAATCTAGATTCCCTATCAGTATGTTTTTTGGAGTGTGGAAGGAAACCGGAGTGCCCGGAGGAAACCCACTCAAATATGGGGAGAACATACAAACTCCTTGCAGATGTTGTCCTTGGTGGAATTCGAACCCAGGACTCCAGCGCTATCCACAGAGCCACCGTGCTGCCCGTACATGAATACATGAATGTTCAGCAAAGCCCTTATGTGTGTTGCACCCCAGGAGTCCGGTTGCCACAGTGGCATTGCCTCACAGGGGGTGATGTCATGTCTGAAAGCAAGGAGGGATCCACTAGCCAGGTAATACCAGCATACAACACCTTTCCTGACTGCAGACCAGAAGAGGGAGCTCAAAATCTGGTTTAAGGAAAGCTTCCTTATTAGTTCTGGCCTGGAGGCGGGGTTAGTCAGTCTGTGAGAGTCAGTGCTGGGGACTGGAGCTGTGAGGAGCTTGTCCCAAGAGCAGAGTAAAGAGAAGAAAGGTGAAGTTTAGGGAACCCTGCTGATTGGAGCTGTGACCAAGCTCACCCCAGGGCAGAGCGCTTGAAACCGGTCACGGAGTCCGTGTCTGGACAGGTACGACAGTCCCAGCAGCCAAATCCGGAGGGCAGGAGACTGCAGGCCTCCTGACCCCATCATACACCTGAAGGCACAGCAGCATACCTGAGCCGTAGCCACCACATAGTAACATAGTAACATAGTTATTAAGGTTGAAGGAAGACTTTAAGTCCATCTTGTTCAACCCATATCCTATCCTAACCTGTCCTAACTAGTGTTGAGCGATACTGCTCGATATCTAAAAATATCGGATCGCAATGGTATCGCCGATATCACTAAATATCGGCGATATCCGATTCCGATACCGGAAGTCCCATGTAAGTCTATGGGAACAAAATATCGCAACTAAAAAAACACTTTCTTTCCTTGTAAACACAAAATATACACACTTAGAATACATATATATATATATATATATATATAATACATGTCATTGTGACATATATATATATATACATATATTTATAGTTTATTCACTTCTACATAGTAAAATAGCCTCTGATTCAATTGCCGGGTAAAGCCGGCATTTGTGAAAAGACAGAAGCACCCGAGGGTCCAGTCGCCACAGAGATGTTGCATCGCACCCAGCGGTGTGACAACTTACTCTCAGGTAAGGAGGAAACACCCCATTGACTCCAACCACTGCATTCAACAGTACACTATGCCAGCTGAGTGTAGGCGGACCCAATGGGATGGTCTAGCTCAGGCTGGTTAGAACAGGGTGTAGCTAGTTGGATGGGAGGGGTTGAGGCAGCCTTATGCTGCATGTCTTTGTAGTAAGAATTGTTTCCTTTCCTGCTTTCTTACTACGTCGCATACTCCACTCTGCTACATCACTCTGCACCATTGCTCTATCTCACATCTATCTGCCCTGGAAGGATACCGTCTTACCTGTACAAGACTTATCACCTAGCTGCACTACACCATCCCTGCCAGAGGACCTGCACAGCAGCGCTGGTCACCCTGACCAGGTACTACAGGTGGCGTCACGACAAACTACACAAACATTCTATCATCCCCTGGAAATATCCCACATTCCAGTGATCGCTCAGGTCACGGACCGAGCTGTGCTACTCGTGACATCCCCCATAGAAGTCGACGTGATCGGTGCCGAGTACCCCCAAAACCCCTGTCTCTGTGCGACTCAACTTCCCTCACTGTGCTGGCACTTTACATTTACAATGCCTCTGGGTTTTTTTTTTGGGGGGTGGGGAACATTCAGACTTTTGCTATGGGGCCCCATGATTTATATGTACGCCCCTGCTGCTGAGGCATGGTATTTAAGGCTGTTAAGGAGCCAAATACATGGACCTTGCCAGCAGCGTCGGACTGGAGTACCTTGGGCCCACCAGAGAAAATATATTCTTGCGGCCCAACATCATACTTCCCAACCTTTGAATAAGGGAAAGAGGGACAAAGGCTGTGGCACGCTGTGCATGCTGCAGAAAATTTTAGGCCATGCCACGTTGCACCACAGACTGTCCAGGATTGGTGGATGCTTTAGTCCAGGTGTGGGAGGAGATCCCTCACGAGACCATCCGTCGCGCTCATCAGGAGCATGGCCAGAAGTTGTAGGGAGGTCATACAGCATACCTCCCAAATTTGGAAAACAGGAAAGAGGATTAAAGGCTGCGGCGCGTGTTGCGCGCCGCTGAAAATTTTAGGCCACGCCCCGACAACACCCATTTCACAGCTAATCACACCCATATCCTCGCCCCAAGCGTAACCATTTAGCACTGCTGATCACACTGACTGGTAATGAGGGCACAGTGGCTGGTACTGAGGAAAAGAAAGAAATAGCAGCGAGAGAGAAAGAACAAACAGAGAAAGAGAGGAAAGAAAGAAAAGAGAGAAAGAAAGAACAGAGAGAAAAAAGAACAGAGAGCGAGAAGGAAAGAACAGAGAGCAAGAAAGAAAGACTAGAGAGAGAGCCATAGGCGTAGCTAGGGTTTTGGTTTAGTGGGGCAAAACTTCTGAGTGGGCCCATCATCAGAGAACCTCAGCAAATGACCGCGCTGTTGGCCAAAATAATCTATATATAAAAAGACCAATATTGATATTACCGCCATATGGTCTGTGTTAAATAATACCAGTCCTACAGAACATATAGATTACAGCACAGGTACAGATAATGACTTACCGCTGATGTTCTTTCTAATGGAATTGTTCACTTTTCATGTCTTTTCCATCTGGCCCACACCAACATGACGACTTCTCCAGCCAGGACTCGACTGCACCCCCATTAAAAAAAAATCAAAAAAAAAACTCACCTCCCGGCTCCTGTGCTGCTCACTGTTCTCCCTCTCAGCGTCTGACAGCGGGCGCCGGCAGGTGATGTTATTGCGCCCGCTGTCATACGCTGAGAGGGGGATTATGGGAGAGAAGGAGCGCTCGCTCCTTCTCTCTCTATGCAGTCAGCTTTATCGGCTGGATGCCGATACAGCTGACCCTCCGATGACGGGTGGGGGGCCCACTGCTGGCACCGGGCCCCCCCAACGCCTGTTCAGGCCCCATAGCTTCCGGGCGGCAGAGCAGGGAGAGCGATTCTCCCTGCTCTGCCGCAGAATGTAACTGTATCGTAGCTCCGGGTGGGCCCCCTCAGAGCGCGGGCCCCGGGGCCACCGCCCCCTCTGCCCCGCGACCTATCCTTTCAAATCAGGGCCCACCACGCAGGAGCTGGGGCCCACCGTAGGTTTCTCCGGTGTCCCGGTGCCTCAGTCCGACCCTGCTTGCCAGCCTGATAATACCAGGCCACAGCAGTCTGCATATCTTGGCTGGTTAACAAAAATAGGGGATCCCCTCGAAAAAAATTTGGCGTGGGGTCCCCCCTATTTTTGTTAACCAGCCAGATGAAGCAGACTGCTGAGGCCTGGTTTTTCAGGCTGCTAAGGATCCAATATCCATGGACCTTGCCAGCCTGATAATACCAGGCCACAGCAGTCTGCTTAGCTTGGCTGGTTAACAAAGATAGGGGATCCCCTCGAAAAAAAAATCAGAGTAGGGGTCCCCCTATTTTTGTTAACCAGCCAAGTAAAATGCAGACTGCTGCGGCCTGGTATTAAAAGACTGTCAAGGCCCATGGATTTTGGCCCTCAACAGCCTGATAATACCAGGCTACAGCAGCCCCACATTTGGCGCATCAAAAGATGTGCCAATTGTGGCACTTTACCCGGCTCTTCCCACTGCCCTGTAGCCGTGGCAAGTGGGTAATAAGGGGTTAATGTCACCGTTGATTGCACGGTGACAATAATCCCGGTTAATAATGGAGAGGTGTCAATAAGACACCGATCCATTATTAATCCCAAAGTTTTAAAATGTATAAAAAAAAAAGACACAGCAAGAAAAAGTATTTTAATGAAATAAAAGAGACAACACAGTTTTCATTTCTTTTATTATACTCTCATTCCTGCGACGCCATCGATCTCCTGTAAAAAAAGGAAAAAAAAAAACCAACAGTATACCACCTGTCCGACGCAGTCCATAGTAACGACTGTCCCACGGCGATCCAGCTCTGCTACATCGGCGTGCCCTAAAAATAAACTTGGAGCGGCGCCAATCCCTCTTACCTGAAGTGTCTGTACCGGAAGGTGAGGCACCCGTTCTAGTAGAGGAGTCCTTGCAATGTGATCCGGTTGACGTTGTCGCAGTGGAGGCACCCGTTCGTGCAAAAAACGCTGCACTGGCAGCACCCCAGATCCCGCTGTCTGCCCCCGTCGCTGAGACAGAAGAAGCGACACCCGTCCTCATGGAGGAGGCCGCGCAGGCACCAGAGCACTACCTGCCTGTACCGGAGCCCCGACTGTCATCTGTTCCAGAGCCGGCTGTTCCCTCCGCAGGTGAGCGCCGCCAGGACTGGGGGGCGCCTGGAGAGCTGCCGCAAACCGGACACTGTAAGCTGGCATTTGATGGTGGAGACATGGAGCAGCTGGTGGAGGAGAATTACAACCGGCGTCAGGAGGAAGAGTGGAGACGTTGGGAGCGGGAAGCAGAGCGACAAAGGGAGCAGCGAGAATCCCAAAAACTTCGCCAACGTCACCTGGAGAAGGACCGGGCAGATAAGGACCGGATGAGAAAGGATAAAGGAACCCTGTGTGAGCCGCGGCGTAAGGGTGCAGTACGGAGCTTTAAATTGAAAGGTGGTTGGGGCTTCATCCAGGAGCCTGGACTTTATTTAGAAGTTTTTGTGAACCGGCGGGACGTGGAGGCTCACCTCCCAGAAGGACACCCGGGGAGGGACCTGTTGCCAGGAGACTTGGTGACTTACACCCGACACTGGGGTTACAATGGATGGTACACCCTAAATGTTACCAGGTGCGACCCCTACTCCCCAGAGTGTCAGGAACCTGTGAGACCCTCGGAGCCTTCAGCCTCCCACATCCAGGCCTCTGCAAAAGTGCCCACCCCACGCCGTAAATCTCCCCAGCCTCCCTCAGTGGTCTCCTCAGCAGCCCCAGCTATGGACATGATAAGTATAGCTGGCCCGTACCCGGCGCCTGTTAGGCCCCCTGGGGTTCGTTCAGTCCGGGACATAGGGTTCCAGACCCGGAGGGAGATGAAAGAGGTGGCCACACAGACCCAGATAGCGGGTCACGACATCACTGTACAGGCCACACGACGTCATCAGGTCCTGATGGTCCTTGGTGCCTCGGATGTTTGGCAAGCATCAGAAGAGTACCAGGTGGTACCTGGAACACCCCTGCCAAAGAATTATAAATAACCCGGACAGGGTCCCTGTATGTAAATAGTTAAATTGTTGATGTACCCGGACGGGTGAATGTTCATAAAAAAGTTTTTTAATTTAATAAAAAAAAAAAAAAACACAGTTTTCATTACTTTTATTACAGTCTCATCCTGCGACGCCATCGATCTCCTGTAAAAAAATGAAAAAAAAAAAAAAAGTATACCACCTGACCGACGCAGTCCATAGTAACGAGTGTCCCACGACGATCCAGCTCTGCTACATCAGAATGACAGGCAGAGGCTGTCATCCCGGCGCAGCACAGCTGATTACCTGCTTCCCCGGCGGTGACGTCATCGGACTGACTGCTTTACGGCCGGGATTACCCAGCAGTCACTGCAGTTATCGCAAGAAACTGCATGTGACCGCCGGGGAAAGATGATGGCGGCCATCAACCAGTCCAGGCCGTGACCACCGGAGATCTTCTGCCAGGTAAGTGCCGCTGACTCCTGACAGACCCGACCGACGGACACTCACAGTGACAGTGACAAATCCGATTCCGGTATACGATATATGGAAAATATCGAAACTAAGTATCGAAAGTCCGATACAGCTAATATCGGCCGATACCCGATACTTGCGGTATCGTATCGCTCAACACTAGTCCTAACATGTTGATCCAGAGGAAGGCAAAAAAAAACCCAAGTGGCAAACAGTAAGCTTCACATTGAGGAAAAAAATTCCTTCCCGACTCCACATACGGCAATCAGACTAGTTCTCTGGATCAACGCAATATCTAGGAAACTAGTGTATATAGCCTGTAATATTATACTTTTTAAGAAAGGCATCCATTCCCTTCTTAAATTTTAGTAAGGAATCACTCATTACAACATTAGACGGCAGAGAGTTCCATAGTCTCACTGCTCTTACAGTAAAGAATCTGCGTCTGTGATTATGACTAAACCTTCTTTCCTCCAGACGTAGAGGATGCCCCCTTGTCCCCGTCACAGGTCTAAGAGTAAAAAGATCATTAGAAAGGTCTTTGTACTGTCCCATCATATATTTATACATTGTAATAGATCACCCCTAAGCCTTTGTTTCTCCAAACTAAATAACCCCAAGTGTAATAACCTGTCCTGGTATTGCAGACCCCCTAGTTCTCTAATAACCTTGGTCGCTCTTCTCTGCACCCGCTCCAGTTCAGCTATGTCTTTCTTATACATCAGAGACCAGAACTGTACACAGTATTCTAAGTGTGTTCGCACCAGTGACTTGTATAGAGGTAAAATTATGTTCTCCTCATGAGCATCTATGCCTCTTTTAATGCATCCCATTATTTTATTTGCCTTGGCAGCAGCTGCCTGACATTGGCCACTAAATGTGAGTTTGTCGTCCACCCATACATCCAGGTCTTTTTCAGTGACAGTTTTGCACAGTGCTTTACAATTAAGCACATAATTATACATCTTGTTTCTTCTGCCCAAGTGCATGGCCTTACATTTATCCCCATTAAAGCTCATTTGCCATTTATCAGCCCAAGCTTCTAGTTTACATAAATCCTCCTGTAATATAAAATTATCCTCCTCTGTATTAATTGCCCTGCAGAGTTTAGTGTCATCTGCAAATATTGAAATACTACTCTGTATGCCCCCTACAAGGTCATTAATAAATATGTTAAAGAGAAGCGGCCCCAATACTGATCCCTGTGGTACCCCACTGCTAACCGTGACCCAGTCCGAGTGTACTCCATTAATAACCACCCTTTGTTTCCTATTCATGAGCCAGTTCTTAACCCACTTACACATATTTTCCCCTATCCCCATTGTTCTCATTTTTTGTATCAACCTTTTGTGTGGCACCGTATCAAATGCTTTTGAGAAGTCCATGAACACCACGTCCACTGCGTTCCCTTGGCCAGTCCAGAACTTACCCCTTCATAAAAGCTTATCAGATTAGTCTGACAAGAATGGTCCCTCGTAAACCCATGCTGATACTGTGTCATGAGGTTATTCAGCTTCAGATACTCCAATATAGTATCCCTTAAAGGGAATCTGTCACCCTAAATTGGCGGGATATTTAAATGATGGCAGTCAGGTCAGATGGGCGGTGTTTTGGGTACTTGCCTTAACATGTGTTTCGCCGCTGTCTCCATTATTTCTGGGAATTGTAGTCGTTGCCCTCCATATAACGCGCCTGCACATTGCAATCTTGAATTGCACACGCGCAGTATGCTTTGCCCACAGATTGCAATGCGCAGGCGCGTTATATGGAGGGCAACGACTACAATTCCCAGAAATAATGGAGACAGCAGCGAACAACATGTTAAGGCAAGTACCCAAAACACCGCCCATCTGACCTGACTGCCATCATTTAAATATCCCGCCAATTTAGGGTGACAGATTCCCTTTAAAAAACCCTCCAGGATTTTACCCACAGTAGATGTTAAGCTCACTGGCCTATAATTTCCAGGTTCAGTTTTTGTCCCCTTTTTGAATATTGGCACCACATTTGCTATACGCCAGTCCTGTGGTACAGACCCCGTTATTATGGAATCTTTAAAGATTAAAAATAATGGTCTATCTATGACTGTACTTAATTCCTGCAGTACTCGGGGTGTATCCCATCCGGGCCCGGGGATTTGTCAATTTTAGTGATTTTTAGACGCCGCCGCACTTCCTGCTGGGTTAAGCAGGTGACATTTAATGGAGAAATTTTTTTATCACTGATCATGTTATCTGTCATGGGATTTTTTTGTGTAAATACAGTTGAAAAAACGTCATTTAGCATATTGGCTTTTTCCTCATCCTCATCCACCATTTCACCCAGACTATTTTTAAGGGGACCAACACTATCATTTTTTAGTTTCTTGCTATTTATGCAGTTAAAGAATATTTTGGGATTATTTTTACTTTCTCTGGCAATGAGTCTCTCTGCCTCAATCTTTGCTGTCTTGATTTGCTTTTTACATAATTTATTCAATCTTCTGTATTTATTTAATGCCTTATCACTACCCACTTGCTTTAATTCCCTAAACGCTTTCTTTTTGTCACTTATTGCGCCCCTTACAGCTCAATTTAGCCATAGTGGTTTCCTCCTATTTCTAGCATGTTTATTACCATAGGGTATATACTGTGCACAGGTCCTATTCAGGATGCTAATAAACGTCTCCCATTTTCTTTGTGTATTTTTATGTCTCAGGATATCGTCCCAGTTTATTGCACTAAGATCATCTCTCATCCGTTGGAAATTTGCCTTCCTGAAGTTTAGTGTCCTTGTAACTCCTCGACTACACATCTTATTAAAGGATACATGAAAACTTATTATTTTGTGATCACTATTACCCAAGTGACCCCCAACCCTTATATTTGATATGCGGTCTGGCCTGTTGGTTAATATTAGGTCTAGCAGTGCCCCCCCCCTCTTGTTGGGTCCTGAATAGAGTTGAGCGATACTTTCCGATATCCTAAAGTATCGGAATCGGAATGGTATCGCCGATATCACTAAAATATCGGCGATACCCGATACCGATACCGGAAGTCCCATGTAAGTCTATGGAACAAAATATCGCAACTAAAAAAACCCCATTCTTTCCTTGTAAACACTAAATATACACACATAGAATACATATATATATATATATACATGTCATTGTGACATATACATATACATATATGTATAGTTTATACACTTCTACATAGTAAAATATCCTCTGATTCAATTGCCGGGTAAAGTCGGCTTCAGTGAAAAGACAGAAGCACCCGACATGAAATGACACTTGGTGTACATAGGGTTAACCATGTCTTTTCATGTCGTTTGCTATCTGATTTGCACAAACAATTAAATCAGTCTATGTGTGCAAAATTTCACACCTGTAGGGGTTAATTAAAGGTGTAAATTCGTTGTAAAAAAACAGACTTTTTTGCTACGAATTTACACCTTTAATTAACCCCTACAGGTGTGAAATTTTGCACACATAGTCTGATTTAATTGTTTGTGCAAATTAGATAGCAAAGGACATGAAAAGACATGGTTAACCCTATGTACACCAAGTGTCATTTCATGTCGGGTTCTGCATTTTCACAAAAGCCGGCAATTGAATTAGCGGCTATTATACTATGTAGAAGTGTATGAACTACAAATATAAATATATATATATATATGTGTCACAAATTCAATGACATGTATATATATATATGAGGTGTAAAATTGCTGAAAAAAAATGCGTGGGCTCCCGCCCTATTTTCGCAACCAGACAGACAAAGCCAGTGAGTGGGGGCAGATAATAATAGCCCAGAGAGGGACCATTATTTTTGCCCCCCCCCGGCTACTAACATCTGCCCCCAGACACCCCAGGAAAGACAAATATATAATTAGATTCGCCCTTTCTGGCACTTTGCCCGTCTATTCCCATTGCCCTGTAGCGGTGGCGAATGGGTTAATATGGGGTTAAAGCCACCTTGCTATTGAAAGGTGACCTTAAGCCAGGTTAATAATTGAGAGCTGTCAATTAGACAACTATCAATTATTAATCCTATTGCATGAAATAAAAATAAAACACACACACTTTAATTAAAAATCATTTTAATGAAATAAAGACACATGTTTTTGACCATCTTTTATTTTACTGCAAAAACCATTTCCTGTAATAAAAATAAAATAAAAAAGCAAAATTATTCTTACCTATCCCATGCACAGTCAGGTCCCACGGTGTAATCCTTCAGAAAGGGTTAATGTTTACTGCAGGGACCGCAGCTAATGCTGCAGCCTCACAGTAAACCCCAAATGAATGAGTTCCTCTCCTGCCTGACAGGAGAGTAAAGGCTGGGTGTCACATAACGATACACCAGCGATTCCGACAACGATATGCACTTGTCAGGATCGCTGGTGTATCGCTACATGATCGCTGCTGAGCTGCCAAACAGGCAGCTCAGGCAGCGATCTGGGACAGCGACACTGCGGGTAACATCGCTTAAGGGCCCGTCTCACATAGCGATATCGCTACCGAGATCGCTGCTGAGTCACTAGTTTTGTGACGCAGCAGCGAGCTCACCAGCGATATCGCTGTGTGTGACATTCAGCGATGATCAGCCCCCCTGCCGGGTATCGCTGATCGTCGCAGAAATGTCAGGACCTTTTTTTGATCGCTGGTTTCCCTCTGACAGGCACGCATCGCTGCGTGTGACAGGCGGGAGACCAGCGATCCGCTGGTAACCAAGGTACACAGCGGGTTTCCAGGCACCGCGCAGCGCTTGGAAACCCGCTGTGTACCTTGGATACCAGCTCCCTGCATCAGGGCGCTGGTATCCAAGGTACACAGCGGGTTTCTAGGCACAGCCCCGCGCCTGGAAACCCGCTGTGTACCTTGGTTACCAGCGGATCGCTGGTCTCCCGCCTGTCACACGCAGCGATGTGTGCCTGTCAGCGGGAAACCAGCGATCAAAAAAAGGTCCTGACATTTCAGCGACGATCAGCGATACCCGGCAGGGGGGCTGATCGTCGCTGAATGTCACACACAGCGATATCGCTGGTGAGCTCGCTGCTGCGTCACAAAACTAGTGACTCAGCAGCGATCTCGGTAGCGATATCGCTATGTGAGACGGGCCCTTAAGTGGAAAGCTTAATTGATTGCTTTCCACTTTCACTTCAGGTCAGCCAGGGACACAATCAGTGACGTCAGAGGGAACTGATTAACAAAAATAGGGGTTCCCTTCGAAAAAAAAATGGCGTGGGTCCCCCCTATTTTTGTTAACCAGCCAGATGAAGCAGACCGCTGAGGCCTGGATTTTCAGGCTGTTAAGGAGCCAAGATCCATGGACCTTGCCAGCCTGATAATACTAGGCCACAGCAGTCTGCATATCTTGGCTGATTAACAAAAATAGGGGATCCCCTCGAAAAAAATTGGCGTGGGGTCCCCCCTATTTTTGTTAACCAGCCAGATGAAGCAGACCGCTGAGGCCTGGATTTTCAGGCTGTTAAGGAGCCAAGATCCATGGACCTTGCCAGCCTGATAATACTAGGCCACAGCAGTCTGCATATCTTGGCTGATTAACAAAAATAGGGGATCCCCTCGAAAAAAATTGGCGTGGGGTCCCCCCTATTTTTGTTAACCAGCCAGATGAAGCAGACCGCTGAGGCCTGGATTTTCAGGCTGTTAAGGAGCCAAGATCCATGGACCTTGCCAGCCTGATAATACTAGGCCACAGCAGTCTGCATATCTTGGCTGATTAACAAAAATAGGGGATCCCCTCGAAAAAAATTGGCGTGGGGTCCCCCCTATTTTTGTTAACCAGCCAGATGAAGCAGACCGCTGAGGCCTGGATTTTCAGGCTGTTAAGGAGCCAAGATCCATGGACCTTGCCAGCCTGATAATACTAGGCCACAGCAATCTGCATATCTTGGCTGATTAACAAAAATAGGGGATCCCCTCGAAAAAAATTGGCGTGGGGTCCCCCCTATTTTTGTTAACCAGCCAGATGAAGCAGACCGCTGAGGCCTGGTTTTTCAGGCTGGTAAGGATCCAATATCCATGGACCTTGCGAGCCTGATAATACCAGGCCACAGCAGTCTGCTTAGCTTGGCTGGTTAACAAAAATAGGGGATCCCCTCGAAAAAAAAACGGCGTAGGGGTCCCCCTATTTTTGTTAACCAGCCAAGTAAAATGCAGACTGCTGCGGCCTGGTATTAAAAGACTGTCAAGGCCCATGGATTTTGGCCCTCAACAGCCTGATAATACCAGGCTACAGCAGCCCCACATTTGGCGCATCAAAAGATGTGCCAATTGTGGCACTTTACCCGGCTCTTCCCACTTGCCCTGTAGCGGTGGCAAGCGGGGTAATAAGGGGTTAATGTCACCGTTGATTGCACGGTGACAATAAGCCCGGTTAATAATGGAGAGGTGTCAATAAGACACCGATCCATTATTAATCCCAAAGTTATTAAATGTATAAAAAAAAGACAAAGCAAGAAAAAAGTCTTTTAATGAAATAAAAGAGACAACACAGTTTTCATTAATTTTATTACTCTCTCATTCCTGCGACGCCATCGATCTCCTGTAAAAAAAGAAAAAAAACAAACCAACAGTATACCACCTGTCCGACGCAGTCCATAACGACAGTCCCACGACGATCCAACTCTGCTACATCGCAATGACAGGCAGAGCCTGTCATCGCGACGCAGCACAGCTGATTACCTGCTTCCCCAGCGGTGACGTCATCGGACTGACTGCTTTACGGCCGGGATTACCCAGCAGTCACTGCAGTTATCGCGAGAAACTGCATGTGACCGCCGGGGAAAGAAGATTGCGGCCATGAAGCAGTCCAGGACGTGACCGCCGGAGATCTTCTGCCAGGTAAGTGCCGCTGACTCCTGACAGACCCGACCGACGGACACTGACAGTGACAGTGACAATCCCGATTCCGGTATCCGATAAGACGAAAATATCGGAACTCGGAATCGGAATTCCGATACAGCCAATATCGGCCGATACCCGATATTTGCAGTATCGGAATGCTCAACCCTAGTCCTGAACTTGTTGTGAAAGGTAATTGTCTCTCATAGTTGTCAAAAACCTATTAGCTTTGCTGGAACTGCAGGTTTCTGTTCCCCAATGTATTTCAGGGTAGTTGAAGTCCCCCATAATAATGACTTCTTGAGTCGCTGCTTCATCTATTTGCTTTACGAGTATATTCTCTGTTGCTTCCATTATTTTAGGAGACTTATAACAAACCCCTATCAGTAATTTATTATTTTTCCCCCCTCCCCTAATCTCCACCCACAGAGACTCTACATCTTCATTAGATTCACAGATATCACGCAGGATGGGTTTTAAGGATGATTTTACATATAAACACACACCCCCACCTTGCTTATTTTTACGGTCATTTCTAAACAGACTATAGCCAGTGGCGCCGCTATAATGAGGCGACTTGAGCCTCTGTCTCAGGCGGCGGCAGCTAGGGGGCGGCAAAGCAGGGGCGCACAGAGTGAATGAAAAGGCCCGTGGGCCCGCCGACATTGAACTGACAGTTCAGTGCCGGCGGGCCCTTTAATCGCGGGCGGAATGCTGTGAGTGAGGAAGGCCTTGCGGCCTTCCATATGCAGCACAGGCGTCGTGATCGTCATCACGCCGCCTGTGCCAGGAGAAGACGGAGTCCAGCGCGCTTCTTCAGAGCTGCGGGGGAGATAGTTGAGTACTGACTTTTTTTTTTTTTTAACGCCGGGCCCGGCTTATGGGGATTATGTTTGCTATGGGGGGATTATGCTGGCTATTGGGGGATTATGCTGGCTTATGGGGGACTATGCTGGCTATGGGGGATTATGCTGGCTATTGGGGGATTATGCTGTCTATTGGGGGATTATGCTTGCTATGGGGGGATTATGCTGGCTATTGGGGGATTATGCTGGCTATTGGGGATTATGCTGGCTATTGGGGGATTATGCTGGCTATGGGGGGATTATGCTGGCTATTGGGGGATTATGTTGGCTATTGGGGGATTATGCTGGCTATTGGGGGATTATGCTGGCTATTGGGGGATTATGCTGGCTATTGGGGATTATGCTGGCTATGGGGGGATTATGCTGGCTATTGGGGGATTATGCTGGCTATTGGGGATTATGCTGGCTATGGGGCATTATGCTGCGTATTGGGGACCTATGCTGCGTATTGGGGACCTATGCTACGTATTGGGGACCTATGCTGCCTATTGAGGACCTATGCTGCGTATTGGGGACCTATGCTGCCTATTGAGGACCTATGCTGCGTATTGGGGACCTATGCTGCCTATTGGGGTCCTATGCTGCCTATTGGGGACCTATGCTGCCTATTGGGGACCTATGCTGCCTATTGGGGACCTATGCTGCCTATTGGGGACCTATGCTGCGTATTGGGGACCTATGCTGCCTATTGGTGACCTATGCTGCCTATTGGTGACCTATGCTGCCTATTGGGGACCTATGCTGTCTATTGAGGACATATGCTGTCTATTGAGGACCTATGCTGCCTATTGAGGACCTATGCTGCCTATTGGTGACCTATGCTGCCTATTGGTGACCTATGCTGCCTATTGGGGACCTATGCTGTCTATTGAGGACCTATGCTGTCTATTGAGGACCTATGCTGTCTATTGAGGACCTATGCTGTCTATTGAGGACCTATGCTGTCTATTGAGGACATATGCTGTCTATTGAGGACATATGCTGCCTATTGGGGACCAATTCTGCCTATTGGGGACATTTACCTGCCTATTAGGTATTCTCGCACCACACCAGTCTGAGCCTGAGCGCCAATATGTGCACTGATGAGGATGAAATGATATGGATTGGCAAGGCTGCAGTGATGGGCAGTGCAGGCTGTATGTCTCTGTGTGGGCAGTTTTATTGCTGGTATATTGTTTTTGTAGCACTGTATATATATTGGTATTTTACTAATAGCAATTTGGAATCCCTAGGAAATAATGATATCAAGAAAGAGAAAAATTGCTTCACTTGTGACTAGTGTTGAGCGATACGATAATGCAAATATCGGCTATCGGCCGATATTAGCTCTATCGGCCTTTCGATAATTCGTTTCGATATTTTCGTCTTATCGAATACCGAATTTGGATTTGTCACTGTCACTGTGAGTGTCCGTCGGTCGGGTCTGTCAGGAGTCAGCGGCACTTACCTGGCAGAAGATCTCCGGCGGTCACGTCCTGGACTGCTTGATGGCCGCCATTATCTTCTCCCTGGCGGTCACATGCAGTTTTTTGCGATAACTGCAGTGACTGCTGGGTAATCCCGGCCGTAAAGCAGTCAGTCCGATGACGTCACCGCCGGGGAAGCAGGTAATCAGCTGTGCTGCGCCGGGATGACAGCCTCTGCCTGTCATTCTGATGTAGCAGAGCTGGATCGTCGTGGGACACTCGTTACTATGGACTGCGTCGGTCAGGTGGTATACTTTTTTTTTTTTTTTTCATTTTTTTACAGGAGATCGATGGCGTCGCAGGATGAGACTGTAATAAAAGTAATGAAAACTGTGTTTTTTTTTTTTTTTATTAAATTAAAAAACTTTTTTATGAACATTCACCCGTCCGGGTACATCAACAATTTAACTATTTACATACAGGGACCCTGTCCGGGTTATTTATAATTCTTTGGCAGGGGTGTTCCAGGTACCACCTGGTACTCTTCTGATGCTTGCCAAACATCCGAGGCACCAAGGACCATCAGGACCTGATGACGTCGTGTGGCCTGTACAGTGACGTCGTGACCCGCTATCTGGGTCTGTGTGGCCACCTCTTTCATCTCCCTCCGGGTCTGGAACCCTATGTCCCGGACTGAACGAACCCCAGGGGGCCTAACAGGCGCCGGGTACGGGCCAGCTATACTTATCATGTCCATAGCTGGGGCTGCTGAGGAGACCACTGAGGGAGGCTGGGGAGATTTACGGCGTGGGGTGGGCACTTTTGCAGAGGCCTGGATGTGGGAGGCTGAAGGCTCCGAGGGTCTCACAGGTTCCTGACACTCTGGGGAGTAGGGGTCGCACCTGGTAACATTTAGGGGTACTATCCATTGTAACCCCAGTGTCGGGTGTAAGTCACCAAGTCTCCTGGCAACAGGTCCCTCCCCGGGTGTCCTTCTGGGAGGTGAGCCTCCACGTCCCGCCGGTTCACAAAAACTTCTAAATAAAGTCCAGGCTCCTGGATGAAGCCCCAACCACCTTTCAATTTAAAGCTCCGTACTGCACCCTTACGCCGCGGCTCACACAGGGTTCCTTTATCCTTTCTCATCCGGTCCTTATCTGCCCGGTCCTTCTCCAGGTGACGTTGGCGAAGTTTTTGGGATTCTCGCTGCTCCCTTTGTCGCTCTGCTTCCCGCTCCCAACGTCTCCACTCTTCCTCCTGACGCCGGTTGTAATTCTCCTCCACCAGCTGCTCCATGTCTCCACCATCAAATGCCAGCTTACAGTGTCCGGTTTGCGGCAGCTCTCCTGGCGCCCCCCAGTCCTGGCGGCGCTCACCTGCGGAGGGAACAGCCGGCTCTGGAACAGATGACAGTCGGGGCTCCGGTACAGGCAGGTAGTGCTCTGGTGCCTGCACGGCCTCCTCCATGAGGACGGGTGTCGCTTCTTCTGTCTCAGCGACGGGGGCAGACAGCGGGATCTGGGGTGCTGCCAGTGCAGCGTTTTTTGCACGAACGGGTGCCTCCACTGCGACAACGTCAACCGGATCACATTGCAAGGACTCCTCTACTAGAACGGGTGCCTCACCTTCCGGTACAGACACTTCAGGTAAGAGGGATTGGCGCCGCTCCAAGTTTATTTTTAGGGCACGCCAGCTGGCTTCCATCCTGACGACCTCCTCCCGGTGCCGGGCCAGGCCTCTTAGGGTATCCTCCGCTTCTTGCAGCGTAGGAGGGTTTCCAGGCCGGGTGCCCAACGGTGGTTCCGTGGCGATCGGGTCGCTTCCGTGGGGGGAGAGCTCTGACTGCTCCATCCCTTCACACTTCTGCTCGTGTCCATTAGCCATCTCTGCCAAGTCACATGTGTCATTAGCATCTGGAGAGGGCCCCTCTTTTGTAGGGAGGCGGGACCTTCGTGTTAGTTTCCGCTCACTGAGGAGGATGAGGAGGCGGAACTGAAGAGCTGTGGGGCACGATCTTACATTGCAGTACCATTTAGAGCCATCGTTTTCGCGTCACTGAGTGAGTGTGTACACCCATGAAGAGCACGCCCTTCTTCTTCACCAGTGCCTCGTCGTGACGCAGATATGGCGGAAAAATGGCAAATACATTCTCTGATGATTTTAGCAATTCTCAAGCACAAAACCAGTTCAATTCAGGCACACAGGACTCGCTTATAGCGAGCTACAGAATCCTGTTCGTGACACCCAAGTTGAGTCGCACAGAGCCAGAGGTTTTGGGGGTACTCGGCACCGAGCCCGTCGACTTCTATGGGGTATGTCACGGCTTTACCCGGCAATTGAATCAGAGTCTATTTTACTATGTAGAAGTGTATAAACTATAAATATATGTATATATATATGTCACAATGACATGTATATATATATTGTATTCTATGTGTGTATATTTTGTGTTTACAACGAAAGAAAGGGTTTTTTTTGTTGCGATATTTTGTTCCCATAGACTTATATGGGACTTCCGGTATCGAAATCGGATATCGACGATATTTAGTGCTATCGGCGATACAATTTCGATACGATATTTTTAGATATCGAGCACTATCGCTCAACACTACTTGTGACAAATATGGAACCGAACATTGACCATCTCATTAGCCAAAAGCAGGCCCATAGTTCCCACTGAAATACCAGTAAGTTTGTTGATTTTTAACTTTACTTGTTCTTTATTTTAAGTATTGTATTTGTTCCTGTTTCTTTTTTTTTTTACTTCAAAATAAGAGTGTAGTATATGGTGTATACAGGGTCATACACATCGTGTGCGGTATATAGAGTGTAGTATATGGTGTATACAGGGTCATACACATCGTGTGCGGTATATAGAGTGTAGTATATGGTGTATACAGGGTCATACACATCGTGTGCGGTATATAAAGTGTAGTATATGGTGTATACAGGGTCATACACATCGTGTGCGGTATATAGAGTGTAGTATATGGTGTATACAGGGTCATACACATCGTGTGCGGTATATAGAGTGTAGTATATGGTGTATACAGGGTCATACACATCGTGTGCGGTATAAATTAGTAAGTGTACATATACACTGCGTATATTATACATGTGTTATATCATACAGGTTATAATGCTTCTTATTCTTTGTATAGAGGTAGTGTGCCATGTATAATATATGGTATATACAGCGTAGTGTCACATACACTGCTGTATTATGCAATATACAACAGTTCTAATGCTCCATACCTAATATGCAGTATAATGTACAGTGTATATGATGTAACCTGTATAAGATGTGACATTGGCTTGCCCCCTAGTTTTGATCCTGGGTACGCCCATGCTCCTGCTGCTGCGCACGGTGCTGCTTCCTTGATATCCTTGTGACTCCCTCCCCTCATGTCCAGAGTTAGGAGAAGTCAGGTCGGTGACTAGTTATTAATGCAACTACTTAAGTTACTATATGGGACTTGAAAACATGATCTCCCAACAAGGGAAATACACAGGCCTGTGTAGCGCTGCGGTGATTCCGGATGTGTTCAATGAGCACATCCGGATTCACCGCGCGTTCAGAAGGGGGCGGAGCTTTGTACTGATTTTACAATGGGGGGGGGCGCCGTTTTGCAGTTCGATTCAGGCAGCAGAGAGGCTAGGTTCAACCCTGACTATAGCCCAGTAAATTAACAGCCCAGTCGTGGCTCTCATCCAGCCAAGTCTCAGATATCCCCACCATGTCATAATTATGTTCAACAAAATTAATTCTAATTCCGCCATTTTGTTGGTGAGGCTCCTGGCATTAGTATACATGCACTTTATGTATCTCTCTGTACCTCTATTCTTTCTTAATCTTTAATTTTTAACTGTTCTAACCACCCCCCCCATGCCACCCCCACCCTCACCCCCAATTTCATTATTTGTGCCCAGGTCTCTATCTGCACTGCCTTCCCCTCCTATAAAATGAATACCCTCCCCCCTAGTCCCTAGTTTAAAGACTCCTCCAACCTTCTAGCCATTTTCTCCCCCAGCACAGCTGCCCCCTCCCCATTGAGGTGAAGCCCGTCCCTAGCATAGAACCTGTAGCCAACTGAGAAGTCGGCCCAGTCTCCAGGAACCCAAACCCCTCCTTCCTACACCAATTCTTGAGCCACTTATTAATCTCCCTAATCTCCCGTTGCCTCTCTTGTGTGGCGCGTGGTACAGGCAGTATTTCAGAAAATACCACGTTTGAGGTCCTTGCTTTAAGCTGGCAGCCTAACAGGTAATCTTGTAAAACATTAAATGACAATATTTACTTAGCACTAAAAAATATGTCTCTAAAATTTCTAAAACTTGTTCTGTTAAATTCAGAGAATTGATTATGACCATGGTAACAACTGGCAGGCATTAGAGTTGAGCAAAAAGATTCTCACTGTCTGGAGTGGATGACAGACCTCTGTAGCAGCCAGACCAGGGCAGTCTCCACTTCTGAGCCCAGCATTCTTAGCACCTCTTGGTTTACCAGGTCCCTTATCATCATGAAATTGTGGTGTTATGTACGTCATTATATTACCTGAGACCTAGTGTCAGGACGTCGAAGAGTCTACTAAGCAGAACAGGTGCCTGTACCTCAGATGCCAAGCACAGAGGGGAAGACTGCCTTGATCTGGCTGTCATGGAGGACCAGACTGGAAGCTAGACCAGAGCAGCACAAGACTTTTTCTCAACTTTTTTTTCAATTCAATGGACGCATTCTTGAAGCTCATAATTTTCATGAAATTCAATTGTCTTAGTCCAACATACCGGAATGATGCAATACAACCATTGAAAGGCCATATAAATATTAGGGCGTTCTTTGGTGAACTATGGAAAGCACATATATCTTCCTCATCTTCATCACATGACAACACTTTCATCTGAGAGAGATTCACTTTGTGTTTTAGTCTAAAGCTGGTGCCTGACCTGAGAAAAAGAAAATCTGGTTATAATATGCAGTGTTGAGAAGAGTTTATTCTATGCATTGCATTCATTTATGTAGATTTTTAGGCACACAATGTAGTATTTACATAAATTAGAAGTTTCTCACATAGGTATTTCATGGTCAGTGAGTTGAGTAATGGATTAATCAGGATACAATTTTAATTTGTGATATTGCGCCTGTAATGTTTTTACATACTTGCTCTAGTTGGTTGCTATTCTTTGATTACTATACAGGTACATAACTGTAGGTATTCATTATAGAGACCTTAATTGGACACATCTGATGGTAGACAATTGAACATGATGACCATGAAGTTTCAACATCAGTAAAAATCAAGTAGGCTTGTTCGTGACAACCAGAAATCCTTTGTATACAGATTTTTTATTAACCCACATATCAAGGGAAATAATAAAATTATATTTGGGATCAAGTACACATGAAATAGGCACAGCCATGTTGTATCTGCTGTCATAACTATAGCACCATTTATGACACTTCCACACAGAATGTCACAAGATAGAGTAGATCTCTGGGGTAGTTTAGTACATTAGTGATGGAGTTCATTTCTTATAATCTTTCTTAACTAGTGATTTCAGTAATGATATTTTCCTGTTGGTGATGTGAGATACAGCAGGTAGCAGGATACAGTAACGGACCGAAGGCAGAGCAAGGGCCAATGAGAGGCAAGGATACTCCACGCAGGGAGGAATAGAGGCAGGGTTAAATTGTAGGGAGTTTTGACAACTTGGGAGGCACAGGTGCAGGTAAATGGGACAAAGAAGTACAGGGGTAATAAACTTATCAGTCCAACGACATCAGAGATAGGATTTCTGGATGCAGGCGGTGGCGCCAAGGCTGTTGCGCGTCAGGGGTCCAGTACAGTCCTGAAGATGGCGTTCTGGATCCTGGCAGTGGAGATGTCTACCGGTGATCTTGACAGAGATCCTGGATCCGGAAGATGAGGAGGCGGGAAGGATCAAGTCTTTCGCACTGGCCATGCCTAATACAGCTTGGCGTCCGAATGGGGGCTTTTTAGGGGAAAGCTCACAGCGGGTTACCGGGCTCTCCTGCTGGTGCAGGCGCGCATCTGTGTCCTGACCACTGACTCTGTCACTCAGAGTCAGCGGTATCAAAGGTGTCAGTGGTGTCAGCAGACACGAAGTGAGCCTCTGTCAGTGCTCTCTGGACGTGGATCTGAAGTCCCTCAGGCTTGGGCCTACTCCATCCCAACACTCAGTCGATGGAGCGCTGACACAGTCCCCTTGCGCTCTGCACGTTCCCGCCAAGACTGACTGGTGTCCGTGCGCCGCGGCTTTTTAAGCTTAGCCATGCCCCCTATTACTGGATTCAAAGGTCGGTCCAGGGCCTTAAGCTTTCCTCCGTGCAACCTAAGTGACAGCCCCGACAGTTTCTGATCCATCATGGAGAAGGTACGCCTGATTTGGGTCTTCTCCTTACATTCCCGCTCTCTTTGTGCTCACCATTCAACGGGCGAGCGCTCTCGTAGCAAGGTTTGACACTCTCCTATTCCTTGAACAATTTGCCCCCAAACAAAACTATCCTGATCAGACTGGTTGGGTGGTCTTCCTGCTCTGAACGCTCAGAACGTCATGAAATAGAAGTATCAGTTGAGTCTAGTTGAGTAGTTCAGTTGGATTGTAACAGAGGCTGAGACGTGCTCAGTTCTGGAGAAACAGTATTTCAGGAATTTCAGGAGCCCCAAGGGCTTCAGGTATCTGTTGCTGTTCTGGACCTACTTGTGGCGGCTCAGGACAAGAGAAGGTCCTCAGGAACATTTACCTCCTCTTTACGTTCAGGGTCTCTGGATATGCAGGGGCGTAGCATGTTTCGGTGTGCAACACGAGTAGGAGCATCTTCTCCTTCAGGCTGGATTTCATAGACGGCCCTTCAGAGTTGACTCGTCGCTTTACACGATATGGTGTTTTCTCCCATCGGTAATCCAATTTGTCTCAAGGGTGTTTTTCTCATACTAACACTCGATCTCTGGCCTGCAGAGCTGTCACCCCGTAGAGGAGCCACCTCTGGATGTTCCAACTCCGAACATGGTCTGCACCAGGCAGACAGATGCAGTGTCTGTAGACGATGGCAATGCTCTCGTACCCAGGTGGACACCCCCGTCCATGGGTAGTCCTCCTCTGGGTTCAGTTCCAGTTCGGTGATCTATTTTCCTGGCCTGCCGAAGAGTAGGGTGTAAGGAGTGTACCCCGTGGTACCATATACTCGGTTATTGTATACCCATACCATCACTGCTACGAATTCGGGCCAGCACATCTTTCATCTTCCTCCAATGTTCTCAACATCTGGATGAGAGTCCGGTTGAATAGTTCACAGGTTCCATTGCCCTGAGGGTGGTAAGGCGTCCACTGAAATTTCTCAATGTGATACAAACGGTGCAGCTCCTCCATGACTCATCTCAGAAAACAGGTACCCTGGTCTGAGTGCATTCTCTTTGGACAACCGTACACCTGGATGAAATTTTTACAGATGGCATGAGCTGCGGATTCGGCCATTTGGTCTTGAGTCGGGGTCACAACGGCAAATTAGGTGAAATGATCCATTATCACCAAGCAATGTTCATACCCCTGATGGGCTGGTCCTATGGTTAAATAGTCAATCATCAACACTTCCAGCGGGACTGAAATCACAATAGTTTGTGTGGCGGCTCTCTGCTCCGGAGGCTTGGACAGTTCGCAGCTCTTGCAGCGTCGGCACACTAATGTCACGCTGTCTAATGATATGAATACAATGTCAGTAAACTATTTATACAGGAACCACACTCTATACAACATATAGTTTAGCAACATCAGAATGTAAGTATAAAATAGATTTACCTGACACGATATCTGCAGAACTTAGGGTAAATCTTGAGGACTAGATGTGCAGAAACGATTTCTGTTTAACTCAGGGTTAATCTTGAGGACTTGATGAGCTGTAACAGGAAAGAGGAGGACCGGGGTCTAACCTGACCCTACACTGGGGTCCTAACTAATCCCTTACCTTGGAGGTACTGATAATGGTTCAGAGGTCCAAGTCTCCAGCCTAACCCTGTCTCCTATCAGACCCTGAACCCTGTAATCAGTCCTAAGAAGGATCCTGATTACCACCAAAGGGATATGGGCAGATCTCAGCTAAATACACAGATAAGACATATAAGACAGACAGGATAGCACTCACTTGCATACACACTCAAACACCGAAGGAACATAAATGGTCTGGGAAATAAACTCTAAGCAAGTTGAGCTTAAAACAACTAAGGAGCTCTCAACTTAAGTCAATACAGATTCATTCCTATCTGTGGACTGAATGAAGGATTTCACTGGCAACTCCCAAAGCAGACAACCAGGAATTTAAAGGAAACCAATCAACAAATAATCAATTGCAGCCGGGAGAAACTGCACCCAGTCCCAGCACCGAGCACAGACAGAATTAACTCCCTAGCTGCCAACACAAAGAAACAGTCTCTTCTCAGCTGTGAGAAGTCAAAATGTGCAACCGCGACGATCTTCGTGGCAATGCACACATGACAGTACCCCCCCTTCTACGAGGGCCTCCGGACCCTCAGGGCCAGGCCTGCCCGGGTGAGTTCTGTGGAAGGTCCGAACCAAACGATCTGCGTTAACATCAGACGCAGGGACCCACGTCCTCTCCTCCGGACCATACCCCTTCCAATGCACCAAGTACTGAAGGGACCGGCGATTCAGACGTGAGTCAATGATTTTTGATACTTGAAATTCCAAGTTGCCATTGACCAACACTGGAGGAGGAGGTAGAGGTGACGATATGACTGGTGCCACATACCTTTTAAGTAAAGACTTGTGGAACACATTATGACTTTTAAACGTAGGAGGGAGTTCCAGACGAAATGCCACAGGATTAATTATGGAACTGATCCTGTACGGCCCGATGAATCTGGGACCCAGTTTCCAGGAGGGCACTTTAAGTTTTATATTCCTGGTAGACAACCATACCAGATCGTTCACATTCAGATCTGGACCAGAAACTCTCCTCCTATCAGCCATACGTTTGTAACGGTTCCCCATCGCACTCAGATTATTCAATACACCTCTCCACACAGAAGCAAGTGACGACGAGAAACGCTCCTCCTCAGGAACCCCAGAAGGACCCCCCCATTGAAAGTACAAAACTGAGGATGAAAACCATATGCCCCAAAAAACGGGGACTTACCAGTGGACTCGCTCCGCCTGCTGTTAAGAGCGAACTCTGCCAGAGGCAAGAAAGAAGACCAGTCCTCCTGGTTCTCCGAGACAAAACACCGGAGATATGTCTCTAAACTATGTCTCTAAACTCTGATTCAGACGCTCTGTCTGACCATTGGTCTGCGGATGAAAAGCCGAGGAAAACGACAATTGCATCCCCCGACGTAAACAAAATGCCCTCCAAAATTTGGACACAAACTGAGACCCCCTATCTGACACCACATCAGAAGGCAACCCATGAAGTTTCACGATCTCCCTAATGAACACCTGCGCCAGAGTTTTAGCATTATGGAGTGCAGGAAGAGCAACGAAATGTGCCATCTTACTGAACCTGTCAACAACCACCAGTATGACAGTATTCCCTGACGACGGAGGAAGGTCCGTAATGAAGTCCATAGATAAATGAGTCCATGGACGCTCCGGAAGTTTCAAGGGTAAAAGGGTCCCAGATGGACGGGTATGAGGGGTTTTAGAGCGAGCACAAACCCCACAGGACGCGACAAAAGTTATAACATCTTTATTAGCGTTAGGCCACCAAAATCGACGAGAAAGGAGATCTAAAGTAGCCTTATTCCCTGGATGTCCTGCTAAAGCAGAATTATGATGTGCCTCAATAACCTTTTGTCTCAACTGATTCGGGACAAACAGTCTCCCTGGAGGTCCTGCAGGGGCGTCCCCCTGAGCCTCTAACACCTCCTCCTCAAGCTCAGAACATACAGCCGACACTACCACCCCCTCCTGAAGGATAGGAATCGGGTCATCCGTTTTCCCGGCCCCTGGGAAACTGCGAGACAAGGCATCAGCCTTTACATTCTTAGACCCCGGGCGATAAGTGACGACAAAATTAAACCTGGTAAAAAAACAACGACCATCGAGCTTGTCTGGAATTCAGACGCTTAGCGGATTCTAAATACAGCAGGTTCTTGTGATCAGTAATAACGGTGACCGGGTGGACTGCCCCCTCCAAAAAGTGACGCCATTCTTCAAAAGCCAATTTAATGGCCAAAAGTTCCCTATTGCCGATATCATAATTCCTTTCGGCGGACGACAATTTCTTAGAAAAGAAAGCGCACGGATGCCATTTACCAGGGGACGGACCCTGGGACAATATAGCACCCACCCCTACGTCAGACGCGTCCACCTCAACAATGAAAGGCTGAGATACATCTGGTTGGATGAGAACGGGTGCCGAAGCAAAACATCTCTTCAAAGAGGAAAAGGCTTGGCAAGCCTTGTCCGACCACCTAGAAAAATCCGTCCCTTTTCTCGTCATGTCAGTGAGAGGTTTGACGACAGACGAGAAATTACAAATAAATTTCCGGTAGTAATTAGCAAACCCCAAAAAACGCTGCAGAGCCTTAAGATCCCCTGGCTGATCCCATTCAAGCACTGCTCTCACCTTTTCAGGGTCCATACGGAAACCGGAGGCTGACACCAAAAAACCCAAAAACTGAACTTCCTGTACGGCAAAAACACACTTCTCCAGTTTGGCGTATAGTTTATTGTCTCGCAAGATCTGCAACACCTGTCTCACATGCTCCTGGTGAGACACAAGATCTGGCGAGTAAATTAAAATGTCATCCAAATATACGACCACAAACAGCCCCACAAGGTGACAAAAATGTCATTAACAAAATGTTGGAATACTGCTGGTGCAGTAGTCAGACCAAAAGGCATGACCAGGTTTTCATAATGTCCCTCCGGCGTGTTAAACGCCGTTTTCCACTCATCCCGCTCTTTTATCCTAATCAGATTATACGCCCCCCTGAGATCCAATTTAGAGAACATTTGGCGCCAACAATTTGATTGAAGAGATCAGGAATAAGAGGGAGTGGATACGGATCTCGAACAGTAATCCGATTAAGTTCGCGGAAATCCAAGCAATCCCCGCGGCCACAGGGGAAGATGAAGGTCTAATATGCCCTTTGGCCAGACTTTCAGAAATATAATCTTTCATAGCCTGCCTTTCAGGACCAGAAAGATTATACAACCTAGCTTTAGGCAACTTAGCATCAGGAAGTAGATTAATAGAGCAGTCATACACGCGATGAGGAGGCAACTCCCGACACCCCTCCTCAGAGAAAACATCCCCAAAATCCTCCAAAAAAGGAGGCAATGTACTAGGCACGACCGCACTGATGACTGTGTTCATGCAGTTGCTTTTGCAAAACTCTCCCCATTGGCTTATCTCTCTGGACTGCCAATTAATCACAGGGTTATGTTTAACCAGCCAAGGAAGTCCCAACACAATGGGAGTAGGTAGACCCTCCAACACATAACAAGATAATTGTTCCCTATGTATTGCCCCTACCCGAAGGTCAATGTTATGAACCTCATGAACAAAGCTACCTTGGCCGAGAGGCCTGGCGTCAATGGAGAAAATAGGGATCGGTTTGACCAATACACTCAGATGCATACCTTGAGCCTGAGCAAACTGAGCGTCAACCAGATTAGCCCCGGAACCACTATCCAGAAGAACAGACAATCTCTTCACTCTAGTACCAACCACCACCTCCACTGGTACAAGGAACTGAGAAGAACCGGCGGATGAAATACATACTCCCAGGTTGTCGTCCACCACACAACCTGGGATTAGCAGTTTTCCGGCGACTTTTTACTTAACAAGACACGGGATGGACATTCTCCAACAAAATGTCCCTCTTTCCCGCAAAAAAAAACACCTTCTAGTCCTGCGGCGTGCCGCCAATCCCCTACTACGAAAAGATGTCCCTCCCAACTGCATAGGTTCATCCGAACAGACAAGGGGAACCTCAACATAAGGGACTTTAGTAGTAGGTGGAGTAACAACAGGGAGTGGAGTTACCTCACCCCTCTCCCGAAGCCGTCTATCAGTACGGATAGCTAGGGCCATAGCAGCCTCCAGAGAAGGAGGAGACTCATACTGAGCCAAAACGTCTTTTAATTTGTCAGAAATCCCATGACAAAACTGGCTCCTAAGAGCTGGGTCATTCCACTGAGTATCCGTGGCCCATCTACGAAACTCAGAAGCAAATTCCTCCCCGGACGATCTCCCTGCTGTATCTTACGTCATTTGGTCTCAGCAAGAGAGACCCGATCTGGGTCATCATATACCAATCCCAGGGCAGTAAAAAATTGATCTACAGACTGTAGAGCCGGGGATCCCGGAGGAAGGGAAAATGCCCAGGATTGAGGGTCCCCTTGAAGAAGTGAGATAACAATTCCCACTCTCTGCTCATCACTCCCTGATGATCGCGGCCGAAGCCGAAAATACAATTTACATGCCTCCCGGAAGGTAAAAAATTTGTCTCGCCCACCAGTGAACCTATCTGGGAGAGCTACTTTAGGTTCAACTCTGGTTTGCTCCAGGGGAGACAAAACTTTGGACTTAATGTCCGTCAGCTCCATGGATAATCCCTGCAACTGCAGAGCCAGCTGGGCTACTGGATCCATGGTAACTAGAGATAATTTTTTGGGCCAGTGAAAATGTCACGCTGTCTAATGATATGAATACAATGTCAGTAAACTATTTATACAGGAACCACACTCTATACAACATATAGTTTAGCAACATCAGAATGTAAGTATAAAATAGATTTACCTGACACGATATCTGCAGAACTTAGGGAAATCTTGAGGACTAGATGTTTAGAAACGATTTCTGTTTAACTCAGGGTTAATCTTGATGACTTGATGAGCTGTAACAGGAAAGAGGAGGACCGGGGTCTAACCTGACCCTACACTGGGGTCCTAACTAATCCCTTACCTTGGAGGTACTGATAATGGTTCAGAGGTCCAAGTCTCCAGCCTAACCCTGTCTCCTATCAGACCCTGAACCCTGTAATCAGTCCTAAGAAGGATCCTGATTACCACCAAGGGATATGGGCAGATCTCAGCTAAATACACAGATAAGACATATAAGACAGACAGGATAGCACTCACTTGCATACATACTCAAACACCGAAGGAACATAAATGGTCTGGGAAATAAACTCTAAGCAAGTTGAGCTTAAAACAACTAAGGAGCTCTCAACTTAAGTCAATACAGATTCATTCCTATCTGTGGACTGAATGAAGGATTTCACTGGCAACTCCCAAAGCAGACAACCAGGAATTTAAAGGAAACCAATCAACAAATAATCAATTGCAGCCGGGAGAAACTGCACCCAGTCCCAGCACCGAGCACAGACAGAATTAACTCCCTAGCTGCCAAACACAAAGAAACAGCAACTCAGCTGTGAGAAGTCAAAATGTGCAACCGCGACGATCTTCGTGGCAATGCACACATGACAACTTCTTCCACTACTGTCTTCAGTAAAAGGTGGTAAACTAGCTTCTGTAGCCACTGGAAGGTCTTCTCCTGGCCAAATTGAGCTCCTCTTTCATGTGCCTCCGTGGCCACTTGATGCAACAGCGTTTCAGAGATCACAACTTGCCTGGTGACGGACAGGACATGCTGCAACTGAATCTTCCGATACAGCAATCTGTCTCTCAGATATAGTCTCTCCCACTGTCGAAGAATTTGTAGTGTCCCTGGAGATAAGTCTCTCTCTCATTCCGGCAGGGCTGTTGTTTGAGGGCCACCCACTGTCGGATTTATGCGAACTCTCCATCTTCCTGTTGTATCCGCACCCACTCATCACAGGGCTGTCCCAATACATGTTCCCAGGGCTCTGCTCGCACCGGTTCCTGCGTAGCTGGCAACATCCTGGCAGACCCTCGCAATTTGGGAACTTCCTCAGCCTCCAGCTCTTCATCTTGGTTAAAGCCGGGCTTATCGTGTGTCACACTGAATAAAGCATCTGCATGAGTATTTTCAGCTCCCCATCAGTAGGCAATTTTATATCAGTATTTGGCCATTATAACCACCCAGCGCTGTTCCAGGGCGCCCAACTTTGCGTTCTCTAGATGGGCCAGCGGATTGCTATCGGTTCGCACCAAAACTTCAGACCCAGAAAGGTGTCCTGCAAATTTCTTGGTCATGGCCCATAGCAGTGCTAACAGCTATAACTTGAATGAGCTGTAGTTGTCCGGATTCTATTCGGAGTTATGGAAAGAACGACTCGCATAAGCAATCACCCGCTCTTTTCTATCTTGGACCTGCGACAGCACATCTCCGAGTCCATGCAAGCTTCTATCGGTATGGAGGATTAAAGGTTGGGAGAAGTCAAAGTAGGCCAGGACTGGTGCTTCTGTCAGAGCCACTTTCAGGGCTTGGAATCCCTTCTTCTGATGATCTCCTCACTGAATTTATCGTTTTTTATCTCCCAATGGTACTCCTTTCAGCAACTCTAATAGCGGGTTCACGATGCCGACAAAGTCTTTCTCGAGCCGTCGATAGCACCTGGTTGATCCCAAGAAGGCCTGAACATCCTTCGGAGTGGGCCAATCCTGTGCTGCCGCAATCTTTTCACAGGATGGTTTTACACCTTCTGCAGAGACAACATGTCTGAGGTATTCAATCTGGGAGCAGAACAAATGGAACTTTGGGAAGTTTTAGTTTCAGCCCATGCTCCTGGAGCCGCTTAGTACTTGTTCCAGGCGTTGTAGATGTTCTTCGAACGTAGCGGCGTACACAATTATATCATCCAGGTAGATGAGCATGGCTTCAAAGTTTAGATCTCCCAAACACCTCTCCATAAGTCGCTTAAAAGTGCATTGGCCAGCCAGAACAGCATCTGGTTGAACTCATACAGGCCCATGGGCAGTATGAAGGCCGTCTTCACTCGGTCGTGTTCTGACATCGGCACTTGCCAATAACCGCTGGTCAGGTCTAACGTGGAGAAGTACCTCGTGTTTCCCAGGGCGAATAAAGACTCTTTGATACGGGGTAGTGGATTTGAATCTCGCACCGGGCAGGCATTCAATTTGCTATAGTCCACACAGAACCGTAGAGTGCAGTCCTTCTGTCATGTAAATATATATGTATTCCACGTATTCAATGTATATTCATATATATGCATTTACAGTTAGATAGATCTCACTTGCTAAAAATCCTGTGCTCAGCATATCTATGCAAAAGCTGATGCTAGCTATAATCAGTCGCTTAAGAAGACCCTGGCTATAGCTCATAGGGACTTTTTACCAAGGACACAGAAACAAGGACAGAAGATATCTATTATTTTCTTTACTAGTCACGTAGGAAAACTGGGACAAAGAACAATAAACAATAAATCTGCTACTTCAGCCCTTTTATCATAATTATCATACTTACACTAAAACAGCCAATAATCTAGCAGCTTTTAATTGTATGTTAAGTGACTAACCAGCCCCTTTTTGTAAACGTATAAAACCTTGAATGAATAATAAACTGTTGGTCTTGACGAACTGTTATACTGACACTTCCGTTGTGGACAGTCCTCATTTCGTCTGAGCGCTCAAGAAAAGACATTTAATATAAGATTGGGAACAGCAGCAGCAAACACTGCAGGATAGATTTATCCTAATTAAATTTCCATAACAGCTGGCGCCTGCAAGCGGGGCAGTGGACGAAACGCACGGGGACCTGCTGACTGGAGAGACAGAGGTGTTGGCCATGGCCTTGGCTCACGGGATGGAGACTGCGCAGCTCCATAAGTAAGGTAAGAAAATCTTGTCATCTTACCTGAAAGTCCCTGGTGTCCAGTCCAGGTCTTACACCTCTTGCCGGTCAGGTGTGGTCACCACCGCATTCCCAGGTAGTGTAAAAAGTCCACACCCTTATCCAAAACCCTGGGATATAAGTTGTTTGCTGCTGTGCTGTGCATGTGTTTCATGTTTTGTGTGAACCGGGAGAAAAGTTGGAACAGTGACTGTGTTTTGCTTGCTGATTTCTGGGAGCTGTATAGCAGAAAAAACAAAAAAAAACAAATTGCTGAATAAGTTCCCACAGATTCCTTCACACATCGGAGGGAGACAATCCCAGTATTCCAGGTGTGAGGGGTGGGGGCTTTGTTTGGATAAATTCTCACAGATTCCTTCACACATCGGAGGGAGACAATCCCAGTATTCCAGGTGTGAAGGGTGGGGATTTTGAACAGGCTATTACAGATTCCTGTGGCCGGCGTACCAGCCAGGGCGACCGTTTTTTTCAGGGTAATAGACTTGGAGCATTGTCGTGCTCAGTGCAATTGGTGAGTTATCAGTTACCAGAGCAGCTTGTATGTGTCACAGATCATCAAAAGAGGGATTCTTATTCTCCCGGGTGTCTGTTTCATTTGTACGTGTTCCTGTCTGTATCAGGTACTGTCGCTTTAAATTTACACTCAGAGCAGAGTGCGCTCTGTCACTACCTCATTCGCTGCTGACTGCAGGCAAAAGCCCCTTTGACCCCTCCCTCCTCTGCTAATCACGTTGTCACATCTGTTTCCTGGTTTTGATCTTTTTGAGCTAGTTTTTGGCTACAGGCTGTAGCGTGAAAATTCTCAGGTATTCAGACTGAACTGTATTCATTTTTTTCTATTCTGAGGGATAACCGTTTTTTTTTGATACGTGATTTCAGTGCCTGTAGACACAGCAAGCAGAGATATAAGGGAGGAGGGAGCAGCAGCAGTGAAGAGGATATTCTGGAGGGCGGGAGGATAAAGCCTACACTGCCAGACAAAAGTCTCATAGTATTTTTTCTTTTTGTTTTTTATCATTTTACAATCAGTTTTTCCACCTCTTTTCTGTTTTTAATTAGCTGTTTTAGTAACAAGGGTTTTTTCTTCTTGTCAACCTTGTTGTTTTTCAAAGTTTTACTATTAATAGGTTTTTTATTTCCCTCCTTTTTTTTGATCAGTTTTTTCTTTTTGCTTTTGGAGTTTTTATTTTGGTCAATCTTTTTCCTAGAGTTTTTTCTTTTTAAATCTAACTTTTGTTTTTAAAGTTTTTCTTTTAAGTACATTTTTAAATAATTTTGGAGAGGTTTTTCTAATCAAATTATTTTAGAGTTTTATTCTCCAATCAGCAAGATCTACTAGCGTGCTTTAGACCAAGGACAGAAACACAGATAAGAAATTGCAGGCGGAGGGAGAACACATAAACAATTGCGCAGCGGCTTCACTCACCCCTCCCATCAGGCATTCAGCGAAGACAAGAATTTCAGTGTCCTTGCACACAGAACCAGAATGCAGCAGTTCTCAGATTTTTAATCACCTTTGTTGAATAGGTTTTTGGAATAGACACAGTACGTGAGAATCGAAGGTCAGAGTACGTGAGAATCCAATGGACGGGCAGATTTAACACTGCAGAATGAAATGTTTTTTTTTTTTTTGAAAGGCACAGGAAAGTTTGTTTTTAGATTGCTGTCTGCTATAAAAAAGCAGTGGTGATCTTGCATCGTGTAGAAGGTACAGCAAGTTACTTGAACGGACCAGGAAGTGATTTTTATGTGATTAAGATTGAAAAGGTGTTAAATCATCTGTGAGGAAATGATCACGGACATGTCACAAGAGCAGAATTTAGAGTCACACACATCACATGTCCATCCTGTGGAGACACGGACAGGTGTAGTCTGCTCTCATTGAATAAGGAGCCTTGTACAGGGAAAAATGCTCCCGCCTCTCTCCACAGGGAGAAGGCATTTTTGCTTCAACGGTCCCCTCTCAAGTATCGCAGGGGGGACACCCTCTTTTCTTTCTTCTCTCAGTCCCTTTCTCCTTCTTCTTCAGACTTCTCTCCTCTTTCCTCGCTGCCTTTCCTCTCTATCCTTCTTTCCCTATCATTCCTTCTTTCCCCTCCCTCACATCTCTGACACAACCATTTTCTTCCTCTTCCTCTTCTATCTCTTCCTCTCCAACTCTCAAATCTTTTTCTTCATCTTCTTCTACTTCTCCCCTCCATCTTTCCTCTCTCTCTCTCTCTCTCTCCTCCATCTTTCTCTCCCTTCCCCTTTCACTCTTCTCTCCCTCCCCTCCTTCTCTCTCCTCTCTCTCCCCCCTCTCTCTCTCTCTCTCCTCGTCTTTCCTCCTCCTCCATCACACACCCCACTTCTTCTCCCTCACACCTCCCTTCTCTTCCTCTTTTTCCTCCTACGTTATCAACTGGGTCAACGCCCAATCAAAGCAATGTGGTTTCCCTGTATTCAGTACCTCCAGCACAGGGCACCCTATCTATCCCAAGCACAGTACAAACATTGCCAGTCATTATATCAGGAGAAGAAAGTGCAAATCCCCCTACACAAAACGCTGCAGGTAGCCCCCAGACACAACAGCTAGCAGAGCCCACAGCTGGGGCTTCACAGGGGGGAGGTGTAGCTACAGACGCAAATGAGGAACCTCAGTGCCGAGCAGAGCTGCCACCGCAGCTTCAGTACCCAGTGTATGCACCAAGCACACCATGTCACTCCTCATCTGATGAAGATGAAGATGCAACGTCACACATGCTGCCCAATACTAGGGAAGAAAACACACAAGCACCAATAGGGCAGGGACAGGTAGGGGCACCATCCTATGAGCCCTTCCTCCCAAGCCAGGTGATCAGTATGCTGCCAGACCCAGGGATACACCCCATGCCATTTTGCCAAAAAATGCAGCAGATCCAGCGAACGTATGCAGCAGCCTGGATTGATCTCTGGGCCGTAATGGAAATAAAAGCGGGTGATGCATTCTGGCCAATTATGAGAGAACACTTCAAGCTTCCAGCAGAATTAGATGCGTATGCCTGGGAGACAGGACCAAAGCTAATTGAGCAGCACAGAGAATGGGCCAAAAGCAGACTGACAGGACAAGCTATCAGCCTACATGTCACGAACCAGGACCAGACAGAGTCTGTAGAGGAGTTCCATGACAGAGTGATGCAAGTGTTTCAAGATTTGGGCCTCATTACCCATGATCAGACACACAGACGGATGTTGGCACAGGCTTTTGTGCATAGACTGAGAGAACCAATCAGGAAACCACTGGTAGTAGCCAGGCCTGAGTACACGTCAATAGCAATGGATACCCTGCTCGCAGTAGCAAAAAGGATTGAGTCCCGCCGGGACAGAAGGGATGTCCAGTGCTACAACTGTGGCGAGTTTGGTCATTTCCGGAACCGGTGCAGAACACCGACTTCGCCCAGAAGAAGAAGAAACACAGAAAGCAGTGAAGAACCCCGTCCATAGGACAGGAGCACGCAAAGTCCACAAGGAACCCCACCAGTGGGACCAATATCCTGAGAGTGGATGGCGTAGTCAGATCTTTTCTTGTGGAACTCCGCAACCTCACCTATCTATCAGAATCTTCTGCGTCCTGCATGGGAATTGATGGTCAAGTCAGATATTTCCAGATTATGAAGCCCCTGAGCATGTGGACTCAGCCAGAACACTCCATCATGTCCCAGTTTGTTGTGTCAAAGACCTGCACCCTCAACCTATTGGGAGTGGACCTACTGTAGAAGCTGAAAGCGACCAGAGTGTTCCAGGAAGATGGGACCATGACACTTTCTTCACCCCTGACCCAAGAAGAAACAGGAACCTCAAACAACCACACTGCAGACCTATCACAGGAGGTGCTGGACATAGTACCAGAAAAGCCACTGCATCACCCAGAGTCAAGATGTCTCTGACCAACTGAAGGTCTAAGTGAACTCACCTAAGAAGACGGCCTGAGAACTTTGACATTGGCCAGGATATTCAACTCAAGAAGGATCCTACTCGCTTCATGGAATGGCAACACCACATCCAGCTCCAACGCCAGAGGTTCATCTTTTGCAAGCACCAGGAGGTGCCCCCTGCAATCAACCAGTTCACACAGGCCCTAGACCGCAAAAGGCCACTCAGCTCTTCAAACTTGTGCACAAATACTGACCTGAGACCGAGCTGGAGAAAAAGAAACAACTGATGGCCCGTCCTGAGAAAAAAGCAGCCGGTTAAGGAGACGTCCCAACAAGAAGACCCCCTGTGACCAGAGCAGGTGCTAACACAGTGACTGCCTTGGTGGAGAACAAGAAAGCCAACTGGTCGTCATCTCTCATGATGTGGATCCTAGTAGACGGCTTGTTTTCCCGCCAGCTCTGTGTCGGGAGATGGGAGTCCCCTGCCGCATAGTGAAGGACAAGGCCAAACTTTGAAACCCCAACAGTGCTGAACCCGCACACTCTGCTCTCAAAAGTCCCAGTCACCGCAACGGTATTCACGGTGATCAACCTGGCCAGTGCCTTCTTCAGTGTCCCCCTTCACCTGGATGAACTGCCTGCCTTCACGCACCAGTGCAGTGCATATGGACAGTGTTGCCTCAAGGTGCTCAGAACAAGCCCTTCAAGTTTCACCAAGACAATGTCCTCCATCCTCGTCAACTGGATTGCAGAATATGCAGGAGTCACTCTTCTACAACACGTGGATGACCTTCTCTTTTGTGTGGTTGACATCGATACCTGCACAGTCCATTCCCTGTTCCTTGAGGAACAGCAACGCATGGTCTGGAAGAACAAAGTCCAGCAGTGTCAGAAGCAAGTTACATCCCTGGGACACTGTATTGCCCACCAGACTAAACACCTGTCAAATGACTGGAAGACCACTGTGGAGAAGATGGCTCCCTCAACAACTCCAAAAATGCTGCAGGCCTTCCTTGGTCTAGTGTCGTATTGATGCCTCAGTCCTAATGCAGCCTCTGTGCGCTTGCGTCAACGCAACCCCGCTCCTTCTATCGGACGCAGCCTTCAACTCATTCAGAGAGAAGGTCATGCTACTGGAGTCCTGACACGGATTCACAGGGGAAACAGAGACTTTTAGGCTGCCTCTCAGCCCGCTTGGATCCAGTTGCAAGAGGAGCACCCTCCTGCCTGATGGCAGTATCTGCAGCACACACCTTCCTGGACAAGACTGCTGACATCACTCTTGGACAGCCACTGGAAACTCTCACTCCACACGACATCTTTGTGGAGCCTCTATCGCCTCATCCCGGCCACTCTACTCCCACTCCCAAGGGGGGATACAATATGGACTTTTCAGAGTAAAAATTTACAGAATTTATCCTCCACTTGGATGGCTCCAGATTTGCAGATGATGAAGAAGTTTACACACAGGAAGTGCAGTGACCAGTAATAAAGAAATCTTGTGGTCCAGAAGTCTGTCACCTAGCCTGTCAGCCCAGGAAGCAGAACTGATAGCGCTGACGAAGGCCTGCCAGATGGCAGAAGGCAAGACTGCAAACATCTACACCGACTACAGGTGCTCGCATGGCATAGCACACGACTTTGGGCCCATCTGGGCTGCAAGGGACTTCATTACAGCAAGCGGGACAACCGTGAAGCATCATGGAGCCTTCAGGGACCTGCTGGGTGTACTCCAACTTCCAAAATGGTGGCAATTTGAAAAATCAAAAGCGCATGGAAAACTGAGAACAAAAGAGGCGTGAGGCAATAACATGGCGGACATGGCAGCCAAAGAAGCGGCCAAAGGAAGACAACATGGAGAAGTGGGAGAGGTCGTAGAGCCGGGCGGCTACTACATGACGACTGAAGACAAGAAACCTGACAAAAAGACGTCCTGGGATCTGCTCAAGAAGTTGCAAGACCAAGCTCCAAAAGGAGAAGAAGAGCTGAATGCGAAAAAAGCAACACGTGAAGAAGGAAGGCTATCTACAATGGACTCCAAACCCTGCCTACCACAAAGTATGCACCCTATGGTGGTCCAATGGGCACATGGACCCACACACACAGATCAAAGACACAGATGAATGATCCGATTGGTGCTTACTGGTTCGCTTCAGGGATCTCTACCCTAACAGCCAAATTCACCAGCAGCTGTCTCACCTGCGGCAAATGCAAGCCTGGACGTGTAGAAGAAAGTCCCCCTGACCTCGTCCGGCAAGACCACTCTACCAGCTACAGAGGATCCAGATAGACCACATCCAGATATCGCCAAGTGAAGGATTCAAATACGCCATTGTGGTCAAAGAAGTGTTTTCAAGATGGACAGAAGCCTTCCAAGTCAGCAAAGACTACTGCAAAGCAGCTACTTTCGGAAAATAGTGTGCAGATACGGGGTTCCAGAAGTGATAGAGAGTGATCAGGGACCCGCATTCACAGCAAATCTGACGCAAGAGATCTGGTTAGCAGTAGGGTCAGATTTAGGCCTACACACTCCTTACCACCCCCAGAGCAGCGGGAAGGTAGAAAGACTGAACCGAACACTTAAGGGTGAGTTTCCACGATCAGTAAACGCTGCGTGTTTGTCGCTGTGCGCTGGCGCAGCGCCAAACAGCAGCGTCCAGATGTTACAGCATAGTGGAGGGGATTTAAAGAAATCCCGTCTCCACTATGCGTAACAACACGCAGGTGGTAGACCTGCGTAAACGGACATGCGGCGCATCTTTTCAGACCGCAGCATGTCCTCGCGTGTTGCGGCGACGGTGCGTCGCCGCAACAGAATTTCACACAGGGCTATGTAGCCCTGCGTTCTTTCCGGAGGTGTTCCGGAGGTGTCCTGAACACCTCCGGAAAGATCGCGCGTCATAAAGGGGGCGGGGCTTAGACGGAGCGGAATTTCCGCTCCGTCCAAAGCGCTGTGGTTCCGGACCGTGGAACCACAGCCTAAGAATAGGATGCTGAAAATTGCCCAAGAGACACGCAAACCATGGCATGACACACTCCCAATTGCATTGTTTAGCATAAGGCACACTCCCAGAGTCCCAGAAAAGCTGTCACCATGCAAAATTTTGTTTGGGTCAGTCCAAAGTTAGGTGCATTCTTCCCTCAGCAGCAGAATATGCAAAATTATATCTTGTTTGCTTATGTAATTGAATTGGTCAAAAAACTAATGTCCATTCTCGAGTTTTTCTCTTCACTGCCAGATCCAGACTCAGTGTCCGGTACGCACTCCTTGAAAGCCAGGAGACTGGGTGTTGGTGAAAAAAGTTGGAAATGAGAACACTCGATCCCAGATTTGATGGTCCTGTCCAAGAGCCCCAGATGACACCAACCTCTGTGAAAGTAGAGGGAAAGCCTGCTTGGATCCACGTATCGCATCGCAAGGAAGCTCCCGTGCCAGAAGAGACACCTAAGCCATGAATGATGTCGTGAATGCTCTGACTGACCAGACAGATGACCTACCTGACGAAGAATACACATGTTTATCTGAACATGCAGTTAAATAAAGAGACTATGATTGCAAACACATGAACCCCTGCTAGGGACAGATCTCCTGACCGCCCATTTGCGAAAAGCCTGCATTGATGAAGGGTACATCGGCAGCACAAAAGAGTTGCAGCGCTTTGGGACAGGAGCAGGTTTTTTAGGGCAAGTGGTATCTAAGGGGGGACTGTCATGGAAATATATATGTATTCCATTTATTCAATGTATATTCATATACACAATCTTCCTCAGGGTCCGGTCACCTCTTCTCGTTGTACAGCGTTTTCTGCCACATTGTTTCCTTCCAACAGACTTCCCATTGAGGTGCCTTGATACAGCACTCTGGGAACAGCCTATTTGTTGAGAAATTTCTTTCTGGGTCTTACCCTCTTGCTTGAGGGTGTCAATGATGGCCTTCTTGACATCAGTAAGGTCGCTAGTCTTACCCATGATGGGGGTTTTGAGTAATGAACCAGGCAGGGAGTTTTTAAAAGCCTCAGGAATCTTTTGCATGTGTTTAGAGTTAATTAGTTGATTCAGAAGATTAGGGTAATAGGTCGTTTAGAGAACCTTTTCTTGATATGCTAATTTTTTGAGACAGGTTTTTTGGGTTATCAGGAGTTGTATGCCAAAATCATCAGTATTAAAACAATAAAAGACCTGACAAATTTCAGTTGGTGTGTAATGATTCTAAAATATCTGAAAGTTTAATTGTAATCATTACATTATGGAAAATAATGAAATTTTGCACTATATGCTAATTTTTTGAGAAGGACCTGTATATGCATTTACAGTTAGATAGATCTCACTTGCTAAAAATCCTGTGCTCAGCATATCTATGCAAAAGCTGATGCTAGCTATAATCAGTCGCTTAAGACGACCCTGGCAATAGCTCATAGGGACTTTTTTACCAAGGACACAGAAACAAGGACAGAAGATATCTATTATTTTCTTTACTAGTCACATAGGAAAACTGGGACAAAGAACAATAAACAATAAATCTGCTACTTCAGCCCTTTTATCATAATTATCATAATTATCATACTTACACTAAAACAGCCAATAATCTAGCAGCTTTTAATTGTATGTTAAGTGATTAACCAGCCCCTTTTTGTAAACGTATAAAACCTTGAATGAATAATAAACTGTTGGTCTTGACGAACTGTTATACTGACACTTCCGTTGTGGACAGTCCTCATTTCGTCTGAGCGCTCAAAGAAAAGACATTTAATATAAGATTGGGAACAGCAGCAGCAAACACTGCAGGATAGATTTATCCTAATTAAATTTCCATAACACTTCTTTCGCACTAGAATGATGAGAGCAACCCACGGGCTTTAACTTACTCGGATGATACCAGTCTGTAACATTTGTGTGAGCATCCATTTCACCCCCTGGTACATTTATGGAGGGATTTGATGGTAGCATTCTCTCACAGGCGCATCATTACTGGTCGTGATCTCATGTGTGATGGCAGTAGTGCAGCCGAAATCATGTTCATGCTGTGCGAACACGTATTGATAGCGTCCCAATAAGGCTTCTACCTGCTGTACTTGTTGCGGGGTGAGCCCCGTAAATTCTACCCATGTTTGTTCTAAAATACGACGCCCTTTCTTTTGTTGAGGTTCTGATGTCGAAACTGTCTCTACTGGTACCGTCCATGGGTCTTCCTTTTTCGCCATCAATTGTACAGCCTGTAGTGGTATCAGCTCCTCTGGCATGCCTACAATTTGCACAACTTCACTCCTGAGGGAAAGTGTCAGGGTATCCTCCTTCAAATTCACGCACCACACGGGTACCATTCAATCGCGTACCGTAGCCAGCGTCTGGTCAACTAGGAGTCCTGGTGGTAAGTTCTCCATAGCAGCCGGTTTGAGTTGCACCTCAACCCCCTCCAGTGAAGTGCAAGCTTGGACAGGTAGAGAGTAGTGTTGAGCGGTACTCGGTGTACTCGGCGAGCACCGAGCATTTCCGGGATTACTCGGCGGGAACTCGGGTCTCCACCCAGCTTTTTTGGCGGACTTTACAGACCCAATCACAATGCAGGGATTGTCTGCCAGACAATGAAATGCCGCAGCCATCTTTGATGTGGTCGTGCATTGATTGGCTGGCTGCATTCAGCTCCGGATTGATATAGTGTAGGGAGAGCTGCTGCCGAGATAGGTTCAGATTTGGGGATTTCTTAGTCAGTGTGGGGTCTACCATCCTAAACTACTCAAATCCAGATAAACCAACAGTCCTTCTAAGGACTAATTCCGGAGTGTATAGGTTCCAGTGTTAGGTAGGCAGGGGAGTGTACTTCACTCTATACGCATCAGTGCAAGGCCTGCAGGCACTGTATGTATGTATACAGATCATTGCATACATCAAGAGGGTCCATTCCCTTCCTGTATTCTGGTGCCTCTGCTGCTACCTCTATGATATATTGGCTGTATATAGCTAGCCACAGGTGTAATTGGAACACAGGCCACAAATTTTTTGGTGTGTTATCTCCGTGCCAGCTCATATCTGTGCGTGCTCAAAGTTTGGCCAGTTTTCTTTTTTTGGCCTGGGTGTCACTGTACTTATATACACCAGTATTTAGCCAAAAAAAAAGGCCACACATGTTTCAGTGTGGTATCTCCGTGCCAGCTCATATCTGTGCATGCTGAAAGTTTGGCAAGTTTACGCCAGTTTTCTTTTTGGCCTTGGTGTCACTGTACATATATACAGCAGTATTTCGCAAAAAAAAAACAAAAAAAACAGGCCACACATGTTTTGTGTGGTATCTCCGTGCCAGCTCATATCTGTGTGTGCTCAAAGTTTGGCCAGTTTTCTTTTTTTGGCCTGGGTGCCACTGTACTTATATACACCAGTATTTAGCCAAAAAAAAAAGGCCACACATGTTTCAGTGTGGTATCTCCGTGCCAGCTCATATCTGTGCATGCTGAAAGTTTGGCAAGTTTACGCCAGTTTTCTTTTTGGCCTTGGTGTCACTGTACATATATACAGCAGTATTTCGCAAAAAAAACAAAAAAAAAACAGGCCACACATGTTTTGTGTGGTATCTCCGTGCCAGCTCATATCTGTGCGTGCTCAAAGTTTGGCCAGTTTACGTCAGTTTTATTTTTTTGTCTTGGGTGTCACTGTACTGATATACAGCACTAGTTAGCCCAAAAATAAAAAAATACAGGCCACACATTTGTCGTACTGGTATCTCCTTGGCAGCTCATATCTGTGTGTGCTCAAAGTTTGGCCAGTTTACTTCAGTTTTATTTTTTTGTTGTCCAGGGTGTCACTGTACTTATATACTGCAGTATTTCGCCAAAAACTAAAAAAAAATACAGGCCACACGTTTGTCATAGTGGTATCTCCGTGACAGCTCATATCTCTGTGTGCTCAAAGTTTGGGAAGTTTACGTCAGTTTTCTTTTTTTGTGCTGGTGTCACTTTACTTATATTATATACAGCAGTATTTCACAAAAAAATAAAAAAATACAGGCCACACATTTGTCGTAGTGGTATCGCCATGCCAGCTCATATCTGTGTGTGCTCACAGTCTGGGCAGTGTAGGCCAGTTTTCCTTTTTTCATCCTGGGTGTCACACACCTGATATACAACACTAGTTAGCCCAAAAATAAAAAAAATACAGGCTACACATTTGTTGTAGTGGTATCTCCGTGGCAGCTCATATCTGTGTGTGTGCTCAAAGTTTGGGCAGTGTAGGCCAAAATATTGTATTTTTTTTGCAGTCTGCTAATGTATTTATTAAATCTGATATGGCCAAAAACATTTTTACCTAAAGTCCAGAAAGGTGAAAGTGTGGTTTTCAAGCACTTGTATCACATACAAGTTGACTCCCAAATCATCCTTTTGTAGTGAACGTGTATAATATTCTATTCCATATACAATGGACAAGGCTCGTGGCAAGGGACGGAGAAGTGGACGTGATGGTGATGGTGCAGGCCGAGGCCGTGGGCAACCTTAAATTAGCTCACCAAAAACACCCACATCTTCTCGCTGGACCTTAGTGTCCGAAGTCCTAGGGGACCGCGGCAAGACAGCTCTTTTGAATCCTGAGCAGTGTGAAAAGGTTTTTGGTTGGATAGCGGATAATACTTCCAGTTACTTATCCAGCACCCTGTTTTCAACATGGTCAAGTCACAGTAGCCGTGAATCTGGAATGCATATTCCTTACCTTGATCCTCCTTCCTCCCACCATGCTGAGTGTCCTGAGACAACTGATCCCACACTCAGACACTCCGAAGAGCTGTTCAGTTTTTCCATTTGGAGATTCGTGCCTCTCACCTGCTCCACTAGAAGCGGGGCAAGATGATATTCCATGTAACAATGCACAAATGTTTGAGCAGCCATGGTCACAAGAGGTGGATGATGATTAGACACAATTGCCGGAAAGTCAGGAGGAGGACCAGGGTGGGAAGTGGAAGATGTGGCGGTGGATGATGTAGTAACAGACCCAACCTGGCAGGAGGACATGCCGAGCGAGGACAGCAGCACACATGGGGAGGTAGGCGTCGCACCACTTCAGGCAGGAAGAAGCAGTGTGGTGGCCACAGACAGAAGGTGGGCAACCTTTCCCAGTAACACCAACCTGACGGAAGTTGCCAGTCCAACTGTTAGGTCTTCCCGAGTCTGGTTATTTTTTAAAGACTCTGCCGATAACCCGAAACTGCCCATTTGCAACACGTGTCATGCCACCATCAGCAAGGGTAGCAAAACTACCAGCCTTACCACCACCAGCATGATCAGGCACATGGCAGCAAAGCACCAGACTTTGTGGGCCCAACCTCAGGCTCCAGGAACAGTGACACCACTGCTTCTTCCACTGTTGTACGTGCAAGCCAATCCCCTGTCCACGGTGCATGCGAAGAAGCCTCCTGCCCTGCACCTGCCGTTGACCATAGTCAAATAGCACAATCATTAAGCACGTCCACGTCCTTGTCCCAGTGCAGCCTTCAGTTGTCCATACCCAGTCATTGGAACGTAAGCGGAAATACGCAGCCAACGCCCCACAGGCCACAGTACTCAATTCTCATATTTCTCATCTGCTTGCGGTCGAAATGTTGCCTTTTAGGCTCATGGAAACGGAAGCTTTCCGCAACTGATGGCGGTGGCCGTCCAAAGGTACTATGTCCCCAGCCGCCACTACTTCTCCCGCTGTGCGGTCCCGCATTACACAAGCACGTGTCCCACAACATTACCCGTGCCCTCAACAATGCAGTTACTGGGAAAGTACACCTAACCACGGACATGTGGACAAGTGCTTGTGGCCTGGGACGGTCCATCTTGCTGATGGAACACTGGGTTAACATAGTGGAAGTCAGTACCCAGTCAGACCTTGGGATGGAACACTCCTCCCGATGCCAAGGATTGCAGGCCGTACGTCAATCAGGGTTGCCCCTATTGTGTACAGCTCCTGCACCTCCCCCTCCTCCTTTTCAGCCTCCATGTCAGAAATGAGCACATCAGTCACAAGCTGGAAGCACTGCAGCACTGCCAAAGCAAAGCGACAAGAGGCTGCGCTGATGCTAATTTGCTTAGGTGACAAACCGCACAATGCTGAAGAGTTGTTAACAGCTCTGAAAGAGCAGGCAGATGTATGGCTGACATTGCTAAATCTCCAGCCAGGCATGGTTGTGTGTTACAATGGCAGGAACCTGGTGGCATCTTTGAGGCGATGTGAACTGACACACGTACCATGCTGGCCCATGTGCTGAACCTCGTTGTTCAACATTTTCTAAAAAGCTATCCAGAGCTGCTGGATCTGCTGGTTAAAGTACGCCGCCTGTGTGCACATTTTAGAAAGTCAGCTACAGCTTCAGCCATCCTTACCGTGCTTCAGAAGCGATTGCAGATTCCGGCTCACCGACCGGTGTGTGATGTCCCCACGCGTTGGAACTCTACACTGCATATGTTAGAAAGGATTTGTGAGCAGAAGCGGACAGTTGTTGAATACCAGCATCAACAAGGCCATCGTTTGTCAGGTTTGACTCCACACATGAGACCTCAGGAGTGGACATGGATGTCAGACATATGTATCATCCACCAAAACTTTGAGGAGTCCACCTAGATGGAATGATGACGATGATGATGACACCATAATTAGCGTCACCATCCCACTCATCTGTATTCTGAAAAGCTCTCTGCTCACATTAAAAGAGGAGACATTGCAGGGGGAGCACGAGGACATGGATTAAGGAACCATACAGGGTGATTACACACAGCCCAGTCTCATGTCATCCCAACGTGGATTGGTTGACAATCAGGAAGAGGAGGAGGAGGAAGAACAGGAGCTATTTTCATGCGCTATAGACGGGACTACAACCACAACTGTCATACCTTCTGTTCAGCATGGATGGCCAGAGGACAGGGAAGAAGAGGAAGAGGAGGAGGACACCTTGGTCAGTCGTCTTGTTGGTGAGGACATGGAAGTCTTGCCTGCTACCAGTTTGGCAAGCATGGCTGACTTTATGCTGCGCTGCCTTTCCCTTGACCCTCGTATTGTCAAAATATTGGGTACCAGTCATTACTGGCTAGTGACACTTTTAGACCACGGTGCAAGGATAACTTTCAATCTCTTGTTCCAGAGACAGACAGATGTACAAAAAGGGTGCAGTACCATACGTCCATTGTTGCAGAATTATTAAAAAAATTCCCATCTCAAAACGCTGGCGGCAGAGATAACAGTTCGCTAGCCAACCAAGCAGGACAGGCGAGACAGACACAAATCCACTCCAGCAGAGGCAGGGGAACACTGGCAAAGATCTGGGACAGTTTCCTAAGACCCTCCCATCATCGCCCATGCACTGATGCGTGGGGTAATCTGACAAGGAATGCAATCTTCTCTAAGATGCTGAAGGAGTACCTTGCTGACCGTACCAACGTCCTCCGTGATTCCTCTGTGCCTTTTAATTATTGGGTTATCCAAGCTGGACACGTGGCATGAGCTGGCTCTCTACACCTTGGAGGTCCTGTCCTGCCCTGCCGCTAGCGTTTTGTCCAAGCGGGTTTTTATTGCTGCTGGTGGCATTATCACAGATAAGCGCATTCGCCTTTCTACGGAAAATGCAGACAGGTTGACTCTTATAAAAATGAACAAGGGATGGATTGGGCCTTACTTCTCGACACTACCAAATGGTGACAGCGAAGCCTAAACTCCAATGTAGTGTTTTTTTTGGGAGGTGTATTCCCATGCACCACATCACAGCCAAACATGAATATACGCTTCCTAATTTTGGCTAGTTGGTGACCTCCTCCTCCTTCTCCTCATCCTCACCGTCCACCACCACTTGAACACCAGGGTGAACGTATTCAGTCATGCTGTGGCCACTCTATGTTTTGGCAAGGGTTTTATGATGCCCGTCACCAAAATACAAAAAATATGTACACCCCAAGGGGAAATGTTTGACAGCCCATACACTAAGTGTATGGGCATTCCAAGTCTAGGAGACCCGCTCCTTTAAATTGGGCCTAGTTTTTAATCAGGCCTTCCTCCACGTCTCATCATCCACCGCCACTAGATCACCAGGGTTAACGTGTTCCGTGCTGCTACAGCCAGTGTCAAAATCCTAACAAGGGTGGGAGTTTTAGCTGGGTGTTAAATACTTGTTATGGAAAAGGTTGAGGTGTACCCCACAGGGGAAAATGTTTGCCAGCCCATACACTTAGCATATGGGCATTCCAAGTCTAGGAGACCCGCTCCTTTAAATTGGGCCTAGTTTTTAATCAGGCCTTCCTCCACGTCTCATCATCCACCGCCACTAGATCACCAGGGTTAACGTGTTCCGTCCTGCTACAGCCAGTGTCAAAATCCTAACTAGGGTGGGTGTTTTTGCTGGGTGTTAAATACTTGTTATGGAAAAGGTTGAGTTGTACCCCACAGGGGAAAATGTTTGCCAGCCCATACACTTAGTGTATGGGCATTCCAAGTCTAGGTGACCCGCTCCTTTAAATTGGGCCTAGTTTTTAATCAGGTCTTCTTCCACGTCTCATCATCCACCGCCACTAGATCACAAGGGTTAACGTGTTTCATGCTTCTACAGCCAGAGTCAAAATCCTAACAAGGGTGGGAGTTTTTGCTGGGTGTTAAATACTTGTTATGGAAAAGGTTGAGGTGTACCCCACAGGGGAAAATGTTTGCCAGCCCATACACTTAGTGTATGAGCATTCCAAGTCTAGGAGACCCACTCCTTTAAATTGGGCCTAGTTTGTAATCAGGCCCTCCTCTACGTCTCATCATTCACCACTGCAGTCAATGAAAAAAAAACAGAATTGGAAGATAAAATGAATAATGTGAATTGGATTTTCCTGGGCCCATCCAGTACCTGGGTTCAAAGGTTTATTGGGGAGCATATGACTTGGTAGCAGGGCAGGCCTTGCATTCAATACAATATCTTTTTTCTGGAAGCCCTCCTGGACATCTCGTGAAAGGGGTATTGGGGTGCGTCGTAATTTTTGGCAGCCCATCCACTCACAGCATAGGCTACAAAACTTTAGGAGACCCACTGTTTAATAATGGCCAGCTAGGGTTGTTAAATGTTACAATGACATTTCCCAGAGAATTTATTTGTTTTGGTTGAAAGCAATATTAAACTTGAAAAAAGCTTCAAAAACGCTGCATCTGAACATAGCCCAAGTGGTGGAGGAACATTTTGGTCTGGGGTTAATTATTTTGCCTTATATACAAGTCATTAACCTGGAAAGGATGTACCTTAACATATTTCCCAGCAAAATCAGTTTTGGTTTCGTTTTGGTATGGTTTTTTGGTCCACAGGTAAAAATGGCATGAATCTCTGACAAAATTGTTTAAAGCTGTGAACTAGGAGTAAGCAATGCTTCCAGGGGCGATCCCCATAATGTCCCCGTGTCATTTGAGCAGTGTTTCCATCATTTTCAGTCATATTTAGACCTTAAAAGGACTCCCAAAGGGATCACGGCAAAAATGCTCAGGTCTCCCATAGACTTACATTGGGCTCGTTGTTCTATCCGAGTACCTGAGTATTCCAATTTGCTCAACCCGAGCAACGAGCCCCTAAGCATTTTAATGCTCGCCCATCACTAGTAGAGAGAGCACACTTTGCCCTGGCGATATGACAAGATTGTTTGCGGCTGGAATTATCTCTTTCCCTAGCACCTTTCCGTCACAAGAAGCCTCCTGCGCTTGAGCTGTTCGATCAATTGTTGAAAGATTTGCCTTTGGGGCATACGCGGGCTCCACTTCTTCAGGAACACCTCAGGAGACCCTTTGATTAGAAGACTTCCAAACTCTTTAAGCACATTCTTTCCCAGTGTGACAGTATATCCAGTTCTGTGTCGCCTGCGGTTAACACTACTCCCTTACGGCCCAGGTCTTTGCCGCAGACCTTAATTTGTATCCATGCCACCCCTGCGACTGAGATGGGCAGTTGATTGACGGTCGTCAACTTGATCACTGGGTCCCACTCAGGCCTTATTGCATTCAGCGAAGTGCCTTCTAAAATATGTCTCGGGCATCCTAGTTACTTGAGAGCCTGTATCTACTAGGCAGTGGATGGCCTGTCCATTCATCTCGGCTCAGACTAACCGATACACTGAAACTAAATTGGTTGGACATCTGGTTCTCCTTTCTGGCTGTTCTGGCTCTGGGCGGCGTGGAAGGGGCCATCCTCATTGCGGGCAAACCCAGGCCATATGTCCCAGCTCTCCACAGAGAAAGCATGTAGGAGTCCCTCCCAATGAGATGTTCTTCCGCCCCATCGCAGTTCAGAGAGAGTTCTGCTCCCTGGCGAGCTTAGCGAGGTCACCTTCTTTTTAGTATCAGTCAGATCCTCCCGCATAAAATGAATCTCCCTCCGTAAATCTTCCACCCATCCTGGCTCAGCGATCAAATTCACAGACGCCTCTCCGTTCCGGACCTTTACCGCCGGAACTGTCACACCGTGCTCTTGCTCGAGCGCAAGGTCATGCATGGGTCTAAGCACTCTTGCAGGGCCTGTTTCAACAGCGCGTCCCTCACGCCGGTCTCTAACTGGTCCCTAACACTACATCAGTCGACCCTATCCCCACTCCGTCCTTTCTAAATATGGCAGTGTGAATTTTCTGTAATACGTTCATGTATTGCATCACCATCTCCCCCTCTCTTTGAAGCCGGCTAAACAGCCGCATGCGCAACTCCCCTACATCTGTGGGGTCCCAATGGCTCTCCTCTAGTATGCCCAACACCTTGTCAAGCGTATCGCGTTCCCGGAGGGGTCGTAACATAACTGAATCCCTCGCCTCTCCTTCCAAGGGGACCATAGGGTGCAGTCTCATCATCCCTTAAATGCGCTCAGTCCATTAAAGTTTGGGAGATTGTTTAACATTGCCCCCAGTGAGATACTGGACCTAAGGCCCTCCCCAGATGCTTGATCTGCCCCCTCCGTGCTGGTAGACTGCATCCTGCCAATTACGTCAAGTGTGAGATACAGCAGGTTGCAGAATGCAGTAACGGACCGGAGGCAGAGCAAGGGCCAATGAGAGGGTTTAATTCAACACAAGGATACTCCACGCAGGGAGGAATAGAGGCAGGGTTAAATTGCAGAGGGGTTTTGACAACTTGGGAGGAACAGGTGCAGGTATATGGGACAAAAAAGTACAGGGGTAATAAACTTATCAGCCCGACGTCAGAGATAGGATTTCTGGATGCAGGTGGAAGCGCCAAGGCTGTGGCGCTTAAGGGGTCCAGTACAGTCCTGAAGAGGATGGCGTCCTGGTGGGGGAGATGTCTACCGGTGATCTTGACGGAGTCTTGGATCCGGAAGATGAGGAGGCGGGAAGGATCAAGTCTTTGGCCCTGGCCAGGCCTAATACAGTTCAGCGGCCTAATGCAAGCTTTTCAGGGGAAAGTTCATAGCGAGTCACCCGGCTTTCCTGCGGGCGTGCGTCTATGTCCTGACCATGGACTCTGTCACTCATGGTCAGCGGTATCATAGGTGTCAGCAGAGTCAGTGGTGTCAGCAGACACGAGGTGAGCCTCTGTCGGTGGTCTCTTGAAGTGGATCTGAGGCTTCTCAGGCTTGGGCATACACTGTCCCAACACTCAGTGGTCGGAACACTGACACAGTCCCCCTGCGCTCTGCACGCTCCCGCCAAGACTGACTGGTTTCTCGATGCATCGCGGATTTTTAAGCTTAGCTGCACCCCCTATCACTGGGTGCAAAGGTGGGTCAGGGGCCTCAAGCTTTCCCCCGTGCAACCTAGGTGACAGCCCCGACAGTTCCGGATCCGTCATGGAGAAGGTACGCCAGACTCGGGTCTTCTCCTTACAGTAACTTATAATAACACATTTTGTCATTTTCCTAATAGACACGATATACAGGAACTGAAAAACGTAGTTATGAAGAAAGATTTATTTTGTTTGAAACCTGTACTTTTTTAAAGAGTAGTTTTATGGACATAAGCCCCACATAGACATTAGACAAATCCTCCGATATCAATGGGTTCAGTTGACACAGTCTCATGTCTATGGGGGCCCCCAACAGATGATGTTGGGAGAGATAAGGATCTGGCTTGTCAAATTTCAGATTGTTGATTCTTTTGTTCTCAGCAAAGGCAGTGCTCCTGTGTATGGAAGAGTCAGGCTCAAAAAGCATTCTTAACACCTTCACGACACATGACATAAAATTACATCATATGTCGTGTCCCTGTCTGTGATGCGGGCTACCAAGCCTAGCCCACATCTTTCCCAGCACATGATGGATGATTTAATCAGTGGAGCACCACCTGTGGCTGTTAACCTGTTAAATCCCGCTGTCAATCTCTGACAGCAGCATTTAAGAGGCACCAGAAGGGACATGGGTCGTTCCACGCTCCATCTGCGCTTCCGTGATATGATCGAGGAGCGACGATATGTTGTCTAAACAGCCAGGAGTCTGTTGAAGACCCCCATGCCTAACCTTTTGATTCTCCTATGAAAGCCATGGAGAGCAAGATTTTCTCAAACAATTGGATGCCATCAGCTTCAAGTCGCTTAACTGGGACTATTAAATCCAGTAAAAATTAGTAATTAAAAATTATAAGTTTTAAAATGCAAATAAAATTTAAAAAAAAACACAAAACTTCAAATCACCCCCTTTTTGCCCAATTAAAAATAAAACAATTATTCCAATTTCTTAAAATATAATATAAATTATTTGATTTGTAAAAGGCGTAACGGAAAAAAAATTAACACGCCAGAATTACGTTTTTTTTAATGCTGCAACATTACAATAAAATGCAATAAGAGGCAATCAAAATATTGTGTCTACTCCAAAACTGTATCAATAAAAACGTCAGCTCAGGCTACAAAAAATAAGCTCTCACACAGCATCATCTCTCATAAAATGAAAATGTTAGGTCTTGGAAAATTGCAACAAAAGCAAAAATGTTTGTTATTACAAATTTCTGATTATTTTTCACCACTTAAATTATAAAAAAATATATATGTTTGGTATCTGCGTACTTGTCCTGTCCTGGTGAATCAAATTGCCGAGTCAGTTTTACCATGGTAAATAGAAATCACAAAAAACAATTGAGAAATTACTTTTGATTTTGCAATTTCAGTGTACTTGGAATTTATTTCCCATTTTCCAGTACACTATGTGGCAGAATGAATGGTGTAATTCAAAAGCGCAACTTGTCCTGCAAAAGAGCAAGCTCTCATACTGCTATATTCACAGAAAAATAAAAAAAGTTATGGCTCAAAGAAGGAGAGAATATAATAAAATGAAAAAAAATGGAAAATGGCCATGGCGTAAAGAGGTTAAGGGAGGGATGTACAGCGGACAAGAAATATAGCAATCAGTCATATAGATTTACAGTAGATACTAGTTCCAGTTCCTATGCACTGAGCATTACTAATCTGTTCAGTTCAAGCTTTTTTTATGTATTCATTTTCACATTCCATCAGTCATATTTTGGTAAATGGCTTCACTGTACAGTAATGTCTCATTTGAGGACAGCTACATTAGTCACATAAAATGATTTATTTTTCAAGTAGTATTAAGGTTACTTAACTCACACTGTACTTTCCACACTGTCATTTTAATAGTGAAGTGAGAATAATCAGGGCCCACTGTGACTCTAGAGCAGACCACCCACTGTGCTCGGTATAAGTAGGAGGAAAGTGAGAAAGTCAACTATCATGCACTGAGTGTGGTGGGTGAAAGCTCGATCTCTGACATTTACTCTTTTTATAATAATAAAGAATTTATTGACATTATTCAAGGTGATAAATTGAGTTTATTACCGCTTGTACTGCAAGAAGATTGGATTATTGTGTTAATCTGTTTTCCCCTAGTCCATCAGCAGCACAATATGGGTTAGCATGCCCCTGTGCGCTAATGGAACAATGTGGAATATTTAATGATTTTAAGTAGTCCCACCCCCTCATCTCCCCCAAGATAAAGGGGAAGCATCCAGAAGCCATCAGTTTAATAGCACGACATTAGTAACACATAATTTACAAGGTGGGAGCCTTGTGTTGCTATTGCACTAAGGGAAACAGATTAACACAATAATCCAATCTTCCGCTACGACCACAGCAGCCCAATATGGGATCTAGCATGTATTCTTTATTTGGGAGGGATTGAGACTGAGTCTAGAATAGATTTGGCAAAGGTGGTAGATGGAGCAGAGAATGCTTCTAACCTATAGTATTTAAATAAGGTCATTGATGTTGACCATGTAGCTGAGCGACATATGTGGTCAATAGACACTGAATCCCTCTCAGCCTGGTTAGTAGATGCTGCCCTAGTTGAATGGTCAGAGATGAACTGAGGAGGTGGAACGTTGGCATTTTGATAGCAAAGCCTAATGCAATCACAAATCCATCTCGAAAGGGAAGGTTTTGAGACCTTCTTTCTCCTGAACTTTCCTGAATGCAGTACCAGGAGGTTTTCATCCTTTCTGAACTCCCGAGATGTTTCAAGGTAAACTTTTAGACATCTTACGATGTTGAGAGTAGAGAGATCTTCCTGGGATGATGTTGCTTCAGCAACAAAAGCTGGAAGAGAGACCATCTGGTTCAGATTCTCTGATGATGGAAATTTTGGTTTGAAGGAAGAAGTCTCAAATTAATCCTACCCTGTGTGAATACAGTGTAGGGTTCCCTTGAGGACATAGCCTGAAGCTCACTCACTCTTTTGGCCGAGGTGACTGCTAGCAAGAGAACTGTCTTGAGGGTCAGGAATTTCAATTCTACTGAGATCAGGGGTTTAAATGGTGGCTTAGTTAACTGTTTGAGTACCAAGCCGAGATCTCACTGGTAACTGTTTAAAAAAAATTCAAGATCTTATTCTTGAAATGGCCTTCAGATATCCCTGATCTCTGAGATTCGTAAGGCATCTTCTAAGGGTATGCCACACTAAACAATATCGCTAACGGGATCGCTAAAAACGTCACTATTTAGCGATCCCGTTAGCGATGTTGTTCAGTGCGGCAGCTTCCAGCGACGAGCTTCCTGCTGTGATCTCGCTCGTCGCTGGAATCGTTCCGGACCCTATTTCTCGTCGGCGCTCCGCTGGGTAAGTATCTTATCGCTGTGTGGCACCTTTTCTTAGCGATTTAGCGGTACTTTTGTACGCTAAAGTCGTTAAGAAGATCGCTAACGGCGATAGCGTCGTTAACTATATCGCTAAATGTGGCCGCATTTAGCGATATAGAAACAATCCGCTAGCGATCTCATTAGTATGCAACGCTAACGAGATCGCTAGCGGATAGCTTAGTGTGGCAGTACCTTAAGGCAAGCAGAGATAGCTGCAACCCGACTCTGATGGTACCTGGTTCAAGTCCTCTGTCACATCTATCCCACAAGAATTCCAAAATCTGTGGGGTGGAAGGTTCCCCAGGGTTGATGGATCTCATTGAGCACCAAGAGGAAAATATTTTCTTTATCCGTGCTTAGGACCTGTTGGTTGCATCATCCAACACCCTATTTGAAAAACCCTTCATTTTCAATAAGGGGCGGTCGACCTCCATGCTGTCAGATTGAGAGCTCTCAAGATCTGACACAGAACGGGCCCCTGAGAGAATCAGGTTCTGTTGGAGGGAAGCTTCCAGAACTGGCCCTGGCTCATTGTCATGAAGAGAATGAACCACAATCTCTTTGGCCAGAACGGTAGGATGGCTATGACAAACACTTGATCCTGTCTGATCTTCATCAATTCCCTTGGAATCATGGAAGTTGGTGGATAAATATAAGCCAGTCTGAAACTCTATGGAATTGTCATGGCATCTACTGCCATTGGGTTGTCCTCCAGAAATAGGGAGAAGAAATTCACAGTCTTGGCATTCTTCCTGGTTGCCATCAGGTGGATTTCTGGGTGATCCCACATTAGTGAAATCAGTCTGAACACCTCTGGATTCAGTGACCATTCTCCTGGAATAAAAACATTCCGACTGAGTCTGTCAGCAAGGACAAGCTGCTTCCCTCGGATATGAGTAGCCGATAACCTGGTTACCCTTGACTCTGGCCACTGGAAAATTCGAGCCACCTCTGCCATGAGAGGGGGAGATCTTGTGCCGCCCTGCTTGTTTATGTAGCACACACAGGCTATGATGTCGGTGTGGACCATCACCGCTTGATCTCTCAGGGAATCTGTGAAGTTTTGAAGAGCAAGGTAAATGGCTCTTAGCTCTCTTACATTGGAATCCAGGAGGCATTCGGTACTGGACCAAGCTCCTGCAAAGTTACTGCTTCCTAAGTGGGCTCCCCAACCTGTTCCTGAGGCATCTGTCATTAGAATTATCCAGGTTGGTTCTTCCAGACTCATGCCTTCCGGAGCCTGTTGCCACCAAGAGAGGGTTTGTCTCGTTGTCATGGAAAGGACATGCATGGCATCCAAGTTGGAAAGACTTCTGTCCCATGCCCTTAGGACTTCCGTATGAAGGGTTCTCATATGGGCTAAGGCCCAAGGAACAGCCTCGGCAGTGGAAGTTAATACACCTAAGAACCTCATGAGAGTCCTCATCGGGACCTTGTGACTCCGTGAGAGAAAACGTACTCCGTTGAGAATACGTGTCTTCCTCCGGGGAGAGAGATACAATTTCATCTCTAGAGAGTTGATTACAAACCCCAGGAAGCATTTGGAGGTGTCTGGGCACAGATCCGACTTCTCCGTATTTATTATCCAGCCGAGGTCCGTAAGAAGGTCTAGGGTACTCTGTAGGTGCTCCAGAAGGAAAGGGCGGGATGCTGCAAGAATCAGCCAATTGTCCAGATAGGAATTATTCGTATCCCCTGAATACGGAGTCTGGACATCATCGCTGATACCACTTTGGTGAAGACATAGGGCATGGTGGTTATCCCAAAGGAAAGAACCCTGAACTGGAAGTGTCGAAAGTTTCCATTGAGGGTGACTGCGATTCTTAAGTACCTTTTGTGTGAGGGAAATATCGATACATGAAAATATGCATCCTTCAGATCTATGGATGCCATAAGATCGCCTCTCTCCAGAATGAATCTGACGGACTTGATAGTTTCCATCCTGAACTTTTCCTTTTGAATGAACCAATTTAGGTACCTTAGATTGATTACCAGACACCACCTGCCTGATGGTTTCGGAACCAGAAAGACAGGAGAGTATACGCCTATTCCAACCTGAGATGTTGGAACAGGTTCCAAGACTGATAGAAGAATTAAATTCTGTATCTCTTTCTCTAGAATTTTCTGCCTGGAGGGAGGAAGAGTACTGGATGCCGAATATCTTTCTTGGGGATAAGAAATTAAAGGAATCATATAACCATTCTCTATAATTTTGATCACCCAGGTATCCTTCCAGTTTTGCAAGAAAAGTGTCAACCTTCCCCTCACCGGTAACTTTTTGGCGTCAGAAGTCTTTTTTGGTTGCTCTGGGATTCCCAAAAGCTCCCCGAAGTGAAGATGCGGTTTCCCCTCTTTTTCCACCATACTTTTATTTTCCTCTAAATCTTCTGGGTGAAGTACGGAGTTGATTCCAATGGGACGATGCGAAGCCACGAAAAGACCATTTTTGAGGAAGTGACTTGCCTTTGTTATCGGCTAGGTCCTCCATAATTGAATCCAACTTCTGGCCGAACAACCTTCCTGGAGAATATTCCAGATTACAGAGATGGTATTTGGAAGGCACATCACCTGACCATGGCTTTAGCCACAACACTCTCCTCCCCACAGTGGACAGGGCCATGATCCTAGCCGCCGACTTTATCATCTGTTCCGAAGCATGCACAGGAAATCCACAGCTAGGTTCATATGCTTAAACCCCTTAAGTAGATCCTGTCTGGAGACTCTGGACTCAATATCCTCTTCCAGTCTAGCTAGCCACCGTCTAAGGGCCCTAGATGTTTCATGGGCTGAGATCCCAATGGAGGACTGTGCAACTGCTGAGGAATAAGCTCTCTTCAAGGAGACCTCAATTCTCCAGTCCATAGGATGTTTTAGACTTGCAGCATCTTCGGAAGGAACAATAGTTTTTCTGGACAATCTAGCGATTCCTGTATCCACCTTGGGGGAGACACCAAGACCTTAGACTGAGACTCATACAGGAGGTAGAGCGTTTTAAGCCATTTAGATTGAAATGGTGCCTTCTCTGGTCTTTGCCATTCACCCTTCATAAGGTTCATGACCTTATCATCCACAGTAAAGGCCCTAGGCACTTTAGAAGTGGTAGGCAGCTCCGACGGGTGAAGTTCCTTCTGCACAGCTTTAATAAGCCTGCCTGACTTTTCCGCTGAAAAGTAGGTTTTCTTAGACAATTCTTCCTCAGAATCCGATGATGAAGATCTGATCTCATCAATGACAATAAGGTCCTCAGACTGGGAGTCATTTCCTTGAGGAGAGGGGGAACGCCGGGCACGTTTCTGAGCCCTGGAAGGTAAGGGATTAGACCTTGCGGAGCCACCTGTTATGTCTTTTACCCAGATGACTACATCTCTAATTGTGGGTTCCTCCATACTGGGAATGCAGATATTGCACATGGTCCCAGACCAACCATCCGGGAGTGGTAGACCGCAGGAAGCACACTCCAGGTGATGTCTTTTGGAGGTCATTTTTCCGCCGCCAGAGGCACAGTCAACAGAATCCCAAGGTGACATACTGGTCAGGGAAAAAGTTATGAGTAGCTGCAGCCACAAGTATGCAGGCTGAAAAAAAACACTTAAAAAAAAAGGGAGAAACTTCTCCCACCCCCTGTGATGAAGTCTGCCAATCACAGCAGCAAACCACTAACAATATGGCGGCACCCATAGAGGAAGCAGGAAGACACTGTGGATCCCACCAAGAAAATGGTGAACAGAAAGTGCTGACAGGAAGTAGCTACTTCACCTGGAAGAGCACACTCAGCAATGGTGCCGGTGTAGCAGCAGCAGAGTAAAAAACCTGGATAAGCAGGCAAGGTGGAAGGGATGGAGGGAAACAAAAGAAGTCCCGCTAGCACGGGGGCAAAGTAAAAAACTGATGGCTTCTGGGATGCTTCCCCCTTTATCCTGGGGGAGATGAGGGGGTGGGACTACTTAAAATCATTAAATATTCCACTTTGTCCCATTAGCGCATGGTAACTCATATTGTGCTGCTGTGGACGTAGGTGAATACAGTGGGTTCAGAAAGTATTCAGACCCCTTTAAATTTTTCACTTTGTTTCATTGCAGCCTTTTGGTAAATGCAAAAAAAGTTCATTTTTTCTCATTAATGTACACTCTGCACGCCATCTTGACTCATAAAAATCAGACATGTGGGAATTTTTGCAAATTTATTAAAAAAGAAAAACTGAAATATCACGGGGTCATAAGTATTCAGACCCTTTGCTCAGACTCTCATATTTACGTCACATGCTGTCCATTTCCTTGTGATCCTCCTTGAGATGGTTCTTCTCCTTCATTGGAGTCCAGCTGTGTTTAATTAAACTGATAGGACTTGATTTGTAAAGGCACATACCTGTCTATATAGGACCTCACAGATCACAGTGCATGTCAGACCAAATGAAAATCATGAGGTCAAAGGAACTGGGCAAGGAATTCAAAGACAGAATTTTAGCAAGGCACACATCTGGCCAAGGTTAAAAAGAATTTATGCAGTACTCAAGGTTCCTAAGAGCATAGTGGCCTCCATGATCGTTAAATGGAAGAGGTTTGGGATTACCAGAAGTCTTCCTAGACCTGACCGTCCAGCCAAACTGAACAATCCTGGGAGAAGAGCCTTGGTGAGAGAGGTAAAGAAGAACGCCAAGATCACTGTGGCTGAGCTATACAGATGCAGTAGGGAGATAGGAGAAAGTTCCACAAAGTCAACTATCACTGCAGCCCTCCACCAGTCAGGTCTTTATGGCAGAGTGGCCCGATGAAGCCTCTCCTCAGTGCCAGACATATGAAAGCCCGCATAGAGTTTGCTAAAAAAAACACATGAAGGACTGTGAGAAATAAGACTATTTTTTTCTCATTAGTGTACACTCTGCACCCCATCTTTACTGAAAAAAACAGAAATGTAGAAATTTTTGCAAATATATTAAAAAAGAAAAATTGAAATACCACATAGTCATAAGTATTTAATCAGTATTGAGTAGAAGCACCCTTTTGAGCTAGTACAGCCATGAGTGTTGTGAACGTCTTAGAGACGACTTTGGAGCTGAAGCTCCCTCTGGTGGTTGCTGAGTGTATTGAACCTATGTTGGATGGCAGGGGTCCACCATCTGCTGTTGGGGAGTGGTTATCAGGTGGGCCTGACTGGCCTGATATAAGTGAGCTGACCTCCCATGATCCTCGCCGGTGATCAATTGTTACTTCCGGGATTAGGTTGGAATTCAGCTTGCTTTTCTGCTGTCTCCTGCTATCATTCAGATAAGTTACTTTTCTGTTTTTTTTTCTGTGGTTTGATTTCCTTTATTTTTTGCTGCCTTGCTTTTGAGTTCAGTCGGGTCCCCTTTGGGGGGTTTGTGCTGGTCTCTGTTCTCTTTATGTATTTTCACTTGTGCTCAGTTCCTGTGATATTTTACTGCTGGGTAGCTGCGTTTTCACACCAGAGATCTGATATAGGTGGTCGAGACCATGTGGTCTCAGCATTTTTGGAATCAGAAGTGTTGGAATTTTTCCTAGGGTTTTGTTGGGTTGCAGACAGTATTCTCTCCTGTACTATCCTATCTTGACAGTTTTGGGCCCCAGCATTTCTCATTCTATTTTCTGTCTGTGTTCGTGTTTTCCTCTTGTCTAACCGCCATTATATGTTTGTGGGCTTCCTAATACTTCGGGGCTCTACTCCGGTGCAGTAAGCTTTCCTCTTTCCATCTACAGGGTAGCTAATCTCTCCGCTGTGACGAGGCGTCTAGGGCAACGTAGGAACGTCCCCCGGCTGCTTCTAGTTGTGCGGTTAGTTTAGGGGTCTGCAACCTATTAGATATCAACCTCTCTGGTTTTTTGGCTGCCTTTGCGGTTTTTTGCTCCTGCCCTCCTCAGCTACCAAAACATAACACATGAGTCTTCTTGGGAATAATGCAACAAGTTTTTCACACCTGGATTTGGGGATCATCTGCCATTCTTCCTTGCAGTGTTATGGGTCTGCAACTCAGGAATAGAGCTGGGGAAGAATCTGACGCTGCACTATGACTAAACTCAATCCCTACGATGGAGCGTGCGACCTATTCCTTGTGAATAAAGAATAAAAAAAATAAAGATTATTATTTCTTGTGAATAGACCCACCGACGATCCTAGTCTAAACTCAAGAGAAGACCTGAAGGTGGGGGAAGGGGATCCCTGAAAGATCTAGGGACTGGGAACAAAACACTGGTAACCTCCTAGCAGAGAAACAGAGGAAGCTGCAGAAACAAAAGGAAAAAACAAAATATAAAGCAAGCACAACTAGAGATCCCACAACTGCACAAAGTCTAGCACAATGCTATTAAGGTTCCTAGCCAGAACTCAAGCGAATTATCGTTGATGTCCAGCAAGGACTGGGAGGCAGGTGCAGGGTAATAAAGGTGATACAATCACCTGACCAACGACAAGCCCAGCACCAGGGGAAACAGACCAGAAGCCAGAAACCACAACAAGATGGCGGATGGTCAAGCAGGAATAGATACTAACATGCAGATCCTCTCCAGTTCCTTCAAGCTGGATGATGAACGTTGGTGAACAGCCATTTTCAGGTCTCTCCTGAGATGCTCAATTGGATTTAGGTCAGGGCTCTGGCTGGACCAGTCAAGAATGGTCACAGAATTGTTCTGAAGCCACTCCTTTGTTATTTTAGCTGTGTGCTTAGGATCATTGTCTTGCTAGAAGGTGAACCTTCAGCCAAGTCTGAGGTTCAGAACACACTGGAAGAGGTTTTCATCCAAGATATCTCTCTACTTGGCTGCATTCATGTTTCCTTCAATTGCAACCAGTCGTCCTGTCCCTGCAACTGAAAAACACCCCCATAGCATGATGCTGCCACCACCATGTTTCACTGTTGGGATTGTATTGGGCAGGTGATGAGCAGTGCCTGGTTTTCTCCACACATACCACTTAGAATTATCACCAAAAAATTTTATCTTCGTCTCATCAGACCAGAAAGTCTTATTTCTCATAGTCTTTTATACAGAATGTGACCAATTCTCTTGTTTTTTCCTATTTTCCCTTTTTTTTAGCACATGGAATTTCAATGTGATTTGCATGTTTGTCACGTGATTTGAAATCACATTTTTATTGGTCACATTCTGTATAAAAGCACCAGGGGGAAACAGACCAGAAGCCAGAAACCACAACAAGATGGCGGATGGTCAAACAGAATAGATACTAACATGCAGATCCTCTCCAGTTCCTTCAAGTTGGATGATGAACGTTAGTGAATAGCCATTTTCAGGTCTCTCCAGAGATGCTCAATTGGGTTTAGGTCAGGGCTCTGGCTGGACCAGTTAAGAATGGTCATAGAATTGTTCTGAAGCCACTCCTTTGGGTATTTTAGCTGTGAGCCTAGGGTCATTGTCTTATTAGAAGGTGAACCTTCAGCCAAGTATGAGGTCCAGAACACTCTGAAAGAGGTTTTCATCCAAGATATCTCTCTACTTGGCTGCATTCATGTTTCCTTCAATTGCAACCAGTCGTCCTGTCCCTGCAACTGAAAAACACCCCCATAGCATGATGCTGCCACCACCATGTTTCACTGTTGAGATTGTATTGGGCAGGTGATGAGCAGTGCCTGATTTTCTCCACACATGCCACTTAGAATTATCACCAAAAAGTTCTATCTTTGTCTCATCAGACCAGAAAGTCTTATTTCTTATAGTCTTTTATACAGAATGTGACCAATTCTCTTGTTTTTTCCTTTTTTCCCTTTTTTTAGCACATGGAATTTCAATGTGATTTGCATGTTTGTCATGTGATTTGAAATCACATTTTTATTGGTCACATTCTGTATAAAAGCTATATAGGACCTGTTCATGTATAGTTTGTTAAAGTATGCCTTGAGAGTTTGAAACGCGTAACTATCTTATCATGTGAACCTGTTCATTGCCATGGTTTTTTTTTTTTTAATTTTCTAATACATTTTTGGATGCAAAGAAGCTGGAGTACACTTTTCTTTTCCTCATCAGTACTGTACAGTCATGGCCAAAAGTTTTGAGAATGACACAAATATTATATTTTCACATGATCTGCTGCCCTCTGGTTTTTATGTGTGTTTGACAGATGTTTTTATCACAGACAGAAATATAATAATTGCAAACATATGAGTAACAAAAGCTTATATTGACAGTTAGAATGAGTTAATGCAGCAAGTCAATATTTGCAGTGTTGACCCTTCTTCTTCAGGACCTCTGCAATTCTCCCTGGCATGCTCTCAATCAACTTCTGGACCAAATCCTGACTGATAGCAGTCCATTCTTGCACAATCAATGCTTTCATTTTGTCAGAATTTTTAGGTTTTTGTTTGTCCACCCGTCTCTTGATGATTGACCACAAGTTCTCAATGGGATTAAGATCTGGGGATTTTCCAGGCCATGGACCCAAAATCTCTATGTTTTGTTCCCTGAGTCATTTAGTTATCACCTTTGCTTTAAGGCAAGGTGCTCCATCATGCTGGAAAAGGCATTGTTGATCGCCAAACTGCTCTTGGAGGGTTGGGAGAAGTTGCTCTTGGAGGACATTCTGGTACCATTCTTTATTCATGGCTGTGTTTTTAGGCAAGACTGTGAGAGAGCTGATTCCCTTGGCTGAGAAGCAACCCCACACATGAATGGTTTCAGGATGCTTAACAGTTGGCATGAGACAAGACTGGTGGTAGCGCTCACCTTGTCTTCTCCGAATGAGGCATTTTACTGATGTCCCAAACAATCGAAAAGGGGATTCATCAGAGAAAATAACTTTACCCCAGTCCTCAGCAGTCCACTGCCTGTTCCTTTTGCAGAATATCAGTCTGTCCATGATGTTTTTTCTGGAGAGAAGTGGCTTCTTTGCTGCCCTCCTTGAGACCAGGCCTTGCTCCAAGAGTCTCCACCTCACAGTGCGTGCAGATGCACTCACAGCTGCCTGCTGCCATTCCTGAGCAAGCTCTGCACTGCTGGTAGCCCGATCCCGCAGCTGAAACACTTTTAAGAGACAGTCCTGGCGCTTGCTGGTCTTTCTTGGGCGCCCTGAAGCCTTTTTGGCAACAATGGAACTGTCATGTATAGTGTACAGTTCCTATAGCGTCTTGTGCTTGGGTGCGAGGAAAACACAGGAGACATAGGTTGAAATGAAATGACTTGTATTACTTCATACAAGCATGCTGAAAAGTTCACACAGTTTGCAGGAACAGCGACAGGAGACACAGCAGGCCAGAGTAACTTCAAGCACTACAATAAATCTCCAAAGCAGGTTCAGGATCTCTTCTCTGTACCGTAATTCCTCTGCAAACATGGATTCACCAAACAGCAGGTTTCCAGAGTCCAAAAGTGTTCCAAGGTTCCTCAGTAGGGAATAGCTGGAGTACAAGTCCAAGGCTTCCAGGAGTCAGGTCACAGACTGACTGAGGCTTGATTCAGGAGCACTGATTGTTCAGCTGAGGCTGCTTAAGAAGCAAGAGGGAAGAATCAGGGCGGGAACATGAAAACTGGAAACTCCATATTAACTGAGGGCAAGAGCTGCAGAAAGACAGAAAGCAAAATGGCCGACGGAAAACTGAGTTTCAAGGAACATGTCAACAGAGACAAAGAACCTTACATTACTCCCCCCTTAGGGACAACCTCCGGATGACCTCAGACCAGGCTTGTCAGGGTACCTCTGATGAAACTGGCGGAGCAGGCGAGGAGCATTTACATTATTGACTGGTTCCCATGAGTTGTCTTCCACTGGGTAGCCCTGCCATTTAATCAAATATTGCAACTGATTTCTGTACAACCTGGAATCTAAAATCCTTTCCACCATAAATTCTTCCTGACCATCGACCAGCACTGGGTCAGGGCAAGGAGAAGAACGTCCAGGAAATGTATTGGGTGTTGCAGCCTTTAGTAGAGATACATGAAAGACAGGGTGGATTTTCATAGTTCTGGGTAGTTGAAGACGACAAGCAACAGCACTTATAATCTTATTGATCTTATAAGGTCCAATGTACTTATGTCCCAATTTAGACGATGGAATCTTTAATTTAAGATTTCTGGTTGACAGCCAGACCAAATCTCCTACCTTGAAAGCTGGTGCAGGTTTACGAAATTTATCTGCTGCTTTCTTGTACCTTTCCTGAGCCAATTCTAGATTTTCCTTTAGAAGATCCATATTCTTTTGTAAAGAAGTGATTCTTTCAGCCACTGCCGGCAAGGGCGTATCTATGGGAAATCGAGGAAGAATGTTAGGATGATAACCTAGATTGGAGTAAAAAGGAGACTGCTTAGTGGAGGCGCTCTGAGAGTTGTTATAAGAGAACTCAGCCAGTGGAAGTAGATCCACCCAATCATCCTGTAGGTGGCAGATAAAACAGCGGAGATACTGCTCCAGGGTCTGATTGGTTCGTTCTGTCTGTCCATTAGTCTGGGGATGAAAAGCAGAAGAAAGGTTTACTTTAATGTCCAATGCTGCACAGAAATTTTGCCAAAACCTTGAAGTGAATTGCACCCCTCGATCCGAAATGACCTCATCCGGTACTCCATGTAAGCGAAACACATTCTTAATCATCAAGTCTGATGTCTGTTTTGCAGTGGGTAAGCCGACACAAGGGATAAAATGAGCTGCCTTTGTTAGACGGTCAACCACCACTAGAATGGTGTTCTTCCCTTGAGAGGTTGGTAACTCCACAATGAAGTCCATAGAAATGGATCCCCACGGGCGGGACGGGTGGGAAGAGGTTGCAACAGACCAGTTGGTGAGGAGCGAGGTGTTTTGCATCTTGCACAGACTTCACATGAAGTGACATAGTTTAAGACATCTTTCCTGTAAGTGGGCCACCAAAAGAAACGAGAAAGAAATTCTTGTGTCTTTAGAATTCCCCTATGCCCGGCTATCTTGGAATCGTGGATGAGTTGCAATACTCTCAATCTGACTGTTTCAGGTATATACAGACGTTGTCCCTGAATCCACACACCATTCTTAAAGACAAGACTTACGTCCCTTGGGGGTTGAGCCAACAAAGAATCCGCATGGTATGCTTCCTTGATGTCCTTAAGTAGGTCTTGATTATGAATCACTCCAGGAATCTAGAGTCAGGAATAATAGTCTTAGGAGGAGTAAGTGGACGTGTCTCTGCTGAATGAATCCTAGAGAGTGCATCAGCCTTTCCATTGCGCGATCCTGGTCTATAAGAAATGACAAAATTAAATTGGTTTAGGAAAAGATTCCAGCGAGCCTGGCGAGGAGTCAGGCACTTAGCCGACCTGATAAATTCAAGGTTACGATGGTCTGTCAGGACGATTATTTGCTGTGCAGCTCCCTGAAGAAGGTGTCTCCATTCCTTGAAGGCGGCAATAATGGCCAACAATTCTCTATTGCCCACATCGTAGTTCCTCTCAGCCGAAGACAACTGCTGGGAAAAGAAGGCACAGGGATGCAAGACATTCTTCTCACCTGTTCTCTGAGAGAGTATAGCTCCAACGGCACAGTCTGAAGCATCCACCTCTATTATGAAGGCAAGCTCGGGGTTGGGATGCACTAAGATAGGTGCGGTGGTAAATTTATCCTTTAAACAGGAAAATGCTTCCTGAGCTTGCGGGGTCCAGGAGAACCTAGACTGTTTCCGGGTAAGTTGGGTGATAGGTGACACTACCTCAGAAAAATTCTTAATGAAACGTCTATAGAAGTTGGCAAACCCGATGAAACGCTGCACCTCCTTCACATTTCTAGGAATTGGCCAATCCTTGATGGCTTGGGTCTTGCTTCCATCCATACTAATCCCTTGCGTATATAGTACATACCCCAGAAATTGAATTTCGGTCCTATGGAATTCACATTTTTCAAGTTTGATGTAGAGATGGTTTTGTCTTAGGCGTTCTAAGACCATTCTCACATGTCCATGATGTTCCTCTGTGGAGTTAGAAAAAATTAGAATATCATCCAGATAAATCACCACAAATGTATCTAGGAGATCCCTGAAGATATCATTCACGAAGTGTTGGAAAGTGGCTGGGGCGGTACTCAGACCAAAAGGCATAACTAGATATTCAAAGTGTCCATAGCGTGACCTGAAAGCAGTCTTCCATTCATCCCCAGGTCTGATACGGACCAAGTTATAGGCCCCACGGAGATCCAGTTTAGAGAAAATTTTGGCATGCTGCACTCTCTCCAACAACTCAGGGATTAAAGGCAATGGATAACGTTTCTAATAGTAACCTTATTGAGTTCCCTATAGTCTATGCAGGGTCTCAGAGATCCATCTTTCTTCTTCACAAAGAAGATGGGTGCACCTGCGGGAGATGAAGAGGGGCGTATGAAGCCCTTGGCTAAATTTTCGTCTATATAATCCTTCAAAGCTTTTAGCTCGGGCCCCGCTAGGGGGTAGATCTTACCAAAAGGTATCTCGGCTCTGGGTAATAATTCAATTGGACAATCATATGGACGGTGAGGAGGAAGCTGATCAGCGTTCTTCTTGTCACATAAATCGTCATAGTCCTGGTATACAGCTGGTAGTTCAGGGACTGACATGGTTCCTTTAGGAACAGAGCAAGCTGAAACTCCTTGACTCATCTGTTTCTCCGGAAAGTGTAATTCCTTGGTCTCCCAGTTAATCGTAGGATTCTGCGCCTGCAGCCATGGTAGCCCTAGAATGATGGGAAAGTGGGGAGAAGAGATAAGCAAAAAAGACATTTTCTCCTGATGATCTTTACCCATAAGGACCCTCAAAGGCTCTGTTTCTTGATCCACTGGTCCAGAAGTCAGTAGGGGAGCCATCCACAGTCTCCATCTGTACTGGAGTAGCCTTCTTCACTGAACGTATCCCCTGTTTCAGAGCAAAGGAGATATCCATAAAATTTCCACTTGCTCCTGAGTCGATCATAGCAGAGCTAGACACCCAGACTGAGTCAACCCAGAGTTTGATGGAAAGGAAGCAATGAGAATTGTTTCTTTTACAACTCAGCTGGGACACCGCTGAGGAAACTTGAAAAATTGCAGCGTTTTTACCGTCATCGTACCCAGAACTAACAGAGTTTAAGTCCGAGAAATCAAGATCTCTTGCAGCAGATCTCTCTGGAGCCTGAGGCTCGGACATGACAGAGCTCCTCTCGCAACACTCACAGTGAATGACTGCTGCAGTAGTCTTACGAGAACGGCTGGGGCAGTTTATAATGAAGTGCCCTGACTTACCACAGTAGAAACATAGATTTTCCTTTATACGATGTTCTTTTGCGTGCATCACTAACCCGTCTTTGTAAAGAGTCCACCTGCATGGGTTCAGGTTTGGTTCCCTTGTGATCCTACTCAAAGGTTCCTTAGCTGAGGAGGGAGGTAGTAAAGGTTAGTGCGATTATTTTCGAACCATCTCTCTTGTCTGCGTTCAGTCAGACGAGCATCAATACGGATACAATAGTTAATAAAGTCACCTAACGCAGTGGGAGGGTCGGCACGAGCAAGTTCATCCTTAATTAGTGGAGACAACTCTTTCCGGAAAAAATAGATTTTTAGCGGAATTTGTCCCAAGTGGTATCAAGAGCCCATTCTCCTGAAATCCAGGGCATATTTGGCTATGAACGCTTACCTTGGCGCAAAGTTAACATGGCTGCTTCAGCTGTTGCACCTCGATTGGGGGCATCAAACACCTGCCCCATGGCTGAAATAAAAGCATCAAGGTGATTCAAACAATCATCCTCGTCTCAATCAGAGGGTTTGCCCACATCAAAGCTTATTGGTAAGCAACATGATTATAGTAAGCACTTTGGATCGTTTTAGTGGGAAATTGTGAAGCATGTGCAGAGAAAAATAAATTGCATTGATTAATAAATCCCCTGAATTTCTCACGTTCACCGCCAAACGAAAAGGAGGTAATTTGGGGATCCCAGAAATTGGGGTTATGGCAGGAGCCTGGGCTCGTTCCTCTAGAGCCTCAATCCTGGCTCGCAATTCCTGGGTAGTCTGTCCAAACACTTGCAAATTATGATTAGTGAGGTCCTGTAGGCTTGCAAAAAGGGTTTTTAAAGTCTGTACATCTGAAAGGATTGTATCAGTCACTCCGCAAAGTTCCTTTTTATGCGGGCCTCCATCTTCCAGATCTTTTAAGGCAGAGGTGCTGGAAGGAGAAGAGGAAAGGAAAAAAAAAAAAAAACAATAGTGTTTACCTGTGGTAACACTCCAGAGTAAAATTTTAAGGGAATGCGCTCACCTGAATGGTTGTGAGAAGTCACAACCACTGTCATCACATAAGGTATTAAACGGACATCTGATATCCACAGTCACAGCAGACACGGCTTTCCCAGACCCAGCAGACACTAAACATTGGCTCCTGAATCTTGTCATGTATAGTGTACAGTTTCCTATAGGTCTTGTGCTTGGGTGCGAGGAAAACACAGGAGACATAGGTTGAAATGAAAATGACTTGTATTACTTCATACAAGCATGCTGAAAAGTTCACACAGTTTGCAGGAACAGCGAGCAGGAGACACAGCAGGCCAGAGTAACTTCAAGCACTACAATAAATCTCCAAAGCAGGTTCAGGATCTCTTCTCTGTACCGTAATTTCCTCTGCAAAACATGGATTCACCAAACAGCAGTTTTCCAGAGTCCAAAAGTGTTCCAAGGTTCCTCAGTAGGGATAGCTGGAGTACAAGTCCAAAGCTTCCAGGAGTCAGGTCACAGACTGACTGAGGCTTGATTCAGGGAGCACTGATTGTTCAGCTGAGGCTGCTTAAGAAGCAGAGGGAAGAATCAGGGCGGGGAAAGAAAATGGAAAAAACCCAATTTAAAGGGCAAGAGCGCAGAAAAACAAAAACAAAAAAAGGGCCCGGGGAAAAGAGTTTTTTGGAAATGTAACAGAGAAAAAAACCTTTTAGGAAACCCCTCCCTTGAAAATTCTTTTTGATGCGGGAAATTTTGACTGAGGTAACTTTTTTCCCG
>JARQOD010000005.1:370114597-370251855 GCA_033576555.1 Oophaga sylvatica
GCCCTTGGAAACGTTGGGAATCTGTAAGAGGAGGGAGACGCAACCGAAATGCCACCGGGTTAACTGCTTCCGTTAATTTCATAAGGCCAATAAATTTAGGTCCAAGTTTGCAGAGGGGACTTGAGCCTTATATTATTGTTAGATAACCATACCTTATCCCCAACCTGGAGCACCGGCCCCACAGACCGTTTTTTGTCAGCAAAAAACTTATATTTAGACGACCTTCTAATGTTCTTTGGACCTCCTGCCATAACTCCCCCAACCGCTGTTTGTCCCATCCGCCCCAGGAAACCCGAGTCCAAACGGGAAACTCCCAAAAAATGTGGATGAAACCATAATTGCGAAAAAAGGGAGATGTGCCCGTGGATGGTTAGTACGGTTGTTAAACGCGAACTCAGCCAAAGGTAAACCGTCACAAATTTCTGTTGGGCTGAGGTCAGGAACGCAGGATTTGCTCTAAAGATGTTGGTCGCTCGTTTTTTGCCCATTAGTCTCTGGTGATAAGCGGATGAAAAAGACAGGATCAATACCCAACCTTTACAAAATGCCCTCCAAAATCTGGAAAAAAATTTGTCCCCCCTATAGCCCCACATTAGGGGCCCCTGCAACCGCACCCTGCTCAACAAACATTGGAAACGTTTCTGCATTAGGTAAACCCGACAGGGTACAAAATGTGCTTGTTTACTAAACCGTCCACCTACCCAAATGACGGTATTTCCTTGGAAGGAGGAAGGTTGGGAAAAATCCAGGGGACAAAGGGGTCCATGGTCTTCAGGAATTGGCAGTGCACCATTCCCGGGCGGGGGGTTTATGGGGGGTTTCGCACGGGCACATCCCCCAAGCAGACAAAATTCCCCAACATAGGGCTAAAGAAGACCACCAGAATATCCTAGAGATGGCCCTCCGGGTAGCCGAGATTCCAGGAGTCCCCCAGAATGGTCGTGGAATTCCCGAAGGACCTAAGCAGTGACTGCCAGGGGCGGCGCCCGCCACAGGTTCTCAGAGAAGGCATAAAGACAGGTTGTTTCAGGCCAGAGGACCTTAAAGTGATGCTGGGGGGGCGTGGCCTAAGCTCAGAGAGATGAGCAGAAGGAAAACTCCTAGAAGGGTAAATACGGGAAGAGTTACAAGGGGCATAGAAAAAAACGGTTGTGGATACCCCAGGTCTTCCAGAGGGAGCAACGCAGTCAAGTGGAGGGAGAGAATTACCGAACGTAGCCAAGGGATCGAAAACCCAGAAGGGGCCCCAATACACAGTACAGACGTAGGACAAAATCAAACGAAGAGAGGGACCGGGTCAAAAACCAACAAAGCAACAAGATCAGGCACAAGGCACAGGCACACAGGGGTCAACAACTCAGCCAGGGCGGGTATAATGACACCAGGACCTAGGCAATTGGCAAAAATAGCCGCCCTCTGCCAGGAGAGGCTGAAAACCATAACCCAGCTGCCGGACGGGGGGCAAAGACAAAAACCCGTCCTGGGTCTGACAGGAGATGGGTTGGACAAATGTAAAAAGGGGGTTGGACAAGAAAGATAACAAACCTTTTTTTGTTAAATAATCTTTATTTAGCTTAGAAAAAACGGAAACAATCCGCATGAAGAAAGATCAGAAAAGATCTGCATTTTCTGCCCAGAGGTCGTTTTTTGCAGAAATTCAGCCATCAAATCTGCAAGTGTGCACATACCCTCAAATCCCCCGTCAAAGCCGCGCGCTTTAAAAAAAAAAGGGGGAAAAAAAAATTGGGGGCTCCGGCATTTTCTGCGCCAGAGGGGGAAGCCGACGGCTTGGGACTTTATTTCAACCTGGGAAGGGGGTTAATACCCAAGGGCTTCCCAGGCTATGTTTACCAGCCCACAGCTAGCCTTTATGACTTTAAAATAGGGGACCCCAAAAAAAGAGTGGGATCCCCGTAATTTAACCGAAAGGTACGCAGACAGCTGGGGTGTATTCATTGCCGGAAGGGGCCATGGTATTGGGCAGCCCCCTGGCTAAAAAATACCAGCCCCGTGCCCCATAATTGGGCATCGTACGATGCGCCATTCCGGCATTAGCCCCTTCTTCCCTTCCCTGTAGCAGTGGGTTTGGGGTAATAAGGGGTTAATATCACCTTGTATTGTAAGGTGACTAAAGCCGGTTAATATGGGAGGCGTAAAAGGCCTCTCATTTTAATCTTATATTAATAAAGGGTTAAAAAAACAGCCTAAGAATAAAGTATTTTAATGAAATAAAAAACACAACAGGTTTTTTCTTATTACCGTCAGATCAGCGACGCCTGTTCTCTGTAAAAAAGTAAAAAAATAAAAACAAATATACTCCCTGTCGAGCAGTCCAATTAGTACGAATGTCCCAGACGGTTGCCCTATAGAACAGTGAATAGGTGATGCCATGCTCTGTAGGGCCTCCCAGTGATTCCTGACAGGAGACAGGTTGCTTTATTTTTTTATTTTTTTTTAAGGAGATTAGGTGATTGGTGAGTATGTTCTAGTTATGTGTTGTATGTTATATGTATTTTTTAGTTTATGTTTTGTGTTTTTCTTTTTTTTTATGTGTTATATGTTTGTTCTGTTGTTAGTGTTTTGTATGTTCTGTATTGTTGTTATTTTTATTATGTTGTTTTGGTTGTTGTTTATTATGTTCGTTTTTATGTGTTTATTATGTTCTGTATGTTATGGTTATTGTTGTTTGTTGTTTTGTGTTTTTGTTTTATGTTTGTTCTGTTGTTTGGTTGTATGTTATATGTTGTTCGTATGTAGGGGGTTGTTGTTTTGTATGTTCTGCATGTTATTGTCATGGGCATTGCCAGAAGATGTCGCGGTTGCCGTTTTGACTTCTCACAGCTGAGTTGCTGTTTCTTTGTGTTTGGCAGCTAGGGAGTTATTTGTCTGTGTCGGGCTGGGGTGGGTGCGTTTCTCCCGGGCTTGTTTTTGTTGATTGGTTTCCTTTAAATTCCTGGTTGTCGCTTTGGGGGGTTCCAGTGAAAAACCTTCATGAGGACCACAGATAGGAAAAGAATTGTATGACTAAGTTGAGGCTCCTTAGTTGTTTTAAGTTCAAAATTGTTTTGGTTTTTTTTCCCAGGACCTTTTTGTTCCTTCAGTGTTTTGGTGTGTTGCAAGTGAGGATCCTGTCTGTCTTATAGTTAATCGTGTTTTAAGAGATAAGCCCCATATCCTTTGGGGTAATCGGATCCTTTTGGATGATTAAGGGTCAGGGTCTGACGGAGACAGGGTTAGGTGGAGACTGGACCTTGAACCATTATCAGTCCTCCAAGAAAGGGATTAGTTAGGAACCCCGTGTGGGTCAGGTTGACCGGTCCTCCTCTTTCCTGTTCAGCATCGTCCTCAAGATTAACCTGAGTTAAATTTGTTTTGCACATCTAGTCCTCAAGATTAACCCTAAATTCTGCAGATATTGTGTAGGAAATTATTTTATAATTACATTCTGATGTTGCAAACTTATGTTTGTATTGGGGGGTTCCTGTTAATAGTTTACTGACATTGTTTCATATTTAGACGCGTGACATTCAGATTAACCCTAAGTTCTGAGTATTGTGTAGGTAAATCTTTTTTTTCTTACTTCGATGTTGTAAACTATTGTTGTATTGAGTGGGTTCCTGTATAAATAGTTTAGACATTTTATTCATATCATTTGACAGGTGACATTTTCACTGGCATAAAAAATTATCTCTAGTTACAGGATCCAGAGCCAGCTGGCTTGCAGTTGCAGGGATTATCCTGGAGCTGCGGACATTAAGTCCAAAGTTTTGTCCCCCTGGAGCAAACCAGAGTTGAACCTAAAGTAGCTCTTCCAGTAGGTTCACTGGTGGGCGGGGACAAAATTTTTACCTTCGGGGGATGTAAATTGTATTTTCGGCTTCGGCCGCGATCTTCAGGGAGTGATGAGCAGAGAGTGGGAATTGTTATCTCATTCTTCAAGGGGGACCCCAAAATCCTGGGCATTTTCCCTTCCTCCGGGATCCCCGGCTTACGTTGAGATCAATTTTTTTGCTCTGGGATTGGTATATGTGACCCGAATGGGTCTCTCTTGCTGAGAAAAATTACGTTAAAAACAGCAGGGAGATCTCCGGGAAGAATTTGCTTTGAGTTTGTAGAGGGCGGATACCGTGGAATGACCCGTCTTGGAGCCGTTTTGTCATGGGTTTTGACAAATTAAAAGCGTTTTGGCTCGTATGGTTTCCCCCTTTCTTGGAGGCTGCTATGCCCTAGTATCCGTAGATGGGGAGGCTTGGGGGGGGTGAGGTAACTCCATCCGTTGTTACTCCACTATACTAAAGCCCTTATGTTGGGTTCCCCTTGCTGTTCGGTGAGCCTATGCGTTGGGAAGAATCTTTTCGTTTAGGGGTTGGCGGAGCCGAGGACTAGAGGTGTTTTTTCTGCGGGGAAAGGGGACATTTTGTTGGAGAATGTCCATTCCCGGTTTTTTAAAATAAAAAGGCCCGGAAAATGTAATCCGGTTGTGGGGGACGCAACCTGGGGTATGTATTTCATCCGCCGGTTTTCTAGTTCCTTGTACCAGTGGAGGTGGGGGGTTGTTTTAAGAGTGAAAGGATTGTCTGTTTTTGGTAGTGGTTCGGGGTAATCTGGTTGAGCCGTTTGTCAGGCTCAAGGTAGCATCGAATGTATTGGCAAACCAATCCCTTTTTTCTCCATTGACGCCGGCCTCCGGCCAAGGTGCTTGTTCATGGGTTCTAACTTGACCTTGGGTAGGGGCAATTACATGGGAAAATTTTTGTTTGTGTTGGGGGTTACCTATCCCATTGTTTGGGACTCCCTTGGTGGTTTAAAATAAACCTTGTTAATGGCAGTCCAGAGAGATAAGCCAATGGGGTGGTTTTGCAAAAGCAAGTGAACACAGCATCAGTGGGTCGACCTAGTACTTGCCTCCTTTTTTGGAGGATTTTTGGGATGTTTTTTGGGAGGGGTGTCGGGGTTGCCTCCTCAAACCGTGTTGGATGCTTATTAATTCTTCCTGTGCTAGTTGCCTAAGCTAGGTTGTATAATTTTCTGGCCTGAAAGAAGGTATGAAAGTTTAATTTTGAAATTGGCAAAAAGGGATATTAGACCTTCATCTCCCCGTGGCGGGGGTTCTTCTTTGGAAAAAAAAAATGGGGCCTCGCCCTTGCTTGGATTTCCCGTTAATGGATTACGTTCGAGTCCGTACCCTCCCTCTTATTCCTGATCTTTCAACAAATTGTTGGCGCCAATGGTTCTCTAAAAATTTGATCTCAGGGGGGCGTATAATCTAATTAGGATTAAAAGGGGGGTGAGTGGGGGAAAAGGCGTTTAACACGCAGAGGGACATTATGAAAAATGGTCAGCCTTTTGGTTGACTTAGCTCCAGCGTATTCCAAATTTTGTTAATGAATTTTTCGTACCTTGTGGGGTGTTTTGGTGTATATTTGGATGACATTTATTTACTCGCCAGATTTGGTCTCACAGGAGCATGTGAGGGGCAGGTGTTGCAGATCTTGCGAGACAATAAAACTATCGCCAAACTGGAGAAGTGTGTGTTTGCCTACAGGAACTTTGTTTTTGGGTTTTTTGGTGCAGCCTCCGGTTTCGGATGGACCCTGAAAAGGTGGAGCAGGCTTGAATGGGTAGCCGGGGATCTTGGCTCTGCAGGTTTTTTGGGGTTTTTCTAATTATACCGGAAATTTATTTGTAATTTCTCGTCTGTCGTCAAACCTCCACTGACATGACGAGAAAAGGGCGGTTTTTTTTTAGGTGGTCGGACAAAGCTTGCCAAGCCTTTTCTCTTTAAAAAGATTTTTTGCTTCGGCACCCGTTTTCTCCAACCAGATGTATCTCGCCGTTCTTTGTAGGGGGGGACGGTCACGTTGGGGTGGGTGCATATTGTCCAGGGTCCGTCCCCTGGAAATGGCTCCGTGCGCTTTCTTTTCTAAGAAATTGTCGTCCGCCGAAAGGATTTTGATTCGGCAATAGGGCTTTTGGCCATTTAAATTGGTTTTGAAGAATGGGTCATTTTTGGAGGGGGGCGTCCCCCCGGTCACCGTTATTAGGATCCAAGAACCTGGTTTTGAATCCGCTAAGGTCTGAATTCCGACAAGCTCGATGGTCATTTTTTTTACCAGGTTTAATTTGGTACTTATCGTCCGGGGTTAGAATGAAAAGCTGATGCCTTGTCCGCGTTTCCAGGGGCCGGGAAAACGGAGACCGTTCCTTCCTTCAGGGGGGTGGTATGGGCTGTATTTTGGCTTGGGAGGGGTGTTAGGGCTCAGGGGGGACGCCCGCAGGCCCCAGGGAGATGTTTGTCCCGAATCAGTTGAGCAAAAGGTTATTGGGCACTCTTATTTGCTTTAGCAGGACATCCAGGGAGAAGGTACTTTAGATCTTTTTCTCGGATTTTGGTGGCCTAAGTAATAAAGATGTTATAACTTTTTAGTCCTGTGGGGTTTGTGCTCGTTCTAAATCCTCATCCGTCCGTCTGGGACCCTTTTACCTTTGAACTTCCGGAGGGCCATGGGACCCATTTATCTATGGACTTATTTGGATTCTCCGTCGTTGGGAATACGTCATACTGGTGGTGTTGCGGTTCAGTAAGATGGCACATTTCGTTGTCTTCTGCACTCCCTAATGCTAAACTCCTGGCGCGGTGTTCTTAGGGAGGACGTGGGACTTCTGGGTTGCCTTCTGATGTTTTGGTGTCAGTAGGGGGTCTAGTTTGTGTCCAAATTTTGGAGGGCATTTTGTTTGTGGGGGATGCAATTGTCGTTTTCTCGGCTTTTCATCCACGACCAATGGTAGGCAGGAGCGTTGAATCGAGTTTAGAGGACATATCTCCGGTGTTTTTATCGGGAACAGGAGGACTGGTTTCTTTCTTCCCTTTTTGGCGGTTCGCCTTAAAAACGGCGGGCGGTCCATGGTAAGTCCCCGTTTTTTTGGGGCATATGGTTTTCATCCCCAGTTTTTGTACTTTAAGGGGGGGGGGTCCTTTGGGGTTTTGAGGAGGAGCGTTTTCGTCGTCATTGCTTCTGTGGGGAGGTGTATTGAATAATTTGAGTACGATGGGGAAAAACGTTACAAACGTTTGATGGAGGGAGAGTTTTTGGTCCAGATTGATGTGAACGATTGGTTATGGTTGTTCCGGAATATAAAACTTTAAGTGCCCTCCTGGAATGGGTCCCAGATTCATGGGCCGAAGGTATTCCTATTTAATCCTGTGGCATTTCGTCTGGAACTCCCCTTCTGTTTAAAATTCTAATGTGTTCACAAGTCATTCTTAAAAGGTTTGTGGCACCAGTCATACCGTCACCTTACCTCCTCCAGTGTTGGTCAATGGTAATTGGATTTTTAAGTATTCAAAAATATTGACTTCGTCTGAATCGCCGGTCCCTTCATACTTGGTGCATTGGAAGGGATAGGTCCGGGGAAAAGGACGTGGGCCCTGCGCCGTGTTAACGCGATCGTTTGGTTCAGCCTTCCACAGAACCCCCCCCGGGCAGGCCTGGCCCTGAGGGTCGGAGGGGCCCTCGTAGAAGGGGGGGGTACTGTCATGTGTGATTGCCACGAAGATCGTCGGGTTGCGTTTTGATTCTCCAGCTGAGTTGCTGTTTCTTTGGTTTGGCAGTAGGGGTTAATTCTGTCTGTGCTCGGGTGGGAATGGGGGCAGTTTCTCCCGGCTGCAATTATTTTTGTTGATTGGTTTCCTTTAAATTCTGGTTGTTGCTTTGGGAGTTGCCAGTGAAATCCTTCTGCGAACGATAGGAATGAATCTGTATAGACTTAAGTTGAGGTCCTTAGTTTTTAAGCTAATTGTTTAGGTTTATTTCCAGACCATTTTGTTCCTTCGTGTTGAGGTGTATGCAATGGTGCTATCCTGTCTGTCTTATATGTCTAATTGTTTTATTTGTGGACGCCCATTCCCTTGGTGGTAATCAGGATCCTTTTAGGATGATTCGGGTTCAGGGTTGAAGGAGACAGGGTTAGGTGGAGACTTGGACCTCTGAACCATTTTCGACCTCCAAGGAAAGGGTTAGTTAGGCCCCGGTGGGTCAGGTTAGACCCGGTCTCCTCTTTCGTTACAGCTCATCAAGTCTCAAGTTAACCCTGAGTTCAACTATTGTTTCTCACATTAGTCCTCAAGATTAACCCTAAGTTCTGCGATTTGTGTCGGTAAATTATTTTTTACTTACATTTGTGTTGCTAAACTATTGTTGTATTGAGTGTGGTTCCTGTAAAAAATATTTACTGACATTGTTTATATCATTAGACAGCGGACATTCAAGATTAACCCTAAGGTTCTGAGTATTGGCGGTAAATCTATTTTATATTAATTTATGTTGCTAAACTATTGTTGTTTTGAGGGTGGTTCCTGTATAAATAGTTTATGAATGTATTATATCATTAGACGCGGAAGTTTTTGTTTTATGTATGTTCTGTATGCTATGTGTTGTATGTTATATGTAGTTTGTATGTTATTGTAGTCTGTGTTTATGTATGTTGGTGTATATGTTGTATGTTTGTACGTTGTGTATGTAATGTTGTTGTTTTTTACAATAAAACATTAGCCGGATGATGGGGGCTTACTACTGTCCCATCATTGGCTTTTTGTGTCATATGACGTGAGGCAGGCTAGCCGGTGGGACTTGTAGACCACAGGCTAGCCGGTGGGACCACACACACCACAGCCTCACACACACCAATACCAAAAGCCGGGGTCACCGTTCAGCCAATGGGGGATTTGAATCCCACGCCGCTATTGGCTGAGCCCCCACCGGCTCTGCCAATGGCGGTTTGCGATCATTTGCGGGGGATTTGTTCCCGGCGGGGGCTCAGCCAATGGCGGTGCCGGAGGGCTTTGGGGCGATTTGAATCCTGCGTGCTCAAAGCCGCGCGGCACCGCTCTTGGTGAGCCGCCCGGCCGGCTTGAAAATGGGCACATAGGTGTGTTTCTGTCCCCTCCACTCCCTGCCGACTTTATTCCCATTGCTTGCAGGGGTCAAATTTTTTCGACTCCGAACCCGTCCATTTCGTTAGTCGGCCGATTCGTTCAACCCGACTTTTGAGGAAAGTCGGGTTTCATGAAACCCGACCCCGACCCGAAAAAAAAGGGAAAAGGGGTCATCTCTAGTTGGTAAGTGTTCATGAAAGAGGTTTTTGTTGTAAAATGCAACCTAGAAAATTTAAGGAAAGTCCTACAAAACAGAAAATTTTATATGGGGTTCATCGAATACTTTAAATGATGATGCCTGAGTGATGACTCTATTGTCTCCATCAAAATTTATCTGTTTGTTTCTTAAAGGATTTGTGCAGATTAGGGTGATATTAAAGGGGGAAAAAAAGTTCGAAACTCATTCTTCTTGTGTGATATTTTTATGTGATCAAAACCTAGATTTTAACAGGGGGTTTATTATTGTTATGCCAGTTGATTGATGCTTTAATGTATGTGATTTTTTTGAAGAATGGACATTCAATCAAATCAAATGGCCATGGATTGGGGTAAGAAAGAAAAAGTAATTTTTAGTCACCTATTACGCGAATTTTGAAGTGTCTAACTATGGGACATAATACTAATGTTGATTGAGGAAACAAGTGGTCAGATTCACAAGTCGCCGGACTTTGCCAAAGTGGGTTTCGCTGACCGAAAACCCGCCATAGCGTGAAGTCGGCCATGGGTGGCAAACAGTGCCAAAGTGGATTTCCCAAAATGCTTTAGGGCCTTTTTTTTAGCCATCAGCAAGGACTACATGGGGCAATGAGATGACATGTGCAGGTCCCACCATCTTAGAGTGGGACTGCAGTGTTGGCTTGCTTTGGGGGATATGTGCCATAAAGCCCTGACCCCGACCTCCATTTTATTCTGCCGTTTAACGTAGGGGGGTTGTGACTCTGTTTTCAGTAGGGAGAGAGTTAGGGCTGGAAAGAGAAGTTCTTATGTGCTTGTGCTGTAGCAATTGTGCTTACGTTAGTTGCAGTGCAGGGGAGGATTTTTTTGTGCAGCGCGCTGGTTATTAGCTACCTGATAGTGTTTTGCTGTGTGCCTATGTGCAGACTGGTTTACACGCACTATTACTTTTATTTTTTTTTTTTGCCCCGTTTCCGACCGTTCTTTTTTTCCCACACCCTGGTGTAAGCTCCTCACAACTCCGTGTATGGGGGATACGGACATATACAGCTGACTATTGTGTGTGATCCGGAAATTATTTTTCGGGATTTAAATTTCCCTACCGCTGTAGCTTCTGTCAGTACAGTTTTTCTGTTTTTGTATTAGGTCAATTCCATATGGGGAGCGTTGTGGTGACTCCGGAAATATTTAGGATTTAAATTTTCCCCTACACCGTATAAAGGTTGCTTCTGTTACAGTAACCGTTTTATTAATCTCCCTCTTTTGTAGTTCTGGTTTCAAAAAACCAACCATAACTGTTGTTTGATGTCGTTTTTGCCTTGTTTTACGAAATTTTTAGTGGGGGAAGGGGAAATATATTTTTTTTCCCTCCGTTTCGCTGTAAGCTTCTGATACATTACGTTATTTCTGCTGTTTGTTTAAGGCAAATCATACTGAGAGGCGTTGTGTGTGCTTGGAAATATATCTGAGTTTAAATTTTTCCCCTCACGTTACGCTGTTGGGTTTTGTATTGTACCGTTTTTCGCTTTTTGTTTAGGTCAAATCCTATGAGGGGTTTGTGGTGACTCCGGAATATATAGGAGATTTAATTTTGCCCCTACACTGTATGCTGTAGTTCCCTCATAAAGTACCATTTTTGTTGGTATTTTTGGTCTTTTCCCAAACATGGGAAGTATGGTGGAAGAGGCCGGGGGGGGGGGGGGGGCAGTGGTATGATGGTGGGGTGGGCATCTGCGGTGTGCCAAAAACCCAAAAAACACCTAAGGCGGAGGGGTTGAGCCTCGTTCGTCTGGTCCAGAAGGCCTGGAAGGTCCTTTTCTGGGAGTAGGTAAACCGCTTTTAAAGCCGGGCATCGGAACGGTTTTGGTTCATTGCCGAAACAGCCCGCTCTATCGCCTCCTTTCTAAGTTTAAAAGCTGCGCCTGAGTGTCAGGCAGGCTCCTGGTCAGGGAACAACACCTTTCCTTGTGTCCTTCACTCCCCACCAAAAGTGAAGGATGTGGCAGGCCACATTCAGATTACTCCCTGGAGTTCTTTTCACATACCATGCCTAACTTATCAAGTCAAATCCTGAATTCCCAGTCCAAGTTGAAATATGACATGGAATGCACTGATGCACAGCCACTGCTATATGATTCTGCTGGTACATTCCCCAGAGACTGCTTGCCCTCGCAGTCTACTGAGCCAGAATCTGACCTTTGATGAAACTCAGGTGCCCCTTCCCACATAGTATCCCACCTTAAAAGGTGACACAGAGGAAGGTGCAGATGAAATTAAAGAGGAGGTGATGGATGCCCCAGTTGTTGACCGGATTGGCATCCATTGGGGGAAGGGGTGCTGTGGCAATAGCTTAGAAGAGGAGGAGGATCTGCAGCAGCATAAAATATCGCAGCAGTTATCTGGCAGGTCCGTAGCAGTCCAAAAACGTGTTAAAAAAAGCAAAAAGAGTTGCAGGACAGCTTGGCTATGGTCAAATTAGCACAGGTGCAAGCCCTGAAATTTTCCCATAGTAGGAAGAGTGCAGTGTGGCACTTTTTGACAAAAATTCTATTGATGAGGCAAAGGTTATCTGTAAGAAGTGGGATGGACTTTAGCCGACGGAAAAATCTCCGAAATTTGAATACCAGTTGCATGCTTAGACATGTAAACACCATGCAATTGCAAGCGTTGGACGGACTACAAAACCTCAGGTAGCACCACGTGCACCTGCTCCGAGGGAAGGTAGCCAGCAACGCTACATCGCTTCCCCCATGTAAGCCCACTGGTTAGCACACCACCAGCAAGAAATGTTGAGGTGTCGTAGCAAGGCCAAAGCAGTCAGGGAATTCCCAATGGTTTTCAACGAAAGACTGCATCTAGGCCATCACCACCACCACCCCATCACCAACCCCCTCTCAGTCCACCATTGTCCACCGCTATTTCCCCCATATGCAGCTTCAAGTCCAGTCACCGTAGCAGAGACTCTGAATAGGACAAGAAAGTACTCTCCTCTCATCCGCCTACACTGGCTTTGACGCCTACATTGCCAAACTGATCCCATTAGAGATGATGCTTTTCCACTTGGTTGAAAGCGCAGTGCTCCGAGAGTTCATGGCTACACTGTCCCACGCTAGGGACCTACCAGTCGGCACTTATTTGCTAGAAAAGCCATCCCTGCCCTCCACCTGCATGTGAAAGACCCCATTGTCCATGCACTCAAACAATCAGTGAGTGGGAAAGGTGCACCTCACAAACAGATGCATGGGCCAGTAGGCATTGGGCCAGGCCGTTACCTTGTCCATAACTGCGCACTGGGTTAATGTGGTGGATGCAGGGTACACAGGGGACAGCGGCGGTGGACAGTGCTGCTAGCCCACGGTATAGGCAACAGTTGGCTGTAGGCGTTCGACCATCCTCCTCCAGAAGCGAAAAGCTCATCGACAGAGCGCAGTCACACGAGACTCCATTCGCAGTGCCAGTATGCACACGATCGAACAGTAGTGGTAAGCGTCAGCAGGCTGTTTTAAAGATGATGTCTTTGGGCGAAACGGGAACACCCCCAGAGGTACTGGCCGACTACTTGCAGCGAGAAACTGAGTCATGGCGGGGCAGTCTACATCTTGAGCAGGCAAGGTAGTCAGTGATAACGGCCGTAATTTTGTGGCAGCCATAGCCCTGGCAAACTCAAACACATACCTTGCCTTGCTCACACCTTGAACCTGGTGGTGCAGTGCTTCATAAATAATTTTCCGGAGTTACCAGCCCTGCTCCATAAGGTGGGAGACTGTGCTTGCACATCCGTCGCTCGCCCATAGACTCCAGTCGTATGCAGAGGCTGCAGCGATCACTCCACCTCCCCAAGCACCGCCTAATCATAGACGTTGCAACAAGGTGGAACTCCACCATGCACATGGTTTAGAGGCTGTGGATCAGGGCACGCTGGTAATGCAAATTTTTGAGAGGTACACGGGCAGGCGTTTGAGAGCAGACATCGAGTTGTCGGGTGTGCAGTGGTCAAAGCTGAAAGACTCTGTAAAGTCCTTCAGTGTTTTGAGGAATGCACACGGCTGGTAAGCGCAGATGACACAATCATAAGCATGAGCATCCCCATTATGCTTCTGCTCATGCAAGCTTTGACCCCACATTAAGGATCGGCGTCTGCAGTGGAAGAGGAGGAGTAGGAGGGAAGCCCCTTTATGACAATCAGGCATTGTTGCTAGGGAACTGTACTGGACGAGGGTTGTGGAAGAAAAGGAAGAGCAGGAGGAGGAGGATGAGGGGATGATTATTTTGGGGAGGAGGATGCTTTCGGGGGCAGAGAAAATGTTGGCTTGCCAAGGTCAGGTACAGGGTTTGTGATGACTGAAGGGATGTGGATTTGGCAGAAAGTGCTCCTCCATCCACCACTGTCAGTGCACATTGACACCTGGAACATTGGCCCACATGTGTGATTATGCTTGCGGATCCTAAAAAGGGACCCCCGCATTGCCAAAAAATTTTGAAGGATGACGATACTGGTTGGCCAGCATCTCGATCCATGCTATAAAGGCAAAATTACAGAACATCATGCACAGGAGAACCTAGAGCAATATGGCGAAAAACAAGCAACTCTGGTAAACCGTTTGTTAGAGGCATTCCCAGCACAAGCAGGGCAGGTTCTACCACAGCCGTACTGGGCAAATGGAAGAGGTGTTATGGTGCACACAGCGAATGGCGTTGGAGACAGGGTTTCATGACCATGTTGTGGAACTGATTTTCTCGAGTACCGCTCACACGACTGGTTTTACTGAATGATTGCACAGACAGGAGACAGCATGTTGTCAACTAGGTTCAAAATTACCCCTTCCCCCCCTATCATGTTCCCCCTCCCAGGTCATTCCCCTTTGACTTTCCGGGCCTGTAAACTGGACGCCTGGCCTGAAAATTGGCACAATATGACTTCAGGAGCTCGCTTGCCCTGTGGTAGTGTGCTACCAGAAAGAGTCTTCAGTGCTGCTGGATCAATCCTGACAGAAAGAAGGACCCGGCTGTCCACCCAGAATGTAGGCGATCTCACCTTCATTAAAATGAAACCATGCCTGGTTTTCAAAGGATTTTGTACCACCTTCCCCCGATGACACATAGGTTGCCAGCAAAATGGCTCGCTTTGTCCTCCTCTTCTTCCGACTTCTCCAATTCTCCATTTGCAGTGCTGAAAGTTTCCCGCCTACACCCTCAACATATGCCAGTTTTTCCACCTCCCTAACTGGGCTGTACCCCCCAGGGCCGGCGGGCAGCACCTGGCAAACCCCGGGGAAGTGTCGGGGCCCTGAGCAGGTGGGGGGGCCCACTCACTGTCAGACACCGGCGTACTATGAGGGGCCTTGTGCCAGTGCCGGCACCCACGAGTGGGCCCTCCCTGCTTGCTCAGGGCCCCAGCACTTGCAATACTTACCTCTCCCTGCTCTCGACCGCTGTGACGTCTTCCGCGTTTCCCGACAGTGACATTCAGGTCAGAGAGCGTGATGACTTCACGTCTGTGCGCTCTCGCCTGAACAGTCACAGTGCAGAGAACTGGAAGATGGCGACGCTGAGGAGTCCAGAGTAGAGCAGTGCCCAGCGAGGAGAGGTATTTCATTTTTTTTAATGTTTGAAGCAATATATGGGGAGCATTATACACTGGAGAATTATTATATGGGGCCCATCATACACTTGAACATCATAGATAGGACCCATTATACACTGGAGCATTATATATGGGGCCATCATACACTGGAGCTTATAATGGGCCCATCATACATGGGCATCATACATGGAGCCCATTATACACTGGAGCATCATATGGGGCCCATTATATATGGAGCATTATATAGGCCTATCATACACTGGAGCATCATCCATGGGGCCCATCATTATACTGGAGCATCAAATGGGGCCCATTATATATGGTGCTTCATATGGGGCACATTATATATGGAGCATCACATGGAGCCCATTATATATGGAGCATTATATATGGGGACCATTATATTTGGAGCATTATATGGGGCTCATCATACACTGGAGACATCATATATGGGGCCCATCATATACTAGAGCATCATATGGGGTTCATTATTTATGGGGCATCAAATAGGCCTTTTATTTATGGAGCATCATATGGAGCACATATGGGGCCTATTCTGTTATGGAGCATTATATGGAGCCCATTCTGTATGGAGCAATATATGGGGCCCATCATATACTGTATGGAGCTTTGTATGCATCTCATTATACTGTATGGAGCAATATGTGGGGCTCATTAAACTCTATGGGGACCGTCCTATACTGTATGGCACATTATATGGGGACCATCATATACTGGAGCATTATGAGGAGCTCATCTATACTGTATGGAACATTATATGGGACCAATTATGTTGGAGCAATATATGGGGCTCATTATTCTGTATGGCGCACTATGTGGTGCCTTTAATTACTGTATGGAGGACTATACTGTCCGGGGTTTTTGACCTATTGTAGAATTTACAATAGATATCAATCATGTAATATAAGAAGTGAAGTATTTGGCATTGTACTATACCTATATTTCTCTGCCGTATCGGAGCATCATGAATTGTGGTATGTGTTAAAGGGGCCCACTGAGACTCTTTTGCCCGGGGCCCACAAAAACCTGGAGCTAGCCCTGCCCCCCACAACTTTAGCCAAATAACCCCCAGTTTTCATTGCGTTACTATTATTATAAAGTAAATTAAGGTTGACAAGCTTAAGTAATAAGAATTGATGTCGTTGGCATTGAAATGGGAACTGTAGGTGTTTTTACTGTCCTCCACTCACTGCCGACTATTCTTCCCCATTGACTTGCATCGGGGTCGGGTCGAGTTTCAGTCGGAACTCCGACTTTTTCCAATAGTAGGCCGATTTCGTTCGACTCGACTTTTGATAAACCACACCCGACTCGACCCTCCCGGAGGCAAAGTCATCATCTCTACTAACTAGTAATAGTACTTTGCAGGCTGTATGCGGCACAATACACCATAGCAGAACATAACAGCATTGTCATGACATACAGATATATAACAATTGCACAACTTTGGTAAGTGGGTCAGTCAATCTATGTTCTTGAATGCTAGTATCCATCCACTTACTAGGCATATACTTTTAGGGGAAAAAAAATAACCCCAATATCAAAACTGTCGAAATTTAACAATGTTAAGGCCATGTTCCTGTACGGTCAGACACAGCCATTACACAGTAAACAGCGGGGGCATATTATAAGAATATCTCAGCACAGGAACATTTTTTTTATTTGCATCCAATTGTGGAAATGATTATTATTTCAAGATGTATTGATTAAACTCAACTTTAAAATTAACTTTGTTCCTGGGAAATCCCCTTTCGAGATGATTATAGAAGTGGTAACAGATCTAAATATACAGTAAATAAATAGAGAACTTAATATTTAACAGAAGACAGCTAGACAATAACAGATAGTAACTTTGGTGTAGTGGATAAGATGTTCAAGGTAATTGACCTAACACAGCCTGATGGTTCTATTTTACTCTACTAGTTTCGATTTTCAGTTAGTATTGGTTTCCCTGAACAGCTATTACAAAATCTGTCAGTTACAATAAGGAACTTAGCAGTCATTATCTTTTCATCATAAAGGTTATTCATCTTTCTTTTACACAACAGTTTCTTATGAAGAAATAAATGAAAAATAATTGCAAGACTATAAACCTGACCTCCACACTAGACTGCATAACGTGGATCACAAGTAGCGTAACCTGAACCTTGGGGCAAATCTGGCAAATGCCAGATGGGCTGGTACGGCTATGGGCTGCAATAAACTGCAAACACTATTAACAATATCAAAAGCCCGGACTGAATTATTGTTCCAGTCCATTCCTGGACCCTTAGAAAAATCTCTGACAAGGCCCCCAATTCTTACAGGTCTTTAATAGTTGTCACTGCAACCCATGGACCAAGGCAAGTATAAGGTAATTTGGTGACCTAGGCAGATGAAGCTAGTGACACCCTACTTCTTCCACCTAGTCTGGAGGCAAATGAAAGGATTAAAAGCTAAGATATCAGAACTCCTATTGCACCTCCTCTTTTCTAATAGGTCAGGTAACAAGCTACTTACACTAGAATTGTTATCCTTTTCACCATAAAATACCAGCAAACGTAAAAAAAAGTGGTGCAATTTAGGTGTGAGGCATAACAGGGAGTACAATTTCAAGGTTAGATATAGAATTATTCATTGTTTTGGACTATTTACATAATGCAAGGGACAAATTGTGATATGCATCCTTGACATCTTATATTTTACATGTCAGACCCAAGGATAGTCATGGAAACTAATATAACTAAACTATAATGGGGGCCATTTGGTTTCAATTAAGCTATCCAGCATTTGGTGCATATTCTAACCTAAACAGAGCACATTATAGATGAAAGGATCCATATGTTGTTTTTTGCATCCATCGTGCGACAAATACAGCTGAGTAAACTGATGGTGGTACTGGTGATGTATTCATGTACTCGTGGTTGTTCTGGTGCTGTATTCATATGCTTTTTATGGATTTGATGATGTCTTCATGAAGTGATGAGGATTCTGGTGATGTACTCATACAAATCCAAAATCATCATCAGTACATAAATAGAACACAAGAACCAACATCAGTACATGACTACATTATAAGAACCACCATCAGTATATGACTATGTCACCGGAACTATCATCTGTGCATTAATAAATGACTAGAAACACTATTAGTGCATGAATACATCACCAGAACCACCATCTGTACATGAATGTATTGCCAGTACCACCATCAGTACATGAATACATCACTATAACCACATCATTGCATGACTACATCACCAGAACCACTATCAGTACATGACTACATCACCAAGCTTAGTACAGCAATCAACTTTAGTGTCAAGGTAGTCCCATATTCAATTGTATCACATGTGTCATGATCCAGTTAGAGTTTGTTTTCTGCTGTCTTCTCTCTGGACTGGTCATGCAGGGGTTAATCCCCTCTGCCTCGTTTTGGAGCTGGCTGGGCTATTTCAGTTCTCTGCAGCCTGTGCGCCAGCGTCAGCTATAGTTCATGCTTCCAGGCTAGAGCCGCTGACCCTTATACCCTAATGAGCCTTCTGCCTCTGACTTCCCATACTTATGTATGACACAGCCTGATCTCTGGACTCCGCCTTTTGTTTTCCATCTCTGATATCACGCTCCCCAGCTGGCTTTGACTCACTGGCTTGTACCCTGACTACGTCTTATGTCTCACGTTTTGGATACTACGTTCCTGGTAGGCTGTGACTTCTGGCTTGTCTCAGTCTATGTGCATTGCTGTGACCTGTGGTACTTCTGCTCCCCACAGTTTCTGACTTCGACTTGTCTGACCACTCTTTTGTTACCTGTGACACCTGTGCTGCTGCTCTGTGTTACTACACTGTGTGTGTGTGCCATCTCTGTTGTGAATGTGCTAGAAATTAATTCTGAGCAGAAGCTCCCTCTGGTGGTTACAAACAGTACTGAACTATCCAATGAAGATTGTAAGATTGGCAATCAGGTGTTACTGACTGGTCTTATATAAGGGAGGTTCCCTCCCATCAGGGTTGCCGGTGATCAATTGTTCTGGTCTCATCTTTGATTCCTGTTCACTTTGTAGCTTGCTGTTTTGTGCCTGCATCTTCTGCTAACAGATAAGACATTTTCTTCTTTTAGTTTTTTGTGCTTGCTTTTTGCATTTTGTCCTGCGCTTCTGTGGGGGTCTGCCGGGTCACCTCCGGGGGCTTGTGCTCCTCTCAGTTTAGTTCAGCCACTGTTGTTTGTTCTTTTGCCTTTTCCAGTTTTTTCAGTGGCTGCTGTTTATTTTGTTACACCAGAGAACTAATTTAGGTGGTAGAGGTCGTGTGATCTCAGGTGTTTTTGTAATAAGTAGAGTTGGTACTTTTCAGGGTTTTTTGGGATTGCAGTAAGTGACCTTCCTATCCTTTTCTATTTAGGAAGTTTGGGCTCCAACGTTTGCTCATACTATTTTCTGTCTGTGTCTGTATTTTCCTCTTGTCTAACCGCCATTACATGTTTGGGGGCTTTCTTTGTTCTTTGGGGATCTGCTCCGGGGCAGATAGTTTTCCTCTTTCTGTCTTTAGGTGTAGTTAGCTTCTCAGGCTGTGACGAGGCGTCTAGGACCAACGTAGTACGCTCCATGGCTGCCTTTAGTTGTGGTGGTTAGTCAGGGTACTGCAATCCCATAGATTCCAACCACTCTGGTGTATTTCCTTTTTTGCCTGCTCTCCTCAGCTACCAAATCATAACAGTATCACCGGCCCAAAAACTGATATTTGTATGGTACTCACAGAAGGGAAAAATAGTGTTATAGAAAGAAGATTGTCAGAGTTGTCAGAGATTTTTTTTTTCCCTCTGTTTCTCTGAATGCTGAGGAGGATTTTTTTTTTCTCTCTCAATGGAGTTTGCACAGTTGTCTGGCCGTGTGGATCAGCTTGCCACTGAAGTTTGGAGTATTGCTACCTATCTTGCGAGGTTGCCTGTTGTGGAACCTAGGATTCCCATGCCAGATTTGTTTTTAGGGGATCGAGCTAAATTTCTGAATTGCAAAAATAACTGTAAGTTGTTTTTTGCCTTGAAATCTAAGTCCTCAGGGAACGCAGCACAGCAGGGTCAAATTGTCATCTCTCTCCTGCGCGGCGATCCTCAGGATTGGGCTTTTTCCCTGACACCTGGGGATCCTGTTTTGAGTAATGTTGATGCATTTTTTCAGGCTCTGGGGTTATTGTACGATGAGCCTAATGTCACTGATCAAACTGAAAAAGCCTTGTTGGCATTAAATCAGGGGCTTGAGGACGCTGAGTTATACTGTCAGAGATTCCGAAGGTGGACAGTCCTGACCAAATGGAATGACGATGCTTTGGCAGCCCTTTTTCGGAAGGGTCTGTCAGAGAATGTAAAGGATGTTATGTTGGGATTCCCTGTCCCCTCTGGTCTCAATGATTCTATGTCTTTAGCGATTCAAATTGACAGACGTTTGCGTGAGCGTAGAGGTATGCGTGGAACAGTGTTGCCTTGTGAACCAGCTTCTGAACCCATGCAGTGTGATAGAGTGGCTTCTGGGGCACAGCGTCATGAGTTTCGTAAACGCAATGGGTTATGTTTCTACTGTGGTGATGCCTCTCATGCTATTTCAGTCTGCCCTAAGCGGGGAAGACGTTTTGCACGTTCAGTTGTCTTGGGTAATGTTCAGACTAAATTTTTGTTGACTGTTACCCTGATTTGTTCCCTGTCCACATTTTCTGCTCAGGCTTTTGTTGATTCGGGAGCAGCTATTAACCTGATGGATTTTGATTTTGCTAAACGTTGTGGGTTTCCCTTGATACCCCTACGGAAGTCTATTCCCCTACTGGGGATCGATTCTACCCCTTTGGCTGAGAATAAACCCCAGTTCTGTACTCAGGTGATAATGAGGGTTGAACCTGATCATCAGGAGAGTTGCAAATTTTTGGTGCTGTATAATCTGCATGACATTATTGTACTAGGTTTCCCTTGGTTACAGTCTCATAATCCTGTTTTGGATTGGAAATCTGTGTCTGTAACCAGTTGGGGCTGTCAATGTGTTAATGCCAACACTCCTGTTTTTTCTGCCTCTCCCCAGGCTCAGGATGTTCCTGACATTTTGACTGATTTTTCTGATGTGTTTAGCGAAAGTAAATCTGCTTTCCCTTGCCCCCCCATAGGAGCTATGACTGCGCTATTGAATTAGTGCCTGGTAGTAAATTCCATAAAGGTCGCCTTTTTAACTTGTCTGTACCTGAACATGACACTATGCGGTCTTATATCAAGGAGTCATTGGAGAAGGCTCATATCAGACCATCCTCTTCACCCTTGGGTGTCGGTTTTTTCTTTGTGGCCAAAAAGGATGGTTCATTAAGGCCGTGTATTGATTATCGTCTCTTGAACAATATCACTGTGAAATATCAATATCCGTTACCCTTGATTTCTGACCTGTTTTCCAGGGTGAAAAGTGCTACTTGGTTTACCAAGCTTGACCTCAGGGGGGCATATAACCTTATTCGAATTAAGCATGGGGATGAATGGAAGACGGCATTTAATACCCCAGAGGGGCATTTTGAGTACCTAGTGATGCCCTTTGGGCTCACTAATGCTCCTTCTGTCTTCCAGTCCTTCATGAATGACATTTTCAGGGATTTTGTGGATAAATTTCTGATTGTTTATTTGGATGATATCTTGATTTTTTCCAATGACTGGGACTCTCATGTGAAACATGTTCGGACTGTGCTCCAGGTTTTGAGAGAGAATGCTCTGTATGTGAAGGGATCCAAGTGTCTTTTTGGCGTACAGAGGATCTCATTTCTGGGATTCATTTTGTCCCCATCTGTTATTGAAATGGACCCGGTCAAGGTTCAGGTCATCTGTGATTGGGTCCAACCTACTTCATTAAAGGCTCTTCAAAGATTCTTGGGTTTTGCCAATTTTTATCGTTAATTTATTGGTAATTTCTCGGTTATTGTTAAACCATTGACTGATTTGACCAAAAAGGAGTTCTGATGTGGTGAATTGGCCTCCTGTGGCAGTCTCTGCATTTCAGGAACTTAAGCAGAGATTCACTTCTGCTCCTGTTCTACGGCAGCCTGATGTTTCTCTGCCATTTCAGGTGGAGGTTGATGCCTCTGAAATTGGGGCAGGTGCCGTTTTGTCCCAAAGAGATCCAGAGACCTCTAAAAGTAACCCTGTGCCTTTTTCTCTCGAAAATTTTCTCCAACTGAACGTAATTATGACGTCGGTAATCGGGAGTTATTGGCCATGAAGTGGGCTTTTGAAGAGTGGAGACATTGGCTGGAGGGAGCCAAACATCAGGTGGTGGTCCTCACGGACCATAAGAATCTGGTTTATCTGAAATCAGCCAAGCGACTTAATCCTAGACAGGCCAGGTGGGCCTTGTTTTTCACACGTTTTAATTTTGTGGTTTCCTTTCTTCCTGGCACTAAGAATGTTAAGGCGGATGCCCTCTCAGGAGTTTCCTTGCGGACTCTCCTGAGTTATCTGATCCTGCTGTTATTTTGAAAGAGGGTGTAGTTCTTTCCGCCATCTCGCCCAATTTGAGACTGGCTCTGGAAGGGTGTCAGGAGGATAAACCCGAGCGCTGCCCTATTGGGAAATTGCTTGTCCCAGACCGGTGGAAAAAGAGTGTGATGTCTGAGATTCATTGTTCCGCGTTGGCCGGTCATCCCGGAATTTTTGGTACCAGAGACTTGGTTAGTCGGTCCTTTTGGTGGCCTACTTTGTCTCGTGACGTCAGGGAATTTGTGCAGTCCTGCGGGACTTGCTCTCGCTCCAAGCCTTGCTCTCGCTCTAGTGGTTTGTTGATGCCATTGCCTGTGCCCAAGAGACCATGAACCCATATCTCTATGGATTTAATTTCCGACCTCCCTGTTTCGAGAATGACCGTTATCTGGGTGATTTGTGATAGGTTTTCCAAAATGATACATCTTGTGCCATTACCTAAGTTGCCTTCCTCTTCTGAATTGGTGCCTTTGTTCCTTCAGCACGTGGTTCGTTACACGGCATTCCTGAGAACATTGTGTCTGACAGAGGAGTCCAGTTTGTTTCCAGATTTTGGAGGACTTTTTGTTCTAAACTTGGTGTTCAATTGTCTTTCTCCTCGGCTTTTCATCCTCAGACCAATGGACAAACTGAGAGAACAAACCAGACATTGGAGACTTATCTGAGATGCTTTGTGTCTGCTGATCAAGAGACTGGGTCTCTTTTTTGCTTTGGCTGAGTTTGCTCTTAATAATAGGGCTAGCTCTGCCACTTTGATGTCTCCATTTTTCTGCAATTTTGGGTTTCACCCTCGATTTTCTTCAGGACAGACGGAGGTTTCTGTCTGTCCTGGTGTTGACTCTGTTGTGGAGCGTATGCAGCAGATTTGGGACCAGGTAGTGGAGAGGTTGTCCCTCTCTCAGAAGAGGGCCCAGCGTTTGCCAACCAGCATAGGACTGATGGTCCTCGGTTTGAAGTGGGGGACTTGGTCTGGTTGTCCTCAAGAAATATCCCTATGAGAGTTGCATCTCCTAAGTTTAAGCCTAGGTTCATTGGACCTTACAAGATCATGGAGATTCTTAATCCTGTTTCCTTTCGTTTACTTCTTCCAGGGACATTTAAGATCCATAACGTGTTCCACAAGTCCTTATTGAAGAGGTTTGTCAAGCCAGTGGTTCCTATGGCTGTGCCTCCTGACCCTGTTTTGGTTGAGGGCAATCTGGAGTATGTGGTTGAGAAAATATTGAATTCTCGTTTTTCTAGACGGAAACTCCAGTATTTGGTTAAGTGGAGAGGTTATGGTCAGGAGGACAATTCTTGGGTGTTTGCTTCGGACATCCATGCTAGGAGACTCATCCGTGCGTTTCACAGAGCTCATCCTGACCGATCTGGTTGCTCAAATGAGGGTTCGGTGACCCCTCCTCAAGGGGGGGTACTGTTGTGAATGTGCTAGAAATGAATTCTGAGCAGAAGCTCCCTCTGGTGGTTACAAACAGTACTGAACTATCCAATGAAGATTGTAAAGATTGGCAATCAGGTGTTACTGACTGGTCTTATATAAGGGAGGTTCCCTCCCATCAGGGTTGCCGGTGATCAATTGTTCTGGTCTCATCTTTGATTCTTGTTCACTTTGTAGCTTACTGTTTCGTGCCTGCATCTTCTGCTAACAGATAAGACATTTTCTTCTTTTAGTTTTTTGTGCTTGCTTTTTGCATTTTGTCCTGCGCTTCTGTGGGGGTCTGCCGGGTCCCTCCGGGGGCTTGTGCTCCTCTCAGTTTAGTTCAGCCACTGTTGTTTGTTCTTTTGCCTTTTCCAGTTTTTTCAGTGGCTGCTGTTTAGTTTTGTTACACCAGAGAACTAATTTAGGTGGTAGAGGTCGTGTGATCTCAGGTGTTTTTGTAATAAGTAGAGTTGGTACTTTTCAGGGTTTTTTGGGATTGCAGTAAGTGACCTTCCTATCCTTTTCTATTTAGGAAGTTTGGGCCCCAACACTTGCTCATACTATTTTCTGTCTGTGTCTGTATTTCCTCTTGTCTAACCGCCATTACATGTTTGGGGGCTTTCTTTGTTCTTTGGGTATCTGCTCCGGGGCAGATAGTTTTCCTCTTTCTGTCTTTAGGTGTAGTTAGCTTCTCAGGCTGTGACGAGGCGTCTAGGACCAACGTAGGTACGCTACACGGCTGCCTTTAGTTGTGGTGGTTAGTCAGGGTACTGCAATCCCATAGATTCCAACCTCTCTGGTGTATTTCCTTTTTTGCCTGCTCTCCTCAGCTACCAAATCATAACACATCTCTCTTCCCTCACCAGCACCCACTGGTGGAGGTTGCGCTATACTGCACTGCAGCAGAACATTACAAAATGAACCTACAACTCCTAGTATGTACTTAACAATGGTAAGGAAATGCTGAGATTTGTTGTTAACAGTCATCTTTATCAGACTGTGGATTATACAGTAACCACTGTACTGCTGAGACTTAGTCAGTATCATAAATAAACATTTACATCCAGGTGCCTTAAAGGTGACATTTTCTCTGATTGGAGTCATCTCTTTCTGCTCATCTCCATCCTATGTAGGTGCCATAATGACTGATCTTTCGCATCCACTGCTTGTCTCTGCAGACTTCCTTCTTCTCCTCTTCTGCAGCACATCCCAACATGGAGCCCTTACAAATAAGAATGTTATTAAAATGCCCTCTGCAGGAGAGGAATTGGTCCACAGCACTCCCTGTAATCCATCACGTGACCGGTGACGTCACGAAGGTCCTGTTTGGCTTACTATGCGCCACAGCTGTACATCGTGCACGCCACACGCTGGCACACCGGTGGAAGAGGGGAATGCGGAGTGTCTGTCACCGGCCGGGACAGCACTCTGGAAGAACCGTGGTATCAATCCATGTTCTACTGGCAACACAATAGCGACTTCACATCCAAACTTACAGCGTTCACCGCTTAAGTGATCAACAGGAGTATAGTTATCTATTTGGACTACATCCAAAGGTAATTACTCATTGAGTAGTGATCTAATTTACTTGTGCCCACATAAAAGGGGTTCATTATTAAGCACAAATTTTTAATCAATTATTTATGTGGGAAATGTTATTTATGAACTATTTTGTGTGACATAACTCTCTGATTTAAAGACACAAAATTAAAAGTTCGAAAATTGCTAATTTTTCAAATTTTTTGCTAAATTTCAGTTTTTTTCATAAATAAAGACTAGTCATATGGAAGAAATTTTACCATTATCATGAAGTGCAATATATGTCATGAAAAAACAGTATCAAAATCAGTGGGATATCAGTGGAATAAAATGAAGTGTTTAAGAGTTATTACCTCATAAAGTGACAGTAGTCAGAATTGTAAAAATTGTCTTGGTCATTAAAGTCAAGATTAGCTCAGTCACTAAGGGTTTAAAAAATGAAAATGGAGTTCTGAAAGTATACATTATAGGTAATATGAAGGAAAGTTACATTTTAACTCCTAAGCCACTATAAAAATTTACTAAGATAGTAAGCAATTATAACATATAGGGGCCAAGTCATTATTGATTTTGCGCCGTTTCTTGCCTAGTTATGTCACTGTTTTTGTTTGTATGTCAGATAATTTTTGTACAATTTTTGCACTATTTTACGAAACAGGCATCTTTTTGCTCTAGAATGTTGCAAAAAAGGTTCATGACAAAAATTAATTAACATTTTTGACTGTGTACAAAAGTCATGAACCATATTTGGCATTTTGAAGAATTTGACACAGAAAAACAGCAATGAATACCAGAAAACAAAAAAATTGACAAAAAAAAATGCTAATAATGAATCAGGGCCATAGTAGGTTTTCTAAAGTTTTGATAAGGCTTGAGATGAGTAATTTTACCATGAATAAAATAATAAGTGTAATTAAGGATTTAAATCTTACTTCAGTTTGGCAATTATGATCATATCACTGAAGAGGAAAATGTATCTTTCTTTAGTCTTGAAATCTTGTGTCACCTGAACACATTGATGCAAAATCAGCTCAGAGTCTTCAGTAGATAGTCCCAGAACAAAGGGGCATTGTTCAATTGATATGGAACAGCCACTGTTCTCCCTAGAATGATAGAAGCCATAACAAATGAAATAGAAATGTAATAAAATTTTCTACTACGGTAGTCTTTTTTTAGATGTTGCTGAGAAGTGAGCGCCGCTTTCTTCTGAGGCCCCTACAAGGATAATGTTAATGATAGTTAATGATTTGCTGTATGTCAGGTGTTTATGTTTTACAGGATGGTATAATTGGGAAGGACCTAAGATTACATGACTAGATGGGCAAGTCCTTTGCTGCTGATGGTGGTAGGAGAAGCTCCTTCTTCAGGAAAACAAATCTATGTTTAGTTGAGACAGATTTAACCACCAGTGAGAAAGGAGATGACAGTTGGTGCTTTTAAAATTCTATGAATTGTGGAAGGGGAAGGAGGAGCTTGAGGCAGACACATACATTCTCTTGCAAGTTTTCCTGAAATGGCAGTTACAGTTTTCCATAGAACTTTATGAGCACTAACTACCATCTCCTATCTCAGTAATGGAAAATCCTTATTCACTGAAGGACAGATTTTACCATTGAATTGAGAATTTTGAAAATAAATGATCAATCTAGGAGGCGAAAGAAATAGAACAGTCTAACAGGATACATTTATATTAATTTATGAAATATAAGAATTAGACATTTCATTTTTAAAATGTACATGATCCAATACGTTAATAATGGCAATGTATCTGTGATCATCAGATTCAATACGAATGATCCATATGGGATCTGATATTTTTCGCACCCACAGACTTACATAGGTGAGTCGAAGGTTGGGATTCAATTGGTTATTACAGGTTCGGTTATACCGGTTGTTAAAATCACAGCAGGTTCGCCAAACCATCAAAAAGCAGTGACCCAATCCAGTACCTGGGGCCAGACTGATCATCGTGGAAATGACTAGTGGTCTGGTCCGGCCATAGGGCCACATCAATTGTGACATTGTTAACAGTATCGGTGTCCTCAGTGCTTAGTCACTTACTCCAGCAGGATACAGGCTACTTACAGCTCACGTCATGATAGAAGAGGAGACAGTCTCTGGGGTGGAGGGAATCTTGGATATGGTAAGTAGAAATTTTTTGGTTTGTTTTTTTGTGGGCTGTGCTAACTGTGAAAATGTGGGTGGGCTGTAGGGGAGTATCATCATGCTATGGGTGGGAAGACATAATACTTTATGAGGGAATGTGGGGGGACCATCATACTGTGTGGGGGGGCTGTGTAGACGATCACACTGTGTGGGGGGACCATCATACTGTGTAGGGGGCTGTTTCAGCCATCATACTGTGTGAAGGAACTATCATACTGTGTGGGGTTTGTGGGGCCATCATGCATGAGGAGGCAACAAAAAGGGTCACCATGTGGTGGGTCAGGAGGCAAGAAAAAGGTCAGTGAGGGTCAACATACTGTGTGACAGGAGTTCTGACCTCCTAAATAATAAATAAAAAACAAGACAACATGATGCATTGCTACAGATTTTTTCTCATGTCATGTGTGTGGCTGGTGGTTAAGGCCATGTGACTGATTGCAGCATTGGGTGATTTTCACCTTCAACAGTATTCTGATTCTAGGAAAGTGAAAACACAAGAACTCATTCTTCCTCTCTCAAAAAAATCACCCTTTTTGGTAAATACATTAGGGAACATTTATCATTGTGTAGGAGCTCAAATTCTTGCGCAGTTTGCGACAATTGCTTGTCTTAAATGTGTGAGCCAAATTTATCAATGTTTTAAATCATCTATTTTTACTACATACTCCAGAACTTAAAAATGAGCAGAAAAAGTGAAGTATGACATATTTATGAACACATTTTTATATAAAAGTCTCAAAACATTGCATACTCTAAATAGATCATTCCTGTCTATAAAAAAGCGTGAGACAAATTTACCTATATCTTGCAACCTTTATTTTTAATCTGACTAAAATTTACAATTTGCACAAAATTAAACACTATATGGGATATTTGACACAAGGTATCCCGCTTATTATTAACATTGAGTAGTGTACAGTACTATCATGCTTAAAAAGTTGAGAGGGTGTGATTTGCGCCCAAGTTACCACCAAGGTGCAACATTTCATAAAGATTAGTCAACTCCTAATTTGCAAAAAATGAGCGCAGCTTCAAAGTTAATAGTTTTATATTAATTTCGCAATCATTAAGCCACATAAAATGGCTTGTTAGAATGCAGGGAATAGTTGTTATGCATTTTGGTGCTTTAGGGGGGCTATATTATCGGTTAGGTTTCCTTTAAAGGAGTTGTCCACTACTAGGACAATACCATCTTAAACTAAATGTTCGGCCCCTATAACATAATAAAGCCTATACTCAGCTGCAGCCTGAACTTCCTCTTCATGTTCAGTTTGTCTGAAGGTGGGGACAGTGACGCCAACGCTGATTGGGCGCCGGCATCACGAGTCACACCACCGCATCGCAGCCCCAGGACTGTGAGTGCCAACACCGCTGGAATAGAGCTGGCATGGGAGATGAGCAGGGCCGGCGTCAGCACCCGGCACACCCGGGCAAGTGCCGGGGCCCTGAGCAGGCGGGGGGGCCCACTAGCAGTCTGGCACCCCCGCGCACGTTAGCGGAGGAGAGCGGTGTCAGCGCCGCCACTGGGCCCCCCCCCGCTTGCTCAGGGCCCCGGCATCAGCTGGCACAATACTTACCTCTCCCGTGCCTCCGCTGCCGCAGCTCCAGGCTCCAGGGGGCGCCGGCGCTTCCTCTCACAGCAGCGCCGCTGAATGACGTCATCATTCAGTGGCCGGCTGTGCCAGAGAGCGCGGGGACGCCGGACAGGTAAGACGTGTGTGTGTGTGTCTCTGTGTGTGTCTGTGTGTATGTAGTGCGGTGCTTTGTGTGTATATGTATGTGTGTGTGTGTATGTGTGTGTGTATGTATGTGAGAGAGTGCTTGTGTGCTGTCTGTGTGTGATGATGGGCAGGCATTGCTGATAATGGGGAGGCATTGATGATGATGATGGGGAGAAGATGATGATAATGGGCAGGCATTGATGATAATGGGCAGGCATTGATGATGGGGAGAAGATGATGATGGGCAGGCATTGCTGATAATGGGGAGGCATTGATGATGATGGGGAGAAGATGATGATAATGGGCAGGCATTGATGATAATGGGCAGGCATTGATGATAATGGGCAGGCATTGATGATGGGGAGAAGATGATGATGGGCAGGCATTGATGATAATGGGGAGAAGATGATGATAATGGTCAGGCATTGATGATAATGGGCAGGCATTGATGATGGGGAGAAGATGATTGTTCTGTCCAGCCATATAATTGCTGTCTAGAAAGTCTAGTCATTTTTTTATGTCTCCAATTGTTATAGACATTGCAATTGTTGAATGTAGTGGTCTTTCATACATTTTATGTTGTAAGGTAACAGCGCCACCTGCTGGCTGTTTGATGCATAGATTCTAGTTTAATTTGTGATGTCTTGTGGGAAATTCCAAGAGCATTGTGGGATTGTTCCTGTTGCATCATGGTCTTGTTTATCACACTGAAGGAGAACAGCAGCCATTTATTCTCCATGTGCCTTAAGAGAAACTACATCACTCGTGTTCTTCATGTTTCTTAAACAGCCTGCTCTAAGCATAGTCGGTAAGCACTATCTATGTGTATAATCCTGTGTTTATCAGTACGTTTGTTGTACTAAGTAGGTAATAATCAGTTTGTGTATTCTGTATATTGTAAACTATTTGTGTTTCATGCTCTGTGCAGTTATATATTCTGAAATGCTCTTATTATTGCATTCTATAGTTTTACCCTTTCCTGTCACATCTGCAATCAATAAAAGAAGGTTACAATTTTACAGCCTCTTTTTCTTAAAGAAGACAGGGGGTTTAGCTACATGTCTCATCGCACACCCTGCTAACGTGCATGAGGACAGAATAATGATGATGGGCAGGCATTGCTGATAATGGGGAGGCATTGATGATGATGGGGAGAAGATGATGATAATGGGCAGGCATTGATGATAATGGGCAGGCATTGATGATGGGGAGAAGATGATGATGGGCAGGCATTGCTGATAATGGGGAGGCATTGATGATGATGGGGAGAAGATTATGATAATGGGCAGGCATTGATGATAATGGGCAGGCATTGATGATGGGGAGAAGATGATGATGGGCAGGCATTGATGATGATGGGGAGGAGATGATGATGGGCAGGCATTGCTGATAATGGGGAGGCATTGATGATGATGGGGAGAAGATGATGATAATGGGCAGGCATTGATGATAATGGGCAGGCATTGATGATGGGGAGAAGATGATGATGGGCAGGCATTGATGATGATGGGGAGGAGATGATGATGGGCAGGCATTGCTGATAATGGGGAGGCATTGATGATGATGGGGAGAAGATGATGATAATGGGCAGGCATTGATGATAATGGGCAGGCATTGATGATGGGGAGAAGATGATGATGGGGAGGAGATGATGATGATGGGCAGGCATTGATGATAATGGGGAGGCCATGATGATGATGGGGAGGCAATGATGATGATAAGGAGGCAATGATGATGATGGGGAGACAATCATGATGATAATGGGGAGTCTTTCCACAGCGCCCTTTCCTGAGCCATAACAGTGCAGAATGCAGTACAGCGCAGAGGAGAGCTCCATATTTTGTATGGAGCATTATATGGGGACCAGTATCCTGTATGGAGCATTATATGGGGACCAGTATCCTGTATGGAGCATTATATTGGGTCCAGTATTCTGTATGGAGCATTATTTTGGGTCCAGTATTCTGTATGGAGCATTATATGGGGGGTGACATCCTGCATGGGGTATTATATGGGTGATGAGGGGGAGACTGTGGTGCCCATAATATTGTATGGAGGACTGTACTGTCCAGTCTGTTCTGTGCGCTGTGAGGATTTGGCGGTTTTTGAGCTATTGTACAATTTACAATAGATATCACTCATGTAATGGAAGAAGTGAAGTATTTGGCATTGTACTGCACCTATATTTCTCTGCTGTATCTGTGCATCATGAATCGTGGTCTGTGTTAAAGGGGCCCACTGAGGCTCTTTCGCCCGGGGCCCATAAAAACCTGGAGCCGGCCCTGGAGATGAGTATAGGTTTTATTATTTTATCAGGGCATAAGGGTTGTCCAAATATTGGATAACCCCTTTAAGCACAAACGACATGAAAAATATTGTTTAATCCTAACAAAGAATACAGTAGATGCTTCAAAAATGTTTGATAGCATGTGTGTATACAGCCAGATATACAGTCACCATCAGTCAATTACAAGAGGGAGGAAGAGAAAGGACATGGTTGCCCTCATGAATACAGTGGACTCAGAGTCAACTGCACTCTGCCTTGGGCTGAGCAAGACGGCCGTATAACTCGTGCGATAATCGCATTGCACTGCATGGACTGGCCGGACACCTCTCCTGACCTGAGCATGACAGCGTGATGTATTGCTATGCAGCTGTCAAGCTCAGGTCAGGAGAGCCGAAAGCCAGTATGAATTTTACGATGCGATTCTCACATGAGAAATACGGCAGTCTGTCTCTGCCCTTAATTTAGGTACAATTAACACCATATTTTTTGACTTATTGCTATTTTGACAATTGTCCCACCTATTATAGCAACGTAAAAGCTTCAACACTTTTTTCTTTGACTTTTTTAAGTTCTGTACAGACGTCTATGGAAAAAAACACCCTGCACTCCACTTCATTAGCCAAAGAAGAGAGACACGCTTGAAACAGGGGCTTCCTTTCTGGCAGTGCAACAAAGTATTCAATTTAAGTGAGATCCCTGTGAGATGAAAATCTATCTCCGCTCTGCTAGCTTCACACTTTCAATACTGAAATGTAGAAGATGCAAGCCACCAGCACTTTTGAAATGAAGTGAAAGGGGAATCTATTTTTCACTGTTTGGCTTTAATGGGGTATTCCCACTATAGACATATAAATCAAAAAACTGACCGTCACATCCAAACATGAATTAGGTGTGAACAAGTGCCTACCTAGAGTTGCCAACTCATATACAAACAAACAAGGCAGCACTCTGCAGCACTATAGCATGCAAACATGAAATATGAAAATTGAATTGCATTACTGCACTAGAAATATGAAAAATTGAGAATGCTTAGCGCATAAATTGACCAATTCATGTGTACCTAGGTAGGTACCTGTTCACACCTAATTCATGTTTGGATGTGACGGTCAGTTTTTTTATTTGTATGCATTGGCCTTCTGACTGAGCACTCTGCCTCTTAAGGGTATGCCACACTAAATAATATCGCTAACGGGATCGCTAAAAAACTTCACTATTTAGCGATCCCGTTAGCGATATTGTTCAGTGCGGCAGCTTCCAGCGACGAGCTTCCTGCTGTGATCTCGCTCGTCGCTGGAATCGTTCCGGACCCTATTTCATCGCTGGCGCTCCCGCTGGGTAAGTATCTTATCGCTGTGTGGCACCTTTTCTTAGCGATTTAGCGGTACTTTTGTACCGCTAAAGTCGTTAAGAAGATCGCTAACGGCGATAGCGTCGTTAACTATATCGCTAAATGCGGCAGCATTTAGCGATATAGAAACAATCCCGCTAGCGATCTCATTAGTATGCAACGCTAACGAGATCGCTAGCGGGATAGCTTAGTGTGGCAGTACCTTTAGCCTCAGGCGTTTTTAATCACAGCAGGATCACTACCCCTTCACAGAGATATAGACTTTAGTCTAGGAGATAATTCACATTAGGTTCCCATAGAGCTGTAGACTGTCTAAGAGAGGATTGGAATTAAGTTAGGTCCTGGCAACGAGAATCACCTTACCGTGGCTGCCAAATACACATGAATTGGCCAATTTATGCCCTAAGCATTCTCAATTTTTCATATTTCTAGTGCAGGAAAGCAATTCAATTTTCATATTTCATGTTTGCATGCTATAGCGCTGCAGAGTGCTGCCTTGTTTGTTTGATTGTATATGAGTTGACAACTCTAGGTAGGCAACTGTTCACACCTAATTCATGTTTGGATGTGACAGTCAGTTTTTTTCATTTTTAGACATATGTGAAGCATATTCATAGGATACGTTGTAAATATTCAGAATCAGGTTCCACCTCTGAAGCCAGAAGGGGATCCAAAGAGAATGATGTTAAAAAGTAAAGGCCAATACTCTACTCATCCATTTGTCTCAAAAACTTGTATAAAAAACAACAGCTGTAATTTAAAGAGGTTGTCCACTACTTTTACATTGATAGCCTATCATTAGGATAGGTCATCAATGTTTGATTGTCCGGGGTCCGATACACGGCACCTCCGTCGATCAGCTAATATCGGTGGCAGCGGCCCTCGGCCAGATATACTTACTTGCCAAGCTGCTCCGTCTTCTTGTAGTGGCTTGCGCAGGGTATGGCATATCCACCTCCTATTCAAAACAAAAGGAGGCATATGTTCAGTACCCTGTGGCAGCCACTACAAGTAGACGGAGCAGCTCGGCAAGTGAGTACTACCAGCCGGTGGCCGCAGACACCAATAACTGCTGATCGGTTGGGGTGCCATGTGTCAGACCCAGCCAATGAGACACTGATCACTTATCCTAAGGATAGGTTATCAATGAAAAAGTAGTGCAAAACCTCTTTAAGTCTAAGATATTTTTACTTTTTTTGTGCCTAAAATGGAAAAAAAAAAACAAATTTTGCATAAAATCCTTATTTTCAAAAACTAAGTTTGCTTAAATCCAGAAGCATCCCTTTAACTCGTATGACACATTTTCAGCTCTAAAAAACTTTTATAATAAACAGTGATTTTGTAGCAAAGATTATAGGAATGTGGCTAAAGTGACTTATGTTTCTGGAACCAGTCTATGACTATATGTCCCTTGTGGCATGATGCACTATCCTGCTGAAATGCCCTTATGCCATAAGGTAAACAGCTGCCATAAAGTGATGATCATGGTCAGACACAATGCTTATGTAATCTCTACTGTTCAAAACCTCCATCCACTAATATCAGTAGACCCAGGATGTGTCAAGAAAATATTCTCCACATTATTACTCCAATTTTCCAGATTCAACCCTTGACGACCGACATGGTTGGGATCTATGATTAATGTTGTCTGCATCAAATTTTTAGCTTTCCATCTGTATGCTACAACAGAGTTTTGGGTTCTTTTTTTTTTTCAAATCCGTGATTCATTGGATTCTTGCTTTTCTGTTTCCCTATGGCATTAGAACTTGTCATCTCCTGTAATAGCCTATCCATGTTAATTAGCACCGACTTGTGAATTTGGACACGATATCAGCATCATCAGCCTTATAAGAATATACAGTCATGGCCAAAAGTTTTGAGAATGACACAAATATTATATTTTCACATGATCTGCTGCCCTCTGGTTTTTATGTGTGTTTGACAGATGTTTTTATCACAGACAGAAACATAATAATTGCAAACATATGAGTAACAAAAGCTTATATTGACAGTTAGAATGAGTTAATGCAGCAAGTCAATATTTGCAGTGTTGACCCTTCTTCTTCAATTCTCCCTGGCATGCTCTCAATCAACTTCTGGACCAAATCCTGACTGATAGCAGTCCATTCTTGCACAATCAATGCTTTCATTTTGTCAGAATTTTTAGGTTTTTGTTTGTCCACCCGTCTCTTGATGATTGACCACAAGTTCTCACTGGGATTAAGATCTGGGGAGTTTCCAGGCCATGGACCCAAAATCTTTATTTTTTGTTCCCTGAGCCATTTAGTTATCACCTTTGCTTTATGGCAAGGTGCTCCATCATGCTGGAAAAGGCATTGTTGATTGCCAAATTGCTCTTGGAGGGTTGGGAGAAGTTGCTCTTGGAGGACATTCTGGTACCATTCTTTATTCATGGCTGTGTTTTTAGGCAAGACTGTGAGAGAGACGATTCCCTTGGCTGAGAAGCAACCCCACACATGAATGGTTTCAGGATGCTTAACAGTTGGCATGAGACAAGACTGGTGGTAGCGCTCACCTTGTCTTCTCCGAATGAGGCATTTTCCTGATGTCCCAAACAATCGAAAAGGGGATTCATCAGAGAAAATAACTTTACCCCAGTCCTCAGCAGTCCACTGCCTGTACCTTTTGCAGAATATCAGTCTGTCCATGATGTTTTTTCTGGAGAGAAGTGGCTTCTTTGCTGCCCCTCCTTGAGACCAGGCCTTGCTCCAAGAGTCTCCGCCTCACAGTGCGTGCAGATGCACTCACACCTGCCTGCTGCCATTCCTGAGCAAGCTCTGCACTGCTGGTAGACCGATCCCGCAGCTGAAACACTTTTAAGAGACGGTCCTGGCGCTTGCTGGTCTTTCTTGGGTGCCCTGGAGCCTTTTTGGCAACAATGGAACCTCTCTCCTTGAAGTTCTTGATGATGCAATAGATTGTTGACTGAGGTGCAATCTTTCTAGCTGCGATACTCTTCCCTGTTAGGCCATTTTTGTGCATTGCAATGATGACTGCACGTGTTTCTTTAGAGATAACCATGGTTAACAGAAGAGAAACAATGATGCCAAGCACCAGCCTCCTTTTAAAGTGTCCAGTGGTGTCATTCTTACTTAATCATGACAGATTGATCTCCAGCCATGTCCTCATCAACACCCACACCTGTGTTAATGGAGCAATCACTGAAAAGAGGTTAGCTGGTCCTTTTAAGGCAGGGCTGCAATGATGTTGAAATGTGTTTTGGGGGATAAAGTTCATTTTCTAGCCAAATATTGACTTTGCAAGTAATTGCTGTTAAGCTGATCACTCTTTATAACATTCTGGAGTATATGCAAATTGCCATTAGAAAAAGTGAAGCAGTAGACTTTGTAAAAATTAATATTTGTGTCATTCTCAAAACTTTTGGCCATGACTGTACTGTATGAGGCATTCAAGTTTTGGTCAGGTGACTTGTAGCCATTCTAAGCATCGTGGTCCATAACTGACTGTGACACAGGAATGTGTGAATTTGGGCTTTGTTGAAGTACCAGAGTTGTACTTGCTTGCAACTTGATTGACTGTACGTTAGGCCCCCTTCACACGTTCGTGTAAAACCGGTACCAGAAAAAAATAGTACCTGAGTCATCAGTGTTTTGGATCAGTGTGCCATCAGTCTGCAATCAGTGTTTTTCCAGTATGGCAAAAGAAAAAAAAATTACAAAGTTTCTCCTATACTTTGCAATCTTAAACACTGATGGCACAAGGATAGTGTACGTCTTTCATAATAATAATAATTGTATTTCTATAGCGCCAGCATATTCCGCAGCACTTTACATTTTAGAGGGGACATGCAATAAAAGACATTACAGCATAACAATAATCACATAAATCAACATATACCTAGAAGAATGAGGGCCCTGCTCGCAAGCTTACAATCTATGAGGTAATGGGGAGACACGAAAGGTGGATGGTAACAATTGCTTTCATTGTTCTGACCAGCCATAATGTAATAAATCAAGTGTTCGTGTAATGCTGCCAGAATGTGTAAAAGTACAGACACATAGGGCTATTAAATGCATAAAGCGTGTGAGAACAAGATACAAGGAATCTGGTTATAAAGAAAATTTTGAATGGGCAACACAGGGATAGTTAAATAAATGTGTTGAGGTGGTAGGCCAGTCTTAAGAAATGCGTTTTTAGGGCATGCTTAAAACTGTGGGTATTGGAGATTAATCAAATTATCCTGGGTGGTACATTCCAAAGAATTGGCACAACACGTGAAAAGTCTTGGAGACGGGAGTGGGAGGTTCTGATTATTGAGGATGTTAACCTTAGGTTATTAGCAGAACGGAGGACAGGGGTAGGGTGGTAGGCTGAGAAGAGGGAGAAGATGTAGGGTGGGTGACAGTGATAAGTTTATATTGAATTCTGGAGTGGATAGGTAACCGATGCAATGACTGTAGAGGCATCAGTGTAACGGTTGGTGATGAATATGACCCTGACTGCAGTACTCAAGACAGATTGGAGAGGAGTTTGGTAAGAGGGAGACCGATTAGTAGAGAGAGTTACAATAGTCCAGATGAGAATGAATAAGAGCAACAGTAAGAGTTTTTGCAGAGTCGAAAGTAAGAAAAGGTTGAATTCTAGAAATATTTTTGAGGTGCAGATAACAAGAGCGAGCCAGTGATCGGATGTGGGGGGTGAATGAAAGCTCTGAATCAAGTATGACACCAAGACAGCAGGCATGTTGCTGGGAAGTAATGGTAGAACCACACACGGAAATGGCAATGTCGAGCATAGGTAGGTTAGTAGAGTGAGGAAACACAAGGAGTTCAGTTTGTGACAGGTTCAGTTTCAGATAGAGGGAGGACATGATATTGGAGACAGCGGTAAGACAATCACTGGCTTTTGTAATAATGCAGGCGTGATGTCAAGAGTAAAGGTGTATAACTGGATGTCGTCAGCATAGAGATGGTACTGGAAACCAAATCTACTGATTGTTTGTCCAATAGGGGAAGTATACACGGAGAAGAGGATGGGGCCTAGGACTGATCCTTGAGGAACCCCAACAGTAAGGGGAAGATGAGAGGAGAAGGAGCCAGCAAAAGAAACTGTGAAGGCGCTGTCAGAGAGGTAGGAGGAGAACCAGAAGAGAACGGTGTCCTTGAGGCCGATGGAGCTGAGCATAGTGAGGAGGAGCTGATGATCCACAGTGTCGAATGCTGCAGAGAGATCCAGGAGAATTAGCATAGAGTAGCGACCATTAGATTTAGCTGTTAGTAGATCATTAGAGACTTTAATGAGGGCAGTTTCAGTAGAGTGTAAAGAGAGGAAACCGGATTGTAGAGGGTGAAGAGTAGAGTTATCTGAGAGAAAGCGGATTAGACAGGAGTAGACCAAGCGTTCCAGGAGTTTAGAAATGAAGGGAAGATTAGAAACGGGTCTATAGTTAGCAGCACAGTTTTGGTCGAGGGATGGTTTTTTAAGTATGGATGTATGATGGCATGTTTAAATGAGGAGGGAAAGATACAAGAGAGGTTGATTATTTTTGTTAGGTGAGTGGTGACAGCAGGGAAAAGGGACTGGAGGAGATGTGAATGAATAGGGTCACTGGTGCAAGCAGTAGGGCGAGAAGATGCAAGGAGCCTGATCACTTCTTCTTCCGTGACTGGTTCCAAGTCAGAGAGTGAGCTAGATGCTGTGGGGGAGGGAGGACAGTGCACGGTATGAGGGAATTTGTAGAAAATTTCCTGTCAGATTCTATCTATTTTTTCTTTGAAATAATTGGCCAGATCGTCACACGGAGATCCGTGGTTGGGGCCTGCACTCTTCGGTTGAGTAGGGAATGAAAGGTGTCAAAGAGACGTTTAGGATTATTCAATAGTGAGGTGATGAGGGTGTTGAAATAGGTTTGCTTGGAGAGGTGAAGGGCAGAGTTGTATGTTTTAAGCATCCATTAAATTTATAATGGATTAAATATTTGGGCAGATGGGATTTTCTCCACAGATGTTTGGCGCACCTGGAGCACCGCTGTAGAAGACGTGTTTGCAGTATGTGCCAGGGTTGTCACCATCCGTGCCGAGTTGTTCCATGTATAGGAAGTGCAGCTTCATCCAAGGCACTTTGCAGTGTTTCATTATAATGTTTCAGTGCAGAGTCAGGACAAGAAAGGGAGGAGATTGGGGCCAATGATTACTGCAAATTTTTCATAAGTTTCTGGGTGTTAATGGCACGTATATTTCTATAAGTGTGGAAAGTGGGGGTGCCCTGAGCGGGATGACAGTTCTTTACATGGACTCATAGACTTGTATTGGTCCTTTTCATCTGTTCTGCTGGTAAAAACTGACATGTATCCAATGTGGTTTACAGGGGCACACGTTCCTTGTAAAATCACAAACATATGCACAGCAGCACAGGTTATAATGGGTACGTGTGGCATCTATGAAAATAATGGATACCATACGTACTGCAAACACGGACATATGTAGGGGGTCTTAGGATGATTCTTGACATCCTCGCCTGACCTAATTATGACTTTTTTCTGTCCACAGGGAAGTTACTAGTATGTGACATGAGTTTTAAGACTTCTATAAGTGAGCAATAACATTTACATCAAATTTTTCTCAGCACCAAAAAAAAACAGTGAAATTGCTACAAATTATGCATAGCATAATAACAATTTGACATTCAAAGTTTGGGTAATTTTCCTGCTATACTACAAATATTTTAATATTGTAACATGTATAGTGAAGGGGAACTCCAAGTCATGAGATCAGTCTCAACTTTCTGTTACTATTTATAAGCTTCCTGTCTGTGATGTTAACTGAAACACTAGTGACCTCTTAAGATTTACATCCTTGCTGATCTCTTCAGATGTTTATACATTTCCAATTGCATATCATTAAGCAAAACTTAAAATTCAAAATAACAATAATGTACACTTAGTATCATAGCTAGCGGATGTCCAAGGGCGTCTGTGGCTCCGGCCCCACTTACACGGCAACTGCCACTCTCCACTGTATTGGAGTGAAAAGGCATTGATACAGTTGAACCCTGCAGTAGAACAAGGATCCATTGATCTCCTTTTTCTACCATTTGCCATTATGTGAGTCTCAAATTCCGACACAGCAGCACAACGATGTCACCGTATTGTTCTGCCTGCACTTGAACTCTGGTGGACTGTGGACTAGTCAGGATATGGAGCAGCAATTTTTTGTGGTGGGGACTCGTCATTATTTGTATTTGTGGGCGATTGGGGGCATTACTGTTATGGCCACACTCAAGGGGTACTACCTCTTTTTAGGGGAACTCAGGACAATACTAATTGGGTACTTAAGAGGCATGAGTATGGTGCCAAAAGTATGAGTCTTGAAATCTACCCTGAAAACTTAGATGAATTAGAGCTGAAAGAATTCTTCATGGCAGTCTGGGGCTGATGGAAAAGATGGCAAAAGAGAATATTTCCCACCTGAAAGGATATCAACTTTGAGTCATTACATAACTGCACTGTAATATAGTTTTCTGACCTGCATGATGGTATTATTGTTCTTGGTCTTTGTATATTGAATTTTATTTAATAACAGCATTTCCTTCTGCTGTGTGCCCATTATATCTATTAGAATTAGTGCGCACCTCATTAGTTGTAAAAATGGTTGTCTAAGTTCGAGACACATTAAAATGTGTTTCTCCCCTCTGTGCTGAACACATAGTTACATTTATGTGCACACTGTATTGAAAAGTTTATTGGAACACCTACATATTACATATTGGCGCAGACGTGATCACTTAAACTCGTACTCGTGCTCCCTGTTTTTTACAAGGGAGGAATTACTGAATTGTTGTTATATTTTATTAATATTTTGTATTTATTTTTTACTTATCTTTTCTGTCTGGTGAAATCACCATTAGAAATGTGCACCACTATTGCCAATGCCATCCAGTGTACATCTTGCCACATGTATGCAATCCTTGAACAGCCGATCGAGGGTGCATACTGCTGTGCGAGATGTGAGCTCGTTGTGCTTTTGGAAGCCCAGATACTGGATCTAAATGTGATTTCAGTAAATTAGGCTGCAAGCTTAAAGCAAGGACCTCCAAGGTGGTATTTTCTTAAATACTGCCTGTACCATGTGCCACGCCAGAGAGGCAATGGGATATTAGGGAGGTTAATAAGTGGCTCAAGAATTGGTGTAGGAAGGAGGGGTTTGGGTTCCTGGAGAACTGGGCCGACTTCTCAGTTGGCTACAGGTTCTATGCTAGGAACGGGCTGCACCTCAATGGGGAGGGTGCAGCTGTGCTGGGGGAGAAAATGGCTAGAAGGTTGGAGGAGTGTTTAAACTAGGGACTGGGGAGGAGGGTATTTATTTTATAGGAGGGGAAGACAGGGCAGATAGAGATAAGAAAGAATAGAGGTACAGAGAGATACATAAAGTGCATGTATACTAATGCCAGTAGCCTCACCAACAAAATGGAGGAATTAGAATTAATTTTGTTGGAACATAATTATGACATGGTGGGGATATCTGAGACATGGCTGGACGAGAGCCATGACTGGGCTGTTAATTTACAGGGCTATAGACTGTTCAGAGATGCCCGTACAAATAAGCGAGGGTGGGGTGTGTGTTTATATGCAAAATCATCCTTAAAACCCATCCTGCGTGATAATATATGTGAATCTAATGAAGAGGTAGAGTCCCTGTGGGTGGAGATAAGGGGAGGGGGAAAAAATAATAAATTACTGATAGGGGTTTGTTATAAGTCTCCAAAAATAATGGAAGCAACAGAGAATATCCTCGTAAAGCAAATAGATGAAGCAGCGACTCAAGGAGAAGTCATTATTATGGGGGACTTCAACTACCCTGAAATACAATGGGGAACAGAAACCTGCAGTTTCAGAAAAGGTAATAGGTTTTTGACAACTATGAGAGACAATTACCTTTCACAACTAGTTCAGGACCAAACAAGAGGGGGGGCACTGCTAGACCTAATATTAACTAACAGACCAGACCGCATATTAAATATAAAGATTGGGGGTCACTTGGGTAATAGTGATCACAAAATAATAAGTTGTCATGTATTCTTTAGTAAGATGTGTAGTAGAGGGGTTACAAGGACACTAAACTTCAGGAAGGCAAATTTCCAACAGATGAGATATGATCTTGGTGAAATTAACTGGGACAATATCCTGAGACATAAAAATACACAAAGAAAATGGGAGACGTTTATTAGCATCCTGAATAGGACCTGTGCACAGTATATACCCTATGGGAATAAACATGCTAGAATTAGGAGGAAACCACTATGGCTAAATAGAGCTGTAAGGGGTGCAATAAGTGACAAAAATAAAGCATTTAGGGAATTAAAGCAAGTAGGTAGTGATGAGCATTAAATAAATACAGAAGATTAAATAAATTCTGTAAGAAGCAAATCAAGACAGCAAAGATTGAGACAGAGAGACTCATTGGCAGAGAGAGTAAAATTAATCCCAAAATATTCTTTAACTATATAAATAGTAAGAAACTAAAAAATGATAGTGTTGGTCCCCTTAAAATTAGTCTGTTGAAATGGTGGATGAGGATGAGGAAAAAAGCCAATATGCTAAATGACTTTTTTTTAACAGTATTTACACAAGAAAATCCCATGACAGATAACATGATCTGTGATAAAAAAAATGTCTCCATTAAATGTCACCTGCTTAACTGAGCAGGAAGTACGGCGGCGTCTAAAAATCACTAAAATTTACAAATCCCCGGGCCCGGATGGGATACACCCCGAGTACTGCAGGAATTAAGTACAGTAAAAGATAGACCATTATTTTTCATCTTTAAAGATTCCATAATAACAGGGTCTGTATCACAGGACTGGCGTGTAGCAAATGTGGTGCCAATATTCAAAAAGAGGACAAAAAGTGAACTTGGAAATTATAGGCCAGTGAGCTTAACATCTACTGTGGGTAAAATCCTGGAGGGTTTTCTAAGAGATACTATGCTAGAGTATCAGAAGAAGAATAACATCATGACCCAATATCAGCATGGGTTTACGAGGGACCGTTCTTGTCAGACTAATCTGATAAGCTGTTAAGTTCTGGACTGGAACACGGGAAATCAGTAGACGTGGTGTATATATATATATATATATATATATATATAATATATTTATGGACTTTTCAAAAGCTTTTGATACGGTGCCACACAAAAGGTTGATACATAAAATGAGAACAATGGGGATTGGTGAAAGTATGTGTAAGTGGGTTAAAAACTGGCTCAGGGATAGGAAACAAAGGGTGGTTATTAATGGAGCACACTCAGACTGGGTCACGGTTAGCAGTGGGGTACCACAGGGGTCAGTATTGGGGCTGCTTCTTTTTAACATATTTATTAATGACCATGTAGGGTCATACAGAGTAGTATTTCAATATTTGCAGATGATACTAAACTCTGCAGGGTAATCAATACAGAGGAGGACAATTTTATATTACAGGAGGATTTATGTAAACTAGAAGCTTGGGCTGATAAATGGCAAATGAGCTTTAATGGGGATAAATGTATGGTCATGCACTTGGGTAGAACAAACAAGATGTATAATTATGTGCTTAATTGTAGAACACTGGGCAAAACTGTCACTGAAAAAGACCTGGATGTATGGGTGGACGACAAACTCACATTTAGTGGCCAGTGTCAGGCAGCTGCTGCAAAGGCAAATAAAATAATGGGATGCATTAAAAGAGGCATAGATGCTCATGAGGAGAAAATAATTTTACCTCTATACAAGTCACTAGTGCGACCACGACTTAGAATACTGTGTACAGTTCTGGTCTCCGGTGTATAAGAAAGACATTGCTGAACTAGAGCAGGTGCAGAGAAGAGCGACCAAGGTTATTAGAGAACTGGGGGGTCTGCAATACCAAGACAGGTTATTTAGTTTGAAAAAACAAATGCTTAGGGGTGATCTTATTACAATGTATAAATATATGAGGGGACAGTATAAAGACCTTTCTAATGATCTTTTTACTCTTAGACCTGTGACGGGGACAAGGGGGCATCCTTAACGTCTGGAGGAAAGAAGGTATAAGCATAATCACAGATGCAGATTCTTTACTGTAAGAGCAGTGAGACTATGGAACTCTGCCGTATAATGTTGTAATGAATGATTCTCTACTAAAATTTAGAAGGGACTGGATGCCTTTCTTGAAAAGTATAACATTACAGGTTAGATACACTAGTTTCCTAGATATTGCGTTGATCCAGGGAACTAGTCTGATTGCCGTATGTGTATGTCGGGAAGGAATTTTTTTTCCCAATGTGAAACTTACTGTTTGCCACATGGGTTTTTTTTTGCCTTCCTCTGGATCAACATGTTAGGGCAGGTTAGGATATGGGTTGAACTAGATGGACTTAAAGTCTTCCTTCAACCTTAATAACTATGTTACTATGATGTTGTCTGTCCTGTCTAAACCTGCTCTTGATCCTGTCCTGCCTATATCTAGTCCTGATCTTGACCTGCCTTTTCTTTACATGTTGCCATTACCACCTCCTTCATCCATCCAATCTGAGCCAGCTCCTGTGAGCCTGCACCTGTTTGTTCTGTGTTCTTGTAACCCGCCTCATCTGTTTCAGTGTTCCACTTCCGATCCTGTCTACCAGCCATGCAGTATCCAACCTCCTGCTATCCAGTTTCTGGCCGCCCTGACTCTCTGAGTCAATCCTTGCTTCCCTACACCCTTTAGGGGGTCAGCCGCTGTGGCTCCGAGGTCTGTCCTGCAGCGGTACCTGGCATCAACACCTTCAGGGGCTCTAGTGAAGAACAAGGTGGTTGCTTAGTTATGCCCTTCCAGACTCTCTCTGGACTGTGGCACAGTGGTTCCACAAACACATGTGTAACACTATGGAGTTGGTCGCTGCTTTGCAGCTATAACATTTTCCATACTTCAGGAAAGACATTATACAAGACTTTTGGGGTGTGTCTTGGAATTTTTTCACTTTCATCCACATGAGCATTTGTGAGGTCAGACTCTGATGTTGGACAAGTTTTCAATTTCCACTCAAGTTAATCTCAAAGATGTTCCATGTGTTTAAGGTGACAGGGCTCTGTGTGGGCCACTCCAGTATTACTAGAGAAAAAAGAATGGATTTACCTGTGGCAAAACACTTTTGTATGCCCGGTCATAGCATGATGGATATGGAATTACTTGTATTAAAATCTAACTTTAAATCTGAGAAAGATAGAAAGGTTTGGGAATATAAACTTATGATGACCTTTGACACTCTTAGTGCTGGAATGAATATATCACACAGATTCATGTCTTTCTACATCAATTAAGGAATCTGCTTCTCTGACCTTCTAGGGGCATCAAAACACAATAGCAGACTCCAATCAGAGGGCAATAAAACTTTCACTCCTTATCTATGAACTGTTCCAATATTTATGTTCATCCCTCTGCCATAATGACAGTTCTGCTTCACGTCACTTGTCTTATCTTATTGCATTTTTTCTGTACTGTGTTATGTATAAATATGTGATTCTTCAGATGTTGTATTAGTCTTCGCCTGATGAAGAGACCTGAGTAGTCTCGAAAGCTTGCAATTTGTTACCATCTTTTCAGTTAGCCATTAAAAGGTATCAACCACTGAGGACTCTCAAGTCTAAATATTTTTTTATTTCAAATTCATGCCTTTATGAACTGTCATGCTGGAACAGAATGGTCCATCAAAGTGCCAGATAGAGAAGTGTGATTTTTTTTTACTCTACAGAACACGTACCCAGAGTCCAGAGATGTGTTTTACACTACACTATCCAACACTTGACATTACGCTTGGTGATGTAACACTTGCCATCCGCTGCTCAGTCATGGAAATTCATATTATGAAATTCCAAGAGCATAGATTTTTGCTGATATTACTGAGAACCTTTTCAGCACGATTTTGCAAATACATGGCTGTAATGGTACTCTAACACAGATTAAATTGATATCATTGGTGAAGAAATCCACTTTACGGTTTTCTTTACTCACCATTTGAAGTTTTTTGCTAATTAGATTTTGCTGCGCAGTGCATGTGATCTTCTCTTCCCTGTCTGTAATTTTCTGGCCCCTCCATCTGTCTTCTTCCAGCCTTTGAATGACCTTCCTACTTTGCTTGAAATCTCCACAGTGAACTGTCATTTAAAGACCGTAGACAGACAGAAAGGTTGGGAATCACAGACCGGTAGAAGAAAACCTAATTAATAGAAAACTTCAAATGCTGATTATAAGAAGAACAACAAAGTGAATTTCTTCCCCTAAAGGTACCTTTGTAATCAGTATTACAGCACCATTACAGGCATATCTTTACATTATAAAATTGCACTGACAACTTCTCTTTAAAGGAAATCTGTCAGTGGCATCAACCCTTCTAAGATATCATGGGCATATGGGCATAGAGGTCTAGGAAGCTGAATAAAATTATACCTTGATATCTGCGGTCCAATGTATTATTCCAGAAAATGTCATGTTTTTCTTATGTGTAAATGAGCTGTTTAGGACTATGGGCTGGACAGTGTTCTACATGGGAATCTGCCTCCAGAGCTTATGTTTAATAAAAGGGAAATTTACCAATGTGAGACAAGTGATTAAACACAAAACAAGAGAAGTAAACTTTTTCTAATAACATATACATTAGCAGCTGCAGCTCTCACAGCTCTGCTTTATTGCAATATTGGCTTCTGGTGAATTGGAAGCTGAAGCACTGAGAGGACACTTGACACTGATGTGTCATTTATAATCTGTCATAGATGTGATTATAAAATCTATAAGCCATTTCATAGTGAATATTGAAGCAGATGACTCCAGATGACCCCTTGCAGGGTGACTCCCCTGCTGTGAACAGGTAATTAGAGTAGAGTATCTGATGGTTTGCAGCTATAAATTCCAGGCAAGGCTGGCAAAAAATTGTGGAAGGCGAAAAATATATGGCCTGTGGAGATAAAACATCTGAGGTAAGTCTCCAAATTCTGATTAACAAGCTCGTTCTGTCCATTCGACTGGGGATGGAAGGCTGAGGAAAAGGACAGCTGCACCCCCAGTCAGGAACAGAACACTCTCCAAAATCTTGGAAACAAATTTGGTCCCCCATTCTGACACCACATTGGAGGGAATCCCGTGAAGCTTCACAATCTCATTTATAAACACCTGAGCAAGGGTCTAGGCATTCGGAAGTGCCGGTAATACGACAAAGTGAACCATTTTACTGAACCTATCTACAACCACCAAAACCACAGTCTTGCCTGCAGATGCCGGTAGGTCAGTAATAAAATCCATAGACAAGTGCATTCATGACCTGCTAGGAATCGGTATCCCCAATAAAAGAAACATATATTCCCCAAATAAAAAATCCCCAAATAAAGAACATATATTTTTGCAATAAATACATTTATTTATGTAAAAAAATATTTGGTATCACTGCATCCAGAATGACCCGCTCTATAAAACAGTCCACTAGTTAACCCCTTCAGTGAACCCTGTAAAAAAATAAATAAAAATCGAAGCAAAAAACAGTGCTTTATCATCATACCGCCGAACAAAAAGTGCAATTAAACACAATAAAAAAGATGAATGTAAATAATAATGGTACCGCTGAAAACATCATCTTGTCCCACAAAAAAAGACATCACACAGCTCCATCAGCGGAAAAAATAAAAAAGTTATAGCTCACAGAGTAAAGCGATGAAAAAAACAATTATTTTTTCTATAAAAGTTTTTATTGTGTAAAAGCAGCAACAGATAAAAACTGTATAAATGGTGTATCTCTGTAATCATACTGACAAAAGAATGAAGCTTCCTTATCAATTTTACCACACGCAGAAAGGTATAAAATAAACCCCCCCAAAAATTTGCTGAGTTGCTGATTTTTGTTCATTCTATCTCCCAAAAATCATAATAGAAAGCGATTAAAAAAAGTCATGTGCTCAAAAATGGTACCAATAAAACAGTCAACTCGTCCCACCAAAATCAAGCCGTCAAATTACTCTGTCAGTTGAAAAATGGAAAAATTATAGCTGTCTAAATATGGTGATGCAAAAACTAGTTTTTGCAATAAAAGAGTCTCTTAGTGTGTGACAGCAGCCAAACATAAAAACCCAATATAAATCTGGTATCGCTGTACTTGCATCGACCCGAACAATAAAGACAAAAATTGTAAAAAGCGGGCACCACCTCAAATATTAATGTAATTGGGATCACTCCTTGAATGTGAGAAAATACTACAAGAACAAAAGCAAAGCACATGCAAATCAGTGGGGATCACAAAAAAAAATCAATCACAAAGAAATGTATATAGCATAACAATTTATTGAAGTACAAAAAAAGGAAAAACACACCTCATTAAAAACAGTTAAAAAACACTCATGGTGTAAAGAAAGTCCAACAAAATCGAAAGTAAAATACTCTAAATAATCAGATAATCAAATGAGGAAAAGGGCAGATCAGGATATACCAACAGGTTGGAATAATAATCCCCATGAAGCCGGCATGCGAGTACCAGGACCTGGAACTCGCATGCCGGCTTCATGGGGATTATTATTCCAACCTGTTGGTATATTCTGATCTGTCCTTTTCCTCATTTGTCTATCTGACTGTTGGCTACATTGCGTCCTTTTGGGCTATTCTGAGATCTCTATACCATATGGTTAGGCTATTTAATGATCGATAAAGGTTTGTTAGGTTTCTCAGTTATTTATACTTGCATTTTAGAGCAATTTATCATTCTCCTTTCCCCATGTATATAATGATGTTGACAACAGGAGTTTAGGTACACAGCTAATTTTTACTGTTATGTATTAAGATTGGCATATGAGTATTTAGAGTATTTTACTCTCGATTTTGTTGGACTTTCTTTACACCGTGAGTGTTTTTTAACTGTTTTTAATGAGGTGTGTTTTTCCTTCTTTTGTACTTCAATAAATTGTTATGCTATATACATTTCTTTGTGATTGATTTTTTTTGGTGATCCCCACTGATTTGCATGTGCCTTGCCTTTGTTCTTGACCATAACAATAAAGTCACCATCTCGCTTATACCACACGAGGAAAGGCGTAAAAAATAAATGAAACCAAGTCATAATCTGGTCTTGATTTTTTCATTCTGCCTCCCAAAGATCACAGTAAGGCTCGGCGCACATTTATCCTGCACTCTATGTTTCGGTGTAAATCTCTGAAATTTGTGATTCAGACGGAACCCTCGGTGGAAGATTCCCTATAATGAGGCCTGTGATACGGCGGCATCTGTTTTTTTAAATGAGTGTAAAAGTGATGTCGACCACATTTTTGTGCACTTCTAAAAAGGCCAATGCTGAACAGAGGCCAGACCGAGACCACAGTAACTCTGCTTCCTCATAATACTGAATGGATCCCTTGGGGGTTTCATCTGTCATATGACTCAGAGATTTAGATTGAAACCCCAAAGTAAGTACCTAGAGTGACATACAAATTTGATCCTAAATGCTACGTAAAATGTTCCCAATAAAAGCTTCAACTCAATCCACGAAAAAAATAAAGTCCCCACTCAGGTCCATCATCTGTTAACAGAAATATAGCAGGCTTTCACGTTACTGGTAGCACAAAGGCTCTGGAAAAGCAAAAAGGCTCCACACCCCCCAAAAGAAATTCACCAAATTCTGTGCTCCTAAATCCAAATGTCCCAAATCCATTTTCTGTAGTGATGAAAGCCCGCCTAATTTACAGGTGCATGACTCCAAAAGCATGAGCTGGACATAATGTACTGTTCAATACAGCGTACTGGTCACTACAATGGCAGCTTGCAACTTTCACTCAGTAACATCCACTACTGCTTGTTTCTGGAAAACACCAATGGAATCAAAATCGTCACTACACCTGTAGATAAATTCCCAAAGGGTATAATTTCCAAAATAGGGTTCCCTGAGGGAGATTCTGCTTTTCTAGCACTTAGGAGTTCTTTGTATGGAATCCGCAAACTATTCTAGGAAAATCTTTGCTCCAAGAGGCAAATAGTGGTCCAAACCTCCCGAGTCTCGCTGTGTGGTTAAGCAGTACTGTACAGACACATATGGGGTATTTCTACATTCAGCAGAAATTGTGGGAAACAATTTGGTGCCATTTTTACCCATTTCACATTGTGAAAATGTAAAACTTGGGGCTAACATACAATCTTGGTAGTAAAAATGTAAATAATTTTTTTTCTCTGCCCAGTGGTAAAAAATTATGTGACACACCTGTGGTGTCAATATAATCACTGCACCCCTAGATGAATTCATTGGGAGGTTTAGTTTGTAAAATGGGATGACTCATGGGGGGGTTCTGTTGTTCTGGCACTTGAAGGGCTCTGCCAATGTAACATGGCACCCTCAAACCATTGCAGCAAAATCTGCACTGTAATATGGCGCTCCGTCTCTTCTGAGCTTTGCACTGTGCCTCAAAAGAAGTTTTCAACCACATATGGGGTATCAGTGAACTCAGGAGAAATTGCAGAACATATGTCATCGTCCATTTTCTCCTGTTACCCTTGTGAAAATACAAAATTTGAAGCTAAGAAAGATTTTTGTGGGAAAAATGTTATTTTTTTTATTTCACGGCTCAATGTTATAAACTTCTGTGAAGCACCTGGGGGTTCAAGGTGCTCAATACACATCTAGATAAGTTTCCTAAGGAAATCACAGTAAATTTATTGCCTAGATCCAAAATAGTGCTTCCAAATATCAATATAGGAAAGATGTGTATCTTCGTACCGTGTTAGCCAGTAGATAGAAAAATATTTAGACTTGAGAGTCCTCAGTGGTTGATACCTTTTAATGGCTAACTGAAAAGATGGTAACAAATTGCAAGCTTTCGAGACTACGCAGGTCTCTTCATCAGGCAAAGACTAAAACAAAAGCTGAAGAATCACATATTTATATACACAAAGGACACAGGAATAATGCAATAGGTAAGACAAGTGACGTGAAGCAGAACTGTCATTATGGCAGAGGGATGAACATAAATATGACTAGTTCATAGATAAGGAGTGAAAGTTTTATTACCCTCTGATTGGGGTCTGGTATTGTGTTGTGATGACCCTAAAAGGTCAGGGAAGCAGATTCCTTAATTGTTGTAGAAAGACATAAAACTCTGGGATATATTCATCCCAGCACTAAGAGTGTCAAAGGTCATCATAAGTTTATATTCTTGTATTGAATTACTTGTATTAAAATCTAACTTCAAATCTGAGAAGGATAGAAAAGTCTGGGAATATAAACTTATGATGACCTTTGACACTCTTAGTGCTGGGATGAATATATCCCAGAGTTTTATGTCTTTCTACAACAATTAAGGAATCTGCTTCCCTGACCTTTTAGGGTCATCACAACACAATACCAGACCCCAATCAGAGGGTAATAAAACTTTCACTCCTTATCTATGAACTATCCTCTACCAGAAGGAACCATCCTGGCCACCATGGATGTGGAATCCTTGTACTCTAATATCCCACACCAGGATGGATTAAATGCCTGCAAAGACTTCATGAAAAACACAGAGAATGATGCTGATTCTGTGGTGAAACTCACAAAATTCATCCTCACCCACAATTACTTTGAATTTGACAACAAGATCTATTTACAGGAGACTGGCACAGCGATGGGAAGTAAAATGGCTCCACAGTATGCAAATCTTTTCATGGCCAAGCTTGAAAGCGACTTTCTGTCCTCATGTCCAACCAGGCCTCGGGCCTACTACCGCTACATTGATGACATTTTAATCATCTGGACGGAGTCTGAGCAACAGCTAAAGACGTTCCACGAACAGTTCAATCAATTTCATCCCACCATCAACTTAACACTTAACTACTCCAGCACTGAAATTAACTTTTTGGACACCATCATTAAACTGAAGGACAATGAAATAGAGACATCCCTGTATCAGAAGCCAATCGACCGTCCAACATACCTTAAATGGGACAGTTTCCATCCAAAACACATAAAAAACTCTATTGTCTACAGCCAAGCCATCAGATACAACCGTATATGTTCCAACCCCATGGATAGAGATGAACACCTTGGTCGCCTTAGAAAGACCTTTTTAAATCAGGGCTACCATCCAAGAACAATTGAAAACCAAATTACAAGAGCCACCAGAATATCAAGGGATCACCTGCTACATTACAAAGCTAAAGAAGAAAATAACCGGGTGCCTTTAGTGGTCACCTACAATCCAAATCTGGAGGTGCTAAGGGGAGCTGCACGGAAACTACAACCTTTACTACAAAAAGATGCCCGGTTACAATCCATATTTCCAGACCCCCCATTACTGTGTTTTAGGCAGCCCCCAAATCTAAGAAGCATCATTGTCAGAAGTTCCCTGTCCTCCCCAACAGCTGCAGGAACCTTGCCTTGCAATCAGAAGAAATGCAAAACCTGTCCATTTATAATGACCACGGACAAGATAAAGATCCCCAACTCACATCAGGACTACAAGATACCAGGTACTTTCAGCTGCATCACGTCTAATGTTGTGTACCTAATTATATGTACTAAATGTCCAACTGGGGGTCTGTATGTGGGGGAGACCGGGCAAAAACTGAGAACAAGGATGAATTCTCATCGCCACGCAATAAGAGAAAAAAGAATGGATCTACCTGTGGCAAAACATTTTTGCTCCCCTGATCATAGCATGTCAGATATGAAAATACTGGTACTAAGAAGCAGATTCACATCTCAGAGGCAGAGAAGAATTTGCGAATACAAATTGATGGTGACCTTTGACACTGTTAATGCTGGAATGAACCTGTCACATGGTTTTATGGCCTATTACATCAATTAAGGAATTTACTCCAAATACCCTGTGAAAACATCACAAAACATTACCAGACCCCAATCAGAGGGTAATAAAACTTTCTCTCCTTATCTATGAATTGTTCCAATATTTATGCTCATCCCTCTGCCATAATGACTATTCTGCTTCACGTCACTTGTCTTACCTATTGCATTTTTTCTGTGTTTTTGTGTATAAATATGTGATTCTTCAGATTTTGTATTAGTTCAGCCTGATGAAGAGACCTGAGTAGTCTCGAAAGCTTGCAATTTGTTACCATCTTTTCAGTTAGCCATTAAAAGGTATCAACCACTGAGGACTCTCAACTCTAAATATTTTTCTACCTATGAACTAGTCATATTTATGTTCATCCCTCTGCCATAATGACAGTTCTGCTTCACGTCACTTGTCTTACCTATTGCATTATTCCTGTGTCCTTTGTGTATATAAATATGTGATTCTTCAGCTTTTGTTTTAGTCTTTGCCTGATGAAGAGACCTGCGTAGTCTCGAAAGCTTGCAATTTGTTACCATCTTTTCAGTTAGCCATTAAAAGGTATCAACCACTGAGGACTCTCAAGTCTAAATATTTTTCCAAATATCAACAAATTTCAAAAAATCATAGGAAGCTTTTTCCACTATAAAAATACAAATTTTATTTAGAACATTTTTAAAATACATATACGGATAAAAATATCCAAATGGGGGACAACATTATGCAAAAAAAGCCTACAGAAAACAGGTACAGGTACAGTTGGTAGTGTTCAATAGTGAATATATCCGTATATCATGCTTAAAGCCACATTGACAAACAAGGGGTTATGTATATTTAATGTCTATCACATATACCACAGTGCACAGATTTTTAAGTAAAATATCCCCAAAACATATCTGTTAGCATAGGGTTAAAACGGACATAAAGATTGCCCTCCTACCAATAAAGCTAGCATTTAAATGTTTGCTATGCAAGTGCAGAGCATGCAGCAAGTGCTATAATATGTGCAGTAACCTGCATAACAATGCACAAAAAAGTTTTTAGGGTGAGTTTCCACGGTCAGGAAACGCTGCGTGTTTGGCGCTGTGCGCTGGCGCAGCGCCAAACACGCAGCGTCCAGATGTTACAGCATAGTGGAGGGGATTTCAAGAAATCCCGTCTCCACTATGCGTAACAATACGCAGGTGGCAGACCTGCGTAAACGGACATGCGGCGCATCTTTTTAGACCGCAGCATGTCCTCGCGTATTGCGGCGACGGTGCGTCGCCGCAACAGAATTTAACACAGGGCTATGTAGCCCTGCGTTCTTTCCGGAGGTGTTCCGGAGGTGTCCTGAACACCTCCGGAAAGATTGCGCGTCATAAAGGGGGCGGGGCTTAGAACCAAAGCGCTGTGGTTCCGGACCGTGGAACCACAGCCTCAAAGTGTTGAAACTAGTAAGCTGCTGGTAGCTGCATTTAAATGTTTGCTATGCAAGTGCAGAGCATGCAGCAAGTGCTATAATATGTGCAGTAACCTGCATAACAATGCACAAAAAAGTTTTTAACCCCTTCATGACCCAGCCTATTTTGACCTAAATGACCTGGCCATTTTTTGCAATTCTGACCAGTGTCCCTTTATGAGGTAATAACTCAGGAACGCTTCAACGGATCCTAGCGATTCTGAGATTGTTTTTTCGTGACATATTGGGCTTCATGTTAGTGGTAAATTTAGGTCGATAATTTTTGCGTTTATTTGTGAAAAAAATGGAACTTTGGCCAAAATTTTGAAAATTTTGCAATTTTCAAATTTTGAATTTTTATTCTGTTAAACCAGAGAGTTATGTGACACAAAATAGTTAATAAATAACATTTCCCACATGTCTACTTTACATCAGCACAATTTTGGGAACAACATTTTTTTTTGTTAGGAAGTTATAAGGGTTAAAAGTTGACCAGCGATTTCTCATTTTTACAGCAAAATTTACAAAACCATTTTTTTTAGGGACCACCTCACATTTGAAGTCACTTTGAGGGGTCTATATGGCAGAAAATACCCAAAAGTGACACCATTATAAAAACTGCACCCCTCAAGCTACTCAAAACTACATTCAAGAAGATTATTAACCCTTCAAGTGCTTCACAGGAACTAAAGCAACGTGGAAGGAAAAAATGGACATTTTAATTTTTCCAACAAAATTTTTCTTTTAGCATCAATTTTTTCATTTTTGCATGGGCATCAGGATAAAATGGACCCTAAAATTTGTTGGGCAATTTCTCCTGAGTATACAGATACCTCATATGTGGTCATAAACCACTGTTTGGGCGCACGGCAGGGCTCAGAAGGGAAGGAGCGCCATTTGACTTTTTGAATGGAAAATATGCTGGAATATTTAGCGGTTGCCATGTCGCATTTGGAGAGTCCCTGTGTGCCTAAACATTGGAGCTCCCCCACAAGTGACCCCATTTTGGAAACTAGACGCCCTAAGGAACTTATCTAGATGCAGAGTGAGCACTTTGAACCCCCAGGTGCTTCACAAATTGATCCGTAAAAAAAAAAAAGTACTTTTTTTTCACAAAAATTTTCTTTTAGCCTCAGTTTTTTCATTTTCACATGGGCAACAGGATAAAATGGATCCTAAAATTTGTTGGGCAATTTCTCCTGAGTACACCGATACCTCATATGTGGTCATAAACCACTGTTTGGGCGCACGGCAGGGCTCAGAAGGGAAGGAGCGCCATTTGACTTTTTGAATGGAAAATATGCTGGAATATTTAGCGGTTGCCATGTCGCATTTGGAGAGTCCCTGTGTGCCTAAACATTGGAGCTCCCCCACAAGTGACCCCATTTTGGAAACTAGACGCCCTAAGGAACTTATCTAGATGCAGAGTGAGCACTTTGAACCCCCAGGTGCTTCACAAATTGATCCGTAAAAAAAAGAAAGTACTTTTTTTTTTCACAAAAATTTTCTTTTAGCCTCAGTTTTTTCATTTTTACATGGGCAACAGGATAAAATGGATACTAAAATTTGTTGGGCAATTTCTTCTGAGTACACCGATACCTCATATGTGGTCATAAACCACTGTTTGGGCGCACGGCAGGGCTCAGAAGGGAAGGAGCGCCATTTGACTTTTTGAATGGAAAATATGCTGGAATATTTAGCGGTTGCCATGTCGCATTTGGAGAGTCCCTGTGTGCCTAAACATTGGAGCTCCCCCACAAGTGACCCCATTTTGGAAACTAGACGCCCTAAGGAACTTATCTAGATGCAGAGTGAGCACTTTGAACCCCCAGGTGCTTCACAAATTGATCCGTAAAAAAAAAAAGTACTTTTTTTTCACAAAAATTTTCTTTTAGCCTCAGTTTTTTCATTTTCACATGGGCAACAGGATAAAATGGATCCTAAAATTTGTTGGGCAATTTCTCCTGAGTACACCGATACCTCATATGTGGTCATAAACCACTGTTTGGGCGCACGGCAGGGCTCAGAAGGGAAGGAGCGCCATTTGACTTTTTGAATGGAAAATATGCTGGAATATTTAGCGGTTGCCATGTCGCATTTGGAGAGTCCCTGTGTGCCTAAACATTGGAGCTCCCCCACAAGTGACCCCATTTTGGAAACTAGACCCCCCAAGGAACTTATCTAGATGCAGAGTGAGCACTTTGAACCCCCAGGTGCTTCACAAATTGATCCGTAAAAAAAAGAAAGTACTTTTTTTTTCACAAAAATTTTCTTTTAGCCTCAGTTTTTTCATTTTCACATGGGCAACAGTATAAATTGGATCCTAAAATTTGTTGGGCAATTTCTCCTGAGTACACCGATACCTCATATGTGGTCATAAACCACTGTTTGGGCGCACGGCAGGGCTCAGAAGGGAAGGAGCGCCATTTGACTTTTTGAATGGAAAATTAGCTCCAGTCGTTAGCGGACACCATGTCATGTTTGGAGAGCCCCTGTATGCCTAAACTTTGGAGCTCCCCCACAAATGACCCCATTTTGGAAACTAGACCCCCTAAGAAACTTATGCAGATGCACAGTGAGCACTTTGAACCCCCAGGTGCTTCACAAAACTTTATAACGCAGAGCCGTGAAAATAAAAAATCATTTTTTTTTCTCAAAAAATTATTATTTAGCCCCATATTTTTTATTTTCACAATGGTTACAGGAGAAATTGGACCCCAAAATTTGTTGTCTAATTTGTCCTAAGTACGCTAGTACCTCACATGTGGGGGAGAACCACTGTTTGGGCACACGTCAGGGCTTGGAAGGGATGTAGTGACGCTTTGAAATGCCGACTTGATGGAATGGTCTGCGGGCGGGCAGAGCCCCTGATGTGCCTAAACAGTAGAAACCCCCCACAAGTGACCACATTTTGTAAACTAGACCCCTCAAGGAACTTAACTAGATGTGCGGTGAGCACCTTGAACCCCCACGTGCTTCACAGAAGTTTGTAATGCAGAGCCGTGAAAATAAAAAATCATTTTTTTCCTCAAAAACTGATTTTTTTAACCCGCAATTTTTTATTTTCACAAGGGTAACAGGAGAAATTGGACCACAAAAGTTGTTGTACAGTTTGTCCTGAGTACACTGGTACCCCATATGTGGGGGGGAACCACTGTTTTGGCGCATGGGAGAGCACAGAAGGGAAGGAGCGCCATTTTAGAATGCAGACTTGATGGAATGTTCTGTGGGCGTCATGTTGCCTTTGCAGAGCCCCTGATGTGCCTAAACAGTAGAAACCCCCCACAAGTGACCCCATTTTGGAAACTAGACCCCCCAAGGAGCTTATCTAGATGTGTAGTGAGCACTTTGAACCCCCAAGGGCTACACAGAAGTTTATAACGCCGGGCCATGAAAATAAAAAAATCATATTTTTTCCACAAACATGATCTTTTAGTCCCCAATTTTTTTATTTTCCCAAGGGTAACAGGAGAAATTAGACCTCAAAAGTCGTTGTCCAATTTGTCCTGAGTACGCTGATATCCCATATGTGGGAGAAAACTACTGTATGGGCACACTTCGGGGCTCGGAAGGGAAGTAGTGACGTTTTGAATTGCCGACTTGATGGAATGGTCTGCGGGCGTCATGTTACGTTTGCAGAGTCCCTGATGTGCCTAAACAGTATAAACTCCCCACAAGTGACCCCATTTTGGAAACTAGACCCCGCAAGGAAATTATCTAGATGTGTGGTGAGCACTTTGAACCCCAAGTTCTTCACAGAAGTTTATAACGCAGAGCCGTGAAAATAAAAAATCATTTTTTTTCCACAAAAATAAATTTTTTAGTCCCCAATTTTTTTTCCCAACAGTAACAGGAGAAATTAGACCCCCAAAGTTGTTGTGCAATTTTTCCCGAGTACGCTGATACCCCATATGTGGGGGTAAACCACTGTTTGGGCACACGTCGGGGCTTGGAATAAAGGGAGCACTGTTTGACTTTTTGAACGCAAAATTTGCAGGAATCAATGGTGGCTCCATTTTCGCGTATGGAGATCCCCTGATGTACCTAAATAGTGGAAACCCCTCAATTCTAACTCCAACCCTAACCCCAACACACCCCTAACCCCAACCCTAACCCCTACACACCCCTAACCCTAATACAAACCCTAACCATAACCCTAACCCCAACACACCCCTAACCCTAATCCCAACTCTAACCATAAACCTAACCACAAGCCTAACCCTAATCCCAACCCTAACCCCAAAACACCCCTAACGCTTATCCCAACCCTAACCCTAATCCCAACCTTAACCCTAATTCCAACCCTAACCCTAATTCCAACCCTAACCCTAGTTCTAACCCTTACCCTAGTTCTAACCCTTACCCTAGTTCTAACCCTAAGGCTGGGTTCATATTGCGTTTTACCAGCCCGTTCAACACGTAGCGTTGACGGGCTGGTAACGGTATAGCATAACGCGATCGCATTATGCTATACCCGCTAGTGCAGAGGAATCAGCGATGATTCATCTGTGCTAGCGGTGATGGAGCCCAGACGCTGCAGCCTGCGTCCAAGGCTCCGTCACTGAATGACGCCACGTCGCGAACGCATGCCGCTTCATGGCATGCGTTGCGATGCGCACACAAATGGGGTGAATGGCAGCATTAACGGACTGCGTTACACCGCGTTATACTGCGGTGAAACGCAGTCCATCTAACGGACTGCCATAATGCAATATGAACCCAGCCTGACCCTAAGGCCCCGTGCACACGTTGCGGATTCACTTGCGGATTTTTCTAAAATCCGCAGGTAAAATGACCTGCCTTTTACCTGCGTATTTAGCGCGGATTTTCTGCGGTTTTATGCCTATAATGGAATAGGTGTAAAATCGCTGCGGAATCCGCACAAAGAATTGACATGCTGCGGATTTAAAACCGCAGCAAATCCGCGCTGAAAAATCTGCAGCATGTGCACAGCGTTTTTTTTTACCATTTATTTGCATTGTACTGTACATGGTTTCTGGATCTGCTGTGGATCCGCAGCGCCAAATCCGCTGCAGATCCGCAGCAAAATCCGCTGCTGATCTGCAGCAAAATCCGCTGCGGATTAGCAGCGAAATCCGCTGCGGATCAGCAGCGAAATCAGCTGCGGATCAGCAGCGAAATCAGCTGCGGATTAGCAGCGAAATCCGCTGCGGATCAGCAGCGAAATCAGCTGCGGATCAGCAGCGAAATCAGCTGCGGATCAGCAGCGAAATCAGCTGCGGATCAGCAGCGAAATCAGCTGCGGATCAGCAGCGAAATCAGCTGCGGATCAGCAGCGAAATCCGCTGCGGATCAGCAGTGAAATCCGCTGCAGATCAGCAGCGAAATCAGCTGCGGATCAGCAGAGAAATCAGCTGCGGATCAGCAGAGAAATCAGCTGCGGATCCGCAGCAATATCCGCAACGTGTGCACAGGGCCTAATAGGAAAAAAAAAAAATTCTTTATTATTTTTCCCTACCTATGACAGGGGGGGTTCACTTACTTTTTTTTATTTTGATCAGTGTGACAGTTTATCACAGTGATCAAAATAAATTTTTTGACTAGGCAGGGCGCACTGCGCATGCGCCGGCCGGCGGGCGTACTGCGCATGCGCCCGCCATTTTCCAAGATGGCGGCGCCCATGAAGAATCCTGGGCAGCCGCCGGGAAGGATCCAGGGACATCGGTGGACCGGGAGAGGTGAGTATGGGGGTCGGAAGTGAGGGGGGGGGATCGGAAGGTGGGGGCAGCGGAGGCCAGGACGAGGGGAGCTTTTAGTGACGGCGGTGACCGATCGCTGCCATCTTTCGGTGGCGGCGGCCGATCGCCGCCGTGAATCCGTGTGGGGGGGTCAGGGCTCGGTGTCCAGTCATGGCAGATGCTATTGCAGCATCGGCCATGGCTGGATTGTAATATTTCACCAATTATATTGGTGAAATATTACACATTGCTCTGATTGGCTGTTTCACTTTTAACAGCCAATCAGAGCGATCGTGGCCACGGGGGGGTTAAGCCAACCCCCCTGTGGTGAAGCACAAAGGGTCCTGTGCCGGCGGGTCGGGTGACCTTTCAGTGACCCCGGTCACCCGGCCCGCAGGGACGCGATCCTTTCATGACGCCACATAGGCGTCATGGGTCGGATTGGCACTGATTTTCATGACGCCTATGTGGCGTCATGGGTCGGGAAGGGGTTAAAGTGTTGAAACTAGTAAGCTGCTGGTAGCTGCATTTAAATGTTTGCTATGCAAGTGCAGAGCATGCAGCAAGTGCTATAATATGTGCAGTAACCTGCATAACGATGCACAAAAAAGTTTATAAAGTGTTGAAAATAGTAAGCTGCTGGTAGGAGACCGTACCTGATTGCGGCTGCAGCACCCCTGACGCACGTTTCGCGTTTAGCTTGTTCACAAGGGAGCGTGTGTATGCATAAGTTCTTTGTTAGATCTTTATATAGGAGCCGGTGTTTCAATATCAGCGTTTCAGCTGACATACTGCCTGACGTCAGCATAGGGAGGCATCACATGACACTCGGCCCAACCCTCTGCTTGACGTGTCAGAGTAGGGGCAGGCACAAGTGCCGAGGAGGACGCGCTGCCATAGCGACCGCAAAAGCAGGAAGTCAGCTGGAGAGCCCATCACCGTATGTTAGAAAGCAATGCTGCATGCCTGCAATTTACATGTGAGTAAGAGTAAAATAGATAGTACAATGCCTTACTCTTATACCATCATATCGATCATATATATACACATCAACAATAAAGTGTCAGAAAAAGTACACTGCCATAGTGAAAAAAGGCAGGAAATCGACTAAAAAAAGGATATATCACCGCCATTACAAGACTATGTTGCATGCCTATATATTACATGTAAGCAGGGATACAGATATAAATAGTTTACTACTTATATGTCATCATAACTGACCAAACCACTTACAAAGAGATAAGACTGTAATATATTGAGGAGGTTAGGAAGAGAGGAGGGATATACATAGAAATAATAAGATATAATAGAAAAACAAAGATAAAAAAAAAAAAAATAGGATCATGATAATGATCACCAAATATTAAAGTGATACAATAATAATATAAATGCCCTAATACTAGGTACATAATGTGAATATATGTAAAAAAAAATAAAAAAAAAATTAAAAAGTAATAAGTGCATCATATATAAAGTGTATGTCATATAATGATGTTAGTGCCCTAATAATAAGCATATAATGTGAGTGTAGAAATAAAGAAAAAAAAAAAAAAAAATTTTTTAGAAGTATTATTACGTGCATTATATATAAAGTGTACGTCATATACATGAATATGCAAACTACAAAAATCCTTATAAAATGCAAGAAAAATATACCAATATTTATACCAGTGTATATAAACATAAAGTGCACAATATGTGTGATTTAATAAATGTATCATAGAAAAAAATATAAAAAAAAAAAAATTAAAAAGTAATAAGTGCATCATATATAAAGTGTATGTCATATAATGATGTTAGTGCCCTAATAATAAGCATATAATGTGAGTGTAGAAATAAAGAAAAAAAAAAAAAAATTTTTTGAGATCCTCTGCCATTCTTCCTTGCAGATCCTCTCCAGTTCCCTCAGGTTGGATGGTGAACGTTGGTGGACAGCCATTTTCAGGTCTCTCTAGAGATGCTCAATTGGATTTAGGTCAGGGCTCTGGCTGGACCAGTCAAAAATGGTCACAGAGTTGTTCTAAGGCCACTCCTTTGTTATTTTAGCTGTGTGCTTAGGGTCATTGTCTTGTTGGAAGGTGAATCTTCGGCCAAGTCTGAGGTCCAGAGCACTCTGGAAGAGATTTTCATCCAGGATATCTCTGTACTTGGCCGCATTCATGTTTCCTTCAATGGCAACCAGTCATCCTGTCCCTGCAGCTGAAAAACACCCCCATAGCATGATGATGCCACCACCACGTTTCACTGTTGGGATTGTATTGGGCAGGTGATGAGCAGTGCCTGGTTTTCTCCATACATACCGCTTAGAATTATCACCAAAAAGTTCTATCTTAGTCTCATCAGACCATAGAATCTTATTTCTCATAGTTTGGGAGTCCTTCATGGTTTTGCAAATTTTGTTGTAAAAATTAGAAATCGCTGGTCATCTTTTAACCCTTATAACTTCCTAACAAATAAAAATTATGTTTCAAAAATTGATCTGATGTAAGTAGACATGTGGGAAATATTATTTATTAACTACCATATTTTGCAGATTATTAGACGCACCCCGCCTGAATGGGGGATGAACTGAGCAGCGTGGGAAAGTTTCTGAACTTTTTCCCACGCTGTCAGTTCACCGTGGGTCAGGCGGGGAGTCAGCGCAGCCTCAGTGACTACCACTGACGTCACTTAGGCTGTGCAGACTCCTCAATTGACCCGCGGTGAACTGACAGTATGGAAAAAAGTTCAGAAACTTTCCTACGCTAATCATTTAATTCCCGGTCAGGCAGGGAAGCCTGTGCAGACATGATTTCATTCATTCTGCAGTGGTTTACAGCCGATCCGGTAGCATTAGCACTGGTCCCTGTTGTAAACTAGTTAACCCCTTGTGATGGATTGCAGCGGCGTACCTGACTGAACGGTGGAGAGGTATGGATATTGTTGTTTTTTTTTATTTTTTTTTGCTTACAGGAGAACAAGGGATTCAGCTGGATTGGCAGCATAATAAATTTGGTCAAAAACTTTGTGTAATTATTTCATTAAAATAAATTTTAATTAATGTGTTTGTGTCTTTTTTAACCCTTTACTACTATAGGATTAATAATGAATAGTTGTCTTAATGACACCTCTCCATTATTAACCCGGATTAATGTCACCTTTCAATAGCAAGGTGACATTAACCTCTTATTAGCCCATGAGCCACCACTAAAGGCAATGGGAATAGAGAGGCTAAAGGCACTGCCACACTTCGCGATCGCACTAGCGATCACAACAACGACTTAACCTGGCGAGATCGCTATGTGATCGCTAGTTAGATTCCAAACACAACTCATCAGCGATCTGTGATTCCAAACACATTTCATCAGCGATCTGTATAACGACCTCTGCGGTTGTTGGGAAAACCTAGTCCCACCTGCGATGCTGGTGAAGTCGTTCATAAAGGGTGTCACACTCAGCGATTCAGGCTCACCAGCGGGACACCAACGACCAAAAAAATGGCTCAGAACGTTCATAAGCGATCAGCGACATCTCAGCAGGGGCCACATCGCTGCTACATGTCACACACAGCTAAGTCGCTAACGATATCGCTACTGCATCATAAATGGTGACGCAGTAGTGATCTCGCTAGCGATCTCTCTTAGTGTGGCATACCCTTAAGTGTCAGAAAAGGTGCATCTTATTGATGTGCCTTTTCTGGGGTGGCTGGGGCCTGATGTTTGTAGCCAGGGGGGCCCAAAAACCATGGCCCTCTCTAGGCTATTAATATCTGTCCTCAGTCACTGGCTTTCCCTCTCTGGTGGTGAAAATACCGCGGGAGCCCACGCATTTATTGTCAACCAATTTACTCGTTAATTTAACACCTACATGTCCCAAATTTTTCACACATACACTAATTTAATTATTAGTCAAAAACATATATTAACTAAATGAAATGAAACGGTTAACTGTATGTAAACCATGTGTCAGTTCATGTCAGGTTCTGTAATGATTTTACAGAAGCCAGCAATTGATTTAGCGGCTTTTATGCTATGTAGAACTCTATGAACTATAAATATATATATATATGTGTGTCTCAATGACATGCATATATATATACAGTACAGACCAAAAGTTTGGACACACCTTCTAATTCAAAGATTTTTCTGTATTTTCATGACCATGAAAATTGTAGAATCACACTGAAGGCATCAAAACTATGAATTAACACATGTGGAATTATACATTACACCTTATAAATAAGTGTGAAACAACTGAAAATATGTCTCATATTCTAGGTTCTTCAAATTAGCCACCTTTTGCTTTGATTACTGCTTTGCACACAGAAAAGGTGAACGGATGGACTCTACATGCCTGGTTCCCACCGTGAAGCATGGAGTAGATGGTGTGATGGTGTGGGGTGCTTTGCTGGTGACACTGTTGGGGATTTATTCAAAATTGAAGGCATAGTGAACCAGAATGGCTACTACAGCATCTTGCAGCAGCATGCTATTCCATCCGGTTTGCATTTAGTTGGACCATCATTTATTTTTCAACAGGACAATGACCGCAAACACACCTCCAGGCTGTGTAAGGGCTATTTGACCAAGAAGGAGAGTGTTGGGGTGCTACGCCAGATGACCTGGCCTCCACAGTCACCAGACCTGAAACCAATCGAGATGGTTTGGGGTGAGCTGTACCGCTCACCGCTGCAATTTTGAATAAATCCCCAACAGTGTCACCAGCAAAGCACCCCCACATCATCACACCACCTCCTCCATGCTTCACGGTGGGAACCAGGCATGTAGAGTCCATCCGTTCACCTTTTCTGCGTGCAAAGCAGTAATCAAACCAAAAGGTGGCTACTTTGAAGAACCTAGAATATAAGACATATTTTCAGTTGTTTCACACTTTTTTGTAAAGTGTAATGTATAATTCCACATGTGTTAATTCATAGTTTTGATGCCTTCAGTGTGATTCTACAATTTTCATAGTCATGAAAATACAGAAAAATCTTTAAATGAGAAGGTGTGTCCAAACTTTTGGTCTGTACTGTATATATATGTATTCTATGTGTATATATCTATTCTTTCGTTTGTGTTTTAAAACCTGTCATTGGGATCCATTATATGTCCGTTTTGCAAGCCGGCAAGAAAATCTCGCCATACGGATGCAAAACGGATGTCACACGGATGCTTAGATGCGAGAAAATCGCTTCCTCGCATTACAATCGAATAACATATGGATCACTGTTCGTGAAACATTTGTGCGATTCTGGTCCGTGAAAAACGGACCGTATATTTATACGTTGTGTGTGACTTCAGCCTAAAAGAAAAAATGGTAGCGACTCATCAGGAATCTAATCCATTACATTTGTAACACAATTTAGTTCTCAATTTGGCGATATAAAAAATCTTATTTTAAAATATATTCCTATTTTACATCAAGATGAAAGATTAAAAAATATTTTACAAGGCTCTTTAAGATTTACTGCTAGAAGAGCTCCAACTTTGGGTGACACATTATCACCAACTTTATATATTAACAAAGTAGATACAATGAATAGGACATGGTTGCATGTTAAGGGAAATTATAAATGCGGTGATCATACATGTTTATGTTGTAACCACATGTTGAACACTAAAGAATTTTGCTCTAGCGCTACTGGTAAAAGTTATAAGATTAATTCATATATTAATTGCAATACTTCATATGTAGTATACCTGTTAACTTGATCAATCTGTGATGTGCAATATGTAGGTTGCACTACTAAGCCATTAAAAGTCAGAGTTAGACGTCATCTTTCTGATGCAACCTACAAAAGAACATCTAAATGTTCAGCAGCCTCGAAAAATATTTAAGAGAAATATATCTTAAAATATACTCGCGCTTTTATTGGATATATCAACACGACTGATAAACCCTTACCTTAAAAGTGTATGGTGCAAATGATGTGGAGAGGAGATGCAGAATATATCCAGTAGCGAATGCGCCTTTTTCAATTGTTTACAAAGAATGGTAATACAAAACTAGAAGAGAAAGATAAATACTTTAAAGAATACAACCAGAGGAAAAAAGGGGGATGTATATATATATAGAGAGAGCTAAAATAAAATAATATAATACAGGCTACAGTACCCCTAAATGATGGTCTGGTAACTACTAATGTGGCAATGGAGAGGCCACTTAAACAACGATATCGTATACAGAAGGCACAGGTGTGTATATGAATGATGAGCAAATATATATTTGGGTATTTTGTGCACAGGAATCTCCTGTGTATTTTGCACTCCGTGGGTGTCTACACATGTGGGAGTAAAGGTAGAAACCAATAAATAGTACTAACAAAATAAAATAAAATAGGTGTGGTGTAGCAGTGTACAGGAAATACAAGGGTATATATTAAATCTACAAATGGTCGCTTAGGATGTATATATGCTCATATAGGAGTGAGTGACTAGTCATTAACCATTAAAAAGTGTGCACAAAGGAGATAGATACAAATAGCAACATCCTGCAGTGAAAAAACCAATATTTAGAAAACACAGCGCTGCTCAGCGTATAGAAACATGTGTCCAGTGAAAAAGTCAGGCGATCGGTTTAGTGCCTTTGAAAGAAGGTGTCCATTTTACTGAACGGTACTTTCTGAAGGAAAAAGGAGGGTCGTGATGATGAAATCCAGGCAATCTTCACAGCGCAGCGTGGGTTCCGGAAGAGCGGCCCCGGCCGGTGGCACGCTTCTGGTTCACCCGAGACGCTGGACGCTGTATGCAGAGATGTGGTGATACGCACAGTAATGGCGTCGGTGGAGCTCAATAGTTCGGGTCACGTGTCCAGGACGGCCCCAGCAACTAAATTCAATAAATTTGAGGCCTTTATAGGCATCAAACAATTCATGCGAAAGCTCGCTTTGAAAAAATACTTCCTTAAGAAGCACATAACTGGAACTACCGAAATCACACCGCTTGATAATGAAGTAACATTAAACTCTACAGGCCTAAGGGCCAAATCAAAATTTCATCCAGTTAATAAATACTCAGAAGCTTTTAAATCATTTCAAAATAATGTTATCCATGACCTCAAAAAAATAAGTGAGAAAAAATGCTCTAAGTATAGATATAATCTCACTAAACAAGAAAATAAAGCTATCCGCACACTCATACATAAGCCTGCGCTGTGAAGATTGCCTGGATTTCATCATCGCGACCCTCCTTTTTCCTTCAGATAAGTACCGTTCAGTAAAATGGACACCTTCTTTCAAAGGCACTAAACCGATCGCCTGACTTTTTCACTGGACACATGTTTCTATACGCTGAGCAGCGCTGTGTTTTCTAAATATTGGTTTTTTCACTGCAGGATGTTGCTATTTGTATCTATCTCCTTTGTGCACACTTTTTAATGGTTAATGACTAGTCACTCACTCCTATATGAGCATGTATACATCCTAAGCGACCATTTGTAGATTTAATATATACCCTTGTATTTCCTGTACACTGCTACACCACACCTATTTTATTTTATTTTGTTAGTACTATTTATTGGTTTCTACCTTTACTCCCACATGTGTAGACACCCACGGAGTGCAAAATACACAGGAGATTCCTGTGCACAAAATACCCAAATATATATTTGCTCATCATTCATATACACACCTGTGCCTTCTGTATACGATATCGTTGTTTAAGTGGCCTCTCCATTGCCACATTAGTAGTACCAGACCATCATTTAGGGGGTACTGTAGCCTGTATTATATTATTTTATTTTAGCTCTCTATATATATTTATACATCCCCCTTTTTTCCTCTGGTTGTATTCTTTAAAGTATTTATCTTTCTCTTCTAGTTTTGTATTACCATTCTTTGTAAACAATTGAAAAAGGCGCATTCGCTACTGGATATATTCTGCATCTCCTCTCCACATCATTTGCACCATACACTTTTAAGGTAAGGGTTTATCAGTCGTGTTGATATATCCAATAAAAGCGCGAGTATATTTTAAGATATATTTCCTTTTTTATCATTAAGCTTTCTCTGTGGTAGAAAGCCTTTTTTCATACTTGCTGCTTATTGGTCATATATATGCACCAGCGCCGCTATACACCCGTACTGCGTGTTTTTTAGAGATATATTATATACAGTATATATATATATTTACCACATTTTCTAGCTGGCAGCTGTGCACACACCCCACTGATCAACCTAAAACCTACCATCATGAGTTCATTATGGGAAGATAGAAAAGATAGGATTAATTTTATTCAAACTTTTTTCAACATGGGTCCAAAGGAACCAGTCAATACTTTTAATGAATCTAGTCTACACACCACCAAAGAATCATTAAAACATCTTGAACAACTATTATTAAAAGAAATGAGGGACCTATGGGAAGTAGTCACCCTGGAAAGATATCTTGCCTTTGACTGTATTCCAAAAGGCCTCCTTATTCAAAAATCCCTATCGGGTGACATAGGGGATCCTTCCACACTTAAAGAATGGGACACTCTATTGAAAGAGTTCTCTAAGCAAGCTGTTTCTTTTATTGTCAACAAAAGAAAAAAACAATTAGTCTCTAATAAAATTGCGATCTCTCAACTATTTAAAGAAATCGATCCTTTTATTAATCATCCAGAAATTAGAAATCTATCTAATAGTATAAAAAATCGAATTAATAATAAAGAAAAAGAGATCATCGCAAAAAAGAAAAGGAAGTTTGGACGTGATGCCATCCCCAATCACGATATTAAATCACAAAGAGAAATTGAAGATTTCGAAACTATAGATGAAATTGAAGGTAGCAATTTATCCACTATCACATCGGAGGATGAATTCTCTGTATACCCAGAATCTGGAGAAATCCTCACACCCCCCCGTCCTTGTCAAACTGATACGACCCTGATAAGGATTATTAATACACAGAATGATTTAACTACCCAACCCACTACCTCCACCACCTGTATGGATCTTCCAATAGTAGGCACAACTACTAAAAACAATGCTGCTCCCATCACAACCCACAATAGATATGAAATACTTACATCTATTGAAACCACTGGGGATAACGAAATAGCCATCCCTGGATCAAGCATAACAACTAGCACACAAACGGAAAATTCTACCATCAATATACAAAGATCCACTGATAATACACAATTACCAACCACGAGTAGAACCATGTATCCATTTTTTTCAATTGGGCCAGAGAAAAAACGTAAAAGGGGCTGCAGGGGAGGGAAACTCTCCCAAAAAAAGAAAAAACCAAAAGAAGTAATAAACGATCCTCAAAAAATCTTCAATCTTAGTAAATATCCATTAAAACCTAACGAAGAATCGCTATTGAGAAAAGGACTGAAATTTGCCCCAGCAACTAAATTCAATAAATTTGAGGCCTTTATAGGCATCAAACAATTCATGCGAAAGCTCGCTTTGAAAAAATACTTCCTTAAGAAGCACATAACTGGAACTACCGAAATCACACCGCTTGATAATGAAGTAACATTAAACTCTACAGGCCTAAGGGCCAAATCAAAATTTCATCCAGTTAATGAATACTCAGAAGCTTTTAAATCATTTCAAAATAATGTTATCCATGACCTCAAAAAAATAAGTGAGAAAAAATGCTCTAAGTATAGATATAATCTCACTAAACAAGAAAATAAAGCTATCCGCACACTCATACATAAGAAAAATATTGTGATCCGCCCAGCTGACAAGGGGGGCAGCATTGTTATTATGGATCTTTCACGATATGAAGAAGAATGCCAACGAATTCTTGGCGACACAAAAACTTACAAGAGGTCCTCGGAAAATCCCACTACCAATTCTATTTTGGAATTAAAACAGTTAATAACCAAAGGCTTAGATAAGAAAATACTAAGCAAGCAAGAATTTGAATATATTGACACTCCATACCCTAGAACTGCTGTATTCTATCATCTTCCAAAAATTCATAAGGATTTGCAGAATCCCCCAGGTCGCCCCATTATTTCAGGTATAGGAAACTTAACATCTAATTTATCGCACTATGTTGACTGCTATTTACAAAAATTGGTGCCTAATTTACCATCTTATCTGAAGGACAGTAAGCATATCCTCCAGATTTTGAATAAATTCCAATGGAACACTAGCTTCATTTTAGGCACCTTGGATATTTCATCTTTATATACAGTCATTCAACATGACAAAGGCCTTGAGGCTCTAGAATATTTTTTAACTGAAGCTAACACTACTCCGAATGAATCTATAGATTTTATTAAAGAATGCGCCTTTTTTATTCTCACACATAATTCCTTTCAACACGGAAAGTACTACTATACCCAGCAGTGGGGTACTGCCATGGGGACCAGGTTTGCGCCCAGTTACGCCAATCTATATGTGGGTAGGTGGGAAAGTCTCCACATCTACAAGGACGGCGAGCTGCGCGCAGACCTGGCCCTATGGCTCCGTTTCATTGATGATGTATTTTTTATTTGGAAAGGGGATGAAGAATCCTTAAACCAGTTTTTAATTGATATTAATAAAAATGATTTTTATCTTAATTTTAATGCTACAATTAGTAAGGAAAATGTACATTTTTTAGATATAGACATATTTATAGATCAGGGGTCTGTCCAGACAAAGACATACATGAAACCAACAGATTCGAACAGTTATATCGCTATGAACAGTTGCCATCTACCTAGATGGCTTCTAAACATCCCACGTAGCCAATTCCTGAGACTACACCGGAATTGCTCGAATATATCGAACTACAGTAGAGAAGCAGATACTCTGATCACTAGGTTCATAAGCAAAGGATATAATAAGAACCATTTATTAAATATAAAAAATGATGTCAAACACATACCCAGAAATGAACTACTTCAAGATAATCATTGTGCAGTAACACAAAATCCGGATGCATCTAGTACTATCTCGGTCCCTGTCATCATTCAGTACAATTCCAATGTACACATTTTTAAACGGATAGTGAAAAAACATTGGGTACTGTTAAAAGATGATAAAATAATCGGGGACAAAATTACCATGCATCCGAAATTCATTTTCAGAAAGGCCAAAAATATTGGGCACATCATTGCACCAACTGTATGTAAATCATTGCAATCTAGCTCTACAAACCAACTAACAGATCCCTTTAAAACTGCAATAATCGGTTTCCATCCTTGCAAAAAATGCAAAATGTGTAAAACCTTAAAATTAACAAAGCAAAAAGTGATCAAAACTCGAAGCGGCACGGAATTTCCTATTAAGGACTTTATTAGTTGTAAGACTTCTGGAGTGATATATGCGATTGTATGCCCATGTCAGAAAATATACATTGGACGCACAATACGCCCCCTTTGCAAACGTATTGGGGAACATCTCCGCAACATCAGAAATCATTTTGATGATCACCCTCTATCTAGACATTTCAATAAGATCCATAAGGGATCACTGAAAGATGTCATAGTTATAGGCATCAAAAGAGTTAAAAAGGACTGGAGAAAAGGTGATTTCATCAAAAAAATGTCTAGAGAGGAAACACGCTGCATCTTTCAACTGGATACTATAAAACCTAAAGGCCTAAACAATGACATTGAACTATTTGCCTTTGATTAATTACCTTGAACCTGATTTTTTGCAAAGGTATATATAAACACATATCACCAGGAAGAGCCATCCCTGAGGAAGGAATCCGACAGATTCCGAAACGCGTTGGACTGTATTTTGGCTCTTCTAGGTCACCGTACTTGTTTCCTGGGCACCACGTGACCGTCCTGGACACATGACCCGAACTATTGAGCTCCACCGACGCCATTACTGTGCGTATCACCACATCTCTGCATACAGCGTCCAGCGTCTCGGGTGAACCAGAAGCGTGCCACCGGCCGGGGCCGCTCTTCCGGAACCCACGCTGCGCTGTGAAGATTGCCTGGATTTCATCATCGCGACCCTCCTTTTTCCTTCAGATAAGTACCGTTCAGTAAAATGGACACCTTCTTTCAAAGGCACTAAACCGATCGCCTGACTTTTTCACTGGACACATGTTTCTATACGCTGAGCAGCGCTGTGTTTTCTAAATATTGGTTTTTTCACTGCAGGATGTTGCTATTTGTATCTATCTCCTTTGTGCACACTTTTTAATGGTTAATGACTAGTCACTCACTCCTATATGAGCATGTATACATCCTAAGCGACCATTTGTAGATTTAATATATACCCTTGTATTTCCTGTACACTGCTACACCACACCTATTTTATTTTATTTTGTTAGTACTATTTATTGGTTTCTACCTTTACTCCCACATGTGTAGACACCCACGGAGTGCAAAATACACAGGAGATTCCTGTGCACAAAATACCCAAATATATATTTGCTCATCATTCATATACACACCTGTGCCTTCTGTATACGATATCGTTGTTTAAGTGGCCTCTCCATTGCCACATTAGTAGTTACCAGACCATCATTTAGGGGGTACTGTAGCCTGTATTATATTATTTTATTTTAGCTCTCTCTATATATATATACATCCCCCTTTTTTCCTCTGGTTGTATTCTTTAAAGTATTTATCTTTCTCTTCTAGTTTTGTATTACCATTCTTTGTAAACAATTGAAAAAGGCGCATTCGCTACTGGATATATTCTGCATCTCCTCTCCACATCATTTGCACCATACACTTTTAAGGTAAGGGTTTATCAGTCGTGTTGATATATCCAATAAAAGCGCGAGTATATTTTAAGATATATTTCTCTTTTTTATCATTAAGCTTTCTCTGTGGTAGAAAGCCTTTTTTCATACTTGCTGCTTATTGGTCATATATATGCACCAGCGCCGCTATACACCCGTACTGCGTGTTTTTCGAAAAATATTTAGACTTGAGAGTCCTCAGTGGTTGATACCTTTTAATGGCTAACTGAAAAGATGGTAACAAATTGCAAGCTTTCGAGACTACTCAGGTCTCTTCATCAGGCAAAGACTAAAACAAAAACTGAAGAATCCAGTAATTCCATATTACTGGTATTAAAATCTAACTTCAAATCTGAGAAAGATAGAAAGGTTTGGGAATACAAACTTATGATGACCTTTGACACTCTTAGTGCTGGAATGAATATATCACACGGATTCATGTCATTCTATATCAATTAAGGAATCTGCGTCTCTGACCTTCTAGGGGCATCAAAACACAACACCAGACCCCAATCAGAGGGCAATAAAACTTTCTCTCCTTATCTATGAACTGTTCCAATATTTATGTTCATCCCTCTGGCATAATGACAGTTCTGCTTCACGTCACTTGTCTTACCTATTGCACTATTCCTGTGTCCTGTTGTATATATAAATATGTGATTCTTCAGTTTTTGTTTTAGTCTTTGCCTGATGAAGAGACCTGAGTAGTCTCGAAAGCTTGCAATTTATTACCATCTTTTCAGTTAGCCATTAAAAGGTATCAACCACTGAGGACTCTCAAGTCTAAATATTTTTCTATCTACTGGCTAACACGGTACGAAGATACACAGCAGCCTCGATACACTTTTCAATCAATCACAATGGGGATACTTCTATGTGTAAAATAATTGGGATAGAAAAAGTTGCAAAACCGCTAAGGGGGGAGACCACCAAAGAAAATTATTAAATAGAGAGTCTTGGTGGATATATACTTTGAAAACCAGAGCCCCTGTGGGTATGAATATTAAACAAGATTTGACGGATTATTATATTTGATTAGTAAACATATGCTTGCTTTTTTTTGCTTGTTGCAAGAAATGTCCGATAGTATAGTTTAAAAAAAATATTTTTTGTTTGTTTTTTATTTTTTGCACTTGGTGTTTAAGGGATAATATGTCATATATTATATACTAAAAGACTGCTACTACCACCATTGATATTTGTTAAACAGGTGAAGAATAATGATTAGAGTTGAGCGATACTTTCCGATATCCTAAAGTATCGGAATCGGAATGGTATCGCCGATATCACTAAAAAATCGGCGATACCCGATACCGATACCGGAAGTCCCATGTAAGTCTATGGGAACAAAATATCGCAACTAAAAAAACCCCATTCTTTCCTTGTAAACACTAAATATACACACATAGAATACATATATATATATATATACATGTCATTGTGACATTATATATATACATATATGTATAGTTTATACACTTCTACATAGTAAAATATCCTTTGATTCAATTGCCGGGTTAAAGCCGGCTTCAGTGAAAAGACAGAAGCACCCGACATGAAATGACACTTGGTGTACATAGGGTTAACCATGTCTTTTCTTGTCGTTTGCTATCTGATTTGCACAAACAATTAATCAGACTATGTGTGCAAAATTTCACACCTGTAGGGGTTAATTAAAGGTGTAAATTCGTTGTAAAAAAAACGGACTTTTTTGCTACGAATTTACACACCTTTAATTAACCCCTACAGGTGTGAAATTTTGCACACATAGTCTGATTTAATTGTTTGTGCAAATTAGATAGCAAAGGACATGAAAAGACATGGTTAACCCTATGTACACCAAGTGTCATTTCATGTCGGGTTCTGCATTTTCACAAAAGCCGGCAATTGAATTAGCGGCTATTATACTATGTAGAAGTGTATGAACTACAAATATAAATATATATATATATATGTGTCACAAATTCAATGACATGTATATATATATATATGAGGTGTAAAATTGCTGAAAAAAATGCGTGGGCTCCCGCCCTATTTTCGCAACCAGACAGACAAAGCCAGTGAGTGGGGGCAGATAATAATAGCCCAGAGAGGGACCATTATTTTTGGCCCCCCCCGGCTACTTAACATCTGCCCCCAGACACCCCAGAAAGGGCAAATCTCTAATTAGATTTGCCCTTTCTGGCACTTTGCCCGTCTATTCCCATTGCCCTGTAGCGGTGGCGAATGGGTTAATAAGGGGTTAAAATGACCTTGCAATTGAAAGGTCACTTTAAGCCAGGTTAATAATTGAGAGCTGTCAATTAGACAACTATCAATTATTAATCCTATTGTATGAAAGAAAAATCAAACACACACACTTTAATAAAAAGAAGTTTAATGAAATAATCACACAGTTTTTGACCATATTTTATTTACCTGCTAAAACCATTTCCTGTAATAAAAATAAAATAAAAAAGCAAAATTATTCTTACCTATCCCATGCACAGTCAGGTCCCACGGTGAAATCCTTCAGAAAGGGTTAATGTTTACTGCAGGGACCGCAGCTAATGCTGCAGCCTCACAGTAAACCCCAAATGAATGAGTTCCTCTCCTGCCTGACAGGAGAGTAAAGGCTGGGTGTCACATAACGATACACCAGCGATCCCGACAACGATATGCACTTGTCAGGATCGCTGGTGTATCGCTACATGATCGCTGCTGAGCTGCCAAACAGGCAGCTCAGGCAGCGATCTGGGACAGCGACACTGTGGGTAACATCGCTTAAGGGCCCGTCTCACATAGCGATATCGCTACCGAGATCGCTGCTGAGTCACTAGTTTTGTGACGCAGCAGCGAGCTCACCAGCGATATCGCTGTGTGTGACATTCAGCGACGATCAGCCCCCCTGCCGGGTATCGCTGATCGTCGCAGAAATGTCAGGACCTTTTTTTGATCGCTGGTTTCCCTCTGACAGGCACGCATCGCTGCGTGTGACAGGCGGGAGACCAGCGATCTGCTGGTAACCAAGGTACACAGCGGGTTTCCAGGCACCGCGCAGCGCTTGGAAACCCGCTGTGTACCTTGGATACCAGCTCCCTGCATCAGGGCGCTGGTATCCAAGGTACACAGCGGGTTTCTAGGCACAGCCCGCGCCTGGAAACCCGCTGTGTACCTTGGTTACCAGCGGATCGCTGGTCTCCCGCCTGTCACACGCAGCGATGTGTGCCTGTCAGCGGGAAACCAGCGATCAAAAAAAGGTCCTGACATTTCAGCGACGATCAGCGATACCCGGCAGGGGGGCTGATCGTCGCTGAATGTCACACACAGCGATATCGCTGGTGAGCTCGCTGCTGCGTCACAAAACTAGTGACTCAGCAGCGATCTCGGTAGCGATATCGCTATGTGAGACGGGCCCTTAAGTGGAAAGCTTAATTGATTGCTTTCCACTTTCACTTCAGGTCAGCCAGGGACACAATCAGTGACGTCAGAGGGAACTGATTAACAAAAATAGGGGTTCCCTTCGAAAAAAAAATGGCGTGGGGTCCCCCCTATTTTTGTTAACCAGCCAGATGAAGCAGACCGCTGAGGCCTGGATTTTCAGGCTGTTAAGGAGCCAAGATCCATGGACCTTGCCAGCCTGATAATACTAGGCCACAGCAGTCTGCATATCTTGGCTGATTAACAAAAATAGGGGATCCCCTCGAAAAAAATTGGCGTGGGGTCCCCCCTATTTTTGTTAACCAGCCAGATGAAGCAGACCGCTGAGGCCTGGATTTTCAGGCTGTTAAGGAGCCAAGATCCATGGACCTTGCCAGCCTGATAATACCAGGCCACAGCAGTCTGCATATCTTGGCTGATTAACAAAAATAGGGGATCCCCTCGAAAAAAATTGGCGTGGGGTCCCCCCTATTTTTGTTAACCAGCCAGATGAAGCAGACCGCTGAGGCCTGGATTTTCAGGCTGTTAAGGAGCCAAGATCCATGGACCTTGCCAGCCTGATAATACCAGGCCACAGCAGTCTGCATATCTTGGCTGATTAACAAAAATAGGGGATCCCCTCGAAAAAAATTGGCGTGGGGTCCCCCCTATTTTTGTTAACCAGCCAGATGAAGCAGACCGCTGAGGCCTGGTTTTTCAGGCTGGTAAGGATCCAATATCCATGGACCTTGCAAGCCTGATAATACCAGGCCACAGCAGTCTGCTTAGCTTGGCTGGTTAACAAAAATAGGGGATCCCCTCGAAAAAAAAAACGGCGTGGGGATCCCCCCTATTTTTGTTAACCAGCCAAGTAAAATGCAGACTGCTGCGGCCTGGTATTAAAAGACTGTCAAGGCCCATGGATTTTGGCCCTCAACAGCCTGATAATACCAGGCTACAGCAGCCCCACATTTGGCGCATCAAAAGATGTGCCAATTGTGGCACTTTACCCGGCTCTTCCCACTTGCCCTGTAGCGGTGGCAAGCGGGGTAATAAGGGGTTAATGTCACCGTTGATTGCACGGTGACAATAAGCCCGGTTAATAATGGAGAGGCGTCAATAAGACACCGATCCATTATTAATCCCAAAGTTATTAAATGTATAAAAAAAAGACAAAGCAAGAAAAAAGTATTTTAATGAAATAAAAGAGACAACACAGTTTTCATTAATTTTATTACTCTCTCATTCCTGCGACGCCATCGATCTCCTGTAAAAAAAGAAAAAAAAACAAACCAACAGTATACCACCTGTCCGACGCAGTCCAGAACGACAGTCCCACGACGATCCAGCTGTGCTACATCGCAATGACAGGCAGAGCCTGTCATCGCGACGCAGCACAGCTGATTACCTGCTTCCCCGGCGGTGACGTCATCGGACTGACTGCTTTACGGCCGGGATTACCCAGCAGTCACTGCAGTTATCGCGAGAAACTGCATGTGACCGCCGGGGAAAGAAGATGGCGGCCATGAAGCAGTCCGGGATGTGACCGCCGGAGATCTTCTGCCAGGTAAGTGCCGCTGACTCCTGACAGACCCGACCGACGGACACTGACAGTGACAGTGACAATCCCGATTCCGGTATCCGATAAGACGAAAATATCGGAACTCGGAATCGGAATTCCGATACAGCTAATATCGGCCGATACCCGATATTTGCAGTATCGGAATGCTCAACACTAGAGTTGAGCGATACTTTCCGATATCCTAAAGTATCGGAATCGGAATGGTATCGCCGATATCACTAAAATATCGGCGATACCCGATATCGATACCGGAAGTCCCATGTAAGTCTATGGGAACAAAATATCGAAATTAAAAAAAACCCATTCTTGCCTTGTTGGTTAATTGTACATGAAGGAAAACAACAAAGAGTAATGTAGAATGTATTGTGGAAGGTTGAGGAGACATTAAAGGCATAGATGTTTAACCCAATCAAATGGAATAGCATAAATATTTTTTTTTTTAAAGATGTTCGGATTGACGAAGAAATTGACAATGTTAACGTTTTTTATATTTGGCAAATATGTAATTACACAACTTCCATGCTCTTCATCTTCACCTTTTTAACTTTTCACACACTTTCTCCTTCATAATCTTCTGCAGCATCATCTTTTTCATCAAATTATTTTTCATCTTCACCTTCTTTATCTTCTTCTTAAACTTCTTGCTATTCATCTTTGTTAACATTACTCATATTCTTCTTATTAAACTATTATTCTTATTCATATTCTGCTTCATCTTCTTCATCATATTCTTATTTGTGACAGAGAATCCTGTACTTGTAATCTGTCAAAGTATGAATTTTTCATCCTTCCGTTCTTGCTGTCACAAAAGATTTAAATTACAACAGTATTTGTCCGTGTTCAGTTTAGCCTGCAGCAGCAGGCATTTTCCAGGGGCACCACGAGGAGGAACGGACTCACCCCCATACACTGCTTAGTCTTCTTCTGCTTAGAATTTAGAGCATATATTTTGCTCTTCATTTTGGTCTTATACTTCATGTTCTTCTGCTTTTAGATCTTCTGCTTATTGTTCTTGTGTCTCTTGTTCCGTATCTTGTATTTGTAGCACAATCTTGTACCAGCTGATGTTACTGGGACACGGTTACTAAGCAGGAGGTACCTGTGCTCCAAAGCACTACCAAGGACCAGCAGACGTTGCTGGAACTCGGATACCAAGATGGAGGCACCTAGGCCAAAGGCACTGCGGAGAACCAGGTGACGGTACTGGAACCCGGAGGGGCAGCAGAAGGAAAAGAGCCAATGGCACAACCGAGGACCAGCTGACGTTACTGGGACACGGTTACTAAGCAGGAGGTACCTGTGCTCCAAAGCACTACCAAGGACCAGCAGACGTTGCTGGAACTCGGATACCAAGATGGAGGCACCTAGGCCAAAGGCACTGCGGAGAACCAGGTGACGGTACTGGAACCCGGAGGGCAGCAGAAGGAAAAGAGCCAATGGCACAACCGAGGACCAGCTGACGTTACTGGGACACGGTTTACTAAGCAGGAGGTACCTGTGCTCCAAAGCACTACCAAGGACCAGCAGACGTTGCTGGAACTCGGATACCAAGATGGAGGCACCTAGGCCAAAGGCACTGCGGAGAACCAGGTGACGGTACTGGAACCCGGAGGGGCAGCAGAAGGAAAAGAGCCAATGGCACAACCGAGGACCAGCTGACGTTACTGGGACAACGGTTACTAAGCAGGAGGTACCTGTGCTCCAAAGCACTACCAAGGACCAGCAGACGTTGCTGGAACTCGGATACCAAGATGGAGGCACCTAGGCCAAAGGCACTGCGGAGAACCAGGTGACGGTACTGGAACCCGGAGGGGCAGCAGAAGGAAAAGAGCCAATGGCACAACCGAGGACCAGCTGACGTTACTGGGACACGGTTACTAAGCAGGAGGTACCTGTGCTCCAAAGCACTACCAAGGACCAGCAGACGTTGCTGGAACTCGGATACCAAGATGGAGGCACCTAGGCCAAAGGCACTGCGGAGAACCAGCTGACGGTACTGGAACCCGGAGGGGCAGCAGAAGGAAAAGAGCCAATGGCACAACCGAGGACCAGCTGACGTTACTGAACCCCAGTAACACAGGAGCAAGTGTTGACTGTGCTAACAGCACTTCCGAGCAACAACTGGCGGTGTTGGAGCCCAGGGTCAAGGAGGATGTTTAAATACTAGATAAAGTAATTTCCTTGTTACCTGTCAATTTTAAATGTCTATACTTCAAACAAGAGAAAGATAACCTTTACTACCATAAGATGATGATTTCATTTAAACTAATATCTAGATAAATAAAGAATTGACAAACATAAACACATACATTAACATGTTGAACAGCAATGCAAACCACAAAATAAATTAGTTAAGGAATCTGCTATACGGTTGTACATAAAAGCATACAAGTACATATCTGAATCCATTAATGATGGATAAGTAACAGTATGTACACCATTTTTATTGTATAGACAATGAATGTCTGACTTCAAAACATCATCAGCATTACAAGTTATCTGTGACATTACTAAAATGTTACATTTGCTGAATAATGTCACTAAACAGTTTATACAAAATTATACAATTTCCATCATGTAATACTCATAATATGTGGCAATAATCATGTTTATTAACAAACATAACCTTTAAAAAGTGCATAGTGCATAGTGAAAATTGCTATTTATGCCTGACTGTCGACTTGCAAGCATGACAACGGATAGATAAGGTATATATAGATGAGACTGCATAGCCACAGATGGTGAATGGCGATGTAATACTGTACCTCAATAAAGTGTGCGTCACTACTACATAATTTTTTTTATATAGCTTTATAAACAGGGTACGTGGATGTATGCTTGCGCCTTTGTTTTGACGCACAGACTGCCTTCCTGCTGAGACGCGTTGGGTAGTGAACAGTTGTGTGCAGTGTTCACTGTAGTCTGAGGTTTTCCTTTTTGGAGTGCAGATCACGCTCCAGTTAGTTCTTCAACCACTGCTGGTTGTAGTCTGCTGAGCGTGTGTCACTGGCACATCCTTGAAATTTTTCTCTAATTGTTGCTGCTCCACTCTATTACAAATAAATAAAATCTATTAGTGTGACGCGCTTCCATCCGTATACAATACATTGGTTGCAAACACTATAGAAGTACACAAAGGGGCCTTTCACACCTACTGAACAGTTGTGTGCAGTGTTCACTGCAGTCTCTGCGGAATAACCACACTTAGGCCTTATAACTTTTCAGACTTTCTTTATCAATCTACCAAGATGAAGAAGGCAGGGAGTAAGGCACGTGGTCGTGGAGTTTCTTCAGGGAGAGGACGTGGGGATTCTGTGGCTGCTGCGGCCCCCAGTGACACAGCATCCACCAGTTTTCCCCGGGCCGTGAGCGTTCCTTTATGCGCACTTTTGTAGGAGCTCGGAGTACCCCCCTGCTGCGGGAAGAACAAATTAAAGCCGTTGTTGTTTGGATCTCAGCCAATGCATCGACTTCAATTGCTTCCACCTCCTCTCAGGACCACAGCACTGTTGGGCAACCATCTGTCTCTTCACCGCCTGGCAAATTGCCCAGGCAGTCAGAGAGTTCTGTACAGGAGCCAGCTGAGTGTCTGCTTCTGTTCTCAGAATCTATTGGCTTGCAAACAGGGGCCCAGCCAAGCAGCATTCTGTAATGTGAAGAAGAGGGAGTATGCAGTGATGCGCAACAGCTGTGTCTCTCTGAATCTGAAGAGGCGGGTGAGACAGTGCCGATGGTCAGCACACCGCAGAACGCATCTGATGATGATGATGAGACCCAGGTGCCAGTTTCTGTTGAGCATGGTGCTGGCCAGACCACCCAACAGCAGGTGTTGGAAGAGGGTAGTGGAGATGATGAGGTCCAATACCCAACATGGCATGAAGAACAGGAAGGTGGTGGGAGCAGCTCAGAGGAATAATAATAATATTTATTTATATAGCGCCATCATATTCCGCAGCGCTTTACAGTTTAGCAGTTTCAGAACACAAGTCATAAGTAACAACGTTAACAATACAATAATTTAAGCTAAATAAGTCGCCCCTGCTCGTGACAGCTTACAATGTACAATGAGATGGGGGAGATACAAAGTATAGGTGTTTATATACAATGGTGCATTTACAATGATGTTCCAGCCATCTTAAGGGACTGAGGGATGGAGATAGTGAATGGGCTAGAGACACACACACACTTACACAGAATACATAGAATGACTTTGATTAGTGAATGTGATAGGCCGCTCTGAACAAATGTGTTTTGAGGGAGCGCCTGAAACCATGCAAATTGTGGATAGTCCTAATTTCTTGGGGTACAGCATTCCAGAGGATTGGCGTAGAGCAGGAGAAGTCTTGGAGTCGGGAGTGGGAGGTACGTATTAGTGCAGAGGTTAGTCGAAAGTCGTTTGCAGAGCGCAGCAGTCGGTTAGGCCGATAGATAGAAATGAGGGAGGAGATGTAGGAGGGGTGCTGCACTGTGGAGAGCTTTGTGGGTGAGAACCAGTACTTTGGTTGAAAGCTGGGAGAGGCCTAGAGAAATGGTTAGTGATAGAAGGAAGATAGAGGAAGACATTGCCCCAACGGTACAAACAGGAGGGAGAGTTAGGCTGCAGACTCGGTTGCCTGTAGCCTCCAGTTTGGCACCTGTTCGGAGCAGTTGTGTTCCAAAAGTCAAAACGTGCGCTCCCAGGACTTGCACTGCGTGGTCCTTTTTTCACACACTTGCACATGATATTTGCTATGTGAAATGCAAGCTGTGTAATCAAAAATTAAAAATAGCTAAAAGTGTCAGTCACCTCAATACCACAAATATGTGGAAACATGTGCGGACAAAGCACGTAGTTGAGTTACAAAGACACACTGGAGATGTAGGCCAACCTACAGCAGCACCTACATCTTCAGGTTGTGTTGAAGCCTCTTCATCGAGCTCACACACAGCTGGTTATGCTTCCTCACAGGATCGCCATGGAAGAACCTCGGCCACTGTTGTCCAGAGACAAACTGTTATTCCACACACAGCAGCAAGTTCCCTGTCATCCTCACACTCCCAGGCCACAAAACAGCCAGCGGTAGCACAGGCATGGGATAAAAGACGGCCATACTCCGCAAACCATGCACGAGCACAGGCTCTGAATGCTGGCATTGCAAAACTCCTGTCCCTTGAAATGCTGTGATTCAGGCTGGTGGAGACAGACAGTTTCCGTAACTGAATATCATTGTCAATCCCACAATACAATGTGCCAAGCCGATTTCATTTCAGCAGGCAAGCCGTCCCTGGTCTGCAAAAGCATGTTGAGGGAAAAATTAAACATGCGCTACTAAAAGCCCTCAGTAGCAAGGTCCACCTGACCACCGATGCGTGGACCAGTACCCATTGTTATGATCTGCTACAACCAGTAAGGAAAGAAGGGAATTCTGTCCCTACAATACAACTAAGCTGAATCCCTACGATGTAACGGGGAACCTGATCCTGCGACCAGACCCGCTAAAGTCCTCATCTAGTGTGAACGAAGACCTATAGTTGCGAGGGAGTAATCCCTACAAGATCTAGGGACTGGGAGAAAAGGTGGACACCTCCTAGTCCTAACATAAATTGTAGCATGGATAATTAAACAGAAAAATAAATACTTTGTGATCCTAACATCAAGCAAAACTCACAGATTAAGGCACCTAAGCACCGGCTAGCTTAACAGTAGATAATACAATGAAGTCAAGCAAAGCCAGAAGGGCGGAGCCAGACTAAATAGGGAAAAAAGGTCATGTGACCAGCAAACTGAAACAAAACCTAACAAGGGGTTCTAACACCCATGGCCAGGGACAATACCTTTCCCTCACTGCCCATTGGGTCAATGTTGTGCAGCCGGGTACTGATCTTGCGAGTGGCGCTGTACGTGTTCTGCCAACTCCAAGGATTGCAGGAATCAAGTCTGTACACATTGATTCCTCCTCCTATTCCAGTTCCTCAGAATCATCGCTGCAGGAGCCGTCACGGTCTACCTCCACATGGACCCGTGAACGTTTACCTGTTGCGACCGATATGAGCACAGCCGTGTCCAAATGTCAACAGGCCATCCTGAAATTAATTTCCATGGGGAATCTTAGCCACACAGCGCAGGAGCTCTGTAATGCCATAAAGCAGGAGAGCGACGTGTGGTTTTTTGGAAGAGAATCTACAGGCAGGCTTGGTAGTGTGTGACAATGGCCGAAATCTGGTGTCAGCTCTGGGCCTTGGCAACCTCACTCACATACCATGTCTGTCATATGTGCTCAACTTGGTCGTGCAGAGTTTTTTGAGGGACTATCCGGATCTTGATGCACTGCTGCACAAGGTCCGCCTAGAGTGCGCTCACTTGCGACGTTCCAGCATGGCCAGATCGCTGATTGCAGCTCTGCAACGCAGATTTCACCTTCATGAACATCGCATTATATGTGACGTACCCACCAGGTGGAATTCCTCGTTACATATGTTGGAGCGGTTGTGTGAGCAGCAGCCAACAGTAATGGAGTATCAGCTGCATCAGGCGCAGTCAACTCGCAATTTGCGGCGTTCACACTTCACCACTACTGAGTGGGCCTCTATAATAAGAATAATAATATTATTTATTTATATAGCGCCATAATATTCCGCAGTGCTTTACAGTTTAACAGTTTCAAAACACGAGTCATAAGTAACAACGTTAACAATACAATAATTAAAGCAAAATCAGCCGCCCCTGCTGGTGAAAGCTTACAATCTACAATGAGGTGTGGGAGATACAAAGTACAGGTGTTTATATACAATGGTGTTTTTACAATGATGGTCCAGCCATTTTAAGGAAGTGAGGGATGCATGGAGATAGTGAATGGGCTACACACACAGAATTACACATAGAATGACTTTGATTAGAGAATGTGATAGGCCACTGTGAACAAATGTGTTTTGAGGGAGCGCCTGAAACCATCCAAATTGCGGATAGTCCTAATTTCTTGGGGTAGAGCATTCCAGAGGATTGGCGCAGCGCGGGTGAAGTCTTGGAGTTGGGAGTGGGAGGTACGGATTAGTGCAGAGGTTAGTCGAAGGTCGTTTGCAGAGTGCAGCAGTCGGTTAGGCCGATAAATATAAATAAGGGAGGAGATGTAGGGGGGTGCTGCGCTGTGGAGAGCTATGTTGGTGAGAACCAGTAATTAGAATTGGATCCTATAATGAATGGGCAGCCACTGCCAGTGTAATGAGTGGCGAATAACTCTATGAAGGATATCTGCCACGTTTTGCGTGCGTTTGATGAGTCAACGCGGATGGCGAGTGCAGATGATGCACTAGTCAGCCTGACTGTCCCCCTTATCTGCCTGCTTCAAAAAACACTGCAAGCACTAAGGCATGAGGTTTTGGAAGAGGTGGAGGATGAGGAGTCACAAATTCCATCACCTTCTGGACAGTCAGCGCAACGTGGTTCTTCACAAAGGGCTGGAGGACTTTCAAAGTACCATGCTGTATCAACAATTGAACCTCCAGAGTCGCTGTCTATATTTTCATAACCATTACAAACTTTTAATGTATTTACAAAGCACATAATGTACATTTTTTGTCTATCCTTTTGTAATGCTATTGTGTTTCCATAAACTGATGTTACAGAATTATGATACAAAGTTTTTAAATTTTGAGTTTTAAATTTTGTAAATTTATATGTATTTGAAGGACTTTGTGAGGAGGAGTCAATGGAGGAGGAAGACATCGCTCCAGAGGGAGGTAGACAATGCTCTAGTCAGTATGTAGACCAAGGGTGGGGTGATGCACAGCAGGCGGAGATGACGCCTCTTGCAGGGGACAACGTTTCTTGGCCAGTTGGGAGTCTGCAGCACATGGTTGATTTCATGCTGCAGTGGCTGAGAAACGACCGCCGCATCGAACACATTCACACCACGTCTGATTATTGGGTGTACACCCTCCTAGACCCTCGCTACCGGGACAACTTACAAAGCCTCATCACACCGTTGAACCGGGAGCGTAAAATGCGGAAGTACCAAGACACACTGGTGCAATCCATAATGTTCTCCATTCCAGCCAAGAGCACTGCTGCTGCTACTGATTTACAAAGCAGCTCTGTGCGTCGAGGCAGTGGAGACAGCTCTGCAACAAGAGGGAGCACAAGCAGCGCCTCTGCACAGGGCAAGACCAGTATGTTCCAAATGTGTCGAAGTTTTGTGGCAGCGCCACCAATGTCTACACCATCCGAGACGGCTCCAGTCAGCAGGAGGCAACATTTCCGTAAGATGGTTACAGACTACATGTCTTGCCCTCTCAGTGTACTCTCAGATGGCTCTTCCCCATTCAAGTTTTGTGTCTCTAAGCTGGATACATGGCCAGAGCTTAGCCAGTATGCATTGGAGGTGCTGGCTTGATCTGCTGGCAGTGTATTATCGGAGCGCGTCTTTACTGCTGCAGGTGGTGTACTAACAGACCGTTGCATGCGACTATCCTACGATAATGTACAACGGCTTACTTTTCTGAAAATGAACTAGGCATGGATCTCGCCTGAATTTGCCTGTCCGGTTTCAGATTAACTAACTGGTTGACAACGTTTTCCATGTCTCCTGTTATGTTCATCTTTCTACCACCTGAGCTATACTCCCTGGGCTACAACACTGCCAGTTGCTGCTCAGAAGTGTCGTGTCCACAGACCAATACACAAGCTATAGTAATAGTGGGGTTCAGTAACGCCTGCTGTTCCCCTGCTGTGTGTCCGGCAAAAATTACTGCTACCTAGCTACACATGTTTAAAAAAACATGACATGTTAAAGTGGCTAGTGCTACACATAGATATCAGGCTACACCCTTATTTCTAAGCTGTAAACAAGTGAAACGTCAAATTTAAAACCATTCAATGATTAGTGTTGTTAACAAATCTGTAACTAAATAATTGTGACATATTATGGCAGATATCCACATGTCTAACACAAAAGCATACTTATGCTATAGGGTACTGATGGTGAACCTTCTCACTCCATAACTTTGACCAATCCAACTCACATCATGCCTCAAATGCTGCAATGTTGGAAGTGCATAATGTGGGTTGAACTTTGACAACAGCTGCAGTGCGAAGGTTATCCTTCTGTGTTCTTGGCTTTTAAATAAAAGCATACAAGTAAATATAATAATACATTGTTGATTAAGGGACATGATGTACACCTGTAATATTGTGCAAACAATGGATGTAGGACTATTCCTCTTCAACATTACTTATATTTGTGTCATTTGAAAAAATACATATTTTAGTTAAAAATTAAAAACCCATGTTCAGTAGCTGTGAAAGGCCCGTTTGTGTACTTCTATATTGTTTGCAAACCAATGTATTGTATACGGATGGAAGCGCGTCACACTAATAGATTAGATTTATTTTAAATGGAATGTAGCAGAACCAATTGGAGATAAATGAAAAGGATGAGCCACTGAGACACGCTCAGCAGAGTACAAGCAGCAGTGCTTGAACATGTAACTGGAGCGTGATCTGCACTAAAAAAAGTAAAAAACACAGACTGAAGTGAACACTGAAACACAACTGTCCACAATCTGTGAAAAGCTCCTTTCTGTACTTCTATAGTGTTTGCAACCAATGTATTGTATACGGATGGAAGCGCGTCACACTAATACTATTAGGATGAGCCACTGAGACACGCTCAGCAGAGTACAAGCAGCAGTGCTTGAACATGTAACTGGAGCGTGATCTGCACTAAAAAAAGTAAAAAAACACAGACTGAAGTGAACACTGAAACACAACTGTCCACAATCTGTGAAAAGCTCCTTTCTGTACTTCTATAGTGTTTGCAACCAATGTATTGTATACGGATGGAAGCGCGTCACACTAATACTATTAGGATGAGCCACTGAGACACGCTCAGCAGAGTACAAGCAGCAGTGCTTGAACAAGTAACTGGAGCGTGATCTGCACTCAAAAAAGTAAAAAACACAGACTGAAGTGAACACTGAAACACAACTGTCCACAATCTGTGAAAAGCTCCTTTCTGTACTTCTATAGTGTTTGCAACCAATGTATTGTATACGGATGGAAGCGCGTCACACTAATAGTATTAGTGTGACGCGCTTCCATCCGTATACAATACATTGGTTGCAAACACTATAGAAGTACAGAAAGGAGCTTTTCACAGATTGTGGACAGTTGTGTTTCAGTGTTCACTTCAGTCTGTGTTTTTTACTTTTTTGAGTGCAGATCACGCTCCAGTTACTTGTTCAAGCACTGCTGCTTGTACTCTGCTGAGCGTGTCTCAGTGGCTCATCCTTTTCATTTATCTCCAATTGGTTCTGCTACATTCCATTTAAAATAAATCTAATCTATTAGTCTAATAGATTAGATTTATTTTAAATGGAATGTAGCAGAACCAATTGGAGATAAATGAAAAGGATGAGACACTGAGACACGCTCAGCAGAGTACAAGCAGCAGTGCTTGAACATGTAACTGGAGCGTGATCTGCACTAAAAAAAGTAAAAAACACAGACTGAAGTGAACACTGAAACACAACTGTCCACAATCTGTGAAAAGCTCCTTTGTGTAGTTCTATAGTGTTTGCAACCAATGTATTGTATACGGATGGAAGCACGTCACACTAATAGATTTGATTTTTTTTTCTAATATAATGGAGCTGCACCAATTCCACAAAATAAAAAAAAAAAAAAAAAAAAAAAGAGTCAGTGACACGTGCAGATGCCTACAAACAGCGGTGGATGCAGAGCAAACTGCAGCGTCACCTGCACTGTCACACACACACCTTGCACAGAGCTGTTAAAACAACACTGGCAAAATGAAGCTTTACACAGCGGTTGGTAAACTAGCCTGCCTCAAGCACAGTAGTACACAAAATCGCAATATCTAACTGTCCCTCAGAGTGAGCAGAGTAGCGTTCTGTCCCTTACTGAGTTCACAGCACAGTGACGCTAAAATGGCGGCGGCGCCTTTTATAGTGCATTCTGACATCATTTCAGCAGCCAATCACAGCCATGCCATTAGTTAAGATGACCGCAGCATTACAGGATGTGCCCACACTTCGTAGGATTCCTCATTGGCTGACTAAAATCACATTGCCTCTCAAAGAATTATGGGAACTTCCGATTCCGGTATACGATATGGAAAAAGTATCGGAATTAAGTATCGGAATTCCGATAACGCGAATATCGGCCGATACCCGATACTTGCGGTATCGGAATGCTCAACACTACTCAACACTAATAATGATCTATTCCCTCATTGAATTCATTGTCAGGGATTTCACCTGTTGTGGCAGGTTCTAGTATATACAGCTGACAAAAAAATTTCTATGTCAAGCAATGATTAAGAGCCTTTAATGTTGTGAACATGTTGGAGACGACTTCGGAGCTGAAGCTCCCTCTGGAGGTTGCTGAGGGTATTGAACCTATGTTGAACAGCAAAAATTCACCACCTGCAACTGAGGATTGGTTATCAGGTGATACTGACTGGCCTGATATAAGTGATCAATTGTTCTTCCTGGTCTAGGTTGGAATTCAGCTTGCTTTTCTGCTGTCTCCTGCTTGCATTCAGATAAGTCACTTTCAGTTGTTTTTTTTACTGTGGTTTGATTTTCCTTGCTTTTTTGCTGCATTGTTTTTTGACTTCAGCCGGGTCCCCTTTGGGGGGCTTGGGCTGGTCTCCGTTCGCTTTTTGTATTTGTTCATTTGCTCAGTTCTTGTGATATTTTACTGCTGGGTAGCTTCTTGTCCACACCAGAGATCTGATATAGGCGGTTGAGACCGTGTGGTCTCAGTATTTTTGGATTCAGAAGTGTTGGAGTTTTTCCTAGGGTTTTTCTGGGTTGCAGACAGTATTCTCTCCTGTGCTGTCCTATCTAGACAGTTGTGGGCCCCAGCATTTGCTCAATCTATTTTCTGTCTGTGTTCGTGTTTTCATCTTGTCTAACCGCCATTATATGTTCGGGGGCTTCCTATCCTTTTGGGGCTCTCCTCCGGGGCAGTTAGCTTTCCTCTTTCCATCTTCAGGGAAAGCTAATCTCTCTGGCTGTGACGAGGCGTCTAGGGCACCGTAGGAACGTCCCACAGCTGCTTCTAGTTGTGCGGTTAGTTTAAGGGTCTGCAACCTATTAGTTTCCAACCTCTCTGGTGTTTGGCTGCCTATGCGGTTATCTGCTCCTGCCTCCTCAGCCACCAAAACATGACACTTTAATCTCGAAACGCATCTGTTATGTATCCCTGGGGATGTTGGTGACACAATGCTGTAATTATGAAGTTGGATTTAAATAATTTTTACTCCAATAAAAGATGATTTTCTAAGGAACCAAAAGCTGGATTCACTCCTCTATCCACTACTAATCCTGCTGCACTGCAGATTTTCCGTGCTCGGCTCCTGGATGTTTGAGGGGTGAGCTGACCTTTTTTCTTTATTACTTGTTCCAGAGTTAAGCCCTCATAAAGTGACAGTGGTCAGGAAGGTTAAAACAGGGGTGAAGTGGTTAAACAAAAAAAACCTTCAAAAATATTTATTGTTTTGAATTTGTCATCCATACAAATGAACGTGTTTTGTGTTAAATTATGGTGCTTTGCTTGCTGCAGGTGACCAATTTTTTTTTCTATTAAAAATGTATTTTCAGTTATTCAACGAAACTTGGCTTTCCAGAGACCTAGCAATTACAAAATGATTAAGGAGTGCAGCAAGGGATGGGGAAATGGAAGTGCTGATGATGGTGCATGCAGAGTCCAAGGATGTGGGGCAGGAGCACCTGCGTCTGTAGATGGAGCATAAGAAACACGCCCATCCACGACACATAGCTTCCTGTCCCACTTTGCAGGGAAGCACGGGACTCCACTTCTGAAGCCACACCAGTGTGAACATGTTGTCGGTTGGATAGCAGATAATGCTTCCAGCATGCTTGCCAGACCACCCAATCTTCCACATGTCCAGTCTCACAAGCCAAGAGTCTGAAACAATTAATCCTCACCCTGATCCACCTTCTTCCCACCATGTCAAGCCCCAGGAGACCAGTGATTTCACACTAGGACACTCTGCGGAGCTCTTTAATTCCTCAGTTCATAATTGTGGCCTCTGATCCTGCATTTTCCAAGAGGGACAGGATGCACAAAACTTAGAGCAGCTTTGGTCATAAGAAGATGACTGTGAGGAACAGCAAATTTTGTCTAATGTTGTTAAGTCACCAAGTCATAGGGACAAGGTTGTAGTGGTGGAAGACGAGGTGCTGGATGATGAAGTCCTGCTGCGCCAAACAAGCTCAGGCTTCCATCACAGAGGCCACTCACCTATGTAATACATACCGCCCATTAACCATATGACCAGTCGCCATACCACTTACCTCCCCCTCTGTCTAAAGCCATGGGGCTTGGCACTTTCCATTACCCGACCAGAGACCCTTCTTGGTTGCCTTTGAAATTAAACCTGTCTGTCAAAATCATGCCCTGTCACTAAACTCTTTTGAAACAATGCGTCATCTGACTCCATCACCTCTTCTGATAGAGTTGCCCCTTTGTCAGACCACCCCCATCCCCGGCGGTCAGTCTGGTATTGCGATTCCCTTGCATCCATACCTACTGTCTGGTTAAATCTTTGCCACCATGGCCGCTATAGGGTCTCCTGCCTAGGCCACTCAGCACCAAGCTAACAGAGGAGTCACTACTTCTAACCCTTCCTTGTCCTCTTCCATCAAGCCACCTTCGGTGGTCTCTCTGTTGGCAATTTATCTTATTGTCCTTTTTAACCAGAGACCAGTCATTCCATTTATCTCTACTTTCCATTTTAGCTTCAGATTGCGTACTTCCACTCTTTAGAGAACCCCTTCGTCTCTCTATACCTATGGTTGAAAATGGTCACCATTGTCTTCCCATTTCCTGCAGCTGTTTATTAATCTGCAGCCTGTCAAGTCTTAGCTGCTCTCTTAAGTACGCCACACGATATTCAAGGAGTATTCAGATATTTCTAAGACTTTCCATTGATTCGACAATGATGAATCGAGACATCGCATCTTCACCCGATACCTGGACTTTGCCATCAGCTGGAATTCTCACTCTCGTCACACCGGACTTATTCACGATTTCCTGTATTACTTTTCCAAGTCTCCCAATAACTTTCCTCACCAGATTTCTGGGCACTTGAACGATGTCTTCCACAAACCCAAAACCGACTTTGAGCTTTCCTTATATGCTCTAGACGTCGAGCGGCTTCCTCATTTCTCAACAGGATCATCCGTTTCATGCGAACACAGCGTAGGTGCATGTTATTCAGGATAGCCACTCGCTTCACTGTGACTTCCCTAGTTGACAGTATAATTAACTGCTTAGTCTCTGGAGCCCATTCACACTACGCTCTTCCACTGCTTCTTAAATTCGTCATGCACAGACTTACTGGCACAAGCTTCTCTCAAGTCATCGGGTACCTCCACTACGTACTTGAAGAGCGAAGTCTCATCTTCTTCCTAGACTGACAGCTCCTGCTTTGCCTTGGAAGTTTCAAGTCATCTGCCATCACCAGGTGATTATCTTGTTCAGCTTTTAGCGCAAGCTCTCCCTGAGCTTCACACTCTTCAAGACACCTCGCCAAGATGGGCATTTGCAGCTCAGCCCCCTTACCACTGTGGAACTGCCACTGTAAATCTGCGACCACCATCTCCTTCTCCTGTAGAAGTCCCCTTAATGCTTCTTTGAGTACCTCCATATCTTCCAATATGGCCTTTTTCACTGCTTGACACATTGACAGGTAATCCCTGAGCTCAGAGACTTCTCTCTGCAGCACATCCACTCTGTATTCAGTCACTTGTCTCAAAACCTTTTCTTGTTCGACATGGTCTTTCACTGTCTCCTTGAACATCTCTATTTCCTGATCCTGTTCACTTTTTGCTAGCACGTGTCGCACCATAAATTCCTTAATTGTTTTTTCAGATGGGGCAGCTTGACCACCCACTGTGTGCTGCATTAGAGTTCTACCGATTCTTTCATCAGCATGTTCAGCTTTCTCTTGGGACTTCCCCCATTACCTTGCACTGCCTCTAGGACTTCTGTTGGGTTCTCTGAAGCTTCCATGTTCTCGTTCTCACACTCCATTTCCTCAGCCACGGGTTCTCTGGAGTGCTCACCACTCACCCTGTCACCCTGGAACAAGTCCCTGAGTTGGTCAGACCCACACTTTCTTCCAGTCCCCCTTAACTCTGGGCCATTGACCTTAGTCGGTGCTACCTCCTCCTCTTTATACATCAGATTACCAGGAACCCCTTCAGCTGCCTTCTGTGGTGGGGCTCCCTTAGGGTCTATCTGGCTCCCCTCTGAGGAATCAGACACTTCCCTTCCCTCCCATATGTCCCAAAAAATTCAAAGTCCCGGCCTATTATAATAGGGTATGGCAAGTCCAGGACTACAGCGACATCATGGCTGTTAATAATCATGGGCATCTCAATGATTACCCTGGAAGCCAGATAGTCCCTAGTCACCCCATGGATGTAGTGGACTTCCATCTTCCTTCCGGGAACCTGATAGGCAGGGAGTGTGGCGCTCATCAGGGTCACCGAGCTCCCTGAGTCTAGGAGTCCAGTCACGCTCTATCCATTGACTTCCACAGAACACATCTGTGAAATCTTGTCAGATGGATAATTAGTACAGGATACTGGACATGTGCTGTTCGAACATTGTTCTTGGCAACAATCCATCGGCACATTCGCCGCTGCCCCTTTTTGGGTCACCACTCATTTCGGGTATTCCCCCCATGCTAGGAAAAAAAACATGGAGGGGGTACCTTATGTAGGTCACCCACGGAATCCCCAGGACCCCAAGGGATTGTACGGCCTGGCCCCTCACCGCCTGTGCATCACAGTCTATCAGCCCGCAACAGCTCCTCCACTTTGTTTGGGCAGATTGCTTCACTCATGGCTCCTTGGCACCATTCTGCCCCCACAAGGCCCTGCACTGCTCCGCATGGCTCTGCACAGCGACGATCTGCACCGCTTTGCAAGGCCCTGCATGGCCCTGCAAGGTTCCGCACCTCTCTGCACCGCTGTTTAGGCTCCGATCCGCAGTTGTTGTGGACCCGTCAAAACACAGCAAGCCGCCTGGAGTTCGTGGACCCGACTATCCACAGCAAACCGCCCAGGGTTCGTGGACCCGCCCAATCCACAGCAACCACCTGCTCTAATCCTCTCAGGTACCTCCTGGACCGATGCCCACAGTCTAGCAATAATTGTAAAAGGGAGTACTCACTCGGCTAGTCATTGAGGAATATACCGGGACATTCAGGGTTTAAAAGTCCATTTGGTTTATTAGCACACAGCATAAACCACTCTCCAGGAACTTCCTAAAGTGCAGCCCCGTGTACGTACTATGGATTACTGTCCATTGACTGTCAGCGACCACACAGGTTCCCGTATAACTCTTATCCTCAGCGGCAACCCACAAACATTTATTGCTGACCCCGGTCAGTATCACTCACGGTTGCCAAACCATCCTCCCTGGAGGTATATCACAGGCCATCTCACTCTGGCTCAGACTAACCAGCACTGCCACCTGAGCCAACAAAACACAGGCTCCATCTTGTGTGTTGAAACACGCCCATTGGGTGCGGTGTGTAGGTGACTCGACCCACCTATCTACTCCGAGTCACCTGGAAGCTTGCCCAACATATAATCAACCCTCAGCAGTAGACCTGCTGAGCCAAACAAGCTCAGGTTTCCATCACAGAGGCCACCCACCTATGTGATACATACCGCCCATTAACCACATGACCAGTCGCCATACCATATCACTAAGAGCCTACCCACCACCAGCATGATCAGGTATATGTCATCTAAGCACCCGATTCGATGGGCACAACGCCTACATCCACAATTGGTGCCAGCGGGTGACACCACTGCCTCTTCCTCTGTGCTAGGTGCTTGCCAATCCTCTGTCCATAACACTGGCATAGATCTCTCCCACCCTGCACCAGCTCTTTCTTATTCTAAGGCACCATAATCAGACAATTTCAAATCTTTGTCTCAGTACAGCATTCAGGTGTCCCTAACCCAGGCCTTGGAACAAAACAGTTCCCTGCCACCCACTCACATTCCCAAACGCTAAACAACCACATTTCCAGGTTGCTTGCTATGGAAATGTTGCCATTTAGGCTTGTGGATACGGAAGATTTCTGCTGACTCATGGCAGCAGCCGACCCTTGGTACTTGGTCCCCATTATTTCTCCTGGTGTGGTGTCTCTACCTTGTACCAGCACATTTCCAGGAACATCACCCATGCCCTTACCAACGCACTTACTGGGAATGCCCACTTAACAACCGACATGTTGACAAGCACTTGTTGCCAAGGATGCTACATTTCCCTGACGGCACACTTAGTGAACCTTGTAAAGGTGGGGGCGAGTCCCACCCTGGCACTGCACATGTGCTACCGATTCCGAGGTTTGCTGATCCTATTTTCCATCATGGTTTCCTCCACCTCCTACACCAGTTCCTGCACCCCCTCCTGCTCCTCCTCATCCTCTATCTCTGATTTGTTATCTCAGAGCATGTCTGTCACGCACAGTGTAGGACAGACTAAGTGCAACACAAAAAAGAAATAGGAACAGCATCCAATCCGGGTAGAAATATAACAAATTCTTTATTCTGCCATCATAAAATACGTTTCGGCCATCTTGTGGCTTTTTTCAAGTATAGCTCCCGTGTGCTGTCAGCTGCTGTTTTGTTTTGTAAGTGCAACACAAAGGGATAAGGGGAAGTGGGGACCAACACTAGGGAACAGGGCAGTGGAGACCCCTAGGCAGATCTAATGTTACCCTGTCTGTCCTATCGTCCTTATATAGGTTCCACACCTATTGCTGAGCAGGATAACTAATCCCTGCCTGACCCTTGCAATAACCCCTGCTCCGGGAGGACTGGATGAGCCGTAGTTAATCCTCACTACCACTAAAGACAACTGGAATAGACAAACGAAAAAAGGGATAACATTGCTAGAGAAGACTCAGAGAAAAACAACAACGTCCTTTAAACACCAGCCGACTGCTACTGCTCCAAGCCTCAACAGGGAAATGCAAATAGAAAATATCCACCGCGCTTGAAAGCTGCAAGCAGGAAATATATGAACACTCAGGTACGCATGTGGCCATTAGCAATGGGGGAGGTGGTCAATCGTCTGCAAAGCAAACTACTGAGACTTTCTGCAGACATATGCAGTGCAACGGTCTGCAGCCTCTGACACATCCGTGAAAGTACCCCCCTCTACGAGTGGCCTTTGGACACTCAAGGTCAGGTTTCTCAGGATAAGAGGTATGGAACAAATTAACCAGCCTGGGGGCATTCACTTCTGATGCAGAAACCCACGTCCTTTCCTCTGGACCATAACCCCACCAATGCACCAAGTATTGTAGGGAATGACGTCAGAGGCGAGATCCTACAATCCTCAAAATTTGAAACTCTAGGTTTTCATCAACCATAATTGGGGGAGGCAGAAGGGGTGAGGGCTCAAGGGGTTCCACATATCTCTTGAGCAAAGACCTGTAAAAAATGTTAAACATAATCTCAAGCACAGACATAAAGGTTTCTTTATAATGTCATAATTATTGTCCCCACCTGGACAATTATGGGAAATACCCTAATGGAGCTCCTAACATACTAATCAAACACCAGAAAATTGGAGCAAAACACCATCACAATATGAAACAGTATCAAAAAATATATAATTTTTATTAACGTGGAGTAGTATAAATATTAAGATACAAGAATCATAGAACAATTCATGAGAAACTCAAAGCAGTCAGAGTGGCATTGGGTACACTGCTAGATGTCAGAGAAACTGCACAGTAACACCATCAAAATGAAAGGGGAACAATATATAAAGATGCTATATAGTAACACATCTCATAATCATAAAAATCAGTAGCAGAATAGATAGAAATATATATCTTTATTCCCCATAGCTAACTAACTCTACTCCCAAAGACCGCACAATATGTAACAGGTGCTATATAGCAAAATCATGGTCCGGACCCCTAAAAAGGAGCAGGGAGGGCAAAACAACAAAGTTGCGCCACAGTGGTTATAGTGTCAACTCACCCATGATGATGTCACAGTGTAGAAGCGCGACTGCGAAACGCGCGTAGGTGCGTGCTTCTACACTGTGACATCATCATGGGTGAGTTGACACTATAACCACTGTGGCGCAACTTTGTTGTTTTGCCCTCCCTGCTCCTTTTTAGGGGTCCGGACCATGATTTTGCTATATAGCACCTGTTACATATTGTGCGGTCTTTGGGAGTAGAGTTAGTTAGTTATGGGGAATAAAGATATATATTTCTATCTATTCTGCTACTGATTTTTATGATTATGAGATGTGTTACTATATAGCATCTTTATATATTGTTCCCCTTTCATTTTGATGGTGTTACTGTGTAGTTTCTCTGACATCTAGCAGTGTACCCAATGCCACACTGACTGCTTTGAGTTTCTCATGAATTGTTCTATGATTCTTGTATTTTAATATTTATACTACTCCACATTAATAAAATTATATATTTTTTGATACTGTTCCATATTGTGATGGTGTTTTGCTCCAATTTTCTGCTGTAAAAAATGTTGTAGACCTTAAGAGCCTGAGGTAGCTCAAGACGAAACGCTGCTGGACCAATGATGGCAGTTATCTTATAGGGGCCAGTTAATCTATGTCCTAACCTCCAGGAAGGAACCCTCAACCTGAAATTCCTGGTGCACAACTACACAAAGTCATTCACAATCAGGTCTGGACCTGGCATGCGTTTACTGACAGTCATACGTTTATACCTGTCTTTCATGACCCTGTTTGGAACAGGTAGTGGCGAAACAGGACCAGATGGATGGGTATGCGGTATTTTAGAATGTGCGCAAACATTGCAGGTAGACACTAGTTCAACCATATCCCAATGCAACCCCGGCCACCAAAACAATGAGAAAGGAGGTCTGCGGCTGCCTTACCACCTGGGTGGCCAGCAAGTACAGAGTTATGAAACTCTCTAATTACTTTGTGGCACAATTTATACGGCAAAAATAACCTACCGAAGGGCAGGAGGTGTCCCCCTGAGCCTCCAACATCTTACCCTCCAGGTCAGTGTTCAAGGCCGAGATGTTTACTCCTTCTGCAAAATTGGGGCAAGTTCCTCCAAGTCAGACAAAAATGAGGGTAAAGACCCTATAGATACAGCAGAAGGGGAAACGTTTAGGCAGTTGCAATGACAGTAATCTCCCCACTTTACAATCTCCCTGGATTGCCAATCCACAGTTGGATTATGCTTCACCAACCAGGGCAAACCCAGAACCATTGGTGTGTGGAGACCCTTCAGGACATAACAAGGAATTATTTCATAATGAAAAGACCCCACATCCAGTCTTATGTTATGAATAGTTTGTGTCAATGTTCTCTGTGCAAGCGGTGCTGAGTCGATGGCACAAATAGTAATAGGTTTAGCCAAGTTAGAGCAGACAAAACCATGAGTTCAAGCAAACTCAGCATCCACCATACTGACTCCACTGTCTACAAACACAGAAATTTTTTCAGACCTGCTCTCTAGCACCATCTCTGCTGTCAGGACAAAATGAGAATTGTAGGTTGAAGATGAACACACCCCTTGATTATCACACTCAAGGCTCCCAAGGGTTAATTGAGTCTTTTTGGGTCTTGCTTGCAATATTACCACAGGTGCAAAAATGTCACATGACCATTAGCTTTGTGCAAAATCTACCTAAAATGCTCGGCTGGGTAGACAAGTCTTTCCAAATTTGTGCAAAAAGAGAGACCTGTCAATCAAGCCAAACTGACAGAGAAGGGGGTGTGACATGCAGGGAAGCTGCACACTTCTTACTGTGCCTGGCACATGCTTAAGCTGTGTTATTGCAGATTTAGAGCATACCATAATTCACCACAGTCAGATAATTATGGGCAGTATGAAACTGCTGACAGGTCCTGTCACAATAACACCTCTCAGTGTTTTTTTGATGCAGTGACTGACAGCTCGGTTGTCCAATCTAGTACAGGGGTGTGTTGAGCAGTTAGTATGTTGATTGACAGCACAGTCATCCAATCTACTGCAGGAGTGTGCTGAGCAGCTGGTGTTTTGATTGAGAGCTCTGTTGTCCAAACTGGGACAATGAGGTGATTAACTTCTTTCAGGTATTCTGTTCCAGGTGACCAGTCCCAGATAGCTGCCCGTTGTAGGTTTAAGCTCTGTGTGTTTTTTTCTATGTGCCTTGCTCTGAATTCTGACATTCTGACTATTTGTTGCCGAATTCTGGATTTGTCTATTGACTACCCGTTTGTATTACCCCTTTTGTCTTAAAGGAACTCCGACCATGGAAATCTGACTTTGGACTGTGACATGACTTACACCTTTGTATATGATGAGTCCTCTTGGTATTTGACCCAGGACCTCTTGACTACTCAAGCTTCCTAGCTTTTCTGAGAGTAGTGACTAGCATCACAAGTTCTCTTTAAAACTTGTTCTTCATTGTTCTTCATTATACATTAATAACACAGAGAAAATAAATGTAAGCCTGTGCAAAAACACATGCAAGCAAGATAGATGACATCATATGTCTGTGTTGCCCCAAAGTTGTAGTGTGTGTGCCTTTAAGATGTAGCAGAACTAGCAGCTACCTCATTAGGTTAGCACAATGTTCACATTTCTCTTCGCAGATAATGTACTGTACCGTAGAATTCAGTACACATAAGTGGTTTATATATCCATAGAGTGATGTACTTATTAAGTTCTGCTATCAGGAGGTTCTAAAGAGTTAAAAAACAGCCCTGCTTTCCATATATGGCCATAAAGTCACATGGCTAGGCAACTGGACTGGGTCCTAGGCTTAGCACTGAGAGAGAAGGAGACATTTTGTGGGCAGAGTATGTTTCCTTGAAAAACTGAATGTGCTGGAAGGAAAAGTCCAGAAATCCTGTGAAAGAGAAACCACAGCCTCAGGTTCAGATAGCTGTGTGATCACTACAGCATTCTTATATCTGCATGACTATACAGGAAAGTAACTGATTGCTGCATTGAAATGAATCTCTGTTAAACCATCATTTATCTGGATGTATCTCAGTATTCGTGCAGCAAGTAAAGTTTATCATTAGCCTCTCTGGCCTCCCTGTTTTCTGGACTATTTGGAGTGCACCACAATACATCACACTACTTGGAAACAGAAATTAGCTAAGTGCACCCTGGCCTCACAAACTTCATTTTCTTTTATTTTTGTCCCTGCAATAGCAAAGTGATACCATCCGCATGCCACATAGTGTGTGACCTGTGGCATAGTAGTGCATCAGAGCATTACAGGTGCATGATGCAAGATGAATGATCAAATTAGGCAATAAGTTCTCTCTGGTAGCAGCAGGCTACTTTAAAAGATGTAGCATAATAGCTGATATTTCTTTTGCAATCAGTGAGGTTGAAGACAAGACAAGACCACAGATTTATATTCATTGAGATGTACTTTCTTCATAACAACATTCACCTTTAAAGTCCTCCCACAGGTCTTAGGTGTTAAATCATGTCTTAAAGCAAAAAGGAAGAACTAACTTTTATTACTAATGTGGTATCAGGGAAATACCCAAGAATCAGGTCACGCCAAAATGTGTTAAAGGGGCTGACCACTTTATCTTCATTTAAAAAGAAATGCACTTATGTATAGTAATTTATGTATAGTAACTTATGTACCTGTAATTTGTATGTAACCCCTTCTCATGTACAGCACCATGGAATCAATGGATGCTATAGAAATAAATATTAATAATAATAATAAAATAGTATGTACCCTTATGTTCGTGTTTGAGATAATCCAGTTACAGCCAGGATGAAGGAGTAGGGCTGAATTGGCAAGTAAAAGTGTTAAAAATTTACTTTGCCAGCCTGTTGCAATGAAAGGATTTAGACACATTATAGCCCTATGGTTATTAAAGTACCACTCCAGCATTTTTTTCTTTTCAGCGCTGGAGTGGTGCTTCTAATCTAAGGTCCCTTCTCGTAGGGATTATTTTCCTTGATTAATTTTCACTTTGAGTATACACCTCTCTGATGATGTGATTCACTATTTATTGTTGTTTTTATTATTTTTATATATTTCACATATATTTTTTTACTATCTTATATATACTTTGACATGACTTTTTGAATCACTTTTATGGGGCTCTTTTTGCGACTATTTATCTTAAATTATTTCTTTGATCTTTATGTGATCAATTGCTCTTTTCTAGTCCACCATTCTCAGCATTGGATTTATATATACATTACTTTCTATTTATTTTGTTGTATTCCCTTATATATATATTACTAATACGCGCACATGTCTTTTAATAATACCACTGTTTGCCACATTTGTGAAATAAAAGCAATTTTATTGAAATAATCCGTATCCGGTATTTCCTGTTAGTCCATTGCTTTGGATATTTTGTTGGTTCTTCTACCACTTGAGTGGCTGCCACTCCCTGTCTCAGAGCAACTGGGGTACTCACTATCAGTAAATATAAAAATTTGTTTTTGTATATAAGATTTACTTATTTATTTATTTGTGTGATTTACAGGTGTTACTGTTGTTTTTTAGATCTGGGGTTCCACGCAAGATCTCACCCCGTGGGGTCAAAATGATCAAAAGAACGGTGAGCAAAAATCCCAGAACCACACGGGAGGACCTAGTGAATGACCTGCATAGAGCTGGGGCCACCGTAACAAAGGCTACCATCAGTAACACACTACGCTGCCAAGGACTCAGATCCTGCAGTGCCAGACGTGTCCCCCTGCTTAAGCCAGTACATGTCCGGGCCCGTCTGAAGTTTGCTAGAGATCATTTGTATTATCCACAAGCGTATTGGGAGAATGTCATATGGTCTGATGAAACCAAAGTAGAACTGTTTGGTAGAAACAAAACTCGTCGTGTTCAGACGAGACAGAATGCTGAGTTGCATCCAAAGAACACCATACCTACTGTGAAGCATGGGGTGGCAACATCATGCTTTGGGGCTGTTTCTCTGCAAAGGGACCAGGATGACTGATCCATGTACCTGAAAGAATGAATGAGGCCATGTATCGTGAGATTTTGAGTGCAAACCTCCTTCCATCAGCAAGGGCATTGAAGATGAAACATGGATGGGTCTTTCAGCATGATAATGATCCCAAACACACCGCCAGGGCAACGAAGGAGTGGCTTTGTCAGAAGCATATGAAGGTCCTGGAGTGGCCTAGCCAGTCTCCCATAGAAATCCTTTGGAGGGATTTGAAAGTCCATGCTGCCCAGCGACAGGCACAAAACATCACTGTTCTACAGGAGATATGCATGGAGGAAGGGCCAACATACCACCAACAGCGTGTGCCAAGCTTGTGAAGACTTACAGAAAACGTTCGACCTCTGTCATTTCCAACAAAGGATATTTAACAAAATATTGAAATGAACTTTTGTTAATGACCAAATACTTGTTTTCCACCATAATTTGCAAAATAAATCTTGCCAAATCAGACAAGGTGATTTCTGGATTTGTTTTCTCATTTTGACTCTCATAGTTGTGGTCTACCTATGATGTCAATTACTGGCCTCTCTCATTTTTTTAAGTGAGAGAACTTGCACAATTGGTGACTGACTAAATACTTTTTTTCCCCACTGTATTTGATAACACAGTGTATTCATTCTAGTTAGAGTTGAGCGAAACAGGTCGGTCAGATTCATAAGTCGCCGACTTTCTCCAAAGTCAGGTTCCGCCGAGCGAAACCCGACTATAGCGTGAAGTCGGCCATGCGGTCGTCGACCCGAGCGCCAAAGTCGGTTTTCCCATAATGCTTGCAGGCGCCTTTTCTCAGCCAATGAGCAAGGACGCACACTGTGGGCAACGAGATGACATGGGCAGCGGCCACCACCATCTTAGAGAAGGGCATTGCAGTGATTGGCTTGCTTTGTGTGGCGTCACAGTGGCTATAAAAGCCCTCACCGCCGACCGCCATTTTACTTCGGCCAATCTTAGCATATCGAGAGGTTGCTGCCGCTGTTTCTCAGTAGGGTGAGAGTTAGGCAGGAAAGAAAAGTGATTCTGTACTTGTGCTGATAGCAATTGTGCTGTACAGTTAGTAAGCAGTGACAGGGGAGGATTTTGTTGTGTGCAGCAGCGCTAGTTATTAGGCTGCCTGCCAGTGACAGGGGAGGATTTTCTTATGAGCAGCAGCAGAGCTGGTTAATAGGATGCCTGCTAGCTGTATTGCTGTGTGTACACTGCTGTGCAGACTGCATTTTACACAGCACTAATACTTTTATTCTTTTTTTCTGCACAGTTACCGAGTGTTCATTTTTTCCCACACCATATAGAGCTGTACGCTCCTCACACAGTACCGTGTACCGGCTGGTATCACGGACAAATACATGCTGACTATCTGTGTGTGACTCCGGAAATATATACGGAGATTTACACTTTTTCACTATACTATAAACACCTGGTATCCTTTTTCTGCTTTTTATATTCTGGTCTAATTCATACTGAGCCTGTGAGCGTCTGTGTGTTACTCCGGAAATATATAAGGAGTTTTACAATTACCCCTATACTGTATACAGCTGTACGCTTGTGATACAGTACCCTTTTTCAGTTTTTTATATTCTTGTCTAATCCATACTGAGCTTGAGAGCGTCTGTGTGTGACTCCAGAAACATATATACGGAGATTTAAAATTTTTTCACTATACTATATACACCTGGTATCTGGTGACACAGTACCCTTTTTCTGCTTTTTATATTCTGGTCTAATCCATACTGAGCCTGTGAGCGTCTGTGTGTTACTCCGGAAATATATACGGAGATTAAAAATTACCCTAACACTGTATACAGCTGTACGCTTCTGACACAGTACCCTTTTTCTGCTTTTTATATTCTGGTCTAATCCATACTGAGCCTGTGAGCGTCTGAGTGTTAAATCTATGCCACACTAAACAACATCGCTAACGGGATCGCTAAAAAACGTCACTATTTAGCGATCCCGTTAGCGATGTTGTTGTGTGCGGCATGCAGCAACGACGTGGCCCCTGCTGTGATCTCGTCCGTCATCCTGATCGTTTCGGACCCTATTCTGATCGTCGGCGTCCCGCTGGGTAAGTATATATCGCTGAGTGTGGCACCTTTTTTAGCGATTTAGCGGTACTTTTGTACCGCTAAAGTCGTTAAGGAGATCGCTAACCGCGATAGCGTCCTTAACGACATCGCTAAATGTGGCCGACACTAGCGATATTGTAAACGATCCCGCTAGCGATCTCATTAGTATGCGACGCTAACGAGATCGTTAGCGGATCGTGTAGTGTGGCAGTACCTTTACTCCTGAAATATATACGGAGATTTACAATTACCCCTACACTGTATACGCCTGGTATCTTCTGATACATTACACTTTTTCTGCTTTTTATATTCTGGTCTAATCCATACTGAGCCTGTGAGCGTCTGAGTGTTACTCCTGAAATATATACGGAGATTTACAATTACCCCTACACTGTATACGCCTGGTATCTTCTGTTACATTACCCTTTTTCTGCTTTCTATATTCTGGTCTAATCCATACTGAGCCTGTGAGCGTCTGTGTGTTACTCCGGAAATATATACGGAGATTTACAATTTTTCACTATACTATATACACCTGGTACCCTTTTTCTGCTTTTTATATTCTGGTCTAATCCATACTGAGCTTGTGAGCATCTGTGTGTTACTCCTGAAATATATACGAAGATTTACAATTACCCCCACACTGTATACGCCTGGTATCTTCTGATACATTACCCTTTTTCTGCTTTCTATATTCTGGTCTAATCCATACTGAGCCTGTGAGCGTCTATGTGTTACTCCCGAAATATATACTGAGATTTAAAATTACCCCCAACACTGTATACAGCTGTATGCTTGTGATACAGTACCCTTTTTCTGCTTTTATATTCTGGTCTAATCCATACTGAGCCTGTGAGCGCCTTGTGTTACTCCGGAAATATATACGGAGATTTAAAATTACCCCAACACTGTATACGCCTGGTATCTTCTGATACATTACCCTTTTTCTGATTTTTATATTCTGGTCTAATCCATACTGAGCCTGTGAGCGTCTGTGTGTTACTCCTGAAATATATACGGAGATTTAAAATTATCCCAACACTGTGTACAGCTGTACGCTTGTGATACAGTACCCTTTTTCTGCTTTTTATATTCTGGTGTAATCCATACTGAGCCTATGAGAGTCTGTGTCTGACTCTGGAAATATATACGGAGATTTACAATTATCCCTAGACTGTATACAGCTGTACGCTTCTGATACATTACCCTTTTTCTGCTTTTTATATTCTGGTGTAATCCATATTGAGCCTGTGAGGGTCTGTGTCTGACTCTGGAAATATATACGGAGATTTGCAATTATCCCTAGACTGTATACAGCTGTATGCTTCTGATACATTACTGTTATGTTTCAGTAGCTGAGGAGAAATTGCAAAAATAGCAAAAGTAGTAATACACCAGAGAGGCTGGAAACTATTGGATTGCAGTACCCTAAACTAACTGCCACACTAGAAGTAGCCGTGGAGCGTACCTACGGTGATCCTAGACGCCTCGTCACAGCCAGAGAGATAACTACACCTAAAGGCAGAAAGATGAAAGCTATCTGCCCCGGAGCAGAACCCCCAAAAAAATAGGAAGCCCCCAAAAATGTAATGGCGGTTAGACAAGAAGAAAATACGGACACAGACAGAAAATAGAATGAGCAAACGCTGGGGCCCAATCTGTCTAGATAGAAAAGTATAGGAAAGAATTCTGACTGCAACCCAAAAAAAACCCTGACAAAAATACCAACACTTCTGATTAACAAAAAACCTGAGATCACACGATCTCTGCCACCTAAATCAGATCTCTGGTGTAACACACAGCAATTCAGCAAACAAAAAGTGACAAAGGAACAGAGCAAAAGTGCAAATACAAAATGAGCACAATTGCAGCGCCAGACCCCAAAAGGGAACCAGGCTGAAGTCTACTGCAAGCAGCAAACCAGCAAAGAAAATCCAACCAGAGAAAAAAAACAGCAAATCACTTATCTGAATGAGAGCAGGACTGCAAGCTGAGCTCCAAGCAAGACCAGAAGAACAATTGATTACCGGCAAGGCTGAAGGGAGTTCAGGTCACTTATAACAGACCATTCAGAGCCAGCTGAAGGCCATTCGGCAATTAGTTTATTACCCTCAGCAACCACCGGAGGGAGCTCCAGCTCAGAAGTCGCCTCCAGATTATTCACAACACATTACACTTTTTCAACTTTTTATATTCTAGTCTAATCCATACTGAGCCTGTGAGAGTCTGTGTGTTACTCCTGAAATATATACAGAGATTTGAAATTACCCCAACACTGTACACAGCTGTACGCTTCTGATACAGTACCCTTTTTCTGCTTTTCATATTGTGGGCTAATCCATACTGAGCCTGTGAGCGTCTGTGTGTTACTCAGGAAATATATACGGAGATTTAAAATTACACCAACACTATATACACCTGGTATCTTCTGATACAGTACCCTTTTTCTGCTTTTTATATTCTGGTCTAATCGATACTGAGCCTGTGAGCGTCTATGTGTTATTCTCGAAATATAGAAGGAGATTTAGAATTTTCCCCTTCACCATATACAGCTGTACGCTTCTGATACAGTACCATATATCTGCTGGTATTTTGGTAACATTTTCCCAAACATGAGGAAGTATGGTGGAAGAGGCCGCGGACGTGGGCGTGGGGGGCCAGCTGGTACTGATGGTGGTGGTGCTGCATCTGCTGGTAGTGCCAAAAGCACAATAGCACCTAAGGCAGGAGGTGTTGAGCCTGCATCATCATCTGGCTCAAGAAGGCCTGGAAGGCTCCATTTTCTGGGAGTAGGCAAACCGCTTTTAAAGCCGGAGCATCAGGGACAGGTTTTGTCTTACATTGCCGAAACAGCCTCCTGCTCTATCGCCTCTTTTTTCTGAAGTTTAAAAAAATGCAAGCACTGAGTCGTCAGTGCAGGCTCCTGGTCAGGAACAACACCTTTCCTTGTGTCCTTCACCCCCACCAAAAGTGAAGGATGCGGCAGGCCACACTTCAGATTACTCCATGGATCTCTTTTCACATACGATGCTTGGGTTATCAAGACAAATCCTGAATTCCTCAGTCCAACATGAATCTGACATGGAGTGCACTGATGCACAGCCACTGCTAGATGATTCTGCTGGTACATTCACACAGAGCACTACATTGCCCTCGCAGTCTACTTAGCCAGAATCTGACCCTGATGAAACTCAGGTGCCCCTTCCCGTATACTATACCACCTTACACGGTGACACAGAGGAAGGTGCAGATGAAATTGAAGAGGAGGTGATGGATGATCCAGTTGTTGACCCGAATTGGCATCCATTGGGGGAAGACAGTGCAGCTGGCAATAGCTTAGAAGAGGAGAAGGATCCGCAGCAGGCATCGACATAGCAGCAGCGGTTATCTGGCAGGCCTGTAGCAGTCCAAAAACGTATTAAAAAAACAAAAGGAGTTGCAGGACAGCTTGGCCAGACGGTCAAATTAGCATAGCGTGCAAGCCCTGAAAATTTATACCATAGTAGGAAGAGTGCAGTGTTGCACTTTTTTGACCAAATTCCTATTGATGAGGCAAAGATTATCTGTAAGAAGTGCGGAAGGACCTTTAGCCGAGGGAAAAATCTCCGAAATTTGAATACCAGTTGCATGCTTAGACACTTAATCAACATGCACTTTCCTGCACTGCAACATGCACTGTTCCTGAATGCACCATGTGTATTGCTTTGTTTAATGGTATGAAAACCTTCCCCAGCTTTTCTATGTTCCTGAATGCACCATGTGTATTGCTTTGTTTAATGGTATGAAAACCTTCCCAGCTTTTCTATGTTCCTGAATGCACCATGTGAATTGCTTTGTTTAATGGTATGAAAACCTTCCCCAGCTTTTCTATGTTCCTGAATGCACCATGTGTATTGCTTTGTTTAATGGTATTATTTGCTCACCCATCTTCCTGTGTACATAATTGTACTCCATTCTTCTTATCTTCACCACACATCTGAGTGGTCTGTGTAACCCCTCCCCCCTTTTATGACCTTTCCTTAACTCTGTGCATTTGGCCTGAGCAGTCTCAGCCCACTTTCCACTCACACCTGATTGCTATTAGCTGCAGATATATTCAGTGCAATGGGTCTGCTCCAGACGTAGTCTGCTTCATATATTTCAAATCCCATATTTAAAATTACAGATTTCTAATTACACTACTGTGAATTAGACTAGAATTTGACTGGAATTTGGCTGCAAGGTAACATAATTTAAAACCACTATGTTTCATTTTCTTATCACTTTCACCCTCATCCTCCTTTCTTTCTTCCTATCCCTGTAATCCCCCCACCTAGTAAGGAATTAGTTATTTCCCCCTCCATTCTCCCCAGCCATCTTACCTTTCCCTCAGAACTGTTCCTCCACATACAATCCTTTTTACCAAGACACACACGGCCACACCATGGCTTATCCTGCTCTCACCTTCTAACGCTCTGTCTGCTACTCCTCATCGCTGGCGATGTATCCCCAAATCCTGGCCCTCCTCAACACATCCCCACACTCATTTCTAACACCCTGCCACGATCTTCCACACGTTTTTGCAACCCTGTCAACCTCATACCTATCCATCCACACCCCCTCCCCCAGTCCTCCTACCCGGAGCACTATGGAACGCACGCTCCGTCTGCAATAAACTGTCATTTATCCACGACCTCTTTATCACCAACAAACTCTCCTTCCTTGCCATCATTGAAACCTGGCTCACTCCCTCTGACTCAGCCTCTCCAGCTGCGCTTTCCTATGGCGCATTTCATCTTTCTCACACCCCTCGCCCCAGCAACAAACGTGGTGGAGGAGTTGGCTTACTCCTGTCTGATACCTGCTCCTTTACCCCTATTCAAATTCCACCCTCCGCTGCTATTCCCTCGTTCGAAGTGCACTCCGTCCGCATCTATTCCCCCTCCAACCTCCAACTGGCTGTCATCTACCGCCCCCCGGAACTAGCCATCTCCACCTTTCTCGACCACTTCACCACCTGGCTACTCCATTTCCTCTCTGCTGACATCCCCACCATCATCATGGGCGATTTCAACGTCCCCATTGACACTTTCACCCCTGCTACCTCTAAACTTCTTTCGCTCACAGCTTCCCTTGGCCTCACTCAATGGTCCTCTGCGGCCACTCACAAAGGCGGTCACACGCTGGACCTTATCTTCACCCGTCTCTGTTCCCTCACTAATCTCACTAACTCCCCACTCCCCCTGTCTGACCACAACCTACTGACATTCTCTTCCCTCTCCTCTGTTAGTACGAATCCCCCACTCCACAAACTCACCCACCCTCGCAGAAATCTCAAACACCTCAATTTACAATCGCTCTCTGAGTCCCTCCTCCCTCTCACAGACATAGCCTCACTTAATGACACAAATGCTGCTGCCACATTTTATAACACCACAATAAAAACCACACTTGATTCGGCCGCCCCCCTCACGCAGAGCAAAACTCATACAATAAACAGGCAGCCCTGGCTGACCGGCCTGACCAAAGAACTGAGACGGGCTTCCAGGGTTATCGAGCGGAGATGGAAGAGAACCCATTCTACCGAGCACTTCAACGCATACAAGCAGTCCCTTGCCAGCTTCAAGTCCACGCTCTCTGCCGCAAAACAAACTTACTTCGCATCTCTCATATCCTCCCTGTCTCACAACCCTAAACAGCTCTTCAACACTTTCAATTCTCTACTCCATCCCACAGCACCTCCTCCCTCTCCTCTCATTTCTGCCAAAGACTTTGCCTCCTTCTTTAAGAAAAAGATTGATACTATCAGAGAAGGCTTTGGCCCGCAGCCCCCAATGCCCCTCTTAGCCACTCAGCCCTGTTCTTCCAAAACCAGCTTCACCACCATGACAGAAGATCAGCTCTCCACTCTCCTGTCAAGATCACACCTCACCACTTGCGCGCTTGACCCACTCCCGTCCCACCTCATCCCTAACTTTGCCACAGTCTTCATCCCTACTCTCACACACCTCTTCAACCTTTCACTTACAAATGGTGTCTTTCCTTCATCCTTCAAACATGCTTCAATCACACCGATCCTCAAAAAGCCCTCCCTCGACCCATCCTCTGCGTCTAGCTATCGCCCGATATCTCTTCTCCCCTTCGCCTCAAAACTACTGGAACAGCATGTATATCTTGAACTGTCCTCCCACCTTTCCTCCTGTTCCCTCTTTGACCGGTTACAATCAGGCTTTCGACCGCATCACTCAACTGAAACTGCCCTAACTAAAGTCACTAACGACCTGCTAACTGCCAAGAGCAAGCGACGCTACTCTGTCCTCTTTCTCCTAGACCTGTCTTCTGCCTTTGACACCGTGGACCATTCCCTCCTGCTACAGATTCTCTCATCTCTTGGCATCACAGACTTGGCCCTATCCTGGATCTCATCATACCTAACAGACCGAACATTTAGTGTCTCCCTCTCACACACCACCTCCTCACCTCGCCCCCTGTCTGTCGGTGTTCCTCAAGGCTCAGTCCTAGGACCCCTACTCTTCTCCATCTACACCCTCGGCCTGGGACAGCTCATAGAATCCCACAGCTTGCAGTATCACCTCTACGCCGATGACACGCAGATCTACCAATCTGGACCTGACCTCACCTCCCTACTGACCAAAATCCCACAGTGTCTGTCTGCTATCTCACCCTTCTTTTCTGCTCGCTTTCTCAAACTGAACATGGACAAAACAGAATTCATCATCTTTCCCCCACCTCATTCTACCCCTCCACCAGACCTATCCATCAATGTTAATGGCTGCTCGCTTTCACCAGTCCCACATGCTCGGTGCCTTGGGGTGATCATCGACTCTGCCCTCTCTTTCAAACCACATATCCAAGCCCTCGCCACCTCCTGCCGCCTCAAACTCAAAAATATTTCCCGAATCCGCTCATTCCTCAACCATTAAACCACAAAAACACTAGTGCACGCCCTTATCATCTCCCGCCTCGACTACTGCAACCTCCTACTGTCTGGCCTCCCCTCTAGCACTCTGGCACCACTCCAGTCCATCCTACACTCTGCTGCAGGACTAATCCACCTGTCTCCCCGCTATTCCCCAGCCTCCCCCTATGCCAGGCCCTTCACTGGCTTCCTATTGCCCAGAGGCTCCAGTTCAAAACCTTAACCATGACATACAAAGCCATCCACAACCTTTCTCCTCCATACATCTGTGACATGGTCTCCCGCTACCTACCTACCTCTCAAGATCTCCTTCTCGACTCCCCCCTCATCTCTTCTTCCCACAACCGCATACAAGACTTCTCCCGGGCTTCCCCCAAACTCTGGAACTCCCTGCCGCAAAACATCAGACTTTCACCAACAACGGAGACCTTCAAGAAAAACCTGAAGACCCACCTGTTCCGACAAGCCTACAACCTGCAATGATCCTCAGTGTACTGAACCATCGCACGACCAGCTCTACCCTTTCCTAGTGTATTCTCACCCATCCCCGCAGACTGTGAGCCCTCGCGGGCAGGGTCCTCTCTCCTTCTGTACTTGTGTGTCCCTTGTCTAGCACATGTTTATTGTACCTGTCTATATTTTTTCCCTTTTCATATGTAAAGCGCCATGGAATAAATGGCGCTATATAAATGTATAATAATAATAATAATAATAATGCACTTGCAAGCTTGGACGGACTACAAAACCTTAGGTAGCACATGTGCACCTGCTGTGACTGAAGGTAGCCACCAACTCTCCATCGCTTCCCCCACTGTAAGCCCACCGGTTAGCACACCACCAGCAAGAAATGTTGAGGTGTCGTCGCAAGGCGAAAGCAGTCAGGGAATCATAATGTTTTTGGAACGAAAGACTGAATCTAGGCCATCACCACCACCACCACCATCACCATCACCAACCCCCTCTCAGTCCATCATGTCCACCGCTAGTTCACCCATATGCAGCTCTCAAGTCCAGCTCACCCTAGCAGACACTCTGAGTAGGACAAGAAAGTACTCATCCTCTCATCCGCGTACACTGGCTTTGAACGCCTACATTGCAAAACTGATCTCATTAGAGATGATGCCCTTCCGTTCGGTTGAAAGCGCATTGTTCCGAGAGCTCATGGCCTACGCTTTCCCACGCTATGACCTACCCAGTCGGCACTTCTTTTCTAGAAAAGCCATCCCTGCGCTCCACCTGCATGTGAAAGACCGCATTGTCCATGCACTCAAACAATCAGTGAGTGGAAAGGTGCACCTCACAACAACTGCCCTAACTAAAGTCACTAACGACCTGCTAACCGCCAAGAGCAAGTGACGCTACTCTGTCCTCTTTCTCCTAGACCTGTCTTCTGCCTTTGACACCGTGGACCATTCCCTCCTGCTACAGATTCTCTCATCTCTTGGCATCACAGACTTGGCCCTATCCTGGATCTCATCATACCTAACAGACCGAACATTTAGTGTCTCCCTCTCACACACCACCTCCTCACCTCGCCCCCTGTCTGTCGGTGTTCCTCAAGGCTCAGTCCTAGGACCCCTACTCTTCTCCATCTACACCCTCGGCCTGGGACAGCTCATAGAATCCCACAGCTTGCAGTATCACCTCTACGCCGATGACACGCAGATCTACCTATCTGGACCTGACCTCACCTCCCTACTGACCAAAATCCCACAGTGTCTGTCTGCTATCTCACCCTTCTTTTCTGCTCGCTTTCTCAAACTGAACATGGACAAAACAGAATTCATCATCTTTCCCCCACCTCATTCTACCCCTCCACCAGACCTATCCATCAATGTTAATGGCTGCTCGCTTTCCCCAGTCCCACATGCTCGGTGCCTTGGGGTGATCATCGACTCTGCCCTCTCTTTCAAACCACATATCCAAGCCCTCGCCACCTCCTGCCGCCTCAAACTTAAAAATATTTCCCGAATCCGCTCATTCCTCAACCATTAAACCACAAAAACACTAGTGCAAGCCCTTATCATCTCCCGCCTCGACTACTGCAACCTCCTACTGTCTGGCCTCCCCTCTAGCACTCTGGCACCACTCCAGTCCATCCTACACTCTGCTGCAGGACTAATCCACCTGTCTCCCCGCTATTCCCCAGCCTCCCCCCTATGCCAGGCCCTTCACTGGCTTCCTATTGCCCAGAGGCTCCAGTTCAAAACCTTAACCATGACATACAAAGCCATCCACAACCTTTCTCCTCCATACATCTGTGACATGGTCTCCCGCTACCTACCTACACGCAACCTTCGATCCTCTCAAGATCTCCTTCTCGACTCCCCCCTCATCTCTTCTTCCCACAACCGCATACAAGACTTCTCCCGGGCTTCCCCCAAACTCTGGAACTCCCTGCCGCAAAACATCAGACTTTCACAACAACGGAGACCTTCAAGTAAAACCTGAAGACCCACCTGTTCCGACAAGCCTACAACCTGCAATGATCCTCAGTGTACTGAACCATCGCACGACCAGCTCTACCCTTTCCTAGTGTATTCTCACCCATCCCCGCAAACTGTGAGCCTCGTGGGCAGGGTCCTCTCTCCTTCTGTACTTGTGTGTCCCTTGTCTAGCACATGTTTATTGTACCTGTCTATATTTTTTCCCTTTTCATATGTAAAGCGCCATGGAATAAATGGCGCTATATAAATGTATAATAATAATAATAATAATAATGCACTTGCAAGCTTGGACGGACTACAAAACCTTAGGTAGCACATGTGCACCTGCTGTGACTGAAGGTAGCCACCAACTCTCCATCGCTTCCCCCACTGTAAGCCCACCGGTTAGCACACCACCAGCAAGAAATGTTGAGGTGTCGTCGCAAGGCGAAAGCAGTCAGGGAATCATAATGTTTTTGGAACGAAAGACTGAATCTAGGCCATCACCACCACCACCACCATCACCATCACCAACCCCCTCTCAGTCCATCATGTCCACCGCTAGTTCACCCATATGCAGCTCTCAAGTCCAGCTCACCCTAGCAGACACTCTGAGTAGGACAAGAAAGTACTCATCCTCTCATCCGCGTACACTGGCTTTGAACGCCTACATTGCAAAACTGATCTCATTAGAGATGATGCCCTTCCGTTCGGTTGAAAGCGCATTGTTCCGAGAGCTCATGGCCTACGCTTTCCCACGCTATGACCTACCCAGTCGGCACTTCTTTTCTAGAAAAGCCATCCCTGCGCTCCACCTGCATGTGAAAGACCGCATTGTCCATGCACTCAAACAATCAGTGAGTGGAAAGGTGCACCTCACAACAACTGCCCTAACTAAAGTCACTAACGACCTGCTAACCGCCAAGAGCAAGTGACGCTACTCTGTCCTCTTTCTCCTAGACCTGTCTTCTGCCTTTGACACCGTGGACCATTCCCTCCTGCTACAGATTCTCTCATCTCTTGGCATCACAGACTTGGCCCTATCCTGGATCTCATCATACCTAACAGACCGAACATTTAGTGTCTCCCTCTCACACACCACCTCCTCACCTCGCCCCCTGTCTGTCGGTGTTCCTCAAGGCTCAGTCCTAGGACCCCTACTCTTCTCCATCTACACCCTCGGCCTGGGACAGCTCATAGAATCCCACAGCTTGCAGTATCACCTCTACGCCGATGACACGCAGATCTACCTATCTGGACCTGACCTCACCTCCCTACTGACCAAAATCCCACAGTGTCTGTCTGCTATCTCACCCTTCTTTTCTGCTCGCTTTCTCAAACTGAACATGGACAAAACAGAATTCATCATCTTTCCCCCACCTCATTCTACCCCCCACCAGACCTATCCATCAATGTTAATGGCTGCTCGCTTTCCCCAGTCCCACATGCTCGGTGCCTTGGGGTGATCATCGACTCTGCCCTCTCTTTCAAACCACATATCCAAGCCCTCGCCACCTCCTGCCGCCTCAAACTTAAAAATATTTCCCGAATCCGCTCATTCCTCAACCATTAAACCACAAAAACACTAGTGCACGCCCTTATCATCTCCCGCCTCGACTACTGCAACCTCCTACTGTCTGGCCTCCCCTCTAGCACTCTGGCACCACTCCAGTCCATCCTACACTCTGCTGCAGGACTAATCCACCTGTCTCCCCGCTATTCCCCAGCCTCCCCCCTATGCCAGGCCCTTCACTGGCTTCCTATTGCCCAGAGGCTCCAGTTCAAAACCTTAACCATGACATACAAAGCCATCCACAACCTTTCTCCTCCATACATCTGTGACATGGTCTCCCGCTACCTACCTACACGCAACCTTCGATCCTCTCAAGATCTCCTTCTCGACTCCCCCCTCATCTCTTCTTCCCACAACCGCATACAAGACTTCTCCCGGGCTTCCCCCAAACTCTGGAACTCCCTGCCGCAAAACATCAGACTTTCACCAACAACGGAGACCTTCAAGAAAAACCTTAAGACCCACCTGTTCCGACAAGCCTACAACCTGCAATGATCCTCAGTGTACTGAACCATCGCACGACCAGCTCTACCCTTTCCTAGTGTATTCTCACCCATCCCCGCAAACTGTGAGCCCTCGCGGGCAGGGTCCTCTCTCCTTCTGTACTTGTGTGTCCCTTGTCTAGCACATGTTTATTGTACCTGTCTATATTTTTTCCCTTTTCATATGTAAAGCGCCATGGAATAAATGGCGCTATATAAATGTATAATAATAATAATAATAATGCACTTGCAAGCTTGGACGGACTACAAAACCTTAGGTAGCACATGTGCACCTGCTGTGACTGAAGGTAGCCACCAACTCTCCATCGCTTCCCCCACTGTAAGCCCACCGGTTAGCACACCACCAGCAAGAAATGTTGAGGTGTCGTCGCAAGGCGAAAGCAGTCAGGGAATCATAATGTTTTTGGAACGAAAGACTGAATCTAGGCCATCACCACCACCACCACCATCACCATCACCAACCCCCTCTCAGTCCATCATGTCCACCACTAGTTCACCCATATGCAGCTCTCAAGTCCAGCTCACCCTAGCAGACACTCTGAGTAGGACAAGAAAGTACTCATCCTCTCATCCGCGTACACTGGCTTTGAATGCCTACATTGCAAAACTGATCTCATTAGAGATGATGCCCTTCCGTTCGGTTGAAAGCGCATTGTTCCGAGAGCTCATGGCCTACGCTTTCCCACGCTATGACCTACCCAGTCGGCACTTCTTTTCTAGAAAAGCCATCCCTGCGCTCCACCTGCATGTGAAAGACCGCATTGTCCATGCACTCAAACAATCAGTGAGTGGAAAGGTGCACCTCACAACAACTGCCCTAACTAAAGTCACTAACGACCTGCTAACCGCCAAGAGCAAGCGACGCTACTCTGTCCTCTTTCTCCTAGACCTGTCTTCTGCCTTTGACATTGTGGACCATTCCCTCCTGCTACAGATTCTCTCATCTCTTGGCATCACAGACTTGGCCCTATCCTGGATCTCATCATACCTAACAGACCGAACATTTAGTGTCTCCCTCTCACACACCACCTCCTCACCTCGCCCCCTGTCTGTCGGTGTTCCTAAGGCTCAGTCCTAGGACCCCTACTCTTCTCCATCTACACCCTCGGCCTGGGACAGCTCATAGAATCCCACAGCTTGCAGTATCACCTCTACGCCGATGACACCAGATCTACCTATCTGGACCTGACCTCACCTCCCTACTGACCAAAATCCCACAGTGTCTGTCTGCTATCTCACCCTTCTTTTCTGCTCGCTTTCTCAAACTGAACATGGACAAAACAGAATTCATCATCTTTCCCCCACCTCATTCTACCCCTCCACCAGACCTATCCATCAATGTTAATGGCTGCTCGCTTTCCCCAGTCCCACGAGTGGGCCCCCCCTGCTTGCTCAGGGCCCCAGCACTTGCAATACTTAAATCTCCCTGCTTCACTGCTGTGATGTCTTCTGCGTTTCCTGACAGTGACATTCAGGTCAGAGAGCGCGATGATTTCACGTCTGTACGCCCTCTGCCTGAACAGTCCAAGTGCAGAGAGCTGGAAGATAGCGACGCTAAGGAGTCCAGAGTAGAGATATTTCATTTTTTTAATGTTTGGAGCAATATATGGGGACCATTGTACACTGGAGCATTATAAATGGGGCCCATTATATATGGAGCATTATATTGGCCCATCAGACACTGGAGCATCATCCATGGGGCCCATCATACACTGGAGCATTATAAATGGGGCTCATCAGACACTGGAGCAGCATATATGGGGCCCATTATACACTGGAGCATTATAAATGGGGCCCATTATATATGGAGCATTATATTGGCCCATCAGACTCTGGAGCATCATCCATGGGGCCCATCATATACTGGAGCATCATATGGTGCCCATTATATATGGAGCATTATATTGGTCCATCATACACTGGAGCATCATCCATGGGGCCCATCATACACTGGAGCATTATAAATGGGGCCCATCAGACACTGGAGCAGCACATACGGGGCCCATTATACACTGGAGCATTATAAATGGGGCCCATTATATATGGAGCAAAATATTGGTCCATCAGACACTGGAGCATCATCCATGGGGCCCATCATATACTGGAGCATCATATGGGGTTTATTATTTATGGGGCATCATATAGGGTATGGAGCATCATATGGAGCACATATGGGGCCTATTCTGTATGGAGCATTATATGTAGCCCTGTTATGATTTGGTAGCTGAGGAGAGCAGGCAAAAACGGCAATACACCAGAGAGGTTGGAATCTACTGGATTGCAGTACCCTGACTAACCACCACAACTAAAGGCAGCCGTGGAGCGTTCCTACGTTGGTCCTAGACGCCTCGTCACAGCCTGAGAGGTTAACTACACCTAAAGATAGAAAGAGGAAAGCTATCTGCCCCGGAGCAGATCCCCAAAGAACATAGGGAGCCCCCAAACATGTAATGGCGGTTAGACAAGAGGAAATACAGACACAGACAGAAAATAGTATGAGCAAACGTTGGGGCCCAATCTTCCTGGACAGAAAAGGATAGGAAGGACACTTACTGCAATCCAAAAAAACCTTAAAAAATACCAACTCTACTAATTGCAAAAACACCTGAGATCACACAACCTCTACCACCTAAATTAGTTCTCTGGTGTAATAAAACTAAGCCGCAGCCACTGAAAAAACTGGAAAAGGCAAATGAACAAATAACAGTGGCTCCAGAAGAACTGAGAGGAGCCCAAGCCCCCCGGGGGGGTACACCTGGCTAACCTCACAGAAATGCAGAGAAATATGCAAATGGTAAGCACAAAAACAAAAAACAGAAAATATCTTATCTGAGAGCAGGAGAAGAGGCAAGACTCAGCAAGCTTCCAAGTGAACCAGGAACCACAGTTGAGACAAGAACAATTGATCACCGGCAACCATGATGGGAGGGAACCTCCCTTATATAAGACCAGTCTGTAACTCCTGATTGCCAATCCTCATTGAATGGTTCAGTACTGTTTGTAACCACCAGAGGGAGATTCTGCTCAGAATTCATTTCTAACACATTCACAACATAGCCCATTCTGTATGGAGCAATATATGGGGCCCATCATATACTGTATGGAGCTTTATATGCGACTCATTATACTGTATGGAGCAATATGTGGGGCTCATTATACTCTATGGGGACCGTCCTATACTGTATGGCACATAATATGGGGACCATCATATACTGTAGCATTATGTGGAGCTTATCATATACTGTATGGAACATTATATGGGACCAATTATTCTGTATGGAGCAATATATGGGACTCATTATTCTATATGGCGCACTATGTGGTGGCCATAATACTGTATAGAGGAATATACTGTCCGGTTTTTGAGCTATTGTAGAATTTAAAATAGATATCAGTCATGTAATGTAAGAAGTGAAGTATTTGTCATTGTACTATACCTATATTTCTGTGCCGTATCGAAGCATCATGAATTGTGGTATGTGTTAAAGGGGCCCACTGAGACTCTTTCGCCCGGGGCACATGAAAACCTGGAGCCAGCCCTACCACCCCCACAACTTTAGCCAAATAACCCCACGTTTTCAATGCGTAACTATTATTATAAAGTAAATTAAGGTTGACAAGCCTAAGTAATAAGAATTGATGTCATTGGCATTGAAATGGGCACTGTAGGTGTGTTTACTGTCCTCTACTCCCTGCCGACTTTGCTTCCCCATTGACTTGCATTGGGTTTCGTGTTTCAGTCGGACCTCCGACTTTTCCCGATAGTCGGTCGATTTCGTTCGACTCGACTTTTGAGAAAGTCGGGTTCATGAAACCCAACTCGACCCTAAAAAAGGCAAAGTCGCTCATCTCTAATACTAGTATTTGATCCACAAGTCATGAGCAGGGTTAGGTTCTTCAACTGCCACAACACAAAATAATATCACTAATTCTTATTTATTTATTTAGGGTCTATTCACACTAATACTATAGCTTCTGCTTCAGGTAATACCAGAGCCATGATAGATTTGCCAGATCCGTTTTCAAACAAACCCATCGAATCCTCACTGACAGCCTGCGCAGCCTTAGTTCCAAGTACTGAGCTTACATTTGTACCAATGAAGAAGTAGTTAGACACCTAGAGGATACAAGAAGAATTTATCATATTCTTAACAAATTTCCCTTTTGAATGAAAGCTGTATAAAAAAATAAATGAGCAGAAAATGCAAAGTGCGCATACCAGCTGTACCAGTAGTAGCATTCCAGCAGTGAACTTCACAATTGATATTGGCTGCAATTGAGGCATCAAATAAATCACACATATGATGAGTAATATTCTAGGTCTAAGATACAGGGTAAATGGCACAAATTTTATTCTCACACTGATTATTTAAGCAAAAATATTTTCTTCAGTGTTAATTATTTAGGTAAGCATTAGGGCTCTTTCAGATGAGCATGTAATCAGTCCATATGCTGAGTGATAAAGTCTCAATTGAATGTGACAGCAATATATACAGATTTCCACTTTCTGACACATGTATGATAGACTATCAATGTTTGAATGTTGAGGGTGTATCTGACCCCTGCAATTCATTGCAATGGCTATCTCCTGCTCTAGAACATTTAAACACTTCTATGATCTACTTAAGAAGAACCAAGAAAAATCTCATTTAGCTAAGTATGTCCATGAGAGAAAGAGGTTAATTATAGATTCATAAAATGTTAGAGTTGGAGGGGACACCCCAGGATCATCACGTCCAACCCTCTGCTTAATGCAGGATTCACTTAGCAATCTCAGACAGATGTCTGTCCAGCCTCTGTTTGAAGACTTCCATTGAAGTAGAACTTACCACCTTTTGTGGAAGCCTGTTCCACTCATTGATCACCCTCACCAGGTCTGTGGAGTTGGAGTCGGAGTCAGAGACCATTTTGGTGGAGTCGGAGTCGGTATAAAATGGACCGACTCTGGCTCCTAAAATATATAATAAGTTGGGTACAGTAGATCAATGTATCTTGCGGGGAATATTTTTTTCATAAGAATTTGGGAAAGTTATGAAATGTCCTATAAATGTCTGTCCTATTCCTGATCTAAGGTGTAGACTTTTAGCTGAGATGAATCTGTGCTGCAGTTTATGTTCATGATAAGTAGTGAAGTTCTTCCTCTACAGATAAGGGGAAAAAAAACAAACACAGGGAAGGAAAGCCTACATTCATCTCAGAACTTCTGGAATAAACAGAAAAGCAGGATTAAGGAAGGTAACTATTTCTTAACCCCTTCATGACCCAGCCTATTTTGACCTTAAAGACCTTGCCATTTTTTGCAATTCTGACCAGTGTCCCTTTATGAGGTAATAACTCAGGAACACTTCAACGGATCCAAGCGATTCTGAGATTGTTTTTTCATGACATATTGGGCTTCATGTTAGTGGTAAATTTAGGTCGATAATTTTTGCGTTTATTTGTGAAAAAAATGGAAATTTGGCAAAAATTTTGAAAATTTTGTAATTTTCAAATTTTTAATTTTTATTCTGTTAAACCAGAGAGTTATGTGGCACAAAATAGTTAATAAATAACATTTCCCACATGTCTACTTTACATCAGCACAATTTTGGGAACAAAATTTTTTTTTGTTAGGAAGTTATAAGGGTTAAAAGTTGACCAGCGATTTCTCATTTTTACAGCAAAATTTACAAAACCATTTTTTTTAGGGACCACCTCACATTTGAAGTCACTTTGAGGGGTATATATGGCAGAAAATACCCAAAAGTGACACCTTTATAAAAACTGCACCCCTCAAGCTAGTCAAAACTACATTCAAGAAGATTATTAACCCTTCAGGTGCTTCACAGGAACTAAAGCAACGTGGAAGGAAAAAATGGACATTTTAATTTTTCCAACAAAAATTTTCGTTTAGCATCAATTTTTTCATTTTTACATGGGCATCAGGATAAAATGGATCCTAAAATTTGTTGGGCAATTTCTCCTGAGTACACAGATACCTCATATGTGGTCATAAACTACTGTATGGGTGCACGGCAGGGCTCAGAAGGGAAGGAGCGCCATTTGACTTTTTGAATGGAAAATATGCTGGAATATTTAGCGGTTGCCATGTCGCATTTGGAGAGTTCCTGTGTGCCTAAACATTGGAGCTCCCCCACAAGTGACCCCATTTTGGAAACTAGACCCACTAAGGAACTTATCTAGATGCATAGTGACTCACTATTAGTGAGCACTTTGAACCCCCAAGTGCTTCACAAATTGATCCGTAAATAAAAGAAAGTACTTTTTTTCACAAAAATTTTCTTTTAGCCTCAGTTTTTTTTCATTTTCACATGGGCAACAGTATAAATTGGATCCTAAAATTTGTTGGGCAATTTCTCCTGAGTACACAGATACCTCATATGTGGTTATAAACCACTGTTTGGGCGCACGGCAGGGCTCAGAAGGGAAGGAGCGCCATTCGACTTTTTGAATAGAAAATATGCTGGAATATTTAGCGGTTGACATGTCGCATTTGGAGAGTTCCTGTGTGCCTAAACATTGGAGCTCCCCCACAAGTGACCCCATTTTGGAAACTAGACCCCCTAAGGAACTTATCTAGATGCATAGTGAGCACTTTGAACCCCAGGTGCTTCACAAATTGATCCGTAAATAAAAGAAAGTACTTTTTTTTCACAAAAATTTTCTTTTAGCCTCAGTTTTTTTCATTTTCACATGGGCAACAGTATAAATTGGATCCTAAAATTTGTTGGGCAATTTCTCCTGAGTACACAGATACCTCATATGTGGTCATAAACCACTGTTTGGGCTCACGGCAGGGCTCAGAAGGGAAGTAGCGCCATTTGACTTTTTGAATGGAAAATATGCTGGAATATTTAGCGGTTGCCATGTCGCATTTGGAGAGTTCCTGTGTGCCTAAACATTGGAGCTCCCCCACAAGTGACCCCATTTTGGAAACTAGACCCCCTAAGGAACTTATCTAGATGCATAGTGAGCACTTTGAACCCCCAGGTGCTTCACAGAAGTTTATAACGCAGAGCCGTGAAAATAAAAAATCATTTTTTTTTCTCAAAAAATGATTTTTTAGCCCACTATTTTTATTTTCACAATGGTTACAAGAGAAATTGGACCACAAAAGTTGTTGTCCAGCTTGTCCTGAGTACGCTAGTACCCCATATGTGGGGGGAACCACTGTTTGGGCACACGTCAGGGCTCGGAAGGGATGTAGTGACGCTTTGAAATGCCGACTTGATGGAATGGTCTGCGGGCATCTTGTTACGCTTGCAGAGCCCCTGATGTGCCTAAACAGTAGAAACTCCCCACAAGTGACCCCATTTTGGAAACTAGACCCCGCAAAGAACTTATCTAGATGTGTGGTGAGCACTTTGTACCCCAAGGGCTACACAGAAGTTTATAACGCCCAGGCATGAAAATAAAAAAAATCATATTTTTTCCACAATCAGGATCTTTTAGTCCCCAATTTTTTTTTTCCCAAGGGTAACATGAGAAATTAGACCCCAAAAGTTGTTGTCCAATTTGTCCTGAGTATGCTGATATCCCATATGTGGGAGAAAACTACTGTATGGGCACACGTCGGGGCTCGGATGGGAAGTAGTGACGTTTTGAAATGCCCACTTGATGGAATGGTCTTCGGGCGTCATGTTACGTTTGCTGTTATGTTTCGGTAGCTGAGGAGTGCAGGTAAAAAAGGCAATACACCAGAGCAGTTGGAATCTATGAGATTGCAGTACCCTGACTAACCACCACAACTAGAGGCAGCTGTGGAGCGTTCCTACGTTGGTCCTAGACGCCTCGTCACAGCCTGAGAAACTAACTACACCTAAAGATAGAAATAGGAAAGCTATCTGCCCCGGAGCAGAACCCCAAAGATAATAGAAAGCCCCCAAACATGTAATGGCGGTTAGACAAGATGAAATACTGACACAGAAAGAAAATAGTATGAGCAAACGCTGGGGCCCAAACTAACTAAATAGAAAAGGATAGGAAGGGTACTTACTGCAATCCCAGAAAACCCTGAAAGGCACCAACTCTACTAATTTCAAAAACACCTGAGATCACACGACCTCTTCCACCTAAATTAGTTCTCTGGTGTAACAAAATCAAAACAGCAGCCACTGAAAAAACTGGAAAAAGCAAAAGTACAAACATCAGTGGCTGAACAAAACTGAGAGGGCAGAAGCCCCCGGAGGGGACCCTGAAGGCCCCCACAGAAGTGCAGGACAAAATGCAAAAATATAGCACAAACACAAAAGAAGAAAAAGTCTTATCTGTTAGCAGGAGATGCAGACACGACACAGCAGGCTACAAGGGAAACTGGAAAAAAGGATTCAGACCAGAACAATTGATCACCGGCAACCCTGATGGGAAGGTGACTCCCTTATATAAGACCAGTCAGTAACACCTGATTCCCAGTCCTCACAATCTTCACTGGACAGACCAGCACCGCTTGTAACCACCAGAGGGAGCCTCTGCTCAGAACTCATCTCAAACCCATTCACAACAGTTTGCAGAGTCCCTGATGTGCCTAAACAGTAGAAACTCCCCACAAGTGACCCCATTTTGGAAACTAGATCCCCCAAGGAACTCCTATAGATGTGTGATAAGCACTTTGAATCTCCAAGTCCTTCACAGAAGTTTATAACGCAGAGCCGTGAAAATATAAAATCATTTTTTTTCCACAAAAATAATTTTTTAGTACCCAATTTTTTCCCCAATGTTAACAGGAGAAATTAGAACCCCCAAAGTTGTTGTGAAATTTTTCCCGAGTACGCTGATACCTCATATGTGGGGATAAACCACTGTTTGGGCACACGTCGGGGCTTGGAATAAAGGGAGCACTGTTTGACTTTTTGAACGCAAAATTTGCAGGAATCAATGGTGGCGCCATGTCGCGTATGGAGACCCCCTGATGTGCCTAAATAGTGGAAACCCCTCAATTCTAACTCCAACCCTAACCCCCAACACACCCCTAACCCCAACCCTAACCCCTACACACACCTAACCCTAATACAAACCCTAATCATAACCCTAACCCCAACACACCCCTAACCCTAATCCCAACTCTAACCATAAACCTAACCACAAGCCTAACCCTAATTCCAACCCTAACCCTAATTCCAACCCTACACCAAATTCCAACCCTAACCGTAATTCTAACCTTAACCCTAATGCTAACCCTAACCCTAGTTCTAACCCTAAGGCTGGGTTCATATTGCGTTTTACCAGCCCGTTCAACACGTAGCGTTGACCGGCTGGTAACGGTATGGCATAACGCGATCGCGTTATGCTATACCCGCTAGCGCAGATGAATCAGCAGATAATCAGCCGCGGATCCGCAGCAAAATCAGTCGCGGATCAGCAGTAAAATCCACCGCGGATCAGCAGCAAAATCCGCCGCGGATCAGCAGCAAAATCCGCCGCGGATCAGCAGCAAAATCCGCCGCTGATCAGCAGCAAAATCCGCCGCGGATCCGCAGCAAAATCCGCCGCGGATCAGCAGCAAAATCCGCCGCAGATCAGTGAAATCAGCAGCGGATCCGCAGCGAATCAGCCGCGGATCAGCAGAGAAATCCGCCGCGGATCAGCAGCGGATCAGCAGCGGATCCGCAGCGAATCAGCAGCGGATCCGCCGCGGATCAGCAGCGAAATCCGCCGCGGATCCGCAGCGAAATCCGCCGCGTATCAGCAGCAATATCCGCCGCGGATCCGCAGCGAAATCCGCCGCGGATCTGCAGCGAAATCAGCAGCGGATCAGCAGCGGATCCACAGCGAATCAGCAGAGAATCCGCCGCGGATCAGCAGCGAAATCCGCCGCGAATCAGCAGCGAAAACCGCCGCGGATCAGCCGCGAAATCCGCCGCGGATCAACCGCGAATCAGCAGAGAAATCCACCGCGGATCCGCAGCGAAATCCGCCGCGGATCAGCAGCGAAATCCGCCGCGGATCAGCCGCGAAATCCGCCGCGGATCAGGAGCGATATCCGCCGCGGATCCGCAGCAAAATCAGCTGCGGATCAGCAGCAAAATCCGCTAGGAAAAAAAAAAAAATTCTTTATTTTATTATTTGTCCCTACCTATGACAGGGGGGGTTCATTTACTTTTTTTTTATTTTGATCACTGTGACAGTTTATCACAGTGATCAAAATAAATTTTTGTATAATGGAGGGCGCACTGCGCATGCGCCGACCGGCGGGCGCACTGCGCATGCGCCCGCCATTTTCCAAGATGGCGGCGCCCATGAAGAATCCCGGGCAGCCGCCGGGACGGATCCAGGGACATCGGTGGACCGGGAGAGGTGAGTAGGGGGCGTCGGAAGGTGAGGGGGGGATCGGTAGGTGGGGGCAGCGGATCGCAGGAGCAGGGGAGCAGACAGTGACGGCGGTGACCGATCGCTGCCATCTTTCGATGGCGGCGGCCGATCACCGCTGTGACTTGGTGTGGGGGGGGTCAGATCTTGGTGTCCAGCCATGGCAGATGCTATTGCAGCATCGGCCATGGCTGGATTGTAATATTTCACCAGTTTCATTGGTGAAATATTACAAATCGCTCTGATTGGCAGTTTCACTTTTAACAGCCAATCAGAGCGATCGTGGCCACGTGGGGGTTAAGCCAACCCCCCTGTGGTGATGCAGTAAGGGTCCTGTTACTGCGGGTCGGGTGACCTTTCAGTGACCCCGGTCTCCCGGCCCGCAGGAACATGATTTATAGCATGACGCCGACGTCATGGGTCGGGAAGGGGTTAAAGCATATCTAAGCAAACTGTGCATAAATCAATAGTTCAGTATATGTTGTCTCTTTATGCCTGATATTTTAGTTTGTTTTTCCTCTTAGCTCATGTTTTGAGAAATTAGCTGCTGTAATGACTTATATACACTATAAATAGAATATAAAGGGAAAAACTGTTTTCTAACATCTAAAATTCGGAAATACAGTAACAGGATCGATGAGGACATATATTTTTTTTTTGTGTGTGTGTGTGTTCTGGAATATGATTCAGCACAAACATGCTCCTCCCTCCTCCCCTCTTCATAGACTGTGAGGAAATGTGAAGATGTGAAGCATTTAGTGAGCTGTACCCTGAGAAAAGCTTAACATTGAAAGTTCAGGGTAAAGCTATCTAACAACATATTTTACTAACTTTATTCTTATCATTTGTCCTATTCATTTATGCAGAGATTGTTTTATTTCTATCCCAAATTATACAGTGCATGGTTCCCTATTTTGCAAGAATTACAATATACCTTATTTTTTTACAGGAAAAAATTATTATGAGAGTGAATTTACATAATTACAAAATGTCTAAGAAGCATCTTATGAAGTCAGCTGTATTTGAGCGTTTTAGGCTAAGTTCACACGTTGCGGAATTGCCGCGGAAATTTCCGCGGCAATCCCGCACTTCTCTGCCGCGGGAAATACGCATTTTTTTGGTATGCGTATTCCCGCCAGAAACTAGTGTTTTGCAACGTAATTAGCTTGCAGAATGCTAGCGTTTTCCTAGCGATCTGTAGCATCGCTTGGAAAACTGATTGACAGGTTGTCACACAAGTCAAACATAGTGTTTGACACATGTGACCAACTTTTTACTACTGATGCCACCTATGCCACATCAATAGTAAAAAGATCTAATGTAAAAATAATTAAAAAAATAATAAATCGTGCTATTCTCACCTTTCGGCGGCCCCCGCAGCCTTCCCGCCTCTCAGCGACGCTCCCGGCCAATCGCGTTCCCAGTAATGCATTGCCACAGACCCCGATGACGTAGCATCACGCGAGACCGCTACGTCATCTGGGCTGTTCTCGCAAAGCATTACTGGGAACGGGAGCGTCGCTGAGAGGCGGGAAAGCTGCGGGGGCCGCCGGAAAGTGAGAATATCATTATTTTTTATTTAAATTATTGTTTTACCAGGGATATGGTACCCAGGGCCTGGAGGAGAGTCTCCTCTCCTCCGGACCCTGGGTACCATCCGCACATGAACCGCTTACATTCCGCATAGCCACATGCGGAAAGTAAGCGGTTCAATTCATTCCTATGGCGGCGGAATCGCAGAGATTACGCAAAATTAATGAACATGTTGCTATTTTTTCCGCAAAGCGTTTTTTCTGCGGAAAAAAACGCTGCATGTGCACAAAAATTGCGGAATCCATTTAAATGAATAGGATGCTTAATGCTTGTGTTTTTTTTCGCGTTTTTGCCATGGGAAAAAACGCGAAAAAAACGCGAAAATTCCTGCCGTGTGCACTTAGCCTTACAGTGACTCAAGATAAAAAAACATTTTGTGTGCCAGTGTATAAGTGACCCAGATGAAAACAAATGCTGTGATGCCAAAATCAGTGCATACTCAGGCAGTGGTAAAAATGCTCCTTCAAGAGCTTCCAATCTAATAAAACATTTACAACGCTTCCACCCAGAAGTTTGCAAAGTTGTGATTGAAAAAGATCACAGCAGCACCAAGAAACCAGAGACAAGCACTTCCTGCCAGTCAAAGGAGGATGAAAGAGCATCTCAAACATCAGTTACAAGATATTTTGTAAGTGACAAAGTTACTGTAACAGTGACAGCAGATGTGTTTAAAAGACAGCTCATCGAGCTTGTTGTGAAGGACAGGGTACCATTATCATTATTTGCAAAACCAGCTTTTACAGCTCTTAATGGAGAAATGGCCCGTAAACTTGGTGTGTCTCTGGAAAGAGAAAGTATTAGAAAGTTAGTGATTGAAGATACCCTTTACCAAAAGGAAAATCTTAATAAGACTCAAGAGACGCTTTGTGTTTCTTAAAATGGATGCCTGCACACGTCACCGAGTGAACTATTTTGCTATCAGCGTTCAATATGTTTGTGACAACAAAAAAATTGTTGCTAAGACGCTGGCAGTAAAAGATACTAAAGCTTATCACAGCACCCAGTTTCTTCAGACCTTAGTGGAAAAAGTTCTGCAAGATTATGAACTCAAAAAAGAGCAGGTTCTTGCTATTGTAACTGATAATGTTTCAAACATGATAAGTACAATTAAACTGATGAATGAGAATAATGAAGGTTGAACATCAGCTAGAAGAACATTTCACAATCAGTATGTTGGAGATGGAAAACCACAGTCCTGTTCCCATAACGCAGGAACAAACATATTACTACAGAACATCAAAATGATTCTTTACAATTAGATGATATTGTTGAAGCTGCTTCACACCTCTTTCCTATTCATCATATGCGCTGTGTTGTGCACACGCTGCAGCTGGCAACAAGAGATAGTCTGCAAGACGGACATGCTGGAACTCTGATTATCAAAGTGAGGAAATTGGCTATTGCTGCCAGAACGCCTAAGATTGATTCCATCTTGAAGAGATGTGCTGGAAAAGGGGCAATTGTGAATTAAGCCACTCGGTGGGGCAGCACCTATTTAATGATTGAGTGATTGCTCGAGCTGAAACTCTTCCTTGTAGATATGGCCAACCCTCAGGTAACAGTACATGAAGGTCAATAGACACAGGTGGCTGAATTGAAGGAATTGCTTTAGTCACCCATTTACAGGGACTAAAAAGTTACAAGCTGAGGATTTAACTCCTGGCATTTTTATAAAGGAGTGGAAGAACTTGCTGTTTTGCCTGTCCCAAAGAGGAGGTTTCATCGCAGATGGCATTACTGCTTCAATGAAACGGAGAGAGAAACTGCTATTAGAAAATAGAATTCTTCTGGCAACTGTTTATGTGGACCCGAGTCATCATATATTGCTGGATGATCAACAACTTACTAAAGGAAAAGAAGCACTGATTGAGGTAGCAGTTAGGATGTATGGGCTACAGGATGGCCAAGAGCAAGAGGACTCGGGTCCTGACAGTGGTGCTGCTGTTTCTTCATCCTCATTAGATGAGCTTGATTTCGACAAGTATTTCGATGACATGGAGCAGGCAAAGCATTGCTGCATGGAAAAGGATTCCACTCCCATAGAAAACAGATTGACCATATTTCAGCAAAATGTTTCACTTGCTCTCAAAGAAGTAGAAGAGTTCAATCGTTCACCAAAACTGACTGTGCATGAGGCAATTCCTTTGTACCCTAAAATTGTTAGAGATGCTGCCCATGTGTTACTGTTTTGCCACCAAACAAAGTTAGTGTAGAGAGGTTGTTCTCTAGCCTTAAAATAATTAGGTCAGATTTGAGGTCATCTATGAAGGAGGATCTGATGGAGGCGATACTATTTCTCAGAACAAATTCATAGCCTGCACAAATGTTATTCAGTACGTTTTTGTTGAAAACTGTTTTTTTCCGCTTACTGCATAGTGTAAAATAAATTGTAAATATGTAAAAAAAATTTGTTCTAAAGTTGTATTCCAATATATTTTATGTTCTATCTAAATGGCTTGATTGTATCATAATTAGTGTTGAGCGATACGATACCGCAAGTATCGGGTATCGGCCGATATTAGCTGTATCGGCCTTTCGATACTTAGTTCCGATATTTTCGTCTTATCGGATACCGGAATCGGGATTGTCACTGTCACTGTCAGTGTCCGTCGGTCGGGTCTGTCAGGAGTCAGCGGCACTTACCTGGCAGAAGATCTCCGGCGGTCACGGGCTGGACTGCTTCATGGCCGCCATCATCTTTCCCCGGCGGTCACATGCAGTTTCTCGCGATAACTGCAGTGACTGCTGGGTAATCCCGGCCGTAAAGCAGTCAGTCCGATGACGTCACCGCCGGGGAAGCAGTTAATCAGCTGTGCTGCATCGCGATGACAGGCTCTGCCTGTCATTGCGATGTAGCAGAGCTGGATCGTCGTGGGACTGTCGTTACTATGGACTGCGTCGGACAGGTGGTATACTGTTGGTTTGTTTTTTTTCTTTTTTTACAGGAGATCGATGGCGTCGCAGGAATGAGTGTATAATAAAATTAATGAAAACTGTGTTGTCTCTTTTATTTCATTAAAATACTTTTTTCTTGCTTTGTCTTTTTTTTATACATTTAATAACTTTGGGATTAATAATGGATCGGTGTCTTATTGACACCTCTCCATTATTAACCGGGCTTACTGTCACCGTGCAATCAACGGTGACATTAACCCCTTATTACCCCACTTGCCACCGCTACAGGGTAGTGGGAAGAGCCAGGTAAAGTGCCACAATTGGCACATCTTTTGATGCGCCAAATGTGGGGCTGCTGTAGCTTGGTATTATCAGGCTGTTGAGGGCCAAAATCCATGGGCCTTGACAGTCTTTTAATACCAGGCCGCAGCAGTCTGCATTTTACTTGGCTGGTTAACAAAAATAGGGGGACCCCTACGCCGTTTTTTTTTCGAGGGGATCCCCTATTTTTGTTAAACTAGCCAAGCTAAGCAGACTGCTGTGGCCTGGTATTATCAGGCTTGCAAGGTCCATGGATATTGGATCCTTACCAGCCTGAAAAACCAGGCCTCAGCGGTCTGCTTTATCTGGCTGGTTAACAAAAATAGGGGGGGACCCCACGCCAATTTTTTTTGAGGGGATCCCCTATTTTTGTTAATCAGCCAAGATATGCAGACTGCTGTGGCCTGGTATTATCAGGCTGGCAAGGTCCATGGATCTTGGCTCCTTAACAGCCTGAAAATCCAGGCCTCAGCGGTCTGCTTCATCTGGCTGGTTAACAAAAATAGGGGGGACCCGACGCCATTTTTTATTCGAAGGGAACCCCTATTTTTGTTAATCAGTTCCCTCTGACGTCACTGATTGTGTCCCTGGCTGACCTGAAGTGAAAGTGGAAAGCAATCAATTAAGCTTTCCACTTCCTCTCCTGTCAGCCAGGAGAGGAACTCATTCATTTGGGGGTTTACTGTGAGGCTGCAGCATTAGCTGCGGTCCCTGCAGTAAACATTAACCCTTTCTGAAGGATTACACCGTGGGACCTGACTGTGCATGGGATAGGTAAGAATAATTTTGCTTTTTTATTTTATTTTTATTACAGGAAATGGTTTTTGCAGTCAAATAAAAGATGGTCAAAAACATGTGTCTTTATTTCATTAAAATGATTTTTAATTAAAGTGTGTGTGTTTTATTTTTATTTCATGCAATAGGATTAATAATTGATAGTTGTCTAATTGACAGCTCTCAATTATTAACCTGGCTTAAGGTCACCTTTCAATTGCAATGTGGCTTTAACCCATATTAACCCATTCGCCACATCTACAGGGCAATGGGAATAGACGGGCAAAGTGCCAGAAAGGGCGAATCTAATTATAGATTTGTCTTTTCTGGGGTGTCTTGGGGCAGATGTTAGTAGCCAGGGGGGCCAAAAATAATGGTCCCTCTCTGGGCTATTATTATCTGCCCCCATTCGCTGGCTTTGTCTGTCTGGTTGCGAAAATAGGGCGGGAGCCCACGCATTTTTTTTAAACAATTTTACACCTCATATATATATATATATATACATGTCATTGAATTTGTGACACATATATATATATTTATATTTATAGTTCATACACTTCTACATAGTATAATAGCCGCTAAGTCAATTGACGGCTTTTGTGAAAATGCAGAACCCGACATGAAATGACACTTGGTGTACATAGGGTTAACCATGTCTTTTCATGTCCTTTGCTATCTATTTGCACAAACAATTACATCAGTACTATGTGTGCAAAATTTCACACCTGTAGGGGTTAATTATAGGTGTAAATTCGTAGCAAAAAAGTCAGTTTTTTTTACAACGAATTTACACCTTTAATTAACCCCTACAGGTGTGAAATTTTGCACACATAGACTGATGTAATTGTTTGTGCAAATCAGATTGCAAACGACATGAAAAGACATGGTTAACCCTATGTACACCAAGTGTCATTTCATGTCGGGTGCTTCTGTCTTTTCACAGAAGCCGGCTTTACCCGGCAATTGAATCAGAGGATATTTTACTATGTAGAAGTGTATAAACTATACATATATGTTATATATATATATATATATATGTCACATGACATGTATATATATATATATATGTATTCTATGTGTGTATATTTAGTGTTTACAAGGAAATAAAGGTTTTTTTTAGTTGCGATATTTTGTTCCCATAGACTTACATGGGACTTCCGGTATCGGAATCGGATATCGCCGATATTTAGTGATATCGGCGATACCATTCCGATCCGATATTTTTAGATATCGAGCAGTATCGCTCAACACTAATCATAATAATGATTAAAAGCCTGAAGTTAACATTTTACTACAGTAAATTTATCACTTAAACTTAAACATGAGCCATGTATGAGAGAGTCGGAGTCGTGGAGTCTGTGTCATGGTAATTGAGGAATCGGAGTCAGAGGTTTGGCTTACCAACTCCACAGCCCTGACCCTCACAGTCAAAAAGTTTTATTTAATATCTAATCTGTATCTTCTCCCTTTCAGTTTCATTCCATTGCTTCTCGTATTTCCATGTGCAAATGAGAATAAGGATGATCCCTCTACACTGTGACATCCCTTCAGATATTTATAGACAACTATTTAGTCTCCTCTTAGCCTTCTTTTTTGCAAGCTAAGCATTCCCAGATCCTTTAACTGTTCCTCGTAGGACACAGTTTACCGTCCGCTTACCATCCTGGTAGCTTTGCTCTTAACTTGCTCCAGTTTTTCAATGTCTTTGTTAAAATGTGGTGCACAGAAATGGACACAGCATTCCAGATGAGGCCTGACCAAGAAGGAGTAGAGGGGGAATTACTTCACGTGATCTAGACTCCATTCTTAATACATCCTAGAACTGTGTTTGCTTTTTTTGTTGCTGCATCACACTGTTGACTCATGTGTAGTCTGTGATCCAGTAGTCTTTTTCACACGAGCTGTTGCTTACTTCTATTCTGCCCATTCTGTAGATATAGTTTTAATTTTTCTTGCCCAGATGTAGAATATATACAGTATATCAAATGTCCAATTGAGGTGCAATACCCACCTCCAAACAATCATAATCAATATAAAGAGGTAAAGGCAATAAAATTGTAATTAAAATGTTTATTTATTCAGACACAAATTAAAATAATATAAAATTGAACAAGGGAAATTTCTCAAAATAAATCTGGGAATGAAACAAGGGCCAGGAACACTAACAGAAAGGGGCAGTAATTAACTCACAAACATTGTTCCTTGATAGGATATAGCAATGTAATGAACCGCTTTAGATAGTATCTACATCGTGCTTTGATCTGTAAACACTGATCACATTCGGAACCCTAGTTATAATCCTAATTAGTGTTGAGCATTCCGATACCGCAAATATTGGGTATCGGCCGATATACGCAGTATTGGAATTCCGATTCTGAGATCCGATATTTTTTGCATATCGGATACCGGAATCAAGAGTTTTCCTGTAAAGTCTATGGGGAGTTCCTGTGTCACAGAAGGAAGTACGTGACACAGGAACTTCCCGAAAGTGTCACTGTCAGTGTCGGTCGGGTCTGTCAGGAGTCAGGACTCAGCACTTACCTGGCAGAAAATCCCCCGTGGTCACGTCCTGGACTCCTGGATGGCCGCCATTACCCTCTCCCTGGCGGTCACGTGCAGCTTCTCGCGATAATTGCACGTGCTGCCAGGTACTGGGTAATCTCGGCCAGCTGTACTCTCGTGACAGCAGGCCATAAAGCAGTCCGGATAATGTCACCGCCGGGGAATCTCCTATGGTAAGCAGCTCTGCTGTGTCTGGATGTCAGGCTCAGCCTGGCATCCAGATGTAGCAGAGCTGGACTCGTCGTGGACACTCGTGATTTTGGACTACGTCAGACAGGGAGTATTTGTGTTGGTTTGTTATTTTTGTTTTTTTACAGTGGGGTCGCAGGATGAGCGTACAATAAAAATAATGAAAACTGTGTTGTGTATTATTTCATTAAAATACTTTATTCTGGCTGTGTATTTTTTTTAAAAATTTACAAACTTTATGATTAATAATGGATCGGTGTCTTATTGACGCCTCTCCATTATTAACCGGGCTTATTGTCACCGTTCAATCAAAGGTGACATTAACCCCTTATTACCCCACTTGCCATCGCTACAGGGCAAGTGGGAAGAGCCGGGGAAAGTGCCACAATTGGCGCATCTTTGGGTGCGCCAATTGTGGGGCTGCTGCAGCCTGGTATTTTTAGGCTGTTGAGGGCCAAAATCCATGGGCCTTGACAGTCTTTTAATACCAAGCTGCAGCAGTCTGCTTTTTATTTGGCTGGTTAACAAAAATAGGGGGACCCCCACGCCATTTTTTTTAGGGGATCCCCTATTTTTGTTAACCAGCCAAGCTAAGCAGACTGCTGTGGCCTGGTATTATCAGGCTTGCAAGGTTCATGGATCTTGGATCCTTAACAGCCTTAAATACCAGGACTCAGTAGTCTGCTTCATCAGGCTGGTTAACAATTATAGGGGGAACCCACGCCATTTTTTTTTTCGAGGGGATCCCCTATTTTTGTTAATCAGTTTACTTCAGGTCAGCCGGGATTCCCTCTGACGTCACTGATGCTGTGCGGTGTCCCTGGCTGACCTGAAGTGAAAGTGGGAAGCAATCAATTATTCCTCCCAGCTAACCACTTCCTCTCCTGTCAGCCAGGAGAGGAGATGATTCATTCGGGGTTTACTGCGAGGCTGGCAGCATTAACTGCGGTCCCTGCAGTAAACGTTAACCCTTTCACAAGGATTACATCGGGGGACCTGACTGTGCTGCGGATAGGTAAGAATAATGTTGCTTTATTATTTTATTTTTATTACAGGAGAACAAGGGAATCGAGGATTAACAGTACAATAAAATATGGTCAAAAACTGTGTATTTATTTCATTAAAATGATTTTTCATTAATGTGTGTGCGTTTTTTTTATTTCATACAATAGGATTAATAATTGATAGTTGTCTAATTGACAGCTCTCAATTATTAACCTGGCTTAAAGTCACCTTTCAATAGCAAGGTGGCTTTAACCTATTATTAACCCACCGCTACAGGGCAATGGGAATAGACGGGCAAAGTGTCAGAAAGGGCGAATCTAATTATAGATTTGCCTTTTCTGGGGTGTCTGGGGCAGATGTTAGTAGCCAGGGGGGCCAAAAATAATGGTCCCTTTCTGGGCTATTATTATCTGCCCCCTATCGCTGGCTTTGTCTGTCTGGTTGAGAAAATAGGGCGGGAGCCCACACATTTTTTTTCAACAGTTTTACACCTCATATATATATATACATGTCATTGAATTTGTGACACATATATATATATATATACAGTACAGACCAAAAGTTTGGACACACCTTCTCATTCAAAGATTTTACTGTATTTTCATGACTAAAAAAATTGTAGAATCACACTGAAGGCATCAAAACTATGAATTAACACATGTGGAATTATACATTACACTTTACAAAAAAGTGTGAAACAACTGAAAATATGTCTTATATTCTAGGTTCTTCAAAGTAGCCACCTTTTGCTTTGATTACTGCTTTGCACGCAGAAAAGGTGAACGGATGGACTCTACATGCCTATTTCCCACCGTGAAGCATGGAGGAGGTGGTGTGATGGTGTGGGAGTGCTTTGCTGGTGACACTGTTGGGGATTTATTCAAAATTGAAGCGGTGAGTGGTCCAGCTCACCCCAAACCATCTCGATTGGATTTAGGTCTGGTGACTGTGGAGTCCAGGTCATCTGGCGTAGCACCTCAACACTCTCCTTCTTGGTCAAATAGCCCTTACACAGCCTGGAGGTGTGTTTGGGGTCATTGTCCTGTTGAAAAATAAATGATGGTCCAACTAAACGCAAACCGGATGGAATAGCATGCCGCTGCAAGATGCTGTAGTAGCCATGCTGGTTCACTATGCCTTCAATTTTGAATAAATCCCCAACAGTGTCACAAGCAAAGCACTCCCACATCATCACACCACCTCCTCCATGCTTCACGGTGGGAACTAGGCATGTAGAGTCCATCCGTTCACCTTTTCTGCATGCAAAGCAGTAATCAAAGCAAAAGGTGGCCACTTTGAAGAATCTAGAATATAAGACATATTTTCAGTTGTTTCACACTTTTTTGTAAAGTGTAATGTATAATTCCACATGTGTTAATTCATAGTTTTGATGCCTTCAGTGTGATTCTACAATTTTCATAGTCATGAAAATACAGAAAAATCATTGAATGAGAAGGTGTGTCCAAACTTTTGGTCTGTACTGTATATATTTATAGTACATACACTTCTACATAGTATAATAGCCGCTAATTCAATTGCCGGCTTTTGTGAAATTACAGACCCGACATGAAATGACACATGGTTTACATAGAGTTAACCATGTCATTTCATGTAGTTTGATATATGGTTTTCACTAACAATTACATGAGTGTATGTGTGCAAAATTTCACACATGTAGGGGTTAATTAAAGGTGTAAATTCATAGAAAAAAACTGCAGTTTTTTACAACGAATTTACACCTTTAATTAACCCCTACATGTCTGAAATTTTGCACACATACACTCATGTAATTGTTAGTGAAAACCATATATCAAAGTACATGAAATGACATGGTTAACTCTATGTAAACCATGTGTCATTTCATGTCGGGTGGTTCTGTAATTTTCACAAACGATTGCCGGCAATTGAATCAGCGCCTATTTTACTATGTAGAAATGTATGAACTATAAATATATGTATATATATATTGTCACAATGACATGTATATATATATATATATATGTGTTCTATGTGTGTATATCTAGTGCTTACAAGGAAAGAGGTTTTTTTTTAATTACGATATTTCTGTCCCATTGACTTGCATTGGGTTTCCGGTATCGGAATCGGCGATACCCGATACTTTTTGGGTATTGGTCCGATCCAATCCGATCCGATACTTCTTGATATTGGTAAGTATCGCTCAACACTAATCCTAATACAGTGTAGGAAGGACCGGCGCATGCACAATACCCCACTGATCATGCTGACGCCATCTCCAGCTGTTTATGTCAGTATTTAAAGATGCGTACTGCACATATAACACATATGCCCCCTATTGAGGAAGCCAATCAGGCGAAACGGCGCTGTCGGTGTAGTTGAGGGGTGCCCTGGGCCAGGATAAATATTTATGTAAGTAACATGTTTTTTTTTATTTATTGGCAGTTGTTTATTCATATGGCACCCATGCACCTTACAAATCTCACTATTCCTCCTACACGGTATTAGGATTATAACTGGGGTTCCGCATGTGATCAGGGTTTACAGATCATAGCACGATGCATTGTTATATCCTATCAAGGAACAGTGTTTGTGAGTTAATTACTGCCCCTTTCTGTTATTGTTCCTTGCCCTTGTTTCACTCCCAGCTTTATTTTGAGAAATTTCCCTTGTTCAATTTTATATTATTTTAATTTATGTCCGAATAAATATATATTTTAATTACAATTTTATTGCCTTTACTTCTTTATCCTTGTTACATATATATGGGATATTGTTGATTACCCAGATGTAGAATGTTGCATTCCTTCCTGTTAAATACCATTCTACTAGTCACTGACCATTGTTCAAGCTTATCTAATCCTTCTAAATACTTTCTCTGTTTTCTCTAGTGTTAGGCTAGGTTCACATTTGCGTTCCAGTCCACAGCACCGTGCTGCATACTTCTTTCCTTAAGCTACTT